>CM053601.1:114930802-114968248 GCA_028646575.1 Pseudocheirus occidentalis | reverse complement strand
TGCAGCTCTCAGCTGTTCCTGCTGCTACAGCCACCTCCCACTGCTTCCTTGCCCTGGGATAGGTTTGGCCGGACCCACTCTTCTCCTTCCCAGTTAGCAAAATCCACCAACCTTTCTCTTAACCTTTTTTTCTTCTGGCCTGATAGATGTGGTAATTGTGCCTCCAGTTCAGCTGATCTGCTCTCCTACAGCCGCGGTTCCCTGCCCGATGCCCCAGGGCCTGAGCCGGCCAGGGCTTCAGCCGGGCTCCCAGACTGCTGTGAAGAGCCCCACCTGCTGAGCTGCCTCTAGCAACAGATGTGCTTTCTGTCTTTTGAAGAGTTTTGAAGCTTGAAAATCTGTTTAGCGTCCCATTTTATGAATTTTTTAGTGTGTTTGTGTGGGAGCTGTGGTGCTTTGCTGCTTCTATGCCGCCATCTAGGCTCTGCCCCTTAAAAACATTTTTGAGATCATTTCTACTGTATTTTTGCTTAGGAGGGATATTAGTTGGATGATAGTACTGGTAAGTGGATAGACAAGTATTTTGGTGACTGAAGCCTTAGACAATTGATTAATGGATTGATTTCAAACTGCAATAAGATCTCCACCATAGGACCAAGGGATTCTGGGCTTAGTCTTTTGGTCATTTTAATTCATGATGTTGCAATATTAATGGAATTTGAAAATCCCCTTGTATTGTCAAGTAAACAGGTACTCAGCATTTAATTTCAAGTCAATTATATCAAGCCTTTGTTAAGAAACAGAAGGTATGGACCCGTCTTTCTGATATAACAGGAAAAAAATGCAACAGGGAGGAGCTAATATCATACATAAGGAGAGGCCCAGGCTGGAGAGAAGAAAGATTTTGAGAATAGAACTTGTGGTGGCAGAGCTTCTTCTGGAACCAGCCCAAACTTCAAGGAGGAAGCACTTTTAATTTTGAGAATGGAGCTTATGATGGTGGAGCTTCTTCTGAGAGCCAGTCAAAACTTCTGCCGAGAGCTTCCAAGAATCATCCAGAGATACAGAAGACTTCTGAGGGCCAGCCAGAGCTGCCAGATTAAGCATGACTGTGGTGTTAGTATTTCGTCTGTCTGTGGCTTTGTTAAGATTTGTCTTCCCAGAAACAGAAACTGTGAAGGACTTGAAGTGGACTGGATACTGTGAGCTTCAATATGTAAAAGGAACTGTACAGAGACAAGAAATTGGGAGCTGCTTGCCTTTGAACTCAGGTGGCAGTTGGTTAGATTTGGGCAGGAGCTGGGACTATGGAAGAAGAACCATGGAATATGAAAGCCTGCCTCAAGTAAAGATGAAAATAACTCTCCTTGGGTATTTAATGATGACAGATGAGATTGTAGCTTACTTATGACCTAGGGATGGATGGCCTTTGTACTTTCCACTACCCCTTAAGAAGATATTGATGATATTGTAACTTGATTGCACCCCTTGGGTGGAGGATTTTGACCTTTGTACTTTGTGGCAATTAAAGAGGCTTGCCTCCTTCAGGGTGGTTGAATTAAGGATTTACTGAATGAAGGACTTAATAAATGAATCTTATCTTTTGCTTAAAATTACATGACTACTTTGGTAAAAAACATGTGGCCACTTTAGTGACAAGTTATTATGTCATTGTGAAATGATGTACCTTGATTCCTGTGAATGATTTGCTCTAATTTACTGCTGAATAATTAGAGAGTTCACTATATTGTGTAATCAGAACCTTGAAGCCGTTCACAGCAGAAGTTCTCTGGAAAGCTGCTCGTGCTTGGCTTTATAGATGTGCATAAAGACATATTCATCAAAATCCACATGTAAAACACCAAGCTGGTAGATGAAAGTAATATGATGGTAGTATAATAGTACAGAGTACATTTTTGTAGAATAGAATAAGGGAGCTGTTTCAGTAAGATGGTACTTAATAAATGTAATAACCGGCACTTAATTAACATGGTGTGTTACCTTTCAATCCCACCACCAAGATTTACTATTGCTTGAATGAAATGATTATTTTGTCTTTGTCTTTCTGTCTCAAAAATTAGCACAGAGCCATTGGTATAGTAGATGTTTAAAAGTTTGTGATGAGGAAAAAAATAATCCTGGGGCTTCAGTGCACTGTACAGATTAATACTAGTCAACAATATATGCTGTAGCCAAAAAATAAAAATGTAACATGAGCTTATTCTATATAGACAGAAGTATCATCTCTAGAAGGGAAATGATAATTCCCCTATATTCTGCCCTTGTCAGAACACATCTGACACATTGTGCTCATTTGAAGGGTGACATAAGCACTTAAGAATTGCTTCCTTACTAAACACTGTGATTAGAAAGTGCTTCCAAAGCATTGTTCTAAGTACTAGGGATACAAAATGGAAACTAAGATAGTCCCTTCTCTCAAGGATCTTACATTCAAATGGAAGAAATAATAATATAGGAGGATTCTCCTACCCCTCAGATGCAAAGGTTCCATGGAGTTTAGGGCACAATGACAAGGCAGATGGTTCTGGACATTACCTTATAGATGGGACATTACCAAACTAAAATCTATCCAGAGAAGTTTTGTAAGGATGGTGAGAAGACTTGAAAATGTGTTATGTATAGAATAATTGAAATCTACATGGATATTTATCCTGGACAACAGGTGGAGGGGGATGGGCTTGGGAGGGGAAGTGGGAATAGTCATGGTCACTGACTATTTCAAAGCTGTCATTTGACATAAGGATTAGACTCATGTTTGGAAGACAAATATAATTAGGGCCAATTATAGTAAAGAGAATTTTGGCTCAATATGGCCTACCAATTAGTGCTGGCAAAATGTGAAATATGTAGGTCAGAAATTAGGGAATGCATAGCTATAGAAGGTATGAAGTTGGAAGCAACCTGTTTTGCATGTTTTTGAGGCAATTAATATTTTGAATAATACTCAGTGATCTCTGATGTCCTTTCCACTAGCAAAGTTTGCAGATTGAAAGTATGTCAAAAGTGAATCAGGTCCAACTCAAACCTAGATAACCATCACTTTTATATATAAACTGAGAAGTGGTCATCTTTTCACTGCTTAAAAACAGCTGAGGGGTGTAGAAACACTAGAATTCCATGAGCTACCCCCAATACTACCTCAAATACCTATAAAATATGACTCTACACAAATTTTAGAGCTCCAGACTCCACAAAAATGACAGAATAACAAAGCTCCCACTGAAGGCAACCTGGCAGGTGGTCACCACAGCATACTGGAAGCAGAGCCCAGCACCATGCAGTTTTAACCCCAGGGCATCCAGGGGAAGCTGTAGCATTCAGCTTGTGGATCATCAGCAGCTGTGGTGATTTCCAGACTCACCAACCCACAAGAGCCAAGGAAAAAGTGAAAAGGTCAGTGGAACTCAGCTAAATTTGGGGAAGAGGGTCCAGCCAAACTGCCTCCAGTGCTAGCAGCAGTCAGAAGTGGCATCCCTGCAGCCACCTCCACATGGTTGCTTCAGAAGCTCCAGGCCTGCAGATTGAAGGGGGGCCAAGAAATCATTCAGAGACTGAGTGCTCTTGTCTAGAGATGCCTGGATTGGATCAAGGTCTTGGGTAGAGGTCCTGAGGTGCGTTGTCAGTGAGCCCAAGCTGATGGGGGCTGCAAAAAATGGTGTCTTCCTTATAGCTCTGGCAGCTGCAAAACCCCCAGTAATTTGGGACACAGCTCTCCCCTATGAAAGCAGAGTTTTACTACTGAGCCCCAAAGCCACATAATTGAGTGGCAACATGAACAGACAAAGGAAGCAAGCCCAGCAATGCAAATATAGATTCCTATTTTGGGGACAAAAAGGACCAAAGCATGGAATAGGAAGAAGATGACACAGTCAGAACTCCCACACCAAAGCTTCCAAGAAAAATATGAACTGGATAGAGGCCATAGAGGAGCTTAAAAATGAATTTGAAAACCAAATAAGAGATGTGGAGGAAAAATTGGGGAGAGAAAGATGCTAGAAAATAATAAGAGAGTCAATAACATGATTGAAGAACATAATACCTTAAAAAAAATAGACTAACTCAAATAGCAAAGGAGGCCCAAAAAGCCAATGAAATGAGGAGAATAATGCTTAAAAAGTCAAATTTTCCAGATGGAAAAAGAACCTCAAAAGTTCACTGAAGAGAATAATTCCTTCAGAATTGGAGTGGAGCAAATGGAAGCAAATTACTATGAGGAATCAAGGTACTATTAAACAGATACAAACAAATGAAAAAAAATAGAAGGCAATGTGAAATATCTTTTTGAAAAAAACCACTGACATGGAAAATAAATCCAGGAGAGATCATTTAAAAATTATTGGACTACATGAAAGCCATGATCAAAAAAAAACATAGAAATCATCCTTGAAGAAATTCTCAAGGAAAATTGTCCAGATATTTTCGAATCAGAGGGCAAAATAGAACTTGAAAGAATTCAACAATCACCTCTTGAAAAAGATCCCAAAAAGAAAACTTGGAATGTGATAGCCAGGTTCCAGAGTTCCCAGATCAAGGAGAAAATAGTACAAGCTGCCATGAAGAAATAATTTGAATACTATGGAAACACAATTAGGATTAGGGTAACCCAGGATCTAGCAGCTTCTAAATTAAAGAATCAAAGGGCCAGGAATATGATATTCTGCAGATCAAGGGAGCTAGGATTAAAAATAAGAATCACCCACTCAGAAATATTGAGTATAATGTTCCAGGGGAAAATATGGAAATTGAATGAGGTCGAGGACTTTCAAGCATTCTTGATGAATAAATCAGAACTGAAAAGAAAATTTGACTATCAGATATAAGAAGTATGAGAAGGTAAATATGGAAAAGAAATCATAAGGAACTTATCAAAGTTGAACTATTTACATGCCAACATGGAAAATCAGTAATTGTAACTTATGAAACTTTTCTCAATATGAGGATAGGTGAAGGCAGTACAAATGTATATATACGTATACCTACACATGTCTATGTGGGAAGGTATATATGGGTATGAATACATATCTGAGCATGTGTGTATATGTGTACATAGAGGGTACAGGATCAATTGAATAGGAAGGGATGATACTTTAAAAGGTGAAATTATGAGGTGGGAGAGGAATAGAATGAGAGGAGACAGGGAGAGACAGAATGGCATTAATCATCTCATATAGAACAGGCAAGGGATAACTGTTACAGTGGAGTGGAAGAACAAAATGGAAAAGGCAAAAGAGAAAGGGTCAACCTTACTCTCATTTAATTTGTTTTAGGGAAGGAATGACATGAACTCTAAACTGGCAATCTTGCCACACAGGAGAGCAAGTGGGATGGAGATGAGAGGGGTGATGATAGAGAGGAGGGAATGGTGGGAGGGGGGTAAGCTAGCTGGAAGCACACACTTCTGTAAAGGGACAGGGATAGGGTAGAGAATAGAACAAGTGGAGGATGGGATAAGAAGGAGGGACATATAATCAGTTTCTCACAATATGTCAATTGTGGAGATGTTCTGCGTAATTACATATGTACAGCCTGTATTGAATTGCTTGTCTTTCCAGTAGGGGTGGGTGATGAGGGAGGAAGGGAAAGAATCTAGAATTGAAAGTTCTGTAATCAAATGTTAATATATATACATATTATTATTATTATTATTATCTACATGTGACTGGGAATTAAGAAATACAGGCACTGGGGTAGGGAGATCCATCTTGCCCTACCAGAAAGTCAGAGGAGCGATGGGGGAGGACATAGGAGAGAGCAGAATGGGGAAGGGATTATACAGTGATATGACTGTTTTGGGGTGCTGGGTGGGGGAAAGCTGGGGAGAAATTTTGTAACTCAAAATCTCAATTGAAATAGATGATGTAAACAAGAAAATAAATAAATGAAAATCAAGCAAAACAAAAAAACATTTGGGAGAATTCCCTTTCCTAAAGTCAGCCCATTCTACTTTAGAGTACATCTGATTATTCAAAAGTTTTTTTTACATCAAGTATAAATTTGTATCTTTGAAACTTGTCTGCATTGCTCCTTATTGTGCCTTTTGAGATAAAAACAGAACAAATCTATTCACTCTTCTATGTGGAACTCCTACCAGCTCAAGAGAACTTTTTCATGTTCCTACCAAAGTATTTTTTAAACAAATAAAGGTTAAAATTATTATTATTATCATTATTATTATTTAATATGCTATAATATCACATATATTATAATGTAAATAATATTTAGTAGCAAAAGAAAATTTTTAAATAAAATCTCTTGACTCCCCACCAGGAAAAAAGGAAGTAATTTTATCATTACTTAATTAAGCTTTTTCTAGAGCTTTCCCTTTAAAAACCACAAGCAGAATTGTTTTTATCATTTGCACTAAAAACACAAGACAAAACAAAAAAACAACTTTCCTTTAAAATTCACAAACTCGTGGTCATTCTGTATTTTTTTTAAGTTCACCTAAATTCTCTGTGCCTTTCTAATTGAAATCACATGTGGGGAACATTGGAATTCTGTGTCCATATCTGGCTTGTGTACTCAGTACTTTATTAGCTCATTGATTCAAGAAATCTTTAGTGAGAAACTACTCTTTGCAATACCCTACAATAGGCCCTGTAGGTGATAGAAAAAGTCAATAGTATTAAATGCTGTTGTAAAGTTTACAATCCAGTGTGTGCCTCCTAAGTCTTCTCTTCTCCAGGATAAACATTCTCAATGACTTCAACTATCTTGACACAATATAAACTTCATGCTCTCCATCATCCATTGGATATTTCATATTTTATCAGTATCTTTTATGAAACAAGAGCTCAAAACTGAACACAAAACTCTAGACATTGTTTGACAGTGGTAGAGTAGAGTGATTATTTATTGTTGGTCTTTCTGCCTCTCTTAATGACTCTAAATTTGCATTTAACTTCTCAACTGTCATTTTATACTTTTTATTGTATTAAGCCTGAATCCTTTTTCTATTTCAAGGCCTAGATGAGACGACCACTTGAAATCATGCCATAGTATTATAAGTTCATAGATTTAGATATGGAAAAAACTACTGCCTATCCCATCATATAAATGGGGAAATAGAGGACCAAGGTCATAAAGAAACTGACAAGGGCAGTAAGTAGCACAGTTAAAATTTGAACCTATTTCCTCTATTTCCAGATTCAGTGTTCTTTTCAGTATACCACACTGCTAGGATTTTATAATTATAAAGGAGTTGTTTACAAGAATACATGTCAATTTTTCCACTTATAAGATCTCAGATTAAGGAAATAGGAAACATGTAACTTGGCAATGTCCAATTGAAAAAAGAAAACAATGACTTTGAGAAGGAGATGATGAACAGTGATTTGATTTCAATAATTTTTGGAAAGAACCAGTTGTCGTACTTGGGAGAAAACATGCATAATTGAAAATCAGATACTTAAAGGCTTTTTACCTTAGAGATATGGAAAACTACATTTCAAATCATTCACTACAACAGGAACTATATATAATAGGTTACAGAATCTGGAGATATTGTTTCACCTTCTTTACATGTGATATGAAAACTAATGAAATCAGTAATATTTTTAAACAGTATATGCTTGTGGGCATTACTGGAAGTCATAAAGAATGGCAGGAAGGAAGAAGAAAGGAAAAACAAACAACAGAGAGAAAAATAAAGGAGACAATTCTTCATCAGTGACTGTTACGTGCAAAGAAGGAACTGTTTTGGGTGCAATGATACACACATACATATATATGTGTTTACATGCATATACATACATACAAACACCTATACATATGAACTGAGGTCTTCCTGAATTAGGGACCAATTTTCTACCCATTACACAGAATGATCTCTTCTAAATAACTGTATGAAATGGAAATAGTATAGGGCAACAATAAAATCTTGAAACAAGTCAATACTTAGTTAATTGGCCAGAATTCAGAGGAAAAAGGGAATATAGGATAGTGAGCACTGGACTTTGAACCTCAAGATTTCTAAAGCAATTCCACCTCTACCTGTATTTACTTGGGAAAGTTGTTTAACCTGCTGAGTTTCAGTTTTTCATCTGTAAAGATAATAATACCAGTGCTGTCCATCTGGAACAGTTAACAAGATCCAAATGAAAGAATGTAGACCAAAGCATCACAACCACAAAGTATTATAAAAATGTAAGCTGTATCAGTTATTTCAGGCCGGGCTGCTCAGAAAAGACATTTTAGAGATGAGACAAATATATTCCACAATCATAAGCTTAGGGCACTGTGATAATGGTAACAGAAGAGCTAGATGATGATGGTGATGGTGATAGTGGTGGTTTTAATTAGGGAGTAATGAGATGAGATGAAAAGTGCTGCTCATAATATATTGGTTGAGTTTGAGGTCACTGAAGGACATCCAATCATCTGGAAGGCATTTGGAAATGTGGGACTAATACTGAAGCTTGGAAGAAAGCCTGGGATTAGAAATAGAGATTTGTAGTCATCTGAATATAGATAATAGAAAGCCTAGTGAATGAGATCATTAAGAGAAAAGGTGTAAACAAAGAGTAGGCTAAAGAAAGAGACAGGAAGAAGGAGAGGAATTAATCAGTCAGCAAGAATTTTTAAAGAACCTACTGTGCACAAGAACTGTGCTAAGCTCTGGGTTACAAAGTTAAAAAAAAAACCTTAAATCATCAGAGAAGAAACTAATTGCAAATAGAGCATACACAAAAGAAATACAAAGTAGTTTAAGGAGCTAGGATACTAAACAGGAAAGTCAGGACCAACCACGTAAAAGATGGGGCTCCTTATCACTTATCATGGAGAACTGGAGAGGATGAGGTACAAACACAGAGACAGATAGGGAATACAAGAGGCCCAGAGCACGAAGGAGATAGTTATCTGACAAGACTCTGGTAGTGAAATCACCTCTGTCACTGCTTAGAGGCATAGAACGAAGGGTTTTCATGCTTACACTATAATGAATGAAGTCAAGCATAAATCTCTGCTGGTTTAGTCTGTGTGAATTTATAAACCTACAGAAGGGAATTCATGGAGATGTTGTGACACTGAGTGGTTTTCTGACTTTTCTTGCTGGTATACTGACTGAGCAAAAAAGGCCACAGCATAAGTAGGGCTCTGAGATGGAGCAAACCACACTTACATACACTGAATAACCTGTACTGGGAAATAGCACTTTTCCTATATATTTAAAAAGTACACAAGGAGGAAATACTATTAGAACTCATCATACTAAGGGATAGCATTTAGAAATAAGAATAAGAAAGTTCTTAGACCTCTTCAAGGTCATATTTGGGCAGAATGGATAAATGAAATCCATATATTTAACAACCACTTTTTACTCTACTTCTACCTATTCCTACCATTTTCTAGGGAATTTCCAGGCAGGTGCTGAGGGCCATTTCTCTTTCTCCTTGTTATCTATAAGGTCTTTAGGAAAAAGGCTTCCTATAAATGTAGTATAACTTTAAATTAATACGATTTCTTTTTCACATGAAGTATTTTTTATCCCAGTTACAATCATGGAAAGCGAAGACATGCAAAAAGATTAGAATATGAATAAGCAGGCACAAAATATATATTTCTATGGGAAATCTCAAAGTATTATAACTTTTTCTTGAGATATAGTAGGCAAAAAGACAAAGGGAAGCCTAGACTTCATTAATAAACATATAATTTCCAAAAAGGGAGATGTTAACATTACTTGTGCTCTATTCAAACCTTATCTAGATTATTTTATCCAGTTCAGGATGCCACATTCCTGGAAGATCTAGATAAAGGAAATCAAGGCCCTATTGAGAGGTTCTCATGTAGAATAATCAAAATGGGGATCCAAAACTATGCCATCCAAAGTGTTGGTATATCATATACTTGATCCATCCATTTCAAAGTTTTAGGCCCATAAGGACTGAGGTCTCGACTCTAGGACTCAAAGACTTTGTCCAGGAGTGATTTATGATTACAAATGGTTAGAGTACTAGAATCAGCAGAAGAAATTAAAGTCATTCTTAAATTTGTATAAACTGGGTGAATATATGTAGATCTTGTTATGAGCTCCCATGCTTTCAGTCTGATACATGATTACAACTTTGAACTTATACACAATCCCTGATCTTGAGAGTTGAGGTGACAGCCTATAAGCACCACAAGTACAGCCACAGGTATATTAACAGAGTATGTAGAGATGGCAGCTGTATAACCATACATTGAACATGCAAATTCAGCCAAATGATCATGGCATTTCCATCTCTGCTTTCCATGTAGCTTGATCTGTCCATATCAACTCTTGAAAACAGTTCCTTAGTAAAGATTCTTCTATCTCCTTTGGTGGAAAATCTATAATTTTTACTCTCCTGTATAAACTACTAATGGCATAGCCTCCTTATACCTTGGCCTCTGTGAAACCAGGCCTCAGAATGAAGTAATAAAAGCACTGCTTCACCTGGCAGATAAAGCTGCCTACCCCACAGAGTTGTCATGAAAAACAACTGTTTTAATCTGTGCCATTTTTATCAACTCTAAATTCCTTATACCTGTAAAATTGAACAATAATCGTTCTTATTAAACATTTTAATTAGTTCAACACAAGGAACAGAAGTTTGAAAAGGAAGATCATGACCCACTGAGATTTGGAAAGACTTTTTTCCCATTGAATTCTCTATTTGGTTGTTGATAATTGCTATACTAAGCCACAATCACCAAAGGTTTTCACAATTCAAGATGTTGGATTAGTCATTTATCAGTTCCCAGACCCAGATATTTATTCAGAGATATAAACTAAAGTTTGTACAAAAATGCATTCAACCCTACCATATGTTCAGAGGAATATTTGGAAACTGGTGAACCTAGTTTGATTAGAAGACTCAGAGTAAATAGATTTGCTAAAGCAGTGTATTTTGGTGAAATTTCAAGGAAAAAAACATTTACTCTTTATAGGATTTAATGATATAAGACACTTTAAAAGTCAGCTAGATTAATGTCTTCATTATGTATGTGATTAACTCAGTCCTACGAAAATGAAATGACTCAACCAAAGTCATGGGAATAGCAAATCACAGATTCAGGATACGGTCCTAGATCATCTGACCTCATGTTCACTATCTATTCTACGAAAACACATCGACCAATGATTTTCTAAGTATAATGAATTCAATTTCCCTTGCAAAACAAAGAGATCATGAAACTGTTTATTATAGAATCTGTTTTCTAAGTTTCTGCTTTCTCAGAGATGATAAATCTAGCATAAAAATTGTTTCACTCAATATCTGCTCCAATTTTAATATAACTGTAAATCTTAGCCAAACTACACAGTTCAATTCTTAAAGACATGTGTCAGCTGAGTTCCTAAATTCAAATCACATGTCAAGACTAACCATTCAAGTCTTGCTCAAAGATGTTTGATTTTGGATGTCTTCAGCTCCTCTCTCTTTAAAACTATCCTACAAGCAGTTTTACAAGGACAGAAAGGGACCACATAGGAATAAAGGCCATTATATTTTTTGTCTGTTCTACACATTAATATAGCCAAAGAAAGCACCACTCATCTTTTGGCTACCTTTCCAGTGAGGAATCTTTCCATACTTAGATGGTCTGCTCCTCAGACAGTAAATACCTACTCTATTACAGACCCACCATATCTGAAACTTGCCCAGGATGACTAAATTTGATGGAATTATTGCATTGATCAAAAACCAGTATAATCCTCTGTGTCATAATAAAGCACTACAGACTTTTGTGAAGGCAAGGTTAAATTATTGACAAAAACTAAAACAGAAATGGGAGACTTTGGATAAGTGAACAACACTATGGTACTTTCGTCACAACAGGAGATACGGAAGGAAAGTGTATGTTCTCTAAAGACTAGAGAATTCAGATGCCAATTTAAGTTCATAGGACAGAAAAAAAACAACTTTACAAACTTAATAATATTACCTATTGTAAAAAGCTAGAAAACTTCTTCAAGATAACTAGAAGAGAAAGAATGTATGGATGATAAGAAGTATCTTTTAAGGTATAAATTTATGAAGATTCTCCTTCTGCTACTATACACTGGCCACCAAATAGCAATTTAATCTAGAAAGTTGTTTAAATTATCAAGAGAAGGAATTATGTGGCTGTGCCAAGAGTGAGTTTGTGTCCAAGTCAAGTCTTGACCTCAAATCTCTCTGACTTTAAGGATAGCTCTCTACTTATTTTCATGCTGCCTTTCCAGAAATTAAATCCTGTCAGTAGATCAATGACTTCCATGCCGCTTTTATTCAGTTTTGACCATCTGGAAAGGCAGCATGATAGTATGTAGAGAGTTATCCTTAAACTCTGGGACCTAATAGGAACCGTGATCTAAAGATGAAGAAATTAAATCAGCCTGGGAAGAATATAGGCTGATGGCTTGTCTGTGTGTAACAATTTGATCACTTAAAGGGGCAAGAGTAATGACTTTAATTTAGTAAAAGGTGGGAAAAATGTGAGTACAAAGAAATGCAATTTTAAGGACATAAAATGTGGTAGGACTATGCAGTTCATTTAAGAAAGCATTATGGGTCATCAGCTGTAATGGCAAGCAAAGCAGTACTTTGCTGCTTGTTTCAGCTATTCAAGTGCCTTTGAGTCTCACCTTTCATTGTGTCAAGTCTTTGTTGGAAAAAGTATACATTGAGTTGTCCTTAATAGATCTAAGGGAGTTTGGACACCTTCCCTGTCCTTAACAGGCTGAACATCATCATGTGGAGCCCACAGTGGGAAGTACTTGCCAGAAAAGCAGAATAGGAAGGGTGGAACAGGAAAAAGCTGAGCAGATAAAAGCTCAAGGATGACATAGTACCAAGAAGAACTGAGAGGGAGAATGTTTGTGATGTCAGCATTCTGTCCATCTGTTCTGTCTGTGTAGATGTTACTTTGTAAGACAGAAGCATTGTGTCTGTTGATTTGTGTTACTTTGTCAGAAGCACTCTGCTGATTTCTCAGACAGAAAGTTAACTGAGATGATAGTGCCAGCAATGTGTGTAAATATTGTTTTAGTCCTGTTGAGCTTTGTTTTCCTAGAAATACAAACCTTGAAGAGCTTGGAGTGGAGCAGTCCCCTGAATTCTGATATGGAACAGTAGTAGAGAGCTGCCTACCTGTGAATCTAGGCAAGAGCTTGGTGAGCTGCCTACATGTGAATTCAAGCAACAGTTGGGTGAATGCAGGCAAGATCTGGTAGTGTGGAAAAGGAACCATGGGGTTTGGAAGTCAGTCTCAGATTAAGATGAAAGGAGACTTTACTGGAGTACTCCGTGCTGACTGATGATACTGTAATTTACTGTGACCTAGGGGTAAGTGGTGTTTGTACTTTCTGCTACCCCTCAAAGATGATTGGCTTAAGAATGATAATCCATCAAGGATAATCAGAAGCCAACATCAAGTCAAGATGAAATAAGACTTGACTTGGGCACTCTATACTGATTGAGGAGATTGTAACTTACCAAATGATGTTTTGTTCAAGACTGTGGTCACCTTAGTGATAAGTTTTTATATTGCTGTGAATGTTGTGCTTTAGTTTCTTGAATGTTTTGCTTTACTTTATTGCTGAATAAATAGAAAGTTCATTATACGATACAACTAGATACTTAAAATTATTCACAGCAGCAGTCCTCAGGAAAGCTGCTCATGATTAGCTTCATATCAACTCATATATATTTAACTGTGTTATGAATTAATAGGGTGAAAAATGAGAAGGGAGTAGGGGAGGGATGAGAAAGGTAAAAGAGGGGAAGGGAAAGATATTTAACTTTTGGAAATCAAAGAATTTTTGTTTAAGTGTGTTGATTTCATAGTAGAAATTTAGTGAAGTATAACCTCTTAAATGAAAGAGGAATCAAGGATTTCCAAGAGGTTCTAATTTAAACCATTGGAAGTTACAGGAAATAGAAGGCTTAGAAGATATTGAGGTAAAGCAATTGAAGAATATGGGAGGTACAGATTGGACTCAGCAGGGGTTACACATCTTGATAGGAGCTCTTTGTAAAGATTAGCAGAAGGCTTCAATGGCGTAATTCCTGATTAGTTGGAGAGAGGCTCAACCTCACTGGTCTCAGTAACTTCAGTTAGAAATAATACTGCTTTTCAAAGCCTCCTAGCAAGGTAAAATTTCTCAAATGTGTGTGTGATTCTTTGCTGTTCCCATCTGATTTAAAAGGAAAAACCAGAAAGAGAACAGCAGTATTTTTAATCCCTCTCCAGGAAGAGGTCCTGAGATTTAACTGGAGGATTAAAAATCCTAGTGAGGAAAGATCTGGTTAGGTTTGTTTGCCTTATTTAATTTGGCCTATTTTTTTTCCCTGTGACCACTATTTATTGCAGTTTCATTGAAAAGCAGAGTATATATAGCAAATACCTGGCTGGGGCTGCCCTGTATTGCTCCTACATAGCCAGCTTTGATGAACTTCACTGTTCTCTGACTTAAAGGAACCTGATATCCAAATTAAGAGATACTTACTTAGATGGTGGCATAGAAGCAGCAAGGTCCTGCAGCTCCCACACCACCACCCTAAATACCCATAAAATTATGAACCAAGACAAAGGCTAGGCCTCTCAGACTCACAAAAATACAGAAAACACATCTCTTTCTGAAGGCAGCTCGGCAGCAGGGGCTCAGAGCAGTGGCTGGGAGCAGAGGCTGGCCCAGCCTGAAGCCAAAACCATGGCCAGGCCCGGGGCAGTGGGAAGAAGCCGGGCTGAGCTGAGCCGAGCTGAGCCATAGCCAGTCTTCAGAGGAGAGGATCTACAGCCTCCAGCACCTCCCCATCTGCCAAGGCATGAGGAACAGGGACAGGAGAGGGGCAGCTCGCACAGGAGCAGAGACCAGCCCAGCCCAAAACTGCAGCCGTGGCCAGGTCAGGCCAGGAGGAGCTCAGCCTCCCAAGACGCAGCTTGGTATCACTTGGGTATCACTATCAGCTTGGGTATCACTATCACTATCACTATCAGGATAACCCAGTATCTGGCAGCTTCTACACTGAGGGACCGAAGGGCCTGGAATACGATATTTTGAAGATTAAGGGAAATGGGATTAAAACCAAGGATCAACTACCCAGCAAAATTGAGTATATTATTCCGGGGGAAAAATATGGTCATTCAATGAGGTGGATGACTTTCAAGCATTCTTGCTGAAAAAAACAGAGCTGAACAGAAAATTTGACAAGCAAACACAAGAAGCATGAGAAGATAAACATGGGAAAGAAATCATAAGGAACTTGTCAAATTTGAATTATTTACATGTCAATATTGAACAACAATAATAGTAACTTATGAAACTTTTCTTAGCATGAGGATAGGTGAAAGGAATACAAATGTATATATATGCATCTTTCACAATGTCCTGTATAATCACTCATCCACAGCCTGTGTTGAATTGATTGTCCTTCCAGTGGGGGTGGGTGACAAGGGAGGAATCGAAAGGATCTAGAATTTAAAGTTCTGCAAGACCTGCAACTAGGAATTAAGATATACAGGGGCTGGGATAGGGAGACCCTCCCTGCCCTACCAGAAAGTAAGAGAGCAGAGCAGGGGAGGGGCTTTAGAGTGGGATTGCTGCTTTAGAATTGGGGCAGGGTCAAGACGGGGAGAAAATTTGTAATTCAAAAATGTAATGAAAATAAATGATGTAAACAAGAAAACAAATAAAAAAATATTTTAAAAAAGAGATACTTGTACCTCTTCTATGCTTTCTGTGTACAAGATTTTAAACTGATTTTAAAGTAAATGAGGTTATAAATGTGTTTATTTGAGAATGGAAGAGGAAAAGTATTTGCCTAAGTGAAGAGATGACGATCATTTGACAAGTACTCAGCACAGAAGTAGTTTCCTGTGATGTATATGTCCCTGACTGGACCTTTAATACTAAAGTCTAAAACCCTGAGTTGTGAGTTACCCCTAGGCACTGAGGTTTCCTCTTTCATGTATTCACCTGTCAGATTTCTGTGTGTGATCACTTTTCTCTATAAATGTACAGGGAAGTGCACTGGTGTAAATGTTACTTAGGTTTATGTAGAGATTATGATGAATTTTACAATTTATTCTTTGTTTTAATATATGAATGCTGTAGCCTAGCTTGTAATAGGTGCTTGGTAAATGCTTACTGATTGATTTTCACACACATACCAGCATGTTCCAGTAGCAACAGGCCCATCAAGTTTTCTAACTCCACTATTTCACACACTCTCTCTAATTTTGTTTTACAGAGGCTTTCATTTCTCTTAACTAAGTGCAGGTTTTTTTTCAGCTGATTTTGTTTGCCATGTTACGCTTCAGTGATACTGAGTTTATAGTCTACTAAAGTCCCCAAGACTTTTTCATATCAACTACTTTCTAATTTGTGTCTCCCTAAACTGTACTTGTAAATTTGATTTTTTTTAATTTCTAAGAACATTGTAATTACATTTCTGTACACATATTCAGTCTCAGTTCTTCCTTTTAAGCCTTCTAAAAAATAAAATCATTATTATTTTTATCTAATGTTTTGGTAGTTATCACTCCTGACTTCACATAACTGTGATGCTGATAAGGCATTGATAATATGTTAAAAAGGGCTAAGCAGAGAGCTCTGTGGCACTTCAGAAGAGAAAACTTCCAGACAGCTATGAATGCATTGTTACTAATTTTCTCCATTTCATCATGTAGTTCCTAATTCAATTATATAACTATACAAGCTACATCTCTCTATTTTGTCCACAAGGAGACAGTAAGAAGTTTGGTTAAATGCCTTGCTGAAATCCAGATGCACTATATCCATACAATTCCCATGAAACAGGAAGCTAGTAACCTCATCAAAGAAATAATAAGGTTATAATAAGGTTAATCTAGTCTGACTCACTCTTAATAAATACATCCTAGCTCATAATGATCATATCTTCCCTCTCTAAGGGCTCATAAATTGTTCTATCCTAGAATATGATTTGTAAATGATGTCAAGCTCATAAACATATAGTTTGAGTTATCCACATTTAGAATCACAAGACTTCAGAGTTGGAAGAGTACACATAATGCCCAAGTCTCATTTGGTATCATCTATTCCTCCATCAGCTTCCTCTTTCCCACAACATAGCTTTAAAACATCTAATTGAACATATTTTTTCTTGGATCTTGACTTCACCCTGTTTGCTTCCCTAGCAGGGAGATTGCCTCAGTATGCTGGTTCAAGTCAATGGCACACTTACTTACATTTTCTCATATAACTTTTACTCCCCAATGATTTCTACCAGTACTCTGTACTTCCTGTAATGATGCTAGCCTCTTTCCCATAAATGACATATGAAAGGAGCATCCTCTAAGATAGTGGTTCTCAACATTCCTAATGCCGTAACCCTTTAATACTCCTATGTGGGCATATCTAGGTGTATCTGCATGTGGGCAGACCTGCCTGGAAACCAATAGAGGAGCTGTGTCTCAGTTCCTAAGACCATCAGAAATATGTGTTTTCCGATGGTCTTAGGCGACTCCCATGAAAGGGTTGTGTGACCCCTGTGAAAAGGTCGTTTGACCCCCAAAGGGGTCATGACCCACAGATTGAGAACCACTGTCCCAAAAGAACTTTTGGTTGTTTACCATCTTTGCTCTATGCAACCTGGAAGAAGAAAGAAGGTACTCAAGAAAACCAAGTTACAATATTTTTGTTTCTTTAATTCTGAGTCAGAAATCATTACTGGTGAGACAAAATAATTACCAGTGACCAGACACCAGGGCACTAAATTGCTAAGCATTTGTGAAACACTGTGATAGGTGCCCAAAAGATAAATATTCCTTACCCATACCTTCAATATGTTTTTGGCCATTGATGTAGCTCCCCAACGTCCCTTTTCTTTGCTGGTCAATAAAGACTTGACCAGAATACAACAGACTATGTTTAAAATATGTCAATTGTAGAAACCAACATGTTCAAAAGGATGTGCACTGGAGAAAGTGATGTAAAACTCTGTTAGCCTTTATAGTCATTTTTTTCTTTTCTTTCATTTTTTTCTTTAGATTTGATAAGTGTCTGTTCACTTAAAATCTGCTTCTGGCTACGTAGCTTTTTGCTGTGATGAATATACCATTTGTGGTTATGTTTACTAAGATCCAAAGTGGCTAGTTTGGCTTTCGGAAAGCAGCTCATTAAGAGGTTTAAGCTAAAATATGTGTGGTTGATTTGAAGAAAGTATCACTACAGACAGGACTCAATACACTGTAGACAATTATTTGTAAGACAAATATAATCCCCACGTAACTTAGTGGAGAATATTGTCCATTAGAATGAAATGTGACTGCTATAAACCTTGGGAAGACAGAATGTACTGTCTCTAGTAAATAATCATTTCAGGAAATTATGAATAGTTTTTAGTTTAAAGAAAGATAATTTCAGGGAAAATGTGTTTATGTTTGTCTGTTTAGTATGGAAATTTTAGTATGGAAACTTTTTTTACCGTAAACCTTTTTCTGCAGTGTTCTACACAGTTGCGGTTAAAAGGGGGTTGGTCATGATTTTAATATAATATTTCAGATAATATTTCAGATAATATTTATATAAATTTTAATATAAATATTCAGATAATATTTCAGACTCTTTATGATGGGAAGGAAATTACTGTTAAGTGCAAAGGGGTAAAGGGAATTTCCTGTTAGATTCTATAGTCCAGTAGGTCTTCTGTTGGTTATAGATAAACCTTGAGCCAAGTTCAGCTAGAATCAATATTTCCACTGTTTATAGTAACTGGAGTAATTGACTACACCCTGTGCCTTTTTGTAGACACAGAGAAGACTGCAGATTGAGATACAGAGGAATGGAAGGCCATCATCTATGTTTTCATTTCAAGTCTCATCCTACTCTAATGAGTTCTCAAGTACTCTTGGGGGTTTCATGTTTAGATCATTGTCTAAACATACCTGGTCCTGGATGGAATAGTGAAATAGATAAAGCCTGTCTTGATCCTCTTATTTCTTCTGTTAGTACCTCTCTATACCTTTTTGAGTGCCCATCTCCACTAGGACCATGTTTTGTGTTCCATCAGTAAATGCAGAGTTTTGCTTTCAAATAATGCTGTTGCATTTCAGTTATTTCTGGCAACATAGGAGTTTTTCTTTCACTTTTTTTGGGTGGGGGTAATGAAACTCTGCTTAGTAGTACCATAGCACATATCATAGATTCTTCTTTTCAGCCCAATTAGCCCTACCAGGACAAGAGGATTTCTACTTAGTTGTTGCAATATGTGTAAAGATATTAGTAAACTGAAGCCCTTTTTTAGCAAGCTGAGCAAAGCTTGACTTATGTCATAGTCCCAGTTCTTAATGCAACTGGACTTTTGTTTAAAAATGATGAAAAAATCTAGACTTATTGACTTTATAAAGAACTCTTCCTCCAAAGAAAGAAACTGTTATTCCAAAAACTGCTTCACTTCTATTCCAACCTCCAACCTGTGCTGGCCAAATTCCCCCTTCATACTTTCCTAGTTTTATGTTCAAGTGATTTCTTATGGTATAAAATACTCCTTCAGTTATCACTGAAAGCCTTTTACAAGCTGTTGTTTCCAGATTTATTTCCTAGAATTCACAACTGTAAACTTCTAAGATTCAGCATTATTTCTTGCAGCTCCATTCTTCATTTGCCCAAGCTGGCCCCCATGTCTGTAATCCCACCTAAATCCAAATGGCTTTGACTATCCCCTGAAGTACACAGATGTTTTGGGGAAAGTGAACAAAGAAGGCATAGGATGAGAGAAGAGACAATTTGTTGATATTAAATGATAATTGGACTCTTCTCTGGAGCCTCAGGCATATGGGAAAAGCTAGAACTTCCAACATGTTTCTTGCTTCAGAGCACCTCCCTTTGCCCTCAATCTGTTAAGCACAGACTTCTTGGGTTGACCTGAGATTTCATCTAATTTCTGAGTAAAGGAGCCTCTTTTACATTTATGTATTCTATCACCAACTTAAATTATGGCTTTCTCATTTTCTTTTTAAGTGCTTTCTGAGATAAAAAAAAATTACTTGCTAGCTATCCATAATTGTCTTTTGTATACCAAATATTAGGTGATGGTGGTGGCCCAGATTAAGCTACCTGTTACTCTCCCAGTCTGAGATGGTACTACTTCCCACCTAGAGAGTGATCAGAGAAATAGCTTTTATCTTGAACTGCAAAAGACATGGTACTCATACGCTTCAAATATCCATTTTTGTGCATCCATGCACTTAAAAACACATAAATGTATCAACAAATATATATATATATATATATATATATATACAGGTATATATGAATCCATCTATCTATCATATTTGTTTAATCATTTCAATCATGTCTAAGTCTTTGGGATCCCATATAGGATTTTCTTGGCAAAAATACTGGAGTTATTTGTCAGTTTCTTCTGCAGCTCATTTTTCAGATGAGGAAACTGAGACAAAGAAAGTTAAGTGACTTATCCAGGGTCACACAGCTAGTAAGTGTCTGAAGCTAGATTTGGACTCAGGTTCTCCTGATTGCAGGCTCTATCCACTGAATCACCTAGCTGCAACAGCCTCCTTAAAGATAGGAAGACACTAATCATGGACAGCTTTCTATATTGCACAGAGGCAGAAATCACAGACCTCCTTAGAGATTTAAATGATGCATTTTTGATCTGTCTGAAAAACATTCTTGTTGTACCCCAATTCACCCCAATGTATTCCCAATTCAGATGTGATAACTAGAATGCCATATTTTCTTCATCTCAGAATCACTGCTTTCCTTAAAAGGTCTCCTCTTTCATGAAGCCTTACCTAATTTTCTTAAATTTATTTTTCTTTGTACATGCTAAACACTTTCAGCAATATCAATGTAAGCTCTGTGAAGCAAGAACTATTGCATAAAATGGGCACATAATTAATATTTGAATTGAGTTCTGGAAATGGAAAATATATAGAAAACTAGTTACAGCAAAAAACAGCATCTGCCATGATTTCATGGATGAGGAATGATCACTGAAATTAGAAGTCAAGGATGTGGATCTAGGCTCGCTACCTTTTTGACATTTGGGAAGATGCTTTGCCACTCGAGACTTCAGTATCCTCATCTGAAAAAATAAGCATATTAGACCACAGGATGTGTAAGCTTCTTTCCAGCTTTGTCTTGTGATTCTTTGCCACTCCACTTACATTCCTAATTATACCTTGATCACCTACTACAGAAAGTATAGCCCTAAAATGTGTGAAAATGTCAGAAGTTTAGAGGGTCTGCTTTCCTGCCATTTTATAAAATAATAAATGGACAACACGTGATTCTTATTACTATGGATATTGTTGCTCTTAACTTGCAGGAAGTAAAGCAAGTGAAGTGTAATCTCTTCTTACTATATTTGAAACATATTATTTAAATTCAAATTTCAGAGTATTCATTTCACTTTCAAAAAGTCCTTTGATTTTACATTTAGCCAACACCTTATACTTTTCAAATTGTTGGGAGAAGATGATGAAGATTTAAAAATCTTAGAAATGAAATTCATGGAAAGATTTATGTAAACTGATGGAAAATGAAGGAAACAGCCAGGAAAATAATAAATACAACAATATTAATGAAAAAAGCAATAAGCACAAATTTAAAATAAGTGTTGTAAAATGATAAATGATAAGTTTTACCCCAATGAAGAGATATGAAAGGACACATATCCCTTCTTTGCAAGGATGGTTTTGGTGTTGAAAAGGTCTTAAACATTTCATATAATTTCAGATTTATTTCAATTTTTAAAATTTCTCCTTTTGTAATCTTTGTTTTAAGGAATGACTTTATAAGATGTGGAGAAATCTATGTTATAATAATAAGATACCAATAAACATACTTTTAAAAGCAATATACAAAGTCTACCAACAGCATAACCAATCTATAGAGACAACAAGATTCCACAGTGTTATAGGGTACTGGATTTGGAGTCAAGAGGCCCTGAGTTCAAATGATGCTTTAGAAACTTTTGAGCTGTGGGACTCAGTTTCCTCATCTGTAAAATGGTAGATTAGATTTGAAGGTCTCTATAAATCTATGAAGCAAACAAAAACTAAATTGATGAAAAATTTCTATTTTTGAATAGTTACTTGAAATTGAATGATCAGTTCATTGAGTTAGTGTATCACTATTGGACAAAGGCAGTGGAGATGAAGAAAGAGCTGAACTCAGTATTGAACAGAATGAAGATAGCATTCTATATTGCTTTTTGGAAATGGTAAAGTGCTACTAATAGTCCCAAGCTTCTCCCTGGCACTGTTGCCCATATCTGAGAAAGTAAAACTATACAAAAATCAAAGACACTGTAAAGTATATGGTGGGTACCTCTTTTCACAGATATCTTCCAGTAAAGAAGTGTCATAAAGGATATCATTAAAGAATGTATAACATGAAAAGGTGCTCTGGTTACCGCACAAAGACTGAGTCACTAGTACCTTGTACCTATTGGGGAAAGGCAGGAAGTGGAAACTAAAGAAAGGCCTATAGTGTGCTGAATATGTCAGGATTTATCAGAAAACATAGGAATTGGTTATATAGCAAGAGAAAGAGTATATGACTTCCTACCTATACCAATAGAGGAAGTTAATACATTGATGAGATCATTGATGCTTTGAAACAGTGAAATACAAGCACAGAAATTCTATTCCTGGAAAAGTAGCCAGCAGTTTTCACTGACATTTGAAGCAAGTGTATAGCATATTCCTCATGTTTATTTACCATGGCATATTAAAGAAAACAATAGGAACAGCTGTTAAATTTAGGACATGAATGAATATAGTCAATGATTTAAGTGTGGCTGACCTGGATAATCCCCTTGAAATAGCTTTTTCAATAGAAGGCAGGAGGGAATTCATTGGGATTATTAGCTTCAGACCCATTTAAAGAATCTGAAAGGGAATGAATTCTATAAGGCTAATACACAAAAGGAAACTGGTAGGTCTCAGTGCAATTCTATTAATGATTCTAGTAGTTTAATAAAACAAGCTACATATTGCAATCTCAAGTTTGGGAGGTAAGAATTTTAATTTCAGAACTGATAATCAATTAGACAATATCATAGCAAAACTTATTCTAAATGAAAACCAAGATTGGGATGAATTCCTTTCCTTCTAATAACATACAATAACATGACAATTAAATGATTCTCAAATAATTATAATTAGGTCCACCCTCCCCTCTCTGATTCACTACACCTCCACTGGCAAAATATTTTTTTATAAGATAAAATAGGAAATCATAAGAAAACAAACTGACATTACTTAAAATAATTCTTTGGTTGATCCTTGTGTCAGCTCACCTGTCCAAACTGTTCATTGTACATCTATCAGTGGAAACTGAGAGTAATGATACAAGTCATGGCAAGTTTAATCAGTTACTCAGCAAGTATTTATTGAACATATGTGATGTGCCCAGCCCTATGGGAACCAACAGCTGCTTCCCCTTCAATAGAGAGTGGGACATGGGTAGTGTTGCTGCAGGACATAACCTAACACTGTCCCTGAAGATAAATAAGTTGTTCCCTGAGTAAGGCCTATTATAATAGATGATCTTTCAAGTCAATTCAACATACATTTATGGAACACTAGAGATAAAAATATAGACTTCAAATCCTACACTTGAGCAAATTCACTCAAGCAACTTGAAATTCAATAAATCTCACCAATACGTGGGAAATTATTCATACATTAAATAACTGAAATACAAGAGTCAGGGTTATAGAGCTGTCTAGGCAAAGTGCCGTGAGAAATTGGGGGGGGGGGGAGAGGTTGTTTTCACCTTGAAGAAAGGTTCAACATTTAATCCAAGTGCAAACCTTTCATGACAATTTCTCTGACTCTTACTTCCCTCTTGTTCAGGGTGAAAATTGTTTTTCTCTAGCAGAAGGCTTCCTGAAGGAGGAGAAATTTAACCTTTGCCTTGAAGAACAGATAGGGTGTGAAAATATAGGGAAAAAAGAGATCGTTCCCCATTATCTAGAAGATGGCAACATTCTGTCAGTGAGGATAGTGGATCAGTCTGACAACCTAAACATTCACTCAAATGAAATGAGCGTTTTCATTTGAAGGCTACTTTGGAGACACTCTCATTGTGCAGAGATGAATTAATCTTTGTTAAATAATTCCCTCCTTGCTATATTGATATAGCAATCTACATATCACTGATAGCTATAGATAAATATAACTGAGGAAAAAAGTTTTATAGGTATCAATTTCTGTTTTACTCATATACTCAAAAGGATTGGTGATCTCATCAAAGTGAGTACTTCTTCTAGTCTAAAACTTATCTGTTGACCATCAGAGCAGATCAGGGAATCACCATTTTCCACACCTGGAATTTCTTCCCCCTCTCCCACTTTTCACTTTATTCTCAGGGATCGACAGCAAAATCAACATTCCCACTACTACAGTGAGGACATACCAACCTACTGATTTATGACTCAACTCAGATTCTCTGGGATTTTGAGTATAGGCTGCCTTTTCTCACCGGGCATCTCCTTGCTTCTTCATATCCACCCTTCTAAACCCCATTCTTACTTTGTCCTTATGCAATTCAGTTCTTCAATTATGTAATGCAGCACCCCTGGCTTATTGCTAACAAATTTCAGTTTAGATAATTGGCCTAACCCTGGAAATTGCTTCACATATTTTAAAATGTAATTGCTTAAGCCCAAGCCATTCCTACCCAATAGAATGCAAGTGTATTGAGTACACAATATCTTCTCACTTTATACAAAAATCACCCAACCTAGTATGATGTCTGACATGCGGTAGGCATGTGATAAATATTAATTGACTGGAACTAAAGCCACACCTGTTCACCCATTATAACTTTTATCTATATTGGTGGCAGACCCGCCTAGAGATGGATAAAGGGGTGGTGTCTTGATTCCTAAGACCATCAGAAATACATGTTTTCAGATGGTCTTAGGTGACCCCTGTGAAGGGGTCATTCGACCCCCAGAACCGACAAGTTGAGAACCACTGAACTATATTCTTCTAAAGGGAGTTGAACCAAAATAATATGGTCTTTCCTTGATTTCTCTTGATATTCTAAGGTTACCAATGGAGCACACAGACTGCTTATCATTTATTTCTCATTTTCCTGAGGTAATCAATCCATCTACTTTAAACCTACTTTTCCTTAACACTGCTTTTCCTACACAGTTCCACCTTTGTGATATGTTACAGCCTGGTAATGGTCACCACCCCTATCCTTTTACTATTTCACAAACTTCAATTTCACTGAAACAAGAAGCAGAGAGGAGTTTGTATTTCCTTTGATAATTGCAATGCTATTTTAACGACCCCAAGATGGCTCTTAAAACAACGTTCCTTTTTTTTTAAGCATCAGTCTTCTACCAGTGATATTGTACGGCTTTGATTTATGAAGTAATATTATTCTACAGAAATAAAACAGGATTGCCCAATTTCTAAGGAATAACTTTTATGTATGTAGTATATTTATGAATGGATGTATGAATATATGTTTTCAAGCTATGTCTACATATACTGTGAATTCATTTTTATTTTTGGTACTATATTATTAACAATTTTATTTGGCCAATTAAACTTGAACTTATACAATGCCAATATAACACAGAAGGGGAATGTAATATCATCTCTATTTTACAGTTAAGGAGACAAAGAAAAAAAGTTATGTACTGTTTCAGATCACAGAGACCTAAAAGGACAAATCCAGACTGAGGGATGAAACGGCTTCAACTTTAATCCGCTGCTCTACCCACTATATCATGGTACTGTTGAAATGCCCTGTTAATTCCACCAGAGCTTATCCTATGGTAGCTTATGCAATTGATGTAGTGTGAGAGACAAAAGTCTGAGGGTTCAGTTGTCTGGAGATCTGTGAACATATTATTGACCCAGACGATAGTATGAGAATTAAAAAAAAATGAATTCTCCTTCTTACTCTATTATCACCACATTCTTCTAAATCTCAGTTATAGCTCAAAGTATGAGAAATTGAAATAAAAAAGAGATATATTCTTGTTCTTATTCTATTCTCACACTCTTGTAAACCCCAGTCATACCTCCAAAAGCCTTGCCCAGAAGGTAAAATAGAGATTGTGTTTAGAAAGAAAATATTTTCAAGTGTAATTTTGAAATTAGGTCTTAAAGTTTAGGTAAATACTTTATTCTACTAAATTGTATATGCCCTAAAGTGTTTCAAGCTATATATATTAGTCAGGCAAGGGGGAAAAATAGCTATATTTTATCCTTGCTTCTAGCGTGGCCCAGCATTCTATTTTTATCATGCTGCTCCTGGTATTCAGGTTTTGTCATCTGAAAAATGATGTGATTAATAAACTTTTTATTTCCATTGGATGTTCAAAGGCACATTCCTAAATTAAACTGAGAATATGTATGTGTGAAAACATAATTTTTGTACTTGCAATTATCAATTTTGTTTTTCCAGCTTTTCTAAGGTGTTTCAATAAACGTACGTACAGTATAAATGTTAACACATTTACAAATCTAGATATAGATAAATAGGAATGTGATAATCTATTCTATTGTGTGATAAAATCACATACCAATCGGTGTTTACGATGTGTTACATGATTTTATTAATGAAGAAATGGGCATTTAAAATGATATTTAAAGATCCTGAAAGGAAGTGAATTTTATGAGGCTAACACACAAAAAGAATCTCAGTGCAGTTTTATTAATGATTCCACATGTTTAATAAAATAAGCTACATATTGCAGTCTCAAGGTAAGAATTTTAATTTCAGAACTGAAAACCATTAGACAATATCATAGCAATTATTTTAAATGAAAACCAAGATTAGGATGACTTCCTTTACTACTAATAACATACAATAAAGTGATATTTAGCATCCCTTCCAGCTCAGTATCTAGACTAATAATCTGCCGCTTAGAAATATTTTCTTCTTTATGCTCACTTAAATATTATTTGCTCCTTTTTTACAGGTGAGAAAACTGAGGGGGTGCATGATTTTTTAAATGACACAAAGGTATCATCAGACACAAGTTTTGAACTCATTTTTTCTTCTCTAAAATCAACACTCATTTCATTGCACCCTGTGGCATTCTTGATATTGGAAGTATGAACCTGGAGCTAGATTACTAACATCATTTTAAGTTCATATGATAAATTTGAGTCTTCCCTTATCTGAATAGTTGATTACCTTAGACAAATAGTCAATGAAATATAGAAACATGCATATATATCTTAGTCTATAAAGTGCTCTTTTCAAAAACACATAAAATCTGGTAGTGACCATCCTAGACTTTTGTTCTTTAATTTATGCATAATGTCTAAGTAATATAGTAGCATAATTTTAAGTAAGAATAAATGTTTCTAGTATATTATACATTTTCTTGAATTCTATATTTTAACTATAATTAACTAGAGATTTTGGATAAAGTATTTTGGTTTAATTGATTAAAGCAACTAGTTTGTTTCCATTCCTCATTATGTTAATTAGTTATTTTTAAAAGTTATAGGGATATACTCATGATTTTAAAGTCATTTGCCAGGAAAGTTTCTTTTTTAATTAAAAAAAATTCTTCCTTACATATTGAGCTTCCTAATTTTCATATTATAATAACTTCAAAAGTCAATAATATATTTTGATAAATATAATTTCAATAATTTTAAAAATCATGTAAATTTATATGTAAATTTGAAAATTATATGTAAATATACCTCTATCTTATTCTTAATGTAAATATTCTTAAGCTATTTTTTTCAGGTTTCTCATTTTGTATGCACATATATGTATACACACATCTACAGAGATGTGTGAGATATGTATATAGATATATGTGTATAATGCCTATGTATATGAATAAATATTTAGTGTATGTGTGTGCTTATATAATTCACACATATAGTGGGATTCTACTATTGGATATGTTTGCCTCCAGTTTAATGAACTGACAAGAAAATTGGCTAAGTTTATCCTAGCTTTACTGAACTCATGGTATAGTTAGGCTTTAGAAACCAGGTATTAAATGTTGCAAGCTTAAAATCAAAATCTCCAACCCTGATATTTGCCTCTGAATAAATACAGAGGATAACAATTAGAACTGACACGAACTATCTTAGCTAACTTTTCATACAATGTCTTTTCTTTTTTTTCCTTTGAGTTAAAATCAGAAATAGTGAAACTTTCAAGTTTATGATCTTATTTCCTGAAAGCCAAGTACAGTGGTGAAACTCAGCAGAAAACAATCCAAAGCAACAGAAACTGACAGAGTTTGTCATAATATGGGGAGTGGGGCAGATAATAAAATTGATTGAATTACCTAATAGAATTATATTACCACGAATAGTTATTATAATGTAAGTGGAATAAGGTCTGGTCTAATTCCAATTCCATTAATCATCTGCAAGTCATTTAAAATGCATTAAAAACAAAAATCGTAGAGTTTTAAAGGAAAGTATCTATTTTTTTTCTCATTTATACTAAATGTGCACAAGGTAATGTTATTCAACATGCAATGCTAAAATTCCAATTTAGAGGAGGAGTTAGTGTAAGTTGTACCTATCCTGGTACACATATGTTTTGGAGACTGAAAGCCCAATCATCATACCAAATCAGTAAATAAAATCTGACTGTGTGCTGAGTGTCAAGAACTGGGCTAAGAACTGGAGATATAGAGAAAGGCAAAAGGTAGACCATCTATAAGGAGCTTGAAATCTGATCTTGGTGTTTCAGGAATTCCTTCCAGTAAGGCAAATTGCAATCCATCTTTTCCTGTCTGTTCTGTGCAACTTTTGTCCATGTTCTGGCCAATCCTGTGGGATGATCTAAAATCCATATGATTTCACACACCCACTGACCTCTCTTTCCATCACTCTGACAAGATCACAACATAGAAGTTAAAGTGGGCCCAATAACATGGAGGGGGTGCATCTAAACATTTTTCTTTCTAGGTTTCTCAACATGTGTGCATGCATGTTTATTTCTCCATTGCTTTCTCTTTTTTTGGCTTTTTAGAAGGAAGGCAGGGCAATTGGGGTTAAGTGACTTGCCCAAGGTCACATGCCTAGTAAGAGTTAAGTGTCTAAGGCCAGATTTGAGCTCAGGTTCTCCTGACTTCAGCGCTGGTGCACTATTCACTGTGCCACTTAGCTGCCCTTCTCCATTGCTTTCCTGAAGCTTTATGATCACACAAAGAAAAGTGACTCAGAGTGAATGGACTAGGATTGCTATTTGTTGTTGTTATTGTTGCTATTGTTCAGTTATATTTGGCACATCTGATTCTAAATGACTCCATTTGATGCTTTCTTGGTAAAAATACTGGAGTAGTTTTGTAACTTTTTCCAGTTCATTTTACAGAAGAGGAAATTGAGGATTAAGTGATTTGAAAAGCGTCACATAGCTGGTAAGCATCCTAAGCCAAATTTGAACTCAGGAAGATGATTCCAGGCCTCATTGTTCTATCCACTATAGCACTGCACAAGAATATTGAAAAGAGCTTGAAGAGAGGGACTAAAAATGTGTTATGATGCTTTAGGCACTGAAATTAAATTAGTTATTTATATTGATGTTTAAATACAATTTTAACAAACAATATAAAACAGTGGGATGTTGTATCCTAAACGGTGTTGTCCAGAGAAGGAAAGCAAAGACAGGACAGTTCCATGAAAAAAAAAACATAAGGGAAGGTTTCATAAAAAGGAAGGAATATGTGGATAGAAAGAGTAATGAAATACATCACAAGAGTTAAAGAATATAACAGAGAAATAAAAGAAAGAATGGAAATAAATGAGGGAATGGACCAATGGGGGGGGGGGGAGTGTTAAGCCCTTATCAATGGTTTGGCACCCTGATAAAGTTTGGGGATACAAATAGAACCATGAAAGATAGTACTTGCTCTCAAGGAGCTCACATTCTAATTGAGGAAGATAACACATATAGTGGAGTGGCATCTATGGAGGATTATTTTAGATGGAGATGCTGATTATGGTCACAGGTTAATTGAATAACACATCCTTTCCAGGAACAGTAAAATGGTGTGGATTGCATATTGCTATTATCAGATCTAGGAAGGGAAAGGCCCCTGCTGATGTTTGGTGAATCAAGGATAGATAACTGAGAATATTCACTGAGAAGTCTAGCTTCCCACAGTTAGAACTTGAGTTCTAGATCAGAGTTACAAGGTGAAGGGTAGAGGATATTAGGAAACTATATATTTGCTGGGTAATGAGGTCAGTAACCTTAATTAATTCACACTTATTAAATACCTTAAGATGTATAAAGTATTTCCCTCACAATAGTTCTAAGAAATTAGTGTACTATCAGTCCCATTTCACAGGTAATAGAACTGAGTCTTAGAGAAATTGAACATTTCTTCATCATAAACTTGAATAATTTTTAGAACTGGAATTCAAATCTTTACTTCTGATGTGTTTTTGAGAGATTCAGGGACCCCTCAAGGACCAAAGTACTGGATAGGGTTGTCTGGAAAGAATTCACAGACTCAAGAAATCTTAAGTCAAGTTGACAAAGGTTGATTGATCTGCTATTCAGTAGGCAAAAGTACTTAAGGAACCTGAGAGCTTAGAGGAATACAATTAAAGTTTATATGGGAAAAACTATTGTGAAATATGTGCCAACTACAATTAGATGATTCAGAATGGGATTAGGGAGTGGTTAAGCAGCGGTCAGTTCTTAAAGGAACATGCACTTTTTGTATCTAATGTGCAGATGTTTTATTCAGAGTTCACCAGGAAAAACTCATGAGCCCGAGGAGGGTTGGGAGGGGTACAGAGAGGTGTGGTTTTTAGGTCTGCTATGTCACCAAGTTAACTAGTGGTCAGGGCCACCTAAAGATTGTCCAGACTGCTACCAGTCAATGTCTTGTTTGACAAGATAGGGGTAAGGGAGTGTACATATGTCTTAAATCTAAAATACACATAATGAGGAGTCCCAGATGCATATAATAAGATAGAAAGATGGTATTGATAGTCCAATCAGTACTGAATAGCTTTATGAGCCAGTATGAAGTCAGTTCAAACTAATAATTCCTACAGGTGCAGTTTGTTACTATACCAGGTAGAGAGATAAGTGTTTCCGCAGGGGCCCACTCATAAGTAATTGCTAGGCAAAGTGTCCTTGGGCTGCAGAGAAACTGCCAGAGATAGTGTTTTTGAGGCTAGAGGGAAATCTAGTCTTAGGACTGGGATATGAGCACAGGCACCTAAGCACCCCATTCCTTCCAGACTCCAATCCAATGGTCTTTCTATAATAACACAATATTATCAAATATAGAGTTTGTACGGGAAAGCATAAGGAAATAAGTTTGTAACTGAAGTGACACCAGATTTCAGAGAATCTTATAAAGCTAGACCACCTAGTTAAGATTGTATGAGGTAGGAAATAAACTATTAAAGGTAAGATGAATTTTATGTAAATTTTGAATAGTAGAATAACATTGAAAAAGTAGTTTTCAAGGAACTAAGGTACTTAGTTCCTTGAAGTGGTAGGCAAAATGAATTGGCATAAAGAAAAGGTTGGAGGCAAAAGTTACTTGAAATTCTATCATGTTTTAGTCAATGCAGTAAAATTTAATTCAGAAATCTTTGGAAATGTGAGATAAAGCAAAGTCTAACAAGGAATGTCTTAAAATAATGACAAATGTGTTGTATTTATATTCAGGTAGGAATGAATTTTTCAAGATATTAAGTTCCAACATTTAGCTTGTGTTTGCAGAGCACTGTTCTAGGTTTAGATTTGATTTTAGGCTCCTTATGAAGTATAATAGATTATAAATAGACATAAATAATTTCTCTTGTACTTCAAAGTATTTGTAAACATCTACCAATGAAAACCATATCCTCTTAGACTCAACCCACAATTAGATTTTGTTTTCTTTTTATGAGTTGCTATGGCTATTCAATTCATTAGGCATTTTTAGACTCAGACATTATCCTGGGCCCTGGTGATACAAAAACAAAACCACAGTCTTGCTTTCAAGACACTGTCAAGTTCTATAGGAGGTAATAATATATTCATAGATAAACAAATATAATGAAAATTATGCAAAAATAAGCTTAAAAGGGAGAAAATATTAACAACTGGGAGGAAGATCAGTAAAGGTCTAGTTGCAAAGAAAATTCTTCATTTGGTCTTTCACCTTGATTAGGGAGGCAAAACTCTGAACAAAAAGAATTTACAAGATTTCATTATAAGTTCCTCAAGGTAGCAACACATTTATGAGCTGATCACTGGAGATCAGCAATGACTTCAAGGTGGGGACAGCTTTTATAGATAACTTCAAGCCAATCCAGATAGGTCCACCTTAGCAAAAGAGGTGGGTCCACTGAATTTCAATTCCTCCCCAAGGTAACAAGAATGTGACAGTTTGTATGTGACAAAGAGCAGGTGATACAAAACATGCAGACTTGATGTCTCTTTCCCCACTAAAGCTTCTTCCAATGCTGTTTGATAAGCAAGACTAGGAATGTTGGGTAACTGAGTCAATATAACTTTCAATGGTCTTTTGTTTTGTTGGAAATAGCACATAATTTTGTGTCTTGAAGGAATTTCAAGTGGTAGATTTAAGGTATTAGTGCCCTCTACACATGGAGAAATACCTATTTAAAGATCCAGAGGCAGTAGGATAGAATGTCGTTTATATGGAACAGCAAGCAGGTGATTTTGAGTAGAAAGTAATACCTTCCATTGGGCAGGTAGGTGGCATGGTCAATAGAGCACCAGCCCTGGAGTCAGAAGAACCTGGCCTCAGATTTGACACAAATTTGACACTTGACACAAAAACTAGTTATGTGACCTTGGACAAGTCACTTAAGCCCAATTGCCCTCCAAAACAAAACAAAAAAAAAAAAGAAAAGAAATACCTTCCATTGCCAAGGCAAATAACACCAAATATAACTTCACAAATACAAAGGAGGCAAAATGTGGATTTTGTGAACTTCAAGCACTATAGTTGCTTTGAGTGTTTCTGACTTCCAGCAGGAAGATGAATGAGGTCAACTTCATGTCAGTCTGATGAAGGAAAGACTCTGGGAAAATATGAGAGAAAGTAGAAGTTTCCATCATGTCCTCCATCCTGGCTTGATATACACTATTTGGGGAACTTCCCTTTGAATGAGATCTAGGATTATTCTTGGTTGAGCTGAGTTACTTTGCGCCCAGAGGGGATTTTCTTCACTCTACACTGTTTCCTATGTATTCCACTATGTTTACTGCCTCTGGTTTCTGTTTTGCTACCAATTTAGATAAATTGTTTTCTTGACTGATTGCTAATTGAGTGTCCATTGGGGAACAGCTTTTCAGTGGGATAAAAATCAAATGTAGGATGTAAAACTTAGTGTTCTCCTTCCCCCAATAATGAAACAGCAATCAGAAGTTAGATTGAACCTGAAAATTGCATCTCTTAGACTCATAATATTTAAGGGAGTAGATAGAATCCTAGCCTAAAAGGGCTACAGAATGGCCTCTAGTTCTAATCTTCTGCTTCCTCTCCTGGCAGGAATAAAAGTCCCTTGGAAAAGGATGGAGGGAGAAGAGGCTAGCAATTATGTTGCCTGATTTCCAGTCACCCAACATCATCCCCACAGTATTTGTGGATAACAGCCCTTGCAACATGTGAGCCTCAATACCTCAGATTTGGGATTGTATATATTATCCTGAGAGGATACAGTGAACGATTCTGAGTAGTAGGTGACATGGTTGAATCAGTTTTTTTTTCTGTTTTGTCTGTTGAGAAGAGAAACTGGAAGCAGACAGAGCAGGCTGTGTGAGTATTGTAGGAGGAGCTGATAAGGGCCTAGAAGACATCCCTAAAAGTTGACCTTCTAGTAATGAGTCTCTGAAGTTGACTAGACTGACAAGACTGTGGTTCAGGCCTTCCTGCCAGGTTTGTGTTTCAATTCTCATAGACTTTGAGAAGTCAGTATCACTTACAAGCCACAATTAAGCATTTAATATAGACAAAAATAAGTAATATGTAAATAACACAGTGATTGCTTACATGAGAAAGATGCAAAAAAAATGCAACAGGAAACATAAAGGAAGAAAGGTTAATTGATCTACTTGTAAAATCCTTGTAAGTAGAAGCACTGCAGGGGATGACTTTAATTACCTTCTAGGTGTTTGCTCAATTTATTAGCATCAGCATTTGAGTGATTCACTTGTAACTGCAAAGAGGTAGAGAGTCACTTGTATATCAAAGACCATCAAGTTATACTTAAAGCTTTGGCAGGTCCTCCCAAGGCAGAAAAGCTTCAAGTTCTGGCCTTGCAATGGGCCATGTGTTTACTTGTTGCATGAAGTTAAATTGGTTAAATTCTCTTGGTTAAATTCCAAGTAATTTGATAGTCAACCACCAAGTAATAAGTTTTTTCAACCTTAGCTTCTTAGAAACTCACAAAGACCATTTTCTATGCCCCTGGGTGGTTAGATATGCTAAGTGGAATCAGTACCCCCACTGATACAATCAGAGAATTTTGAAGTAGCATTGCCAGCACACCATTTCATGCAAATAATTAATTGCTAAAATTCCAACATTTCAGATCTGGAAGAGAACTCAGAGATGACCCACCCCAGGTAAGACTAAAGTTGGATACTCCCATTGCCACCATTCCACCCAGTGCAAAATTTGGCAAATGACCATGCAGCTTCTGTTGGAAGGACCTTTAGTGAGAAATAACCTATAATATTCCCTACAACAACATAACAACATTACCTACACATTCCTCCTTCCCTAAAATAGGCAGTTAGATTGCACAGTGGATAGAGCACTCCCAGATCTGGAGTCAAGAAAACCTGAGTTCTAATTCTGCTTCACATATTTATCAGCTATGATATGACCATGAGCAAGTCACTTAACCTCTATTTCATTTGCCCCATCCATAAAATACAGATAATAGCAATCACCTTTCAAGGTTATGAGGATAAAATAAGCCAATATTTATGAAGTGCTTTGCAAATCTTCAAGTATTATATAAATGCTAACTAATTATTATTATTTGGAACAACTCCAAATATTATGAAGATTTGTCTTAAATTAGATTTAAATCTATCAATTTCCCCTAGACCTGCCCTTACGGGGTACATAGACCAAGTCTAAATAAAGCCTAATCATGCCCAGTCTGATATTTGAAGGCAGAATCTTCTTTGTAGAGTTAGATATATTCCTTTGCAGTTTCCTTAATTCTACTACTTTATTTAGCAAAGTTTGCTTTCATATTTTTTTAAAAGGTAAATTTCAACATACCTCAGACCAAATTTGGGGCCTTAATGAATTTCAAAATTACTGAAATTTCCATTCCACCATGCATTCGTTTATGGGAGTCACTATTAAGTTGGTTGTCTTTTTTCCAATCATGATATCACTCAGTAACAACTCTTATTTTCTCCAACCACTCTCTGGTAGGGCAATGAAATGTTTAAAAATATAGAGAATCAGGGGTGTGTGAGGAGAAGCAAAGGTTAGAGATAATGAGCAAACTGGACTGTCAAATCCAGAGTAATTGATGGTGAACCAAACACTACAGCTGGAGCAAGGGGAGATATCATTAACCTCAGTCTTATTTTAAAAAGAATCCATGTGGGTCACAGAGATATCACATGACTTATTCATTAAAATGTGGATTATCATTTTCTAAAGAGAGGTAAGCACAATTGAGGTCTTAGTCATTAATAAAGTATTATAAGTATTTTATAATGAAATAGTGAAAAAAACAGAACTGAATTGTGAAATATTTCTTTACTCAGAAGTAGTAAGTTCTAAATTTGGAAGGCTATTACAAGTAAAAAGATGATATGGGATTATTGAAATAGATTTTTAACTATTTTTGTATATTTTTCTCCTTACCTATCTAAACATCTCATCATCTCTGAAGTTTAATAATAAAATGGAAGGGAATGCTATTATTTCATTTTAATTATTATTATTCATTAATATCATTAATGAATATTAATTAATAATAATTCAAATTAATGAAGGCTGTGTGGGTGAGACAATAAGAAAAAATATGCATAGGAGATATCATCTAGGAATGCAGAGTGATATAAAAGTAAGGGTACCAACTCTGGAGTCTGAGGACCTAGGTCCAAATAATCTTCCCCCCCCCACAGCAGAAATTTCTTATATGCATGACTTTTAGCAAATAATTAACCTCCTCAAGCCTCACCTTCCTTATCTATAAAAAGTTGCGGAGACTTAGTGACTTCTGAAAGTACTTCCACACATATTTGTGATACTATTAGTAACACAAGGCAACAGGTGACACTCTCAAAGGGAGCATCTTTCTAATCACATAATTCTGTGGTATGTGATTTACCTTCAGATCTTCCTTCGACCTTACTTTACATATCCAATCAGTTTCCAGGTCTTATTGGTTTTATCTTCATGACATCTTTCATAATCATTCCCTTCTCTCCACTCATAGAAACATGTTCTCAGTTAATGCTCTTATTATATCTCATCTGTATTATTGCAATAGATTTTGTCAAGTCCTGAAATAAAGCTATGAATTGAGGAATAAAGTGTCTTTAACTGAAATAACAGGGTAGTAAACATACAATCCTGGGCAATGTCCAATGGATTTCCCAACCACAAAGATCCATGAAAAACAGTTCTAACTTCAGGGGGAGAGACAAAAGAGATAGAAGGAGGACATAATATGAGATAGTAAGGATTGGTCATGAGATCTCAGACTCCTTCAGCAATCATAACAAAGAGAACCAATTCATTCTGGCTATCTTGCCCTTCGTGCCATGAATTCCAACAGAAAGTGACTGTAAAGGGGAATCTGAAGATCTTCTCTGCCCTTTGGTCCCTTGGTAGGTTTAAGTGACTCAGAATCTTCCCTGATTTGAAAATATACTCTACCCCCAATAGGCTGAATGTGGTCACATGGAACCTGTGGCCAGAGGCTTGTTTTTCAGGAATGCCCACATCTTATTACTTTGTGATTGGGCAGTGGGTCAAGAGGGTTGTGACATTCTCTGACCCAGGAGAAGGCTATATATACCCTGATGTGAGGTTTTGCTTTGGGGCTCACTTTGGGAAGAGTTGTATGATTTGGCCAGATGAGACTCTGGGCAGCCATTCAGACCCCCCAGCTTTGAAAATCCAGATGCTCCCTCTCTGGTAACTAACTATATATGGATGTAATGGTCAGACACCTGGAAGCCATGCCTGCTGAATTATGTTATTTTCTGTTGTAACTTCTGTTTGCATTCTCTGAAGTTCAGGGTGCCGACTTTTTCCCCTGAACTAAGTAAATTACATATGTTTGATTGATTAAATTAAGATTGTTAACCCATTTTGAGTTGCTTTCATTTAGAAAAGCAGATCTAATCCAGGGGAAAATATGGTCATTCAATGAGGTGGAGGACTTTCAAACATTCTTGCTGAAAAAACCAGAGCTGAAGAGAAAATTTGACGGGCAAACACAAGAAGCATGAGAGGGTAATCATGGGAAAGAAATCATAAGGAACTTGTCAAATTTGAATTATTTACATGCCAATATGGAAAAATGATAATAGTAACTTATGAA
>CM053601.1:114913099-114930302 GCA_028646575.1 Pseudocheirus occidentalis | reverse complement strand
TGGAGGGAAGGGCGGGGTAGGGGAGGGGTGTGGGAAGCACACATCTCAGTAAAGGGACAGGGACAGCGTAGAGAAAAAACAAGGGGGGGTGCAGGATAGGAAGGTGGAACATACAATTAGCCTCTCACAATTTGCCCACCATGGAGGTGTCCTGTGTAATTACACAGGTACAGCCTGTATTGAATTGCTGCTCCTCCCAGTGCGAGTGGGTGACAGGGGAAGAATTGCAAGAATCTAGTATTTAAAGCTATACAATTAAATGCAACTGGGAAATAATACATATAGGGACAGGGGCAGGGAGGAGCTCCCTGCCCTGCTAGAAAGCTAGAGGGTTGTTGGAGGAGGGCATAAAAGGTAACAGATTGTGGGAGGGGCCTTACATTGGGATCAATGTTCTTGGCTGGGGTATAGGGGCAAAAAGGGGAGAAAATTTGTAACTCAAAACCTTGCGGAAATGAATGATGTAACCAAGAAAATAAATTTTAAAAAAAACATTAACAAGGGACTTGGGCAGGACTAGTCTAATCTCACATCTGGACACTCAGACTCTGAGAGCTCAAATAAACTGTACTCTTATGAAAAAGGATTAAAAAAAGAAATAAAAAATTAAAAACAAACAAACAAAAAACCTACATATATTATCTCATCCTGTTTTAAGGTTGCAGAATCCAGCAGAAACTCAAAGGAAGATGTTATGCAACAATGGTCTCATAAGGTTGCATAGGTCATTTGTTATACAGATAACACAAATTAGTAATAGTGATTGCTGAAAAGTTCATATTATTCCAAAATATTCAAGTAAATTTATAAATAGTTCTGGCTTTTTAAAAAAAGGAACATTGGGCTGATGTATATTAACATTATAATTAATCAATCTGCCAAAAAAAATCCAGAGTTTTCCAAACATCTTAAACTTAGAACACTCTATTTTCTCCATTCCCAGTTCAAGACAAGTTATTATCTATCCAAATAAGTATAGGTTTATAAATGAATATGGTTTATGGTTCAAGTCTATGGTATTGTAATTTTCCAAATGATTATATTGCTTCCTATTTTACTAGTCTCCCCAATACCTTAGTAGGAATCAAGTTGGAATCTATCTTTTCTAAAATAATTGCTACTGCTTCGGGAACTGTTAGGTAATATAATCCTCTAATGCCACAAGATACAAATTATTTTAGCAATAGGAAATCTTCAATTATGTCCATGTGTGGGCTCTGCAATTACTTTTTTTTAAAGGAATGATGACATTTTTCGATGTTAGCTTCCTTGGTAACAAATCCTAGTTATTAATAATTAGGAGACAGTAGCTGCAGGTCTAATTAAATATTAAAGGAGGAATTATTGACAGTCTGATGCAGATATATAGATAGAATGTGTCTGCAGTCAAAGCTAATCATAGGGGTACTATAGAAGTATACAGTTAGAAGGAACTATAAAAGTTCTCTGATTCAAGCTGCTTATTTTATAAAAGATGAAACTGAGCCAATAGAAGTGACTTAACCAGGTCATAAAACAATTGAGTGGCAAAGCCAAGAATAAAATCTTGGTCTCCTGATCAGTTCTTTCCTAGTCTGATACTTCAAGTGGAGAACAAAAACATAGATATCAATAATCATGACAGTGAAATAGAACTCAAGGTGCCCTTCTGGTAAACATCAAAAGATGTTGATCTGTATTCTTAAGACTGACACACTATGTCTCCAGGATTATTCTTAATCTATTTGCAGCATGGTAAAAGTGGCCATTTTCATGAGATTGTAAAGGTATTTATTTGCATAGCACAATGAAACAATGACAAGTCTTTTACAAGAAGATACAAAGATATCCCTATGGAGTTTATAATCTAACAATTTTAAAATTATCTCTCCTGGATCCTATTTTCCAGGAGTTATTCCCTTCAGTGAGCTTTTGAGATTCTTTTTCCATCTGGCAAATTTGGCTTTTAAGGCATTCTTCTCCTCATTGGCTTTTTGATGCTCTTTTGCCATTTGAGTTAGTCTATTTTTAAGGTGTTATTTTATTCAGTCTGGCTGTTGACTCTTTTTTCATGATTTTCTTGCATCATCCTCATTTCTCTTCCCAATTTTCTCTCCACTTCTCTTATTTGGTTTTCAAAATCCTTCTTAAGCTCCTCTATGGTCTGTGAACAGTTCATATTTTTCTTGTAAGCTTTTGTTGTAGGAGTTATGACTTTGTTGTCTTCCTGCTGTTTCATGCTTTGATTCTTTTTGTCCATAGAAAAGGAATCTAAAGGTGGATTGGTGTGCTTGCTATAATTCCTGTTGCCACTTGCTCCTGTTGCCACTCATTTACTTGACTTTTGAGCTTTTTACCACAGTGGAACTCTGTTCCATAGAGGAGAGCTTTGTCCCACATCACTGGGGTTTTTGCATCTGCCAGAGGTATTAGTTGAGTGCCCTTTGAAGCCTCCACAGGCTCTGGCACTTGGTCACACACCCCAACACCTCCACCCAAGACAATGACCCAGATCCAAGCAGGTTAAAGCAGGAGCTATTGCCCCTCAGAATAGTCATCTGGCCCTCTATGTTCTGCAGAACACGAGCTGTGAAGTAGCCAAGTGGAAGTGGCTGCACGGCCACTGCACCTGAGCTGCTTCTCCCTTCTAGGGACAGGGGCCAGACCCAATTCTCTGTGCCCCTCCCCAGTTTCAACAGTATTCTACAGTGACCTCCAACTTTTTCTTTGGCATTTATGGGTTGATAATTCTGTAAACCAGCACTGCTGCTGGTGATCCACCCTCCTGATGTCTGCTGCAGCTGCTGGTTGGGGCTGCCCTGGGACTAAAACCATGAGCTCACAGGGAGCTGAGCTCAGCTCCCAGTGCTGTGATGAACCCTTCCTGTCTACCTGCCAGGCTGTCTTCAAATAAAGAAATTTTGGAGAGAAAAGGAGGAGGGATACTTTTTATGTATAGAGGAGTCTATGATATGAGTCTCCTTACGGCCAAGATTATGTTAGGAGAAGGAAAGTAACTAAATGGTCCTGTTTTATTAGAACATGGAGTACAATAGATAGGCATAACCCACCTAATAACTTCAATATGGTCCATTAAAAAATAAAACAACTATAAAGAAATAACAACAAAAATAGGATTTTAAAGAAAAGAAATAAACCACAGAACAGCTAATTCCGTGATAGCAATGTCATAAATGTTGCATATTAGCAATTGGCCAAACAATGTTATATCAGAGAGGAGGCAGGGATTCACCTGAGCTTTCCCCAAAACTCCTCTAAACACCTTTAAATAATGCCCTAAAATAAATTCTGGAGTTGCAGAATGCACAAAATAGTAGGTAAAGTAATTTTCTAACCAAACAAACTATCAGGGGGAACTGTTGGTCACACCAGGGTGAGAGTGGAACACAGCACAGTGCAGGCTGTGTCAGTGCAGATCAGCACCAGCACACCAGAAGCAGACCTTGGAAGTGACTGAGTCAGCAGTGAAAGCATCTGTATCTAGAGTTCTCAACACAAATAGTAAAGGGGTTGATCAAACAGTCAGAAGGAAATTATAGGGGTCTCTTTGCTAGGACTGGGAGTAGAGGGGCAGGATTCTGTTGTTTTGCCTATATTCAGATCTGGGTCACATTCCTGGGTGGCAGTTCCAGAATAAAGAGGAGCATAAGAGAGTTTGTGGCCGCAGAAGAGGAGGGAGCACAGTCACAGTTCTAGGGCAGAAAAGAATTCGTGAATTCACTTACAGACCAGAGCACAAGCCAAGAGAGCAATAAAGAAACCTATATTTTGATCATACCTCCCTGGAAGAACTAAAAGCACACAGGTCCCTAAAAGTACCTCTGAAAACAACTGCACAAAATCCCTGAAACTTTGAACAGTGCTCCCTCCAACCTGGAGTGGAGACCCACTTTAGCAAAGAGTTATAGTCAAGAAACATGCTGGAAAAAAGTAGCATATTCAGAAGAAGACCACCAAGTCAAAACTCCTATATCCAAAATTTCCAAGAAAAATTTAAATTGGTATCAGGCCATGGAAGAGCTCAAAAAGGATTTTGAAAATCAAGTAAGAGAGGTATAGGAAAAATTGGGAAAAGAAGTGAGACTGATGCAAAAAATCAAGAAAAAAGAATCACCAGTTTGGTAAAGGACAAACTGAAATACTTAAGAAAATAACACAAAAATTGGTAGAAAATTCCAATGAGAAGAATTCCTTAAAAAGAAGAACCAGTCAAATGGAAAAAAAATATATACAATAGCTCACTAAAAAGAAAAAGAAACAATGTTACATTATGATTTCAAAACTTTAAAGTAGGCTTTGGTTAAAATATATTAACAATGTCATCACAAAACAACACTAAGGCAACCTCATATAGGTATGACTATAAGGAAGGGTAAGGAAAGATTGGAAAGGTATGTTGAAGTCAGATAATGAATTGTCTTCACACTAAGTTAAATAATCAATATAATATTATGGTGCAAAAATAGGAAATTGTTGATGATTATCAGCAACTGAATGGAAAAATAGACTTCTGTAGGATAAGCAATAAACTAATTTATTTTTATAATTTTGCTTCTATGGGGAAGCTCTATTCAAATTTCCCATCTCCACATTAAGAAACTTCTATGATATGACAACATAAACAATTGAAAAGTGAAATGGCAAGAGATAGAAAATGGGAGAGGGGAAATGAGCAAAGAAACAGTGATGAGGAGAAGGAAAAGAAGATGAACAAGGGAAGAGAGAAAAAGACAAAAACAGAAAGATGCTGGGAACAGAAGAGAGAACATCCATTATGGGTGGGGGGAAGGGCATAGAATGGAGCTTTTGCATTTGGAGTCTCTTTTCTGTTTCTACTCTCCTGGTCCTTAGATCAGTTTGATTATCACATTGTGGATACATAATCTTTAGTTCTTTATCTTTTGGCAGCCAAAAGTTGTCAGTCTACTTAGCTTCAATATTTTAAAATCAGTATTTGGGGAGGGAAGGGATAAACTTTCATACATTAGTCACAACCAAATTTAAATAAATATTAATACAATCTTCTTTACACTAGCTAAGGAAGCCTTGGGCAAGTGAACTAAAAATATTTATCTATAATATATAGGCTTGAACTAGATTAACTCTAAAGTGCCTTCTGGTTATCAGATTCTATGTCTATAAACTTACATACCCAGTACTATTTTGTTATTTTTAATAAAGATTGCTTCATTATTCCTTCATAGTTTTTTTAAAAAATATTTCTTGGTGCTTAATGTGCATTTGTTAATTGATCAATCAATTGAATGATTAAAGAAAGTACACATCTGTAATGTATGTATGGGTATACATATATGCATAAATGTATATATATGAACATGTGTATGTGTATATCATATGTATGTATAAATACATATGCTCGTGTAGATATAATTAGAGACAGACAGATAGCCAGCTAGCTAGGTTAATAGGTAGATAAATGGAGCATTGTTAGATATAAGAAGATAAAGAGTTGGCTTCAGAGTCTAGAAAACCTTGGTTCAGTTCCAGTCTCTGCCATTTGCTGGTTATATCTCTGCACAAGACACTTAACTTTTCAGTGCTTTCAGAAAAATGTTCACTCTGAGTTGGTATACAGAGTTAGGGAATTCCACAGTAGGCATTCCCTATATTACTGAAATCACATGTCTGATTCTCTGCCTCCTAGAAAATAGAGAAGAAGGTAGATAGAGAGATAGATGGGTGGATGGATAGATAAACAGGAAGAGATACAGAGGGTAAATTGTTGACATATATAGTCACATGTATATATGTATTTATGTATGTCTATATAGATAAAAGAGACACGGATATCTGTGAATTATATAAGAAAAACATGTTATGAATAGCCCCTCTTCCATCCAATTCAAAAAAAGTTGTTTTTTTAATGAGCTAATCTAGAATTAAATTAATGGTAGATATTAGGTCTGTACTTGCATTCTTTCTCATTTTATGACCTTTTCATATGAATCATGACATGATATGATCATAAATTTGAAGCTACAATGGATCAAAATACACATATGCCTCATTTATTCTTTTAAGATGATAAGATATTAAATACAAAATTATAAAATTATACACTCTATTTGGTAAATATACTTAAATATAGGTACATAATTGGATAGGATGAGTATCCAAAGGAAAATTATTGTAACCACACAGTTTCAGTGAATGTCTTGATTCTATTTATTCAGAAGAAGAGCTGGAACAATGAATAAAAATAATCTGCTATAAATCAGATAAGAAGATATGTCCTCCCAAAGATGTTCCATAGCTAAGGTGGTCAGGAAAAGAGCCTTTGAGTATTCAATTATTAAAGGTGTAGCTTAAACTGCCTATCCATAAATAGCTACATGAGTTTATATTGCCCAAGGGTGTTGGCACTAATAATGAAGCTGTGACAAAAGCATTTCTACAGAACTGACAAGAAGACAGTCTAGAATACAGGTACATAGAGCAGAGCTAAGTCTCTTCCATTAAATTTGATTCCTTCCCATGAAATGCCCTAAATTGATATGGCACAGTCATTAAGAAATTCAGTTTCCCTACAGGCCTTGTATAATTTATTCTCTGCCTGTCCAGCACTTTAACAAATAAGAAAACAGCATGTGAAAATGACTGTTAAGACACTTTCAGACACTCAATGGAAATGTTGGATAAATACTCGGAGTACATTATACTACTGTAATGGGACTGAAACACATTAACATTAATTGTAATCTGAGGTGTGTGGCCTTATTCCCTGTATATTCGGTTGGCAAAAACTTATATTAAGCATGTCCTTTGCAAACTTGAAAAGAAATTGACAGGAACAATAATATTTTTCAATGAATCATTTAGGCAAAACCTTAATATTTTTTAAACTTATGTGAACTTCTTTCAAGTGTGAAATAAATATGAGACTTCACATTCTTTTCTTAGGTAAAGATATCCCAGAGACTTCAACAAATACATACTGATCACAGTACAACATACATATGTATACATGTTGTATATACATGTATATATGTATTATGTATATGCATGTATAAGGTATCTCATAGATATACACAATATTTCAGTTTTACTTTAAACAAAAGAAAACTCCTTATCAATACTCATTTATTCTATCCACCTTAAACTCTGAACTCTCCTGTAAATATAATTCCCTAGGCTTTGACCTACAACATTCCCTCATCCCTTCTTTATGAGTGCTCAACATTTGTTAGAACCTGAAATTGCTTGACAATTGTCTTCTCCCATTCTATGAGACTTTTTTTTTACTTCATTTTTCTCTATAATCATATTGAACCATGGAAGGCAGCATTTTCTTTATATATTTAGTTATTCATTTATTCATTCATTTGTTTATTTCTTTATATATTTCATTCCTCCCCTCCCCAATTACATGTTGTTGGATTTTTTTTTGATTCTCCCAATTGGGGGTTAAAACAATTTTAACATTTTTTTAATGTTTTGAGTTCCAAATTCTATTCCCCCTCTTCTCTCTTCCCCCTCCCTGAGACTGTAAGCAACCTATATAGGCTACACATACACAATCATGTAAAATATTTCTACATTACTAATTTTATGTAAGAATGGAAAGAAGAAAGGAAGGAACCCAGTGTCTATATGAACACAACTACAAAACACTTCACAAAAATAAAATAAAAAAAAACTAATTGGAAAAACATCAATTGTGCATGGCTGGGTCGAGCTAATATAAAAAAATGACAATTTTACCTAAATTAAATTATATATTTAATGCCATACCAATCAATCTACTTTATAGAAGTAGAAAAAATAGTGTCACAATTCCTTTGGAAGAACAAAAGGTCCAGAATATCAAGACAATTAATGAAAAGAAATGCTAGGGAAGGTGACCTAGCTGTACCAGATTTTAATCTGTTCTATAAAGCAGCACTCATCAAAACTGCTTGGTACTGGCTAAGGAATAGAATAGTGGATCAATGGAATAAATTGGGTACAAAAGACTCAGTAGTCAATGATTATAGTAATATATTGTTTGATAAGTCCAAAGATGCAAGTTTCTGGGATAAGAACTCACTATTTGACAAAAACTACTGGGAAAATTGGAACATAGTATAGCAGAAGCTGGGCATAGACCATCATCTGATGCCATACACCAAAGTCAAGTCTAAGTGAGTGCATGATCTAAGTATAAAGGCTGATACTGTAAATAATCTGGGGAGGCAAGGAATAGTTTACTTCTCAGATTTATGGAGTAGGGAAGACTTTATGATTAAAGAAGGTTTGGAGAGCATTATAACATACAAAATGGGTAATCTTGATTACATTAAATTGAAAAGTTTCTGTACAAACAAAGCCAATGTAACAAAGATTAAGAGGGAAGTGGGAAATTGGGAAAGAATTTTTACAACCAGTGTCTCTGATAAAGCACTCATTTCTAAAACATACAGGGAATTAAGTAAAATTTATAAGAATAAAAGTCATTCCCCAATTGATAAATGATTAAAGGATATGAACAGGCAATTTCAGTGGTAGAAATTAAAGATATCTTTAAGCATATGGAAAAATGCTCCAAATCACTCTTGATTTGAGAAATGCAAATCAAAACAACTTTGAGGTACCACATCTCACCAGTCAGATTGGCTAAGATGACAAAACAAGGAAATGACAAGTGCTGGAGAGGATTTGAAAAAAATTGGAACACTAATGCATTGTTGATGGAGCTGTGAACCGATACAACCATTCTGGAGGACAATCTGGAACTATGTCCAAAGGGCTATAAATAATTGCATAGCCTTTGATCCCCTAATACCACTTTTGGTGATGTATCCCAAAGAAATCATAGAAGTGGGAAAAGGACCCATATGTACAAAAATATTTATTGCAGCTCTCTTTGTGGTGGCAAAAAATGGAAATTTAGGGGATACCCAGCAATTGTGGAATGGCTGAACAAGTTGTGGTATATGAATGTAATGGAATACTATTTTGCTATAAGAAATCGGAAGGAGATGGACTTCATATTTACCTGGAGAGGCTTATACAAATTGATACTAAGTAAGAAGGGCAGAACCAGGAAAAATTTGTACACAATCATATGTGTTTGTTATACATTGTATATGTGATGGCCAGCTATGGTGAACTGGTGTCTTCTCAGCAATGCCTAGTTATAAGACAACTCTGCAAGTCTCAAGATGGAAGGAGATGTCTACATTCAGAGAAAGATCTATAAAGAACAGAGTTTAAATGGAGACTAAAGCAATCTGCATGTCATTCTTTTCCATGTTTGATTTTGTTTCTTCTTTCCTATTGTTCACTTCATTGGTTACAATGCTTCTATACAACCAGACTAATGTCCAATGTGAAAGTATTTGCAGATCCTATATTTGATTGCATGCCACCATGGGCAGGGGAGGCAGGGAGAGGGAGGGAAGAAAATCTGAAACTCAAGCAATCATGGAACTGAATCTTGTACACTAAAAGTAAAGAAACAAATCAATTTAAAAAAGGAAGAAAAGAAGGAAGGGAGGAAAGAAGGAAGGAAAGAGGGAGAGAGGAGAGAGGGAGAAAAAGAGACAGAGAGAGAGAGAGAGAGAAAAAGAGAGAAAGGGAGAGGGGGGGAATGACAGCTTTCATAAGCGGTGAAAAACTTCTAGTCATCTTAACCTCACACACACACACACACCCCCACCTTCACAATGTCTATCCCTTGGTAATCTTCATCATCACTACATGTCATCCCTCCCCTCCCCATTTCCCATTTTCGAGCTTAATTTTGCTGGAAAAAAAACATTAGATGATTAATTTGACCCATGAGAAATTTCCCCTATGAAATCTAAAGTGGGACCTTTATTACATTTAGCATAGTGATTATCTTAAAACTTTTAAATGCACCAAAATCCCTGATGTCTAACCTTCTCAACACTTTCCACATCACTAACTCCTAGCACATAAAAACCAGAATGCAAAGGAATTAAATACTGAATGAGTGCTAAGAATTCTGGATTTTGTGCATAGATTGCTCTTTCTCATAATTTTAATTGTACTTAACTGATGGCTATTCAAAGCATTATGCTTTTTATTTCCTTTCTTCCATAGCTCTTTCACACAACTTTACCCTTCTGTCTCAGGGTGAGAGATGTTCTTACTCTTTACCAAAGCTAACAGTTCAATTTTTTCCCTTAAGATAGTTTCAGAAAAACTTGGAAAGACTTCTATCCACTAATGCAAAGTGAAGTAAATAGTACCAGGAGAATAATCCCCACTGTAATACCAATCAATGAATGATATAAATTATATTTTCAAAGACTCCCATATTATCAAAATTTTAAGAAACAATAGACTAGCCCAACTCATGAATGAGTCCCACATCCCTAACAAGTGGTCATATATACAGTTTTTGACACCTTCAGTGAGGGGAAACCCACAATATCCTGAGACAGTTTATTCTATTTTGCAGTTACTCTAATGGTAACTCTAGTGGTGTGTGATGTTATTTGTAAAGCTACCTTAAGGAGCTCTCACTTTTGTCTCTGCCCTTGCATTCCTATTCCAGCCACCCTAGTCCAGACCCTATTTTCTTCACACCTGACACAGGAGAAAAAAAATGATTGATTTCTCTTAAGAAACCTATGTTCAAATCTTGGCTTTTCTTTATTCCCTGATGTCCTTGTCTCTCACTAAGACTCAGTTTCCATATCTATAAAATGAGGGAAATGGACTAGACAAACTCTCAACTTCATTCCAGCTTTAAATGTATTACCTAGTCATTTAGAATAGATTTCTCTTCTTCTAAGCAAGACTAGGGTTCAGATTTTACCTCTGATGTTAATTATGTCACCCTGTGCAGGTAGGATATGCTTGGGAGTTGTGGGGGGGGTTGCTAGATCCCAATTAATATGAATAAAAAATCACCTGAAATGGTCACATATATTCAAATTTCCACTATATAAAGCTATAATTATGTAAAATATGGTAATTAGCTCCAGTCCAATGATTTTGAATAATGTGATCACTTCAGGGGAATTCATTATTCACATTCACAAGGACCTGACTATATATATATATACACACACACACACATAAACATATATGTGTGTGTATACTCTTTCTCTCTCTCACTCACACACACACACACACACACACACACACACACACACACACACACTACTAGAGAGAAAAGGTCCTCTGGGGTAGATATGATTTCAAAGGATCTAGGCTTGACCTAAAGTGCAGGTAAAATTTTAATATTCATAAGAACTAAGGGATGCTACTGACCAATAATCTCTGCCACTTAAGTAGCTGCAGTGGTTCTCAACCATCCTAATGCCATGACCCTTTAATACTCATATGTGGGTATATCTGGGTGTGTCTGCATGTGGGTGGACCTATCCTAGTCAACCCTCTGAGAAAGAAGGGAGTATAGGGAGCCTAGTGCACAATCAGGACTAATATAAGGATTGCTTGCTTGGTGTCTAGTCAACAACTGTATTTTTGCAAGTAAAGTAAATCTACCTTATATCCCTTATTTGTGCCAAGTGAGTCTTTCACAACACTCCACGGTCTAAGTCAAGGTGGCAAAGGCACACACTACCAATTGTGAGAATATAGCTCTCCTTTATTGTGCAACTTCCAGGTAATATATTGGCTGATGACCTTACTTTACTTTTTAATGGGATACTCCACTTTTTAAAATGTTAGTATACAATTTATAAATAATATGAATATAATTTTAAAATATTTTTATATTTAATATATTTTATAGTTATATATTCATATTTAATATATTTTATATTTAAATATTTTTAAATATGTATTTATAATAAGGAACGGCATAAGAACATCTATGTCTTGTTTTAAAGTAGCTTATTCCTCCAATGTTCAGAGGACAAAACAGTGACAGCTTCAATTAATTATGAATACAAGTGTTAAAATCAATTATCAGTCTAGTGAGCTACATAAATGAATAGCTCAATCATAAAAATCATTAATGTCAAGTTATTACTAAAAATTACATGTTTCATCCAATTCCCAAAACTGTAAGGTTGTATCACATATAAATTACATGCATAATATGGACAGTTAAGTATTATCTATCTATCTATCTATCTATCTATATCTATCTATCTATATATATATGTATATGGGTGTGTGTGTGTTTGTATGTTTATATATGTGTGTTTATTCACTCATTCATTTATCTATCTATTCATTGATTTTCTCATTTATTTATTTTATTATGCCCAGAGGTAAGGTTTCTCAGGCTCACTTAAGTAGTATGTGTCAGAGTTCAGATTTGAATCCAGAATTTCTGAATCTAAATTCTAAGCTTTTGTCATTTAAACAACCTTGATCTGACTTTTAAAGACAAGCACTGTATTTTTATGTATAGTTCATATCTAGGTTTAAAGAAACATCTAGAACAATAATTAAGAGGCTGATTTGGTCCAAAATAGTTTTTCCTTCCTAAAGGAATTTTCCTATCTCGTTAGAAAAAATATAATTTTATTCTAAATATGAAAATGGAACAAGTATTCTGTACTACCAAGATGAAAAGATTATACTTATTTTTTAAAGATTGATTCTAAATCTACTTTAAGATCCTGGGGGGAATTGACATTGATACTGTGTATTAATATAATGTAGCATTTCTTTACACAAAACAGGTGTTTTTAACATTGTAACATTCAATAATACAGCCATTCCCTTTCTTGCCCCCCCCTTAAAGAATGAAACAAAGTGATACTTTTTTTGGCCTTATATAACTGTCATCAGTGAAATCATTAAAGCAAGTTGATTTGCTTTCTTGCTTCTGGGCTTTTTACTTCCTGCAAAAATCATCACTATTGAACATCTAAAATAACCACACTGAAAGCTATGGCCGTGCTGAAAGCCAGATTTTTGCTGTTAAGAAGGAAACCAGTGCAAATTGTAGTTAAAGAGATGGAATCTTCTTTTCTATCATTTCAATTATAATAATTATAAATACTATTCATTACAGTTTAAGTTCTAAATTAGAAAGACCATTTGTATCCATCACTACTACAACTACCATTCCCTTCCCTAACACACACACACATACACACACACACGCACTCCCCCAAACACACATGTGTGCACAGTTTAGATTGTTACAAATTCAGTTTAAGCATAGTTTGTTTTAGATTTTTTCACTGGACAATGGGCTGCAGCAGATGAGCTTCCTTCCAAATCTGAAATCCTAAGAATCTATGTTTCAAACAACTAATCAGGAAACATTTTATTAAATGCCTATTATGCCAGACACTGTGCTATGAATTAGATATATGAAAATTAAGAAAAAAATAAACAGGCCCTTCTCTCAAGGAAATTACATTTGAGAACATATGGAACACATATAAAATAAATAAAAAGAAGTTAAATATAATGTATCAGGTGGAGGGGAATGGGCTACTAGCAACTAGGAGGTACCAGAAAAGACCCAAAATGATGTCACAGATTTTATGAGGTAGAGATGAGAGTGGAGTATGTTACAGGAAAAGAAGGCAGTTGAACTGATTACATTAAAATTGTTTGGTAACACTGAATATGATCATTAAAGGAAGATCCCAGGTCCAAGGGGGGATTCTAAACAAGAGAGCTTGATGCCAGATTTCAAAAGTATTTATTGTCTGAGAAGAACTTGCAATAAAGCAGTCAGAGAGTTCTCAGCATCTCTAAAGGGGTGTGGAGTTGGGTGAGATATTAAAAGCATTATTATTATTTATCATTAATATTATTTATTTTTAAAACTTTTGAGCAGCAGTTGAGGATTAAGGGGAAGGGGATGTATGTAGACACAATAAACCATAGAACAGGATATTTACAAAGGTATCTGTTATTCTGGCTTGCCCTCGAGCTCATCAAGGCTGGTTCTGTCATTCCTGGAAGCTACAGGCATCTCTATGTTTGGCTAGTATTCACTCCCAAAGATCACTGGTATGTCAAGCAGCTCTGAACCTCAGAAATCCTTTTAATTAGCTAGTTGTTATGTAACTCCATTGCCCTGATCCCCTATGAAGAAGGGAAATTCTAAACTTATAGTAGACCCAATACATAGTGTATGTTCACATGTCAGAAGGATAATGGTATATTTTGACCTAGCCCTTCTGGTTACCGGCGAATTGTTTAAATTCTATACTTCTTACAACAAGAGCAAAGGTATAAAACATTATGTGACGTGGAGAGTCAAAATAAGTACATTTAAAAAAATTAAAAATCCTGGATTTAAGTAACAGATGCTTTTAATTCATTCACTAATTGATATATTCAATGGACATTTGTTAAACAATGTAATTATATTAATAAGTATAAAAGTGCACAGTAAAATATAATGGGTCTAATATAGTTATATGATGCTTTTCAAGATCTGGAGAAATTAAAGATTATTTCATACTGGGAGAATTTGGGAAATTTTCAAAGAAGATGTGGTCATTCAGTTGATTTTGGCTGAATCTTGAGGAAAGCTAACTTCTCAACAGGTATACTGTCATTTCAGACAAAGGGAACAGCAGGAAAATTCATAAACATTGGCAACATTACAAAGCATACTAGACAGCAAGCAGTATAGTTTCATTGAAGCATAGTATGAGGAGCAATGTGAGGTAAGTTTTGAAGCATCAAGATATTCTTCTTTTTAAAGAACCTTGACTGTAAGGCTAAGGAATTTAGACTGCATAACTCGTTTCTAGTTTTTATATTCATAACAGACTATGGAGATGTGGCCTCAAACATTCTCAGATCTTCATCTTCAGGGGCAGAGCCAAGATGGTGGCTTAGAAGCAGCAGCATCCCACAGCTCCCATGAAGCCACCCTAAACACCAATAAAAATATGACGCTGGAAAAATTCTAGGACTCTCAAACTCAAAAAAAAAAAATACAGAAAACACATCTCTCACGGAAGGCAGCTCGGCAGCAGGGGATCATTGAGGAAGGACGCAGCTGAGGCCGGCCCAGCTTGAAACCAAAACCTCAGCCAGATTCCAGGGCAGTAGGAAGGAGTCAAGCCGAGCTGCAGCCAGTCAACAAAAGAGAAGAGCTACAGCTTCCAGCAACTCCACATCTACTGAGGTGTGAAAAATAGGGATTAAAAAAAGGTGTGAAAAATAGGGATTAGATAAAGGAAGCTGGCAGGAGGGGCTCATCCCAGGCAAGGAGCTGAGACCAGCCCAGCCTGAAACCGCTATGTGGTCAGGCTCCAGGGCAGCTGGGAGGAGCCAAACCTCCCAAGCCACAGAGTGAGTCTACTTCAGAGAAGATCTAAAGCATCAGTGAAAGTGAGTGAAGCCTTCAAGCTAAATTTGGGGGAGGAAAAGCAGTTTGGCCAATATACCCCCAGGTCAAGGAAGCAGTGTGGGGAGGGCAGAAACTGCTGTAACCCTTGGATGCCCCCACTGGGCTGCTTCAGAGCCCCTGGCCTGTGGATCCCACAGGGGGGCTGAGGCAGTAGATCAGGGCCAAGTGCTCTTGCATTGAGGAGCCTGGATCCATATCATGGTCTTGGGTGGTGGTCCTGGGGAGACCTATCAGCAAGCCAAAGCTGGGGGAGGCTGCAACACCCCCCTAATAACCCCAGCAGCTGGGAAAATGCCAGTGATTTGGAACAGAGCTTTCCCCCCTGGAAGCAGAGTTTCACAAAGCTAAAAAAAAAACAAACAATTAATTGATTGGCCAACATGAGGAAAAGGAAGCAAAATAAGAACAGCAATAAAACTCTAGAATCCTTTTTTGTGGACAAAAAGAATCAAAGCATGGAACGAGAGGAAGACAACAAAGTCAGAACTCCCACACCAAATGCTTCCAAGACAGTTGAAGAATGCCTAGTAGCTACAGATAATCTAAAAAAGGACTTTGAAAAACAAATAAGAGAAGTGGAGGAAAAATTGAGAAGGGAAATGAGAATGATGAGAGAAAACCATGAAAAGAGAGTCAACACCATGACTGAAGAAAACAACACTTTAAAAAACAGATTAAATCAAATGGATAAAGAGGCCCAGAAAGCCAGGGAGTAGAAGAATGCCTTAAAAAGTCAAATTTCCCAGATGGAAAAAGAATCTCAAAAGCATTCTGAAGAGAATAACTCCTTCAGAATTAGAGTGGAGGAAGTAGTAGCTAATGACTTTCTGAGAAACCAAGATACTATTAAACAGTTACAAAGAAATGAAAAAATAGAAAGCAATTTGAAATATCTCCTTGAGAAAAGCACTAACCTGGAAAATAGATTCAGGAGAGACAATCTGAAAACCATTGGTCTGCCTGAAACCCATGACCAGAAAAAGAACTTGGAAAGCATCCTTCAAGAAATCCTCAAAGAAAATTGCCCTGATGTTTCAGAGTCAGAGAGCAGAATAGAACTTGAAAGAATTCACCAATCACCTCTTCAAAAAGATCCCCAAAAGAAAACTCCTAGAAATGTTATTGCCAGATTCCAGAATACCCAATTAAAGGAGAAAATATTACAGACTGCCAAGAGAAAACCATTTGAATACTGTGGAAGCACTATCAGGATAACCCAGGATCTGGGAGCTTCTACACTGAGGGATCAAAGGGCCTGGAATATGATATTTCAAAGATTAAGGGAGCTGGGATTAAAACCAAGAATCAACTACCCAGCAAAATTGAGCTCATTTTTCCAAGGAAAAATATGGTCATTCAATGAGGTGGAGGACTTTCAAGCATTCCTGCTGAAAAAACCAGAGCTGAACAGAAAATTTGACAGTCAAGTACAAGAAGCATGAGAAGTTAAACATGGGAAAGAAGTCATAAAGGGCTTATCAAATTTGAATTATTTACATGCCAATATGGAAAAATGATAATAGTAATTTCTGAAACTTTTCTTAGTATGAGGATTGGTGAAGGGAATACAAATGGATATATATGTATACTCACACATATGTCTATATAGGAGGCGATATATGCATCTGAATACATATCTGAGCATGTGTATATATGGGTTTATAGATGGCATAGGATCAATTGAATACGAAGGGATGATACTTTAATAGGCAAATTCTGAGGTGGGAGAGGACTAGAATGAGAAGAGACAAGGAGAGACAAAATGGGGCTAATCATCCTGTGTGGAAGAGGCAAGCAATAACTGTTACAACTTTACTTTCATTTACTCTCATTGAATCTGGCTTAGGGAAGAAATGGCATAAACTCTAAAATGGGCATCATGCCACACAAGAGAGTAGGGGGCATGGGGATGAAAGGGGGGAT
>CM053601.1:114889468-114906791 GCA_028646575.1 Pseudocheirus occidentalis | reverse complement strand
AAAAAAAAAAAAAAAGAAAAGCAGATATAAGAACCTGTGCTAGCAGCCACCCTGGGTATGCTAGAGTACTTGCTGCTACTGTGACAAGGACAGTAGAGTCCTAGATCCAGCTTCTGCTGGTTTCCCCTACAAGGCAAGATCTCAAGATGGGACTTAAAGCCTGACTCAGCTCAGCCTAATCAACACTATCTTACTGGGTATGCTACTAACATTCTGACATTGCTAGTATAATTCAGGGACTTCCAGGTAACATGTCATTTAATATTAACAATTTCTGTCCTTATATTAACAATTTTCTTTCATTTCTTAAGTCTCTCCTCCCATCCATGTTCCAGACAGTTAAAAAATTAATGTTCTGAAAATATAGGTTCAATAAAGTAATTCCCTATGCAAGAACTGTCATTGCTTCCCTATTGCCTATAAATGTTACATAAATACATATTATATATAATGTGTGTATATGTATATGTTATATGCAAATACATATGCATATCCACATGTGTGTGCATGCACATACATGTGGGTGTACTTGATCTACTTGGCTCTTAAAAACTTTGCCTGTTTCATATGTATCACAGACCTTTACAGACCTCCACAATTCCCACCAAAAATTCTTCTATTCAAGATATCTCCCCCAAATCTGCCTTTATGAATTGTTCTTCACACCAAGGATGTTCCTCCTTTACACCTCTTGGAATACTTAGAATACCAAGTACCCTATTAATTGCCCAAGTGCTATCTTCCATTTTAGGGCTTTTCTAATCCTAGTAGTTGTTAATGTTCTGCTAACTCCACTCCCCATTACTTCATATTTTCTTTGTAAAGAATTTTTATTTACTTACCTATCATCAGGTTGTTTCCTTTTTGTAGAATTTAAGTTCTTCAAGGCAAGCAAGGAAACAAACAAGCATTCATTAAGAGCAAAGTGGAGGCTCCAGGAGGAATTCAACAATAGGAGAAATACATAGGCTATGCAGTGGAATGTCTCATGTTGAGAAGGATACAGGGGGTAGTAGGATATACCATGATGAGTAGGCCTCAGGTGCTCAGGGAAGTTCCAAATGAGACATCCTGATTTTAAAGTCCAGAAGCCAAGAAAAGGGCCAGGAGGGTAAGGTTCTTATTCTTGTTTTTGTATCCCCAACATCTGGCCCAATGCCCTGAATATAGTTAAGTGTTATTAAGTAAAATTTATTTCCCTCATTATATTACAAAATTCTTGTCAATAAGGATTGTTTCATTATTTGTATGTGTTCCTTCCACCTTGAAAAGTGCCTGACACAGAGAAGGAGATCAATAAGTATTTGAAAATTTATAAACATGAATGAAAATAATTAACCTGTGTTATTAAAATAATTAACCTAAAAGTAGGCACATGCAAGTCAACACAAACTCTAATAGTAAGTTGACCAGTTTCAATGTGGGGCATCCTACTGACACAAACTGTTGTTTGTGAATAAGGTTGGCACCATGGATACATTATTGGCTTTGGCATATCATAAGAATGGCTCTACCTAACACATCATACCAGCTAGCATTCATCTAATTCCATATTTCCACTGCTTTTATTACCAATTGTAGATCATTAAATCAATGGACAAATGACATGTGACTATAAAGAGATTTTCTTCTTTAATTTATGGGAATCTACTTTATTATTTTGTATTCATATTTTCTCATATCTGCCATCTATATCTGTGTACCCCTCCTCTTCCAGAGCTATTTTCCAAAGTTCTACTGCATGAACAATTTGGGTTCCCAGAATATGCTGACTCTTTACCTCAGGACTACTTGGCTTTGATGGATTTGATGGATGGTACTAAACGTCATGAGCCCTAATAGAGTATGTTTCCTATCGATTACTAGCCAGTCAGACTTAATACACATTTAGAAAAGGAATATAGAGAGGTAAAGATAAAACAACCAATATAAAAGCATCCTCCTGGGATGGCTAGGGTGACAAAGTGTATAGAGCACTAGCCCTGGAGTCAGAAGGACCTGAGTTCAAATCTGGTCCCAGACACTTGACATGCTTAGTAGCTGTGTGACCTTGGGCAAGTCACTTAACCCCAATTGCCCTGCCTTCCCCTCTCCAAAAAAAGCAAAATAAAAAGCATCCTTTCAAAAGTCTAGGGCACACTCTTTCACAAACACATACCAATTCTAAGGGAAAGTATACTCATATGGCAAAGGAGCAATACATCGACCTCAAATGGATAGAAGTCTTTCCTTTGTTGAGTCATTATGGAGTTTTCCTTAGATGTATCTCTCTAGGGGTCTTGGTTTCAAGGGTTAGTGATTTTGTGGGGCCCCTAAATTGCCTTTAATTTGTCTATCTACTTTGTCTTTATCATGCCAGTGAGCAAACAATGTGGATACTGCCATCAGTCACTGCCATTCTAAGTCAATGTTAAGAGGCAATTGGTAAAAATAGACTTCAGCATCTTTCCAATGATGGAAAAAGGATGACAGTGAAGAAATGTGTGATAAAAAAAAGGTGGTGGGGTAGCTAGGTGGTATAGTGAATAGAGCACCAGCCCTAGAGTCAGGAGGACCTGAGTTCAAATCCAGCCTCAAACACTTGACACACTTGTTAGCCATGTGAGCTTGGGCAGGTCACTTAACCTCAACTGTCCTCCAAAAAGCAAAAAAAAAAAAAGGTGGTCTACACATGTGACCAAAATGTATAAAAAGTAATAGACAGTACAAGTGTACTGTATCCCATGAGATAAATTAGAAAAGAAAGAATGTCTTTTAACATATTATATATTATTCTACAGAAAATTTGTGGGGAGAACAAGAATCACATAAATTTTAAAAGCACGGATGGGATGCAATCATAGATAAAAAAAAATACAAAACATAGATACACAGAGAAGAGAGATCAAGTATTCAGCCATACCTTAGGGGAATTTTCACATTGGTTTTATCCCTTCCTTTCAGGGAAGTTCTCTAACTTAGGAGAAAGGCCACTCAAAATCATATACACATCTGCATTTGTAATCTAAATCTACAGAAGAAATACTCATCAATCTGTTGAAAATTTTCTTTTATATGCCCAAATACTTACTTACATATTCTATACGTGCATAGCAAGAGTATCCAAAAACTCTGTTCCTTTCTATTAGTATTTATATGTACACCAACATTAATATGGTACAGTAGAAAGAATATTCAGTTTTGGTTTCGAATTCCAACTCCTTTACTTACTACATGTATGTCCTTAAGCATTAAATCTAACTCTGACACTCAGTTTCTTCATTTTTTCAAATGGGAGTAGAGTGAACTACATGATATTGAAAGTACCTCCCAGGAGTGGCTAGGTGGTGCAGTGAATAGAGCACCGGCCCTGGAGTCAGGAGTACCTGAGTTCAAATCTGGCCTCAGACTAGCCATGTGACCTTGGGCAAGTCACTTAACCCCAACTGCCCTCAAAAAAAAAAAAAGAAAAAAAAAGTACCTCCCAGCTCTAAATCTTTAGGTCTTATGAAATCATGAGTTAGTGACTTCAAAGTCCTGACTCTGCCACCACCTAGCCTCATGGCCTAGGGCAACATCTCTGAGTTCCATTTTACTTTCCAGTATTAATTAACATTCATACATCTCTAAAATCCACTTCTATGGTATAGTGAAAAAATTGGTAAATTTGTAGATATAATTTTGTTGTTTAGTCATTTTTTAAATCATTTCTGACTCTCCATGATCCCATATGTAGTTTCCTTGGCAAAGATACTAGAGTGGTTTGCCATTTCCTTCTCCAGTTTATCTTACAGATGAGGAAACTGAGCAGAAAAGGATTAAGTGACTTTCCCAGGCTCACCCAGCTAATAATGTTCTGAGGTTAAATTTGAACTCAGGAATATGAGGCTTCCTAAATCTAGGCCTGGCCCTTTATCCACTGTACCACCTAGCTGCCCAAATACATGAATTTGAATTCTTGTTTCCTTCCTTGCTACTTGTATGAATTTGCCCAAGTCACATTCTGGGCCTCAGTTTTCCCCCATGTAAAATGAGGAAAGTTGAATTGGAAGGCCTCTGTAAACTCGTTTGATTTCCAGAATACATATGTGTCAATATAATTTGGTAGTGATGATGCTGCAAGAACCATACCACAGACCAATGGTTCCAATAATGTAGACACAGTTCTAAACTCCAAGTTAGTCAGCTGCCTTTGCTTGACATGAGCCATGCTATGTATTAATTCAAGATGGTCTAGCAGCAGCTGTTGTTTGCTAACAGCACACAGTTTTGCTACATCATTGGAATTTGTGCTTCACAAATTCCAGAATGTTGCTCCTGAGTAGTCTGATTAGAGCTGGGCTACTTCAGTTCAAGAAATAGCAGAGGTTTAGGTATCCCAGTGTCATTCACTGTCCGCTAATTTCAAGCTCAGTGAATCTATTTTGCAGCTACATCACTTAATTGTCAAAAGACTATTTTACCTTTATTCCCATTGGCCCCAAATATTTTATTTCCTGTTCTATCATCATCTAGTTTGTGTTAGCTTATTGTTCCCAACCACCATGTCATCTCTCTACCTTGAAATTTCAAGTTCTCTAAACTAATGCATATTATTCCCGTACTTCAAATGTTGTTCTAAGAAGTATGTGCTTTATTTTGTTATATTTTTTCCTGACAAAAAGTGCTAAACTTAGATCACCTTTTAGTGTGCACTCTTTCTTCAGTATAGTATCTTTTATAATATTTTAATCTGAACTCAGAAAATAGCATAATCTTGAGTTGAAAAGGATATTAGAGGTTAGTCCTTCTAAATCAACATATATTTGTTAAGGACCTGCTATGCGCAAGGTGCTGTGATATGAAAATGGTGGTAGCAACACCACACCCAACCTCAGGGAAATTACTCTCTAATGGGGAGTCATATAATAAATATATATATATATATATATATATATATATATATATATATATATAATGTACACACAAATATTACACATTTTTTTATATTAAGGGGAATGTTGCAGTGGGAGTTAGAATAATTGGGATATGGTTCTAGTTCTAATAATTAATACATTTGTGAGAAGGAAAAACTTGTTTTGCTTAATTTCCATGAGGCTCAAATTCATCAAAACATGAAGGATGACATCACTTGTATTAACTTCAGAGACTGGTTTTCAGGAAACATTCTATTGAACCTTCAAGTACCATATAAAATAAGGATAGAAAAGTAAGTTAAAAGTAGATTGCAGAAACCATAAATGTTAGCCTAAAGCAAAAGTGGGGAACCTGCAGCCTTGAAGCTACATGTAGTCCTCTAGGTCCTCAAACATGACTCTTTGACTGAACCCAAACTTCACAGAACAAACCCCCTTAATAAAAGGATTTGTTCTACAACACTACCCTTATTTCTCTGTATGAACTTCTGAACTTCCTTCTGTTCTCATTTATATTTTCAAATATTTCATTGATGTGTTTTCTTCCTTTCCATTTCTTTTTATATATATATCAAAACCTTTCTGCTCCTCTTCACAATTCTCTGTCCCACAAAATAAAAGTCTTCTACTGAAACAAATTTATACAGCTAAGCTAAATAAACATTGGTTGGTAGTTTACATTTATTCTTTAGAAAACTGCTTTTAATTTATTTTTACTGTTCATCTATTGGGGAATGGCTCTTATTTTATACATTCACATCATTTATTAATACATTTGATGATATATTTGTGTCAATTACACATATGTGTTTGTGTGTGTGTTTATGTAAATCTTGAATAACAGACTTTCATCAGTGAAATTTTCCCTCACTTTACTGTTTCCTATATTATTCTATTTTATTTTTTTAAAAAAAACATTACTTTTCTGATCAAAAATAGGTCATTTTGTCTATTATGATTGTATTTCCATTATTTGCTCAAGAACTTCTCTTTATCCATTGATGTGAAAGAACATCCTTTCTCCTCTAATTTGTTCCTGTTATGACCTTTTATATTTAAGTCACGTATCCATTTATGGATTTTTGTGGCACACAGAATGAGATACTGATTAAACCTAATTTCTCCTGGATTGCTTTCCAATTTTCCAAATAGTGTTTTTTCCCTCTATATTGTCTTTCCTTAAACTGTATTGATGTTCTTGGTCTTTTTGAACATTTATGCTAGGTTCATTTGCTCTGCAGTCTTACCTATTTAATATGTTCTATTAGACAACTCTTTAAAATTTTTTAACCCATACCAAATTATTTTGATAATTATTGCTTTGAAATATATAGCATTATGATTTCATCTTGCTACTTTTCCTTACTTCACATTATTTTCTTTGAAAATCTTGAACTTTTCTTCCATCAACTGAACTTTGTTAGTTTATCTATTTCTACAAAGTCATCCTCTGGTAGTTTTATTTATATAGCACATTATTTTTAAATTGATTAAGATAAGTGTTATCTTCTTATTTCACACATATGTATGTATGTATGGAGAGAGACTGAGAGAGAGAGAGAGATGGAGAGAGACAGAGAGACAGAGACAGAGAGAATGAGACTAAAAGAGGGTATGTCTTAAAGAGAAGAATGATAAGGGGCTTATATTCCATGAACAACTTTCCTAGTGAAGTATGTCTAAATGAGAAACCAAAGAATTCTGTGTCTTAAGGCAATCATGGAGAAAGAGAAGAACTTAACTTTTTTCTTCCATGAAAGAGAAAAGTTAAAGTAATAAGGGGTACAAAGATGATCACCACAGAGATATAGGTGGAAAAAAATCAATGCAGGTTACTTGAAACTCGTTATTAGATCAAAATTTGATAGTAATCAACAGAACGAGGATGAAATAATAATTAATGCAAATACTAGCAGAAAATACCTGAGGATTTTTAACATTAAAACTGTTAGTGTTTGGGCTTGGCTGTAGGAGGCCAAACGAACTGATAATGATTGGAAATGTCTGTGATAAGGTAATTTAAATATTTTCTTTAAATAAATAAAATTCAGAGTTTATTTAGTTTTAGGGAAAAAAATCTTGGTTTAGTAACAGATACATCACTTTTGCAACATCTGTTATTCTTTTAGTTTTATAATTGTGCTTTATCTTAGAGATCACAGAAATTTATAATTTTGGTGATAATAAAAATGTTTGTATAATATCCCAAAGTGTTTTCTGTAAGTTTTGAACTCTGTTAAAATGTTTTGAACTTATATTAAAAAGGTAAAAGAAACATTGGGGTCAGCTAAAATTGTAAACATAATGTTTTTAAGGAACATCTTTGTCTCAAATGGGTAGGTTTTGTCAATGCTATCTGATGATAAAGTAAAAGCAATGATTGTAAATATCTCTACCAGATCCAATTCTATGGAAAAAAGGAAGGTTAAATAATTTCATAGACATTCAAGTTGGTCTAGCTCTGGATGCAGCATTGAAAGAAAAAGTCTTCAAAATTTGCAAAGGACACAATGGCCTTCCTTAATTGTTTCTTCCATACTTTGACAGTGTATCATGGAACACTGAGATGCTTAGACAGCAGATGATAATTCTCAACTGCTGATGAAAAGCTTTGGCTATTTGTACATTTTCCCCAGTGGAAGCTGGTTCATGACCTGTATTCTCTAAGTTTATCTTTAGTCTATAACAGTGTGATGACTCTGCATAGCAGTTCATAATCTTTGGCATGTCTTCTTGCTTGTGCACTTTTAGGGCATGAACATCCATAAACATAGCTTTCATATAACTATTTCAAGGACTTTTGATTTATTAGTAAGCTGTTTCTCAGAGGAACAGGAATATGTTCTAAAAGAAGCAGCCAGATCCTTGTTGCATATTGAAGTATAGTTGAACAAAATAGATTGAGTAAGATTAGAATTATTTATGTAACCTTGACTCACTACCCTGATAAAGAAAAGGCAAAAAAAAATTCTAACATCAGTAAAATCAACTCTAACTGGAACACATACCATTGTATAATCTGCATATATGTGTTGCATGACTCAACTATGATCAAGAAATCACTGTTTTTCCCTTCTATACTTCAGTAATTATAGGAATGTATTAGTGTGGCTGAAAATAAAATTGCTAAGTAATGATGCCATTAATATATTATAACCCAGCTCTGTGATAATCCTGCAAGAATCTGCTGAAACATCATTCTATCACCCAGGCTGCAAACTATAACTTTCTCCAAGGCTTCTATTGGCCCATGTAATTTTTTTAACTGATACTACAGTATGCAAAACAACACTACTATCTAAAAGTTAAATCCATCTAACTTTTATCCATCTAACATCCATCCATCTGAAACATGTAGAATAACATCAAACTCAGAAGCTAAAAAAGAAAGACAAATGATGAATAAAGAAGGGAAATAAAAACCTTTTAGAGAAAAGTCAATCAGTCATTAAGCATTTATTAGGTGCCCACTATATGTCAGGCACTGTGCTAAGTACTGAGGACACAAAAGGAGGTAAAAGGCAGTCCCAGGAGTGGGGAATATGAAAAAGCATTCGTAGAGCCAAGAGATGTAATATCTTATTAGTGAAATGGAAAGGAGATCAGTGTCAGAAAAAGAAGGGGCATTTGATTTGGAGTCACTGGGGCTAGGTTAAATACTTAGCCCTTCTGCTTATTATGGGTGTGATTTTGGGCCAGTCACTTCAAATAATTGGATCTTGACTTTCTCATATCTGAATTATTAAATGAGTGGAACTCTGAGGTCATTCCCAGAGCTAAATCCATGACTGGTGGAAGGGTGGTGTAGGAGAGACGGAAAATGGACAATTAGGGGTTAGATAGCACCCAATAGCACTTGCATGTTTATTGAACTTGGTCCCAGGTATGCACAATTATTCTATGATTGCTTCTGGTCCAGCAACCACTTGGTGAAGACAAAAATAGTCATAAAATAACCACATATACTCTGAATTGGAGAGCAAGGTCCTCTATTATGTAGAAGAAGATGTTTCACCCAACTTTCCAGCACATAGTCCTCCTCATTGACTAACACAATCCCCATCTGTCTAGCCCAATATACTGCAATCTTAAGGGAAGCAAACTAAAGCAAAGCATTTCATTTGTTACTGAAGTATTTTTGAGCATCAAATGGTGAAATGAAACTCCAATATCTTGTGGCCACTCAGTTCACAAATCAGAAGGAGAAAAGCTCTGACTGGCACTAAACATAAAGATCAAATTGTGGGATAAGCAAGCATTCCACAACTAAGAAAACCAAACTGAGAAAGTAAAACAGACAAGAAAGAAGGGGAAAGGAGAGTTACATCCATTATCTGGACAAATCTACAATGTGGGATGAGTTCTCAGGTTCATTCTCTGAGTGCCACATAATTAAAGTTTTTCTTTCGTATTTCAAATTTAAAATGATGATCATAGATCAGAAACTTGATCACAATTTGCAAGGAGCACAGATGAAATGTCCTTGTAAATTGCCATCAACTCCCAACATAGGACAATTTTCCATTTGTTTTTGCCTCCATGATAATTTTTTTTTCTTTTTGCAGGAAAAATAAATACTAGGATAACAAGGATAATAGCCTTAGATATGAATGGGACCTTTGAAGTCTTTTAATATAACTCCCTCATTTTACTGAATACTAGAGAGGTTAAAGTGATTTGTCCAAGGTCACATAGTTAAATGGCAGATCCAGACAGTAATCAAATGAGGGTCCTTTTACTGTAAATACTCCCAAGCCATCCCTCCTATCACTAGAATTCCAATGTGGCTATATAAAATATGAATGATCAATATCCCCTGGCACTGCTAGAAGCAGTAATCAGAATATCTTGTTTCTGTGCTTTTTCATTTTGACTTCACCTCCATTTTGAGTAGTAATTTCTCAAATTATTTCGTGCTACTATGAACTATCAGCAAAATCATCTGTGTGATTGTTAAGTACAGTTTTCAATCAAGCCCATGGTATGCTCATTATTTTCAGACCTTTGCAAGGTTGCCATAGTATCCATACTACAGACAATTTCTCCTTTGCTGTCATCCAAATAATGCAGCAACACTACATGAAGACTAATGCAGTTTCAATGAAACAACAGAATGCCGTATTATTATAGAAGCCATATCAGCATTGCCAAGGTACTCTGGGTCAAGCACATCATAAACAAAAGAAAGTTACATCAGAACAGATACTACTAAGCAAGAACTAGCACTAGCAGTCTGTTTCCTAATAGCTTTAATTTTACAAGTGATGTAGATTTTCCATGTAAAAAAATGAAAGAAGAATCCAACATTTCTGTCATCCCATTTGCTGGCAAAGCATGGAGACCCCTGATGTAGAGGGTGCTGGGTGAGCATATTTAGGATTATGGTTTAAACTTCTTTGCTGTTAATTAAATTGTTACTTTGTGGAGTTCTTGTCCTAGACCTTTATGGAAACAGCTAAAATTCCTTTATCTCTAAGGCATATTTTTTTTGGAAATATTTGAGGTGTTGGGAGGATTGAAGAAAGGGGTTGGTCCTTCATCTTGTTGATTACATGACATGGATACGATTCTAAAAAGATATTTGTAGATCAGTATTTTTAAAGTCATAAATCAGTTGATTTCATGGACAGAGAATTCATCACCAATTGCCAACAACAGGAAGATGAGTGAGGAAGATTTGAGTTCAAATATGGTCTCTGAAACTCATTATCTGTGTGACCTTGGGCAAGTCACTTAATCCTGTTTGCCTCAGTTTCCTCATTTGTAAAATGAGATGTAGAAGGGAATGGCAAACCACTCTAATATCTTTGCCAAGAAAACTTCAAAAGGGCCATGAGAGTTGGAGAGGACGGAAAACAACTAAGCAATAATAATAACTAAAGGCATTGGGGGAATTTGGTACTCCACCCTATAAACAGAGGGAAAAAGAGACTGAAGGAGGAGAAATAATGAAAGCTCAAATGAACAGCTTGGTGGGGAGCTTAGAAGTGATGGTATTTTCCTGTGAGGCATATACATAGCAGCAAAAGCAAAGTGGAGATAAGTGGGAACCTTTGTATTTAGCTAGGTTAATCCTCAGGTAGCAGTCATTCACCAAGATTACACCCGGAATTTTACCATTTTGGTAGAACCTACTAGAGCTGACACTTCATTATAAGAGTCTCCAAAACTTCTTGAATCATTTGCATGTTATTATGTGGCACAAAAGTCTGATGTTTCAGAATTAATTTTTTTTTTGATTAGTCTTCATTTTTCCTTGGCCCCTTAACATTGTAGGTTTTAGGTTTCTCTGGTGTTTTGATCGTTAATGGAACTGTGTGTTGAGTCACAAAGGAAATATTTGATTTCTCAGGTCATGGTCAAGTAGTAAATCATCTGAAAATAAGCACTAAGCTGCCAGAGCTACTCTTTGATCCAGGCATCCATCCTAATTGGCCTATTTTTTCATATTTGGGTTTTTGTTTAACAAAAATATTTGAAGCAAGTCATACATGAGAAATATCTTTGAAGATAAGTGGCTTCTAATGAGTTTATGTAATAACTATTTGACTAAACTCCTGTTTCAGGATGAAATAGTCCATGGACAAACTGACTAAGAAGGAGCAACTAGGTGATGCAGTTAATGGAGCACTGGCCCTGGAGTCAGGAGGACCTGAGTTCAAATCCAGCCTCAGACATTTAACACTTATTAGCTGTGTATCCTTGGGCAAGTCACTTAAAGCCAATTTCCCTGCCTTCCCCCTCCAAAGAAAAAAGCAAACTGACTGAGGAAACCTTGGGAATCTTTATATAATTGCACTGAAGACTGGGAGGAAAAAGTGTATGATAGTGGATATAGAAGAATGGCTCTATCACATACCATACAGATGTTATACATTGACTGAAAGTTATAGAGAATATTCCAAAAAAAGCAATTTGTCTAATATTTGGTGATCATGGGGGAAAATTTGTGTATGTTCACCAAAAGTATTCACTACTTTAATGGAAGAGTTTCAATACTGGTCTTGAAGGTAGTCTCTGTGAAATTTACTTACTCCAAATATTTCTATTTACAGATTATATCTTGTCAATTATGTTGAGTCCAAAACCATTTCAGTAGCCAGGAGTCCTTCAGAGGGGTTTGACTTGTTTATCTACATGAAAAAAAAAATTGATGAGTCTTCTTCTTGAAGAAGACCAATAACTTCATAGGTGATATCTTTTATTTTAATTTTATTTAATTTATTCAGAATTTAAGAAATTAAACAATCATTTCCATAACAATAGAATGGGGAAAATGGTTGTACATGAAACTACAAATGTATTATGTACAACTTGTTATTCATTTAAAAATGTAATAAAGTTATATAAATTTCTTTTCTTTTTCTTTTCTTTCCCCTGCTCAGAGATAGCTACCATTAGATATGGGGGTGTGTGCGCATATACTTATGTAAAACCATTCTATACATATTTATTTTATCTATTTTTTTCTGGGTGTAGGTAATATCTTCTTCCATATGACTTTCATAGTAAATTGGTTATTTATACAGTCAAAGTGGCTTAATCATTTAAAGTTGTTTTTAGGGGGCAGCTAGGTGGCTCACTGAATAGAGCACCGGCCCTGGAGTCAGGAGGACCTGAGTTCAAATTTGGCCTCAGACACTTAACACACAAACTAGCCGTGTGACCTTGGGCAAGTCACTTAACCCCAACTGCCCTCCAAAAAGCAAAAAAAAAAAAGGTAAAAAAAAATAAAGTTTTTTTAAAACAATATTTTTACTGTATACAACATTCTCTTGACTCTGTTTATTTTACTTTTCATTATTTTGTGCAAGTCTCATTGTTTTTCTAAAGTCATTGAGCTTTTCTTTGCTTATAGCATAGAAGTATTCCATCATGTTCATATACCACAACTTATTCAGCCATTCCCCAATTGATGGGCATCCCCATAATTTCCAGTTCTTTGCTGCCACAAAGACAGTTGCTATAAATATTTTACAACATATAGGAACTTTTCCCTTTTCCTTAATCATCTTAGGAAATAGACCTAGTAGTGGTATTGCTGGATCAAAGGTATAAACAGTTTAATGACGTTTTAGGCATAATTCCAGACTGCTTTCCAAAATAGTTTGACCAGTTGTGAAATATCTTAATTTGCCAAGATAAGATACAATAGATACATGATCTAGATCTAGATATTTGAAGAATATGGAACACATTACCTATGAGACTTATGAATAAGTAAATAATTTATACATAAACAAGAGATAGAGAGCAGCACAAGATATAAATGGATAATTTTTATTACTTTAAATTTTAAAAGTTTTTGTAAAAATAAAAATGTAACCAAAATTAGAAATAAAGCAGAAAAATGTGGAAAATTTTATAGATAGTTTATCAGACAGAGGTCTCTCATTTCTCAGACAGAGGTCTCATTTCTCAAATGTATCTGTCAAATAAAACTTCATAAAATCTATAAGAATACAAGTCATTCCTTGGTTGATAAATGGTTAAAGGATATGAACAGACAGTTTTCTGATGAAGAAATCAAAACAATTTATAATCATATGAAAAAGTGCTCTAAATCATTATTGATTAGAAAAATGCAAAGTAAAACAACTTTGAAATATCCTTTTAGAACTATCAGATTGGCTGAAATGATTGAAGGGGAAAGCCACAGATATTGGAGGGGATGTGGAAAAATTGGGATATAGATGATGTCTTGACGTACATGTGAATTGGATTTAACTGAGACAAAGTGTGACAAAGCTGTTTGTCTTCCTCTCTCTTCCTGAGTCACTGAAGTCCAGTGGCAGGACAAAAGTGAAGTAAACTGATGATAATCCATGATACAGTATATGATTTTAGTATCATCTATGTCTGACTAAGCTCTAAGTGCTCCACAGCACCTGCTTCATCCTCCTTCATGGCTGTTGGACTAAACCATTGTCTTCCACCCATTTCACTAGGGAAGGTCTTCACATGCTTGAGTAGACATCCCCCTAAATCACTAATAGATATGAGGCCTGTCAGTTGCCTTCAACCTGGTTTAGCCCATCTATTTAGATTTTACCAGAATGTGGCCCCATGTATGTTACAGCTTCTTGAAATCACAGCTGAAAGTTGGGTGGAGGTGGACACCAATGGCGGATGAGGAGCACTGAAAAGGGTTTCCTAAGCCTCCACACTAGAGGTGCGAGTCTTCCCTGAACACCCTACACACCCTAAGAGTTTGTCCAAAGTGCCTGTGTCTGGGACAGACAATACAGATGGACAATGAGTAAAAACCTAAAAACAAGGGTAGGCTGAATTGCTTTGGGGGAGTTTATCAAGCATTTTTACTGACCCTAATTTTCCCATGTTTTTCAGTGTGGCAGTGTTTCTGTTAAGGGATATACTGACTGCTTTGCAAGAAGACACAAGACCCAGCAATTATATTTCTTCCCAGCACAAGAAGATGGGATTTTTGTTGTGGCAATTTGGAACTGGAGGGCACCCTTTTCCAGTACTGTGAAAACTTCTAAAATTTCTCCAGAGAGGGACAAGTAAAGCATTGCAAAAAGAGGTGAGTGGCAGATAGTGGAACCAGGAGCCAAGTGGTGGAATTAACAAAAGCATAACAAATAGAGATCTCTTCCTAAAAACTGCCCCAAGTTGTATAGTGACTGCAGAGCCTTTTTAATTTTCCTGACTCACAGCTCAGTTTATTAGGAAAATATAGCAGACATTAACTTAATTCCAGTTTCTTAGAGAAATTGCTGGGAATAATGGTGAATCTACTTCACCTTCTGCAGTGGGCAGCAAGGTTAACAGTTAAGGATTTCTTTGTTTCTTAAAAGTTTGCTTACTTGTTATTTACATTTTTAGCGAAGCTTTGCTAGATAAAGATAAGATAATTTTAACTACATTCTGAGTATGTATTTTTGCTATAGAGAGTATAAGAGAAATATGGGAAAACTGTATAATTGCACTAAATTCAAATGAGTGGGAGATCATCCTCCCAGCTTGGTAATCACCAGATTGCCTGGGGGCTCAGAACATTTTATGAATTCTATCTGTAATGTATATTTTTAAAGTTTTTTTTTTCTTTGCTGAGAGAGGAAACTGCATGGAAATGGAATAGGTACTATCAACCTAGACTAAAAATTGTACATATTAATCTCATTATCTTCCAGAAAATTAATTGCTTTGCAGCAAAAGCTATTTTTTCCTCATACCTAAAGAAGAAAGAGAAGCATGCTATGAAAGTTCCATGTTAATCCAGGCCAAAGTAGAGCATTAGTACTGTCCATGGGGCTTTCTTGGCAAAGACACTGGAGTGGTTTAACCTTTCATTCTCTAGTGGATCAATTTTGTTGGAATTCTCCATTATCACCTGTCCATCTTGGGTAACCCTCTATGACATAACTCATAATTTCAATTGGAATAGTGATGAACTATTACTTTTTTAAAAATTATTTATCATTTCTGTTCTTACAACACTTATTATATAAGCCATTATCATTTAATCTGCATTTAGGTCTGACTTCTTTGATCATATTGCCTTTATTGATTTTTAATGTTAATATTTTGCTTTCCAAATTTTTAAAAATCTTTTTGCCTCACTATTTATGAGTATTATGAACCAATACAAGATCAGTTTCTGCAAAGCTACCATTGGTGCTGATAAAAGATTTCCAAATATAAAATTACCATTAGTGTCTCAAACCTACCTTTTTCAAACATCATCCCATACCTTCTATATTTTTATACTTCTTTATATTTCTTTTAGACTTGTCAGATACAATAGATGAATATTAAATTCACCTGATTATTACCTTCCTTTGTATTAATTACCTTTTTTCCACATCAGTTATTTTTTTATCTGAATGGCTAAATATTAATCTATTTGGTTCATTAACATTTAATGTTGATATTCTTTCCACTATCATAATGTAGTTTCTCTGTTTTTCTCTTAATAATTTTTTTTATTTTGCTATTGCCTTATCTAGTATAAACACAGCTCCTTCCTTTAAAAATATCAGGTGGTGTTTAATAAATTTTGTTCAAGGCTCTCATATCTTTTATGTGTCTTTACATTTTAAATATGCTTGAACATAATTATATTTCTGAATTCCATTATATAATGCATTCAGTAAGTTCTGTTTCATAGATGATTTTACTTCATTAAACATTTAAGTTTTATCTGTTAAAATACTTCTTCCAGTGTATTTAGCTATATGACCTTCTAAATGAATACATACTAGATGCCCACTGATTACAGAAGTAGATTGTTTGGCTTGACAGTCTTTTCCCAGTCTGGTTTCTCTTACACAGACCCACCTCTTTCCATCATGTCTAGATCCCCTTGATTATACTTTTAAATATACACACGCACGTGTATATCTATATGTATATGTGTGTATAATATTTATTTGCTTCCCTTAATTGATCCAGATAAGCATACAACTCATAATCTTTCCTCTAAATCCATTTTATTCACATGAATTTAACTAATTGCATCCTGATTCCTAAAAGTACCCATTCTTTTCTTTTTCCCGCAATACTTCCACTTTTAGGATTTTCTGTCTGATTCACTTTTGGGAATTAACCCATGCATCATTCTCTCTCCCTTCTTTCCTTCTTCTCCTTTTTCTCTTTCTCTGTTAAACATTTCGTGATATGAAGTCTCTTTAACCTTTGTCTAATTCCTAGTTTTCAAAGGTCTGCTTAGCTTTTAGTTCTCATAAAGGATAAATGAAAGTCTGTGACTGTTCAAAATTTACCTTTTTTAATAGACAATCACAGGATCATAGATGTAAAAATTTAAGGGATCTTAGCATCATTTCCTGTAATCCACTGATTTTTATATATGAGGACAAGGCCTTTAGTGGTTAACTGGCTTGCCCAAGGTCACTTAAGTAGTAAGTGGAGAGCTGGGGATTGAAACTAAGCACCAAATTCCACATCAAGTACTCTTCCCATTGTATAACACTATCTGTGAATTATTTCTCATATCTTTGTATATTGGTTGTAACTTACTTCTTCAGAACATAGTTAAAAGGAAACATAGTCAATTCCCTTTTGACTCCAAAAATGTTATCAATGAAAGATTATAATTGTGGAATATTTAAAGATTTCTCAGTTGGTGAACATGAAAGGTCTTGATGGATTGAAATAGTCTTCTACAGATCCACCAAGCTACCCAGTAAATGGAAGCAACAAATAAAACCCAACCATGGTTTGTTTATCGGTATTCATGTGATTATTTGTCTGTCATTATCATAATGTTCTCTTGAATAAGTGATAGTCATTTTATTGCTGAAAAGTCTATTTTCACAATTATACTTAATCAATATGATTTTTCCCAATTTTACTCATAATAATCTTGTTAAAATGAGTAAAGAATTAAAACACCATTAAGCTACTACTACATGACTATTGGAAAACAGAACACTGTGACTTTTTCC
>CM053601.1:114847534-114888968 GCA_028646575.1 Pseudocheirus occidentalis | reverse complement strand
AGTGGTGAAAGGATTGTGTGGTTGTCTAAGAACTTTATTTGGAAGCTAAAGTTAATGGTTACCCCAGGAGTGGAAGATCAGTATATTGTGAAATGTTGATTGAATCAACTCCCTCTTAGGGAAACTAGGTCATTCCTTTGTTAATTGATTGACTGAATCCCTCTTAGGGAAACTAGGTCATTCCTTTTGTTAATTTGATTGATTGAAGATCAAAAGGTGAAGCTGGTTTCTCCCTTAGGGAAACCAGCTGATTCTTCTCTTGTTCCTTGTTCCTTTCTGTAATAAGATATAATATTGAGACTTTCCTTGTTCTGAAGATTGTATATAATATTGTGAATTGTTGAAACTGTGAATATTGTACTGAATAAAGATTTGTAATGGAATAAGCAGAATGTTCACTAATACTGTGTAATCCGAATCTTAAAAGCTTTTCAAAGTAGCATTCTCTTAGGAATCTACTGCTGATTGGCTTTACACCATATAATTCTAGTAGTAATCTGGTCAGTCTTCAACATTTTCTATGTGAAGATTCCTCTATAAATACCACTGTTCCAATTTAAAATCATTTTCAATGGAAGCAAAATCATACACTGGAAAGAACAATAGAATTCAAGCCAAAGGACCGGAGTTTGAATTCCTAATCTGCCACTTAGAATTTAGGTGACTTTGGAAGATCACTAAGACTCTACAGATATCAATTGTCACATCTATAAAATGAGAAAGACTAGATGAGATTTCAGGTACCTCTTACGCTAGATCTATAAGCCAGTGTACCTACAACTTCCAGATACTATATTTTGACTTACAAACTAATGCTAACTCCACCCCTCCAGAAAGCCAGTAGAGAGAGTCATGACAAATTATCTCACCCTTCAGATGCAACTGACTTTTTTCATGGTTTTCATTGCATGACTTTAATGTAAATGTTGAAGACTCAGGAATAAAGGGAATAGACCTATATTAGCCAGGCAAGTATTAAAAAGTTTATGACATTTTATATTTCTACTTTATCAAATTTTCTTTTTGAAAATTTAAAATGATACTTTAGCAAAGGGATGAATAAAAAGTTCCCAGAATTTAAGCCTCATTAAACTATATGAATATATGCCAGGAAAGTAATGGTAGAGAGAAATATGGGGGGTAGGGGAAACAATGAGCAAAGAATATGTTGGATTAGCATTTAGTTAGAGAGCAATTAAATAGAGAAATGCTTTTGCTAAGTGAGAAAATGGATGTTCAAATTACCATTTTTTCATTACAGAAATTGGGGAGAGGTGAACAAGATTTGGCTTGTAGAAAAGTGTCAACATATTGCAATAATGATCAGAAAAATTTATACTTGTTCTGATTCATAGATACCAAATTATAAAGGGGAAAACACTGAATATATAAAACAATTTGAAAGACTAGAAACAGGTTAAATAAACAAACAATTTTTTAAAACCAGATAATTATTTTGAGCAAAAATAATACTTTCAATCAACAGAAGGCAGTGATTATGTAATATGAAAACTGTTGTCAGCAATTCAATATTGAAGACAGTTAAAATCTGGTTTCCATTTTATTTTGGCAGATGTTCTACTGTCATATTCCTGCCATGAAATTTCAGTTGTTGGCATTAATTTCTTATGACTTTACTTCCCAGAACACAAGTTGATGTATGTGCATGTGTGGGGGGCGAGGGGGGAGGAGGCGGTGCTTCACATTGTGCTTGGTGCTTCACATTGTGCTTGGTGCTTCACCAGCACCAAGAAACAAATGATCAACAGTGAGGAATTTAGTACGTTAGCTGCTCAACCCCAAATAAACAGTATTACCAGTTGCAGATGTATCATGATTTCAAATCAACAAATACTTAATGAATTATTTTTAGTGAAATACAATTGCATTGATACTAAGCTGAAATTATAGTCACATACTTATGTAGCTTATAGGACATTAGCTTTAAACATTTCAAATGGTTTCCTAACCAATTATTAATCAATGAATTAACTGAAGAAATTTCTGTATTCTATTTAACCTCCAGTGCAACTCTATATAATACGAAGGCGCTATTTAAGTTAAATACATGTTCTCTTTATCATCACCACCATTACCACCCTAAACCACATCACCAATGTCATGCCAATAAAAATTATCAGTTACACCTGTGCAGTATATGTTTATTATCTCATTAATTCTTCATAATTTGAGATAAGCATGGCAGATGTTAGCATCATGTTATGCTTTCTTAATATTTTAAATTAAGACTTTCTCATTTTAAAAGTGTGGCTATACCACCCATAAAAATAGATCATAGCCTTTCCATGATCCAAGGGATCTTACATATTGTTTTATCCAAAACATCCATCAACTTACAAGCAACTTGTCAAAGTACCTCTCCAATCTTTGCTATATCCTTAGAGCATTTATTAATACTTATTATGTAATGGCACTGAATCAAGCTCTAGGCATACTGATGAAAGCAAAAGCAATAGCCATTACCCTCTAGGAATTTGCATTTTAATGAAAGAAAATAACATGAACATGGGCTGGAAATGGGAAAGTAGCACATATGAACAACAATATAGTGTGCAGATAACCAAGAAGTAAGTGCAGTTACTCCTTCCTGGTTCCTGGAAATATAAAGATAAATTTCACTTATCAAAACACATAGAGGAGAAATGATGAGGAAGATGTCTAGGGTCTAGGCAGCAAGACAAGGACACGGAAACATAAGCATAGTTTATTAGTCTTCAGGTGGTTCTCAGACAATGAATATATAACCATTTCTGGGCCTCAATATGAATTCTTTAAAGCTTGGTAGGACCTTCCTGACACAATACTTGTTCTGTTGGCATAACCTTAAGAAAGACTTGATTATTTCCACAATGTGTTTATCTTTGAAGGAGGACCTTGGTAGCTGATCTCATCTTTACAGATGAGGAGAAGAATTCAGAGAGGTTTTAATAACTTTTCCAAGGTCACACAAGTAGTAAATAATGGAGTTAAAACTTACATTTCTTGCCCTATCACTTAGCCTATTAAAGGTTAAGAATCAGGGAAGGGGAACCTGTGGCCTAAAGGTCACATATGTCCCTCGAGGTCCTTGGGTGCAGCTTTTTGATTGAGTCCAAGTTTTACAGAGAAAATCCTTTTATTAAGAGGATCTGTTCTGTAAAGTGTAGATTGAGTTAAAGAGCCTCATTTGAGGACCTGGAGGGTCACATGTGGTCTTGAAGTAACCCATCTTGTCTTCCCTAATAATATCTTTTGTCATTTCTTCTTAATTTTACCAATCAGGATCTCATTGATGTGTCTGAAAGGTGCTTCAAGTCTGAGTTACTTTTCCCCAGATATCTTCTCCTAGCCATGGATGCCCAGAAACAAGGACCTGTGCTACATCCTATAGCTGAAGTGTCATTAACATCTGTTTTGGACAACTTTTTAGTTTCCTAATTCTTTTTACTATGGTAGGGCATGCACTTTCACTGCTATGATTTAGTTGATTAGTTATGTCTGCCTTTTGATGACCCTCTATGGGGTTTCCTTGACAAAGATACGGAGTGGCATTTTGCCATATTCTTCTCCAGTTCATCTGACAGATGAAGAAACTGAGGCAAACAGGGACAAGTGACTTGCCCAAGGTCACACAGCTAGTAAGTATCTGAGACCACATTTGAACTCAGGTCCTCCTGATTCCGAGGCTGGTGCTCTATACACTCTACCCTCTAGGTACCCCTTAGGCAAAAATGAATATCCTCAACTTTCTTTTAGCACACTTTTCCTTACTTAGTGGCAGTCCCTTCATTCTACCCCTGAGTCCCTAATCCTCATGGCTTCTCCATCTTCCATAAGACAAATGTTTGATTTGAGAAAAGGAGCTTATAAACTCATTCAGTCTTATGTGTTTAAATAATCAGTGGGGAGGAGGAAGGCTTCTCCATGTTATCCATTGCAAAAGGAATTAATATCTCATTGTACCATTTCAGGTATTTGAGAAGCAAATGAAAGAAGAGCATTTGAGAGAAATCGTGATGTTCCTGGCACCTTCGGGTTCCCACCACTCCTTTATATATAACATTTTCTATGTATGGAGGATAGTTTTCCCTTCCTACACATGAGAAGAGAAGCTGAATGTTTTCAGTAGATACAGCTTCCTCTTAAACCACAGACTCGAAAACGGACATAATGAAGCACATACTATTTGAGAAGAGGCTGAATTATCACTTTAGCATGAGAATAATACTTTCCACTTCTCTGCTTTTAAAAGTTCTCCTGTATACATTAGGAGAATTTTCTGTCTCTCACTTTACCTTCCCTATAGCTGGATCCCCCAAGGAGTCTCTGGCTCCCTCCTAGGCATGAAGAAGCAAATCAAATTCAGTGAATGAAAAAGCCAGAGGACAAAAAATAAAGTCACAGAATGCTGCAACTGCACCAAGTTCAAGGCAATGCTTACCACAACACAAATCTGCCAGGCTTGGTGAGTGTGAAGGATGGATAACAGCAGGATGTGCAGGCAGCCGCTGTCTGGTGATCTGCAGTGGGCCAACCCCAAGCCAGGGAGATGGAAGAAATGTTTGAAGGAGCCACTGAAGCACAGCTAACAATGTGGAAATGCTGCAGCTTGCTGAGATACAAGACCAGCAGACAAACTAGCCTGGTGTGCTGAAATGAGAAATTCGGCCACTCTTCAGCAAAGGTACTGGGCAAGTTGGGAGGCTAAAGAAGCAAAGTGAAAACAGTGCCCACTCTTCAAATAGCAGCTGTGGCCTCGCTTCAGAACAATAATAATAATTTTTAACAGTCTTTATGCATCTGCAATGGAGAGATGTCTATGTGCTATCAGTAGAGCAGAGAGCATGCTGGACTCCACAGATCTGGGTTCAAATCCTGGCTCCACTAAGGAATGTGCAGTAGTGAAAACATCATTGTATATGGAGTCAGAAAACATGGGGTCAAATTCTGACTCTTCTACTTATAATCTTGGGGTGGCCTTGGAAATGTCATTTAAGTCCCCATTTCTTCAACTAGTTCATAAAGATATCAAGAGATATTATCAAATAAGTTATGACTATCTGAAGTAGTATTCATAGAATTTCACTGAACTAGGAGTTTAGAACCCTGTTAAAAAAGGAAATGAGCTTAGTTTGGCACAATTATAGTTATTATCATTATTATTATTATTATTTTCTTTAAATGTATAACAACTTCTATCACTTTAAATCTGTAATGAGTTTTCTATTTTTTGCCTTTTCAATGGGTGTTGGATGAGGTTGGAGGAAGAAGAGAATTTGGAAATAAAAATAAATGGAACCAAAGAAATTAAAAATAAAAGTATAATTATATTATCCTGATATCTTAATGTCACTATAACTTCCCATTGACTTCACAACCCATGCCCCAACCTACTCTTACAATAAATGTAATTATCAAAACAAAAGTATGATTAGGTCTGTAAAACCAAAGGAAATGGCCTCTGAAAAGGAATAGTGCTCATAGGTGCTTAGAAATGGCCAGTAAGTGAATATATGTTAGCTTCTAGTTATTTTTACTTTCTTCATAAAGTATTCTTGAATATATTTACTTATTTGTTCAAAAATTCTGGAAAATGTCCACATCAAGCTAATTATCCCAGTTTGGGTGGGTTTTTTTTTTAATTCATGTTTTTTTCTCTTTTTTTTAATCTAGAAAATATGTATCCAAGTCCAGTAATCTGGTATTTCTTTCATTTTCATTGGTTTCTCCAAAGTTAGCAGTTTTTTTTTTACAAACTTTCATTTCATGACTACAGTTTTCTTCTGTGTGTTTATTTCTTTTACAGGGTCCTTGTACAAATAATTATGAGCCAGGAGATTTTACTTCACTTTAAAAGTTTTTACTTACATTCTCTTCATCTATTTTAGGGTTAACTATTAGCTTAATTATTTTTATTTTATGTTTTTTATTATATTTTTATTATTTTTATATATTTACATTTATTTATATTATTTTTATATATTTACATTTATTTATATTATTTTTATATATTTACATTTATTTATATTATTTTATTTATTTATCTGGGAACACTGGTTCCCAGATAATTTCCTCCAAATCTCCAACCTTCATTCAACTAAAGACTGGAAATAATGTTTGTATCTTCATGGGAAAAGAACCTTTTTAATAAGAATTTCTTCCTTTCTAATCATCCTCCTCCATCATATCATAGGACCCAGTGCAGGGGGCAAGTATAAGTCTGACAAGTATATGTTTATGAGTAAGGAACAGTGAAATGTGTGGTGAATATTCATCAGATATTCTAAGAATTGTAGTTATTAGGTTACTTGACTCAACTATCTCCATATTGGGGAAGGTCTTGTATCTCATTCAAAAACTTTTTTCAAGGTTTATCTAGAGGTCTTTGGCCCTACCTGATTCACTAAGTATGAGGATTACCCTGTAGCTAATAGTTTCTGATTACAACTTCAAGGCATTCTTGGCTACTTAGGATATCTCTTTCAAATCTCCTGGAGCTATCTCTGAGGTCCACAGGTTGTCATCAACCCCCATGGCATTGTAGGAGATGGGAGTGGGAAAATAATCAAGGTGAAAAAATGTTGCAGTGTTAAATATTAAGGAGTAAATATTATTTCTGTAACAGACCTCCATGGCAGGAAACTAAAACAACCATCATCCTGATGGTTAGAGGTATAACAGTAGATATATGGTTCTTAATGATTATTGATGATGGATAGCAGAGAAATATCTCTAAACCTGATGAGCAGCAACAGGATAGGTCCAAAATGTGTTTCAAATTATGGGTCCTAAATAGGGAAAACATTATGAGGAAGGGAAATGAGTACTGTATTAGAAAAAAGAAGACCTGAGTTTGAATTGTAATTCTGTGACTTAATACCTGTATCAGAAAGCACCCTAGCATACCCAGGATGGCTGCTAGCACAGGTTCTTAGATCTGCTTTCCTAAACGAAAGCAACTCAGAATGGGTTAACAGTCTCACTTTAATCAATCAAATACATATCATTTACCTAGTTCAGGGGGAAAAGTCAGCACCCTGAACTTCAGAGAATACAAACACAAGGTACAAGAAGACAAAGAAACAGATCAGCAGACAGCCTTCCAACTGTCTGACTATTACATCAATGCCTAGTCAGTTACCAGAGAGGGAAGCACCAACATCTGGGTTTTCAAAGCCAGGGGACTCAACAGCTTCCCAGAGTCTCATCTGGCCAAATCACACATCTCTTCCCAAAGTGAGCCCCAAAGCAAAACCTCACTTCAGCTTTATATATAGACTTCTCCTGGATTAGAGAATGTTACAGCCCTCTTGACTTACTGCCCAATCACAAAGTAATAAAGTGTGGGCATTCCTGAAGAATAAGTCTCCCACCAAAGGCTCCATGTGACCACATTAAGCCTATTAGGGGGCAGAGTATACTTTCAAATCAGGGAAAGTTCTCAGAGCCACTTAAGCCTATCAAATGGCCTAGGGGCAGGGAAGATCTTCAGATTCCCATAATACCACCTATGTGACCCTGGACAAGGCATTTACACTTTGGGGGCCTTATATTCCCATCCTATAAAATAAGGATGCCTTTTAATGCCCACTTTAGTTCTAAACTATGATCCTGTGATCTGATGTGATGTTATAATAGACTTATATTTAAATAGTCGCCTTGAGGAATAAATGTGCAATGTTGAGTGCAGTGACAAAACTAGCTAAGGAAATTAAGTGGGCTAAATCAGCTTTTTTAATGAAAATGTCTATGATCACCATAATAAAGTCACCAGCTTTGAACTATCAGCAATTGTATGATAAAATATCTGTTAGTTACTGTCTAGGATTATAGGGATAAAGGGAAAAATCCTTTGATTCAAATTTGTGGTCCCTGTAGAGGAAATATGGAAAGGATTAGGTATGTCACTTTTCTTTCATTAGTATGTCAAAAACTCCTTAATTCAAAACTGGCTTTTTCTTATAAAAGAGAATGTACTTTGATTGGCCTTCAGTGACACCAGAGCTTGTATGTTAGAAGTTATCACATTTTGGGTGGAGGAAGCATGATAACAAGTCCTAGAACAGCAGTTCTCAACCTGTGGGTTATGTACAATTTAAATACATCCTACATATCAGATATTTACATTATGATTCATAACAGTAGCAAAATTATAGTCATGAAGTAGCAATGGAAATAAATTTTTGGTTGGGGGTCACCACAACAGAAGGAACTACATTAAAGGGTCGCAGCATTAGGAAGGTTGAGAACCACTGTCCTAGAATCTTATACGTAAACTCAGAACTTGGGGCTTCAAGACATAAGTGTTTTGAATCTTTTGCTTTTCCTCTTTCACCAGTTGGAGAATCAGAAGAAGACTGGCTCTGTTTTCATATCTTTCCTCTCATCTCTTTCCTCTTCTTACCTGGATGCCAGGAAGGGAAAATCTCTTCATTTTGCCTTCGCTATATTGACTGACTCTTCCCTTAAAGCAGGACAGGGGAACAGAGCTCCCTCCTTCTGTTTGATGTCTCTTCTTAGTGATTTAATGGGCACCCCTTGGTCCTTTAACCCCCTGAAGTCACTCTATACTAGGTCTCAATTGACTTTGGGATAGTTGTATTTGTTTCTCTATCAGGATTATTAAGACCTGTACCGTGAAAAAGTAGGAGTGATTTCAGATTTTTTTTAAATGAACTAAAAATTTCCATTACAGTTCATGTCCCTTATATGTCTCTATAATACATTTGTGTGTTTATCATTGAGCTACAAAGTACACTAACCTCATGGTTGATCCCTACCTTCACCTATCCATGACAACCTGCAACTTGGTACTTCTAAGAATACAGACCTTTAGACTGTCCACACACACCAAAAACTGAACACTAATCATGTGTTTTTCAAACTCTCTTTCAAAGCTCAAAACAAGAACTCAAACTTGTAGATAACAGGTCTTAGAGCAAGTGAGAATCCTGATGGCAAATGCCCCAGGATTCTGATGCCCATCACTCTCCTGGCAAAAAATTCCACCAGGCCATCTAGGTTGACATCTGTTTGTAACACAAAGGATTTGTCTTGATCAGTAAAAAGTAACATGAGTTCACATATGGAATTCTGATTCAAGAAGTCACAAAATTAGGGTTGCCCGTGGGTTAATTCTCAACATTACTGCTTCTAAAGAAACCATCCCTTTTGACTTGAAAGTAGAATTATAGGATCATATCACCTACAGAATTAAAAAAAATCCACCTTCATGGACTTTGCAAAAACATCAGATATTAGTTACAATTTCAAACATATACTATATGGCATTACTTATCATATATTATGGCTATATCATTTTAATGAAATAATAAAAGTGAAATCATATAAATTTTTTTAAACCAATCTTCCCCTACTCTCTGTATTTGGGTGGCATGTGCTTGTATCAACATGTGTTGTACTTCTCATTCCACATACATAATGAAAGTATGGTTTGTTTACTTTCAGCATAAATACATAAAATGGACCATGGAACGGAGGAGAGTGAAATACCTGGATTTAGGAAGGGGATCTTTTCCCAGTTTTTGATTGTTGTGCAAAGATATTAATTGTTATTGGATATATTTTTAGTTCCCTTGTGATACAAAAGCAAGTCATAAAAAGTGACAAATTTTAACTTATTCCCAAAAATGAAATTTAAAAGTATAATATTTAATATGAAGGAGAGAGAGAATAAACATTTATATAGTATCTACTATTGGCCAGGTACCATTTACAAATATCTCATTTCATGCTCAGGACAACCCTCTGAGGTAGGTATCCTTATTTTCCTTATTTAGCCAGTAAGTGTCTGAAGTTGGTTTTGAACTCAAGTCTTCCTGAATATAGGCCCAGTACTTTATTCACTGTACCAACAACTGCCCCAGTGTCACTAAATTTTATTTAGTGAAAAGATATGATCATTAATTGGTTGTTCCCCTAAATCTTTATTCAAATACTCAGGATTTCTTGAAGGATAAATTTTGTAAGCCTGGGAAGCTCCTGTTATCAAGAAAGGTGAAAAAGTTTTAGAAAATTTCCTGAGGAATCCACTGGTTATATGACTTGACCAAGGTGACACAACTAGTCATTGTTAGAAATAAAATTATTCCAGCCCAATACTTTGTACATATTACAATCTTATCTTTGACAAGTAGTCATCTCTTTAAATATTTAAGAGTTAATGTGTAATAGATTTAAATATATAACAGACTAATATGAGATATTACAATCTCTGAAAATATCCCACACTGTTTTCTATATAATACTTTCAATGAAAACCTGGGGATACCAGACAAAAAGTTATAACTGTTTTGCTGTTGTTCTAGAACTATTCCATGTCCCTGAAAATTTCATCAATGAGTTACTTTTGAACTTGCACTAGATACTCAATAACCATTTAGAGGAATCAGTGTGTGGAACAGTGGAAAGAGTGGTGAATGTAGAGTCATTGGCCCGGAGTTTGATCCCCAGTTTGGTCTGTGTGACCTTCCACTTCCCTTCTCTTACCTTTGTTGTGTCTCAGATTCCACATCTTTAAAATGAAGGGGTTGGACTTGAACTCCAAGGCCTCTTCCAGCTCCACATCTGTGATCCTGTGATGCTTTTGAAACAAAAGACAAAATGAAATGACCTTTATAAAATCAGTATTCTCCTTCATACAATTTTTAAACCCTCCTGTCTTTAAAAAATAAAGCTATAATCCTCAGATGACAAGTACTGTAGTTCTTTCAGAAGCACCATTCTCTGTCTGGTTCACATTAATGGCAAATGTCTCTATTCTCTCCTTCCTATTGTAGCAGCTGCAGTAGGTGTTTACCCTCCCAAACCCTGAAGTCTTTTCACTAACATTCCCCTCTTCCTGATACATTATCTAGCCCTCAGTATGCCTCTGCCTTTGATTTAGCTCACTAACTTGGTACCTAATGTTAGACTGATTTTTGAGAGAGTGATAACTGTAACTCAGTGGGTAGAGAAACTCAGTATTTATTTGAAGCAACACCTGCTCATTTTTATGGAATAAGAACAGGATACTGAAAGAGAATTTTCTATAGGTTTTTAGCCTCTCCTAGTCCTCCTGCGCCCCCCACCAACATATCGGTACTTTTCTAGTCACCCTGGTGGCTATGTTTATTAATATTTTATTTTCTCTAGTAAATCTTTTGCTTGCCTTTTGTCTGTTTTTGGTTAGGTCTTGTTCACTTTCTTCTTAACAATTTTTTATTCACCACACTTTAGTCAGGAAGCTAGTTCTATAGTAATTCCAACAGATACAGCCTTTCAAAAAAATTTACTTTGAATTAGCGTATGGTGTGTCTGTTCATAGATCTACTTTTTTATGCAAAATATTGTGGGTTCTATGTCTGCTTGGGTACCAAAAAGACAACCCATCTTCTTCATGAAAATCATTGGCTTCATGGTATGTCCCCTTTTAACAGTCTATATTACTAGTCTTACCCACAGAACTAAAGGTTAGTAGATATAGTGGAGAGATAGATTATAGATAGCTTATAGGTGATGGATTACGGCCAAGTTCCGCATTCTCTTCATTAAAAGCTTCAGCATATAATAGCCTAGATTTCCCCATGAATATTCAAAGTGTCACAAGAATCTTCTACTATCAAATCTCTCACACAAAAAATCACAAATATACTTTTTTATATCATAATAACATTTTTATTAAATGCAAGTCCCTCATAAAAGACAAACCAATTTATTTCATCACAAAAGATATTACCACTGGACTATCTAAACATCCCAGCAACATGTCAATTCCTAAAGTAAGTTATGTATATATTATATGCATGTGAATATTATTTATATTTAAGCCTATATTATCCCTATTCATATCTACATTTAAAACTCTGTCTATATCCACATTTGGGGGACGTGATCCCTGAGATTTCATTGATTGGGGAATTTCTGGTGTGGAATCTCCTTCTACCAAAACAAATGATCTATCACTTTAATTTAGATACTTAAAGAATTGCCTAAGCACTGAGGGGTTAAATAACTTGCCTATGAAACATCAATAAAATTCTTAGAAACACAGAATCAAAGTCAGAAGGGACCTCAGAGGCCATTTAGTCTGAGCCTCTCATTTACAGCCTTTACTATAAGCAGGGCTTTAACCCAAGTCTTCACTGACCTTTAGACATTACTTCAGGTTACCTCATCTTGTCTCTTAAGATAGATATATAGGTAGTTACATTTATTCTCTGAGTATATCTGCTTCTCTAACTGTGTAGGAGAAAGAACAATATCCTTCCACCTTACTATCAATTAAGGCACAAGAGATTAAAAATGTCCTGACCCATTTTTCCTACCCTTCCACTAACAGATTTTAAAAAATGGATATTCTAAACAGAGATTGTGATGGGACAGATCAAGGATGGAAGGGGATGGGTCATCTATCCAACAAATCTTGTCACTGAAGAACATAACATTGACTCATTTGTTTATTTTCTCACAGAAGGCAAATCCTGTTCCTGTAGAACACTACACTGGCTTATCTGCTGATTCACCACCTTTGCCTCAGCCCCAGTCTCATAATATTTTCCCCAGAAGACACAATCAAGGATTTTTATTTCCCATGATTACATTAAGTAAGAATGTCTTCACAAGTTTAGTCTTTCATTAAGGTTCTTCTAAGGAGAACACTGACAGAGAAAAAATATTTGAATATCTTTCAACATATTCATGGAAATATATAGGTTCATTTTTATAGGAAGATTTTAGAAAGGTTTTATTTAGCCCATTGATTTAAAAAAAGTACAGTATAAAGCAAATTATTTAATTTAAGAATTCTCCAATACTCTAAAACCAATTTTCTCTATTATTTCATAGATACTACTGATTTAATTTTTATTTATACAAACATTATACATTTTTTGTTTGCTGAGTACTAAATGTTGGCCTAATAATTACATTAGCTCACAGTAGTTAAAACTTTTTAAAATATATTTTTGTTAGCATAAAAAAAAATTTGTGCAGCTAGAGAACTTTTAGTAGGCTAAGCTACCTATAAAGGTTGTGGCCTTTTCTAGGTATATATTCTACATTGTATGTCAAGGAGAAATTAGCCCCTGAGGGCACAGATTAAATTGACAGCCTACCTCTTGTTCTGGTCTGGCATGTCCCTACTAATGGTCAGTATTTTGATGGAATTACTTCCATCTAACAAGTCGTTGGTTATGATTTACAGTTATCATATCCTCTGTAGGCCTGTTTGTCACTGGTTTACTAGCAGTATCTTATGTCAGCAGCATGATACAGTAAAAAGAACAGTAAATTTGGGGTCAGAAAACCTACACTAGAATCTCATTTCTGCCACTTACTATCAGTGTGACTTTGGTCAAGTTGCTTAACTTCTATGATCCTCAATTTCCCCATCTATAAAATCAATGGGACTAGATGGCCTCTAGGGTCCCTTCAAACTCTAAAGTTTATGATCCTATAATCCATGACAGAGCAGGATATGTAAAGAAAATGTGGAAGTTAAATAACCTTAAACCAGTATATAAACATAAGTTAATATCAGCTATACACTCAGCCCCAAGCTTTTTTCCTTGAATTGCTGTTTCCTATTGCCAACTGCTACTTGAACATCTCCATCTTTTTGTCTGGTGTCATTTTAAACTCAATGTATCCAAAATGGAATTCATATCTTTGCCACTAAATCTTCCCCTCTCCCAGCTTCCCCAGGTTTGTTGAAAGTGTGACCATATTTCTAGTCACCTAGATTTCTAATTTCAGAATCATTTTTTATTCTTTCTTTCCCCTTTTTCCCATCCTATTTCCAAGCACCTGCTAAATGCTGTTGCTATTTACCTTCACACCTGTCATATTCATCCTGTACTTTGAATTCACATGTCTTCTACAATAGCTTCTGCCCTCAGTATTTCATCCACAGGCTATTGAAATAAGCATCTAATATAATTGATTACTTGACTCCTTGTCCACAGCATCTTACCTCTTTGCACTCTCTTCTACATAGCTGCCTTGTCTTCCTAAGACATAGATCCAGTAGTGCCTCCTATCCTTCTCAGATATTTAATAGTCACTCATGGCACCTATTATGTTCTATGTGCTGTGCTAAGTTCTGGGAAGACAAAAATAGACAAAAGAAAGTCCCTGTCTTCAAGGATCTTACAATATAATTGGAAAAGCTCCCAGTATGGCATTGGATGCCCTCTATGGTCCCCCTTTAGCTTTCCTTTTCAGACATTTCAAATCTGTCCCTTTTGTATACTGTTCTTAGCCAAACTAATTTTGACCTAAACATGACATCCTGTAACAATAATTCAATATTCATAACACCCACAGTAGTTATGAATATGCTGGAATAGTTGGAAATCCTGAAATGTAGCAGACTTCCTATATGGAGGGCAGAACCAAGCCTTCATTCAAATACCAGAAAACTGAGTCCCAGAACCAGAAAGCCAAAGTCATTACAGTAGCCATGAAGTTGGTATACATTTTTAATGCAATGAACACCCCACATTCCCAAGCCTTCACAACAGAACAGGCTCCCTCAAGCAGGGATCCTCCTCTCTCACTCATGGTAGCCCCTCAGCCTGGTTCTTGGAAGTTCTTAGCAGAAATTCCCAAAAGAAAGGTCTCAGCAGAAGTTCCCAGAAGAAAGGTCTCAGCAGAAGTTGCAGCCTCCAGATGCTCACTGAGAGAAATTCTGACTGTCTTGCTGGTGCTCTTCCTCATATACAGTATAGCTCCTCCCCATTCTGTCCCTTCCTGTTACATCAGCAACTTCCTTCCAAAGTGTTAACTACTTCTATGTTAATTAAATAGCTTAAACAGGTGTTAACTTGAAACAAGGTGCTAAGTAGCTGCTTACCTGCCAATACAAAGGGGCATGGAAGATCTTCAGATTCCATTAACATTACACATCCCATCTCCTTTCTCTGTATATTGGCACAAGCTATTCCCTGTGCTTCTAATGAACCTTATCCTCATCTCCAAATTTAAGAATCTATAAATTCATGCATGACTTACTTTATTTGTGAGGTGTTCCAAGGAGTTAGTGCTTTCTCCATTCTCCAAATATCTTGCATTATACTTATACATGTACATGGTCTAGAAACCATAGTATTGTATATTATTTATGGTCAGAGGCTATTTGTTTCCTTTTGTTTTTCTCTATGTCTATCTATCATCTAGGACATTGTTTTATATAAGATACTTGTTAGATAATTGTTTTTTGGATTATATCAAATGTTTGAAAGAAATGAATGAATTTATCTCATTATTTTCTGTTTATCCTGATCCCAATCACACTAGTAAATGTTCCTTAAGGCTGAAGGCATAAGGACCAGATATAATAAAATTACTGTATCAAGGAATAGGATATTGACAAAAAATGAACAACTGAAGTAGAGTTATATAAAAGAGAACTATTAGAAAATATGGGGGAAAGACATTTTCATATTCTCATTTAAAATTTATATGTATTTTATAGTAGTCTCTGTACCTTGTAGTTGAAATTCTTTGAGGAGTTGATATATTTTTTTCTACTGACTTTCACTGAATCATGGCATGATATAACTTAAAATGATCTGCAGAGACCATTTATTCAATTCTTTGCCTTCAGGCAGGATTATGACTCAGTTTTACTGACAAAATTACTGAAAATATGACAATAAAGAGTCTAGGAATTACAAAGAAGAAAGAAGTAGTTTAAGGAGGAAAAGAGGAGTGAACTAAAGACAAATCAATTAAGAACTCCAAACATATTACTCTGTCAAAGTACCATTTGACAAGGCCATGATGCTTTCTCTTCCTCCATAATTCTAAAGTCTTTGTTATAAAGAAAAAGGACCTAAGTCAGCTATCAAACAGTGATCAATATTTTTTTCCTATTTGGAGGGGGGAAGGCACAGCAATTGGATTCAAGTGACTTGCCCCAGGTCACAAAGCTAGTGTTAAGTATCTGAAGCCAAATTTGAACTCAGGTCCATCCTCCTGACTCCAGGGCTGGTGCTCTATTCGCTGTGCCATGTAGCCACCCAGTGATCAATATTTTGATACTTATGTTATTGCTTTTGGTATCTCAATCCATAGTCCTTGCGCCAAACCTATATTCAAACTGTTCTCTTTGAAATTATAGGGAAAAAGAGTGTGTGTGGACACACACATGCATGTATGCACATATGCACACACAGACACACACACAGAGACAGAGAATGAATGAATGGTGCAGACTTTTCAATATACTGTCAAAATGCTTTCAGCCCCACCCTATCCAAGCAGGTTAAGAATGATTTGAGGTGAGAAAGGATAGAACAGAATTTCTTGTCTTTCTTGGATTGGAGAATTATGGATCCAGTTTTGAAAGCAGAGTTTTCCTCAGGTGTTAAAACCCTTGGTTGCAAACCACCAGAATGTAAGTAAATACACAGTATTTCATGAAGGAACAAAGGTGTATGTGCACCAACCACGTAGTATGCAGGCAAATAAAAGTAGGACTACTGTTTAATTAATGCTAATATAGCTATATTAGAACATAGAATGAAATTATGATTGCTCTTAGAAATTGCCTTTTCCTTCCCCATGTATATATTAGGTACTTTAAAATGGATATTTATTTTGTAATTATTTTATTTACTACTTCAAAATTTTATCTATAGGAAGCAGATATATTTCTATATATCAGTTTTCAATATAGCATTTCACTGTCATATAGCTAATTTAAGCTAACATAAAAATAGCATTATCACAGGTTAGGAATTATGGAGCCCAAAAGGTTAAATTTTACTAAACTTAAATTCTAATCATCTTTTCAATTTGTAAAACATTAAAGAAGTGTTTCCTACCACCCCTGTTTTCCCTTTCAACCATAGTAACTATTTTGTTCCTCTTTCATGTGATATAATTTACCCCATTCAATCTCTCCTTTCTCTCTTCTCCCAATACAATTTTCTTTCTCACTCCTTTAATTTGGAGGGTGGGGTGGAGGTCTTTTTTTTATATCATCTCATCATAGTCATCTCACACCTGCACCCTCTGTCTATATTGTATACCACTCCTAACTGCCCTAACAGTGATAAAGTTATCATGAATTATCAATATTGTCTTACCTTATAGGAATAAAAACAGCATAACCTTATTGAATATCTTATTTTTTCCTTTTTTAAAAAAAACTTTTTGATGTTTGTCTTGAATATTGTATTTGAAGTTGTTGTGGTTTTTATTTTTAATTCAAGTCAGGTCTTTTAATTAGGAATGGTTGAAAGTCCTCTATCTCATTAAATATCTATTTATTTTTTTCCCCTGAAGGATTTACTATTTTGCTGAGTAGGTAGCTCTTGGTTGTAGTCCTAGCTCCTTTGATTTCTGAAATATCATATTCCACACCATGATTCTTTAATGTAGAAGCTACTAAATCCTGTGCAATCCTAACTGTGGTTCCACAATATTTGAATTGCTTCTTTCTGGGTCCTCACAGTATCTTCTTCTAGATCTGGGAGCTTTGGAATTTGCCTAAAATATTCCTGGCACTTTTCATTTTAGAATCTCTTTCTGGAGGTTATCAGAGAATTCTTTAAATTTCTATTTAACCCTCTAGTTCTATTTTATCAGAGTAGTTTACCATGATAATTTCTTGAAAGATGACGTCTAGGCTTTTTTTTATCATGATTTCAGGTAGTCCAATAATACTTGAATTATCTCTCCTGGACCTGTTTCCAGGTCAGTTATTTTTCTAATGAAGTAGCTCACATTTTTTTTCTATTTTTGTAATTGCTTGATTTTGCTTGATAGTTTCTTGATGTTTCATAAAATTATTAGCTTCCACTTGTCCCAGTTCTAACTTCTAAGGAATTATTTCCTTTGGCAAGCTTTTGTACCTCCTTTTCTAAGTGTACAATTCTACTTTTCAAATAATTCTTCTCTTTTGTGAATTTTTGTGTCTCTTTTTCTATTGGGGCAATTCTGCTTTTTTTTCCTTTCTTTTATTTTTTTCTAGTCAATGGAGTAAAGTGACTTGACCAGGGTCAAACAGTTAGTAAGTGCTAGTGCTCTTCCAACTCACATTGGCACTAAGACCCAGGACTGTGACCCTGATCCAAGTATATGCAATGCAACAGAGTGCTGTCCCCACTGCCAGAAAAGGGAGTTCTATAAATCTCCTGACCCATTCTCTAATCCCTGAACCCCTTATTGACTGTGGAATGAGAGGTTTGGAAACTTCTACTGTGGCCATTGATTCAGTTGCCCTAACATCTGTTCCTGGTTTGCTGAGGTCTCCTCTGCACTAGCATAGCCTGTGCTGGACTGTGCTCGTTTTTCACACTGGTGCAACAGACCTTTCCTGCTGACCTACTAAATAGTCTTGGGATGAAAAATTGTTTTTCTCTCATTTTTTGAGGGTTCTGTCACTCTAGAATTGGTTTAGAGTCATTATTGAAAGGTATTTAGAGAGGTTTTCAGGGAGGGCAGTCAAGCTGATGCCTCCCTTAGTCATCTTAGCTTTGCCTAAGTTTTCTTATCTGTTTTTTGTCAAATTAATATTTGTTGTCACAAAAGCTTAGATTTTGGCTTTATCAAACACTAGGTCATTATAGCCATTTATTACTATATATCATACATCCAACCTATTCCATGGATCCATTTATTTCTTACCCATTACCAGAATATTTAATGATTATTACTTTGCAATATTATAGTTTGAAATCTGGTACTGTTATGCCCCTATATTCACCATTTTTAAAAATTAATTACCTTAGTATTCTTAAGCTTTTATTTTCTGGATGATTTTCTCATTTTTTTCTAGCACTAGAAATATTTTTGGTAGTTTGTGTCATAAATTAAGTATGCTTGTCATTTTTTATTATATTTATATTATTTCATTGTCTTTGGTGAGTTTTAGCAAGATGTAGTTTCCCTTTTTATATCTTTTAATTGTATCTGTTTTTCTTTTTGCTTTGTCCTTCCATTTCAACATAATAGATTTAACTTCATGCCCTTCATCTATGTAGATTCATTCTAACTGCCCTAATAATGATAAATTCCTTAGAGTTTTACATACATGATCGTCCCACAGAGGAATGTAAACAGTTAAATCTTATTAAATCCCTTATGTTTTTCTTTATTGTTTGCCTTTTCATGTTTCTCTTGTTTGAATATCAACTATTCTATTTAGTTCTTATCTCTTCATCAGAAATGCTTGAACGTCCTCTGTTTCATTAAATATCCATTTCTCCCCATGCCCAAAGGATTATTCTCAGTTTTGCTGAGTAGGCAGATTATTCTTGGTTGTAATCCTAGCTTGTTTGCCTTCTAGAATATCATCTTCCTAGACTTTTAATGGTAATTGCCAAATCTTGTATGATCCTAGCTGTGGTTCCATGATACTTGAGTGTTTTTTCCTGTCTTCTTTTCCCCTGAGCTCCAGAATTAGTCTATAGTATTCCTCCTAGAATTCTGAAATTTGGTTGCATTATTCCTTTGAATGGAGGAGGGGAAAGAATCTGTTTCAGAAGATGATTAGTAGATTCTTTAATTTTATAAAAATTCTTTAATTTTCTATTTTACCTACTTGTTCTAAGAAACTGGGGTAGTTTTCCCTTAGAATTTCTTAAAATATAATATCTAGGCTCCTTTTTTCACCATTGTTTGGGGCTAGTCAAATCAGTCTTAAATTATTTCTCCTCTAACATCTTTTTCCTGGTTAGTTATTTTTGCAACATAATGTTTTCCATTTCCCCCATTTTTCCCATTCTTTTTATTTGTTTTACTGGTTTTTTAATCTCTTATGGAATCCTTAGTTGAAGGATTTCCCAATTCAAAATTTTAGTGGGTTTATTTTTTCAATGAGTGTTTGTTTGTACCTCTTTTCCCATTTGGCCAAACTTTTTTAAAATAATTATCTTTCTAGTGATGCTTTGTACCTCTTTACCATTTGACCAATTCTGTTTTGAGGGTATTATTTTCTTCAGTAACTTTTATGCCTCTTTTATTGAGCTGTTAATTCTCTTCTCCTATTTGCATTTCATCCCTCTTATTTCCTTTCTCAATTTTCCCCTACAACACATTGATTTTTAAAATTTCTTTTGCTTTTTCTTTAGGTTTTCCAAGATTTCTTTTTGTACATGTGTCTACATTTTTCTTTGATCCTTTGCTTGTAGTTTTCCCCATATTGGTATCTTCTTCAGAGATTTTGTCTTAATCTCCATCTCCATAGCAACTTTTTATGGAAATATGCTGCTATTTGTTCATTTTTTTCCAGCCCATTTCTTCATTTCCTACTTTTTTGTGTGCTTTTTGGAGGGCAATTGGGGTTGAGTTGCCCAAAGTCACACAGCTAGTAAGTGTGTCAAGTGTCTGAGACCGAATTTGAACTCAGGTCGTCCTGACTCCAGAGCCGGTGCTCTATTCACTGGGCCTGCTAGCTGCCCCTCATTTTCTACTTTTATGTTAAAGCTAGGATCTGCTTAACTGTGGGTAAGGATTAGAGCATTCTCCTAAGCTCCAGACTTTTTCACTGCCATTTTCGCAGTCAGTTTGAGGGTTCTGCAAGTTTTTGTTGTTTCCAGGGGCCCTTTCTCTTTCTTAGTAGCAAGTGTTTGTGTTCCACTCTGCCCCAGAACTGTGACTGGCATCTGGGTTTGGGTAATGGAGCTGCCAAGCACCCCCTGGTCCTGCACCCCATGGAGGCACAGGGATTCCCTGCAATATCTTTCTTCCTAGTTGTCCATTCCCATTTCACTAAGAGCCCCTGAAACTGCTGCTTCACAGTTGCCTCCAAGGCCCAAGGCTGGTGTTGTCACCACTCTGGGAAGCTCCTAATCCAGTGTCACAGATCTCTCTTTCTGACCTCCTAAATTGTCTTAGGTTGGAAAAAAAACCTTAACCCTGAACTTTTGTTGATTAAGGTTCTCCAGAATTCTATTTGAGGTATTTTTAAGTTCTTTGAAGAGAGGAATATTGGAAGAGTTGGGCTGTGGTGCCTCCTCTACTCTACCATCTTGGTTCCACCTCCTTTTTTACTTCTCTAAAGATTCCTTTGTAATTGTATCTTTTAGATCTTGAGTGTGCCTTAGGATAGCCAATTAAAATATTTTGTACATTTTTTACAACAACTTTGAATAGTATTTGTCTAGAATTAGTTTAAATGCATTAATATTATATTTGGATAAATGTGGGCACCTGCTTTTGTTTTAATATTTCTTCACTTTCCTAATAGTTTACTTATTAAATTCACAAGGGTATTTGGGGCTATATAATTCTAGTACAAAAATTCACTAATAATAAATGAAAGATAGGTTGCCTCTAGCGTTATTTCTGAGTCCTTTTAAGGTATTTTGTAGTCATACATTTTGCTCTTCTATTGAGTGATATCTTGGACAGTTACTACTATTTCTTTGCAAAAAACAAAATGTTTCAAAGAAAAAATGCTGACCTTCTAAAAAGTGGTCTTTTTGTAATTCCTCTTAACACTAACCTCATCTCATACTAGTCTCATAAGCCCATCTGTTTCTGTCAAGAAATCAATATGACTCAGTAATTTATTTAACACTTCTTTTTTTTTTCGTGGTTTTTTTTTTGGCAAGGGCAATTGGGGTTAAGTGACTTGCCCAAGGTCACACGGCTAGTTTTGTGTTACATGTCTGAGGCTGGATTTGAACTTAGGTCCTCCCAACTCCAGGGCCAGTGTTCTATTCACTGCACCACCTAGCTGCCCCTTAACACTTCTTTTTGACAAATATTGTCGGTTGAGTTTGTGTAGATATTATCCATTGAGGATTTCTGGTTCGGCACTGGGTTTTGAGTTAATTCATTGGCTCTATTTTCTTGTAAATTATTATCAATTACATTTGTTAATTCCAGTGACACATCTTTTGTCATCTTTACTATTTCATTATGGAGAGATATCTACTTTTTATAGATTTTTTTCTTTAAGTTTTATCCTATTTATCATGCAATCTGATAATACCTATGAATCATCTTCCACATTATTATTGTCAGCTGTTTTACTGGTAGTCCAGACCTATGATTGTACAGGGACAGGGAATTTTGCTGAGAAATTTCTTAATTCCAATGTAAGTCTTGCAACATTTATTCAACTTATCGTCTTAGAATGTTCCCTGGAACACTGAGAGGTTAAATGACTTTCTTAAGTCTCATAAAGTGGTTTCAGAGGTGAGATATGAACCCAGCTTAGTCTGAGACTGACTTGCTATCTACAATACCATGCTGTACTAATTATTAGTAGCAGGAAAAATCATCACCACCAATATCATCATCAGTAGCTGACATTCATGTAGTGCTTAATATGTTCTGAGCATTGTGCTAAGCGCTTTACATTTATCTCATCTGATCCTCACAACAAGCCTGGGAGGTAAGTGCTATTATCACCATTTTACAGGTATAGAAGTTGATGCAAAAAAGGATAAATGACTTTTCCAGGGTCAGACAACTATTTGAAGGTTCTGAGGCTAGATATGAGGCCAAGTTTTCCTGACCTCAAGTCAGATACTCTATCCACTGTGCCATCTAGCTGCCTCATTATGTGATCCTAATACTAATACTAGTAACTATAATAAATTGACCATTGGTCAAACCTCTTCAAAAGGTAACAGTATTTAGCATCTAGAATCATATTAACAGGCCATCAAGGTCTTATTTATTCTGCTATTACTAGAGTTCATAATGGGACATAATGCTTATATCTTTATGGTTAAAAGAGGAAATTTCCTTATAATTAAAATAATGTTCAGAAGTCAGAGTTTATATCCTTCTTGTTTTCATCTGCAGGGATACATAGACAATGTATCCTAACATTCCCTCTAGTTCTTGAGATCGATAAGCATACAATATATCATAAGACAATTTGTAGTGCTTTGTGTCACTAAACCACCCAGAACATACACTCTAAGTGATTATTTCTCTAAGTGTGAATTTCTTCCATAGTATTCTAGCTAATCAAAACTCTGAAAGAGGCCTCCTTGTCCCGTAATTTACGGAGGATAAGAGAAAGACAGAATTATAAATCTGGGGATCTGCAGAGCTCCTTAAGAGATTGCCTGGGTTAGTGGAACCCCTCTTCCTCCTATTTCCCAACCCTCAGCTACAGTGGAAACTCCTTTATAGTTGTCCTTGACAGAATCTCAAGGTGCATAGAGAATACTGACAACTGATTCATCTTTACTGAAAGGACCTGAAGTCATGAGATTTAACATTCTGCTGCAGGACCTTGGTTTTTTTTTTTAATCCATTTTACTAATTAGAGAAGGTGGCTACAAGGATTCTTTTAAAAAATAATTAAACCTATAAATGGTGTTATTTATTCCTCTCTCTTTCAATCTGCTTAGTTTGATAATTTGCTATTTTATGGAAATACTATCTCTTCACAAATTAGTTTTTAAAATCATGTGATTGATTGGTAAAGATATACTAACAGAATTTTTAATAAAGGAATAAAGTCCTAAAAAGTTCATTCATACTTGGACAAATGCACTTTATACATAGAAGGTAATCTCCCATGTAGGAGTCCCTCCTTGTTTCCTGGATGTATGCACAGGTGTGAAACAATTTGTATATCATCTATAATATTAATGACTCGCCAAAGTCATATTAGCATTCTGAAGATTTTTTCTTTTTATCTTTTTCCTTCTGTGTTTAAGTTCTAGACAAGAAATAAGAAACCATCATATTTATAGGGATTTTTAATATAGTATGAATGCATTTATTCTTCCAAAATGATTATTAATATTCAGGTTTCTCTTTTAAAAAGAAAGGACATGCTAACTAGAAAGAGAATAAGGTAATGTCCCTGATGAAACAAACAGGAATCTGATACTCCTGAAAGCTCTATGATTTCCTGTAAGATGACCTTGCATTAATAATGATATCTAGTGTTTTAAGAAGCATCATCAATCTTCAAGCATCTCACTGACAATCTTGGTGTCAGTTTCCTCATCACAAAGGATATATGTTTCCAGTACGTGCACTTAAACTAAATACGTAGATCATGGCAAGTGACAAAAATAAACACTAATAGTGCACTGTCTTCAGTTTTTAAAAGTTATTAGAGGACATTTGGGCAGTCCACATAAGAAAGTCATTCCAGTGAGTTCATAAATTTTACTTAAATACCATATAAAATGTGTGGCTTCAGCATAGAGAAAAGTTGGAAGAATCGATGTTCTGTTTCCCCCAATAAAAGTTTATCTAGATTTCTATTATTTTCTCACTTCTCTCTAATTTGTCAATTAATGTATAGTTAATTGCTATTGACTTCTTTTCTGCCTTTCTCCTTGTTTTCCCTCTTCTTCCCTATATTTTCCCTTCCTCACTTCTTCACTCCCTCCCTGGGAGCTGGACCAGTCATTTATGGAGCATACTGGAGAGTCCATGTTCTCCACTGATACACATAAAATATTGAGATAGATAGAGAAATTATTCCAGCAAGTTGGATGGCACCAGTGAAGGATTAAAGAAAATATATGAAAAGATAAAGATTGTGTATGAGTGGTAATCTACTAGGAGAGAAATCATCTAGACATTATGAGGTTACAAATTCAACAAAATATTGAATTTGTATTGCTTTAACTCTCCCCCTCACCCTGCCTCATTCTTCCAGATAATACATGAAACTTTGAAGGAGAAAGGAGGAAAAAATAAAATTTCTGTATAATTAGGTAACTTGAAATAATGGGGGACAGGAAAGTTTTATAAAATAAGAATGATATAATTATGAAAATAACTTTCCAATACTTATGATTGGGGGGGAGAAGAGAGGTACAGATAAGCTATATCTAGATTTTTATGAAGATTATGAGATAATGAATACAACCATTGCAGTCCTTACATATGGATACCAATGATAAAATTTAAAGGCTTCACTTGATAATTGTGACTTACCCCATATCTCACATAGTAAAATGTTTGATACTTTGGAAAAAAGCTCTGAGGAAATGGAACACAGAGAATATAAATGTTATTGGTGTGATAAGAAAAATGACAAAAGGAGATTTTTCCAGAGCATGAATTGCTAATTTAAGATTATAAGTGAGGGATGCACCCAGTGAAATGCCCAGAGAACTGAAGATGCCCAAAACCTTGTGGTTGGGGAAAGGATAGTTAGAAGAAGTATGCTGGTAGAATAACACTTCAATCTCATGACTCTGATACTTGAAATATTGTCCATAATTAATGGCTCCAATGTTATCTCTTCCATGTTGATTTAATCTTCCTCTGAAATACCTCAGAGATTTGCCTGTATCTCTCATAAAATTTCACACACAATAACAATTAAAGCTATTAGTGACTGTGCCTTCTGATAATAAACATCTCAAAAATAGAAGCTTACATTCTTTTTATACCCCTTACATTTAAGACAATGCCTTGTACAAAGTAGATATTTAAAAAGTATTTACTGGAATGAATTTAATTGAAATTTCTCCTGCTTCATAAATTTGGCTAAGGTCAATCCTGACTCTGAAAATCATGCATCTACTACAAATGTGACTGAAAGAAGCATTTAATTACAATATGGAAAGATTTTCTAGGAAAGATAGGGAGAAGAACAACATATGACAAGAGAGTATCATGAGTAAATTACAGAAAAACATTCCAGTGATAGTAGCAGGAGTGTGCTACTCCCTAAAATTGTTAAGTTTTCAACTTCAATTGAATTCAAAATTTGGAAATCATCAAATGCTACCAATCATGGCTTGATTTACTGTATTGTTGACTGTCTAGACTTAAGAAAGTGATGGAGAAAATGTTAATAATGCAGATAAAATTTATAAGCATGTAGTGCTTACATTTTCTTTTTTCAGAGAGAGTCATCTGAGAATGAAGGACAAATGAAAACCACAGTGAGTACAAAACAGGAGATGCCCAACTGGGGAACCAATATGAACTGGCCAGGTAGCAAAATAGCTCTTCCTTTTTTCCTCCCCTCCTTTTTTCCTTCTTCCCTTTTTTGTCCCTTTTTTTCTTTCTTCTTTCCTTTTAACTTCCTTCCTTCCTTTCTTCCTTCCTTCCTTCCTTCCTTCCTTCCTTCCTTCCTTCCTTCCTTCCTTCCTTTTTCTCCAATCCCTCTGTCCACATAGGGCATCATACACTTACCTACTGGTCCTCTGCCAAAAGGAATGCAAATTTTGATCACTGAAACCTTTTTTTTTCCTTAAGGACTGTGCCTTAAAGCCAAATCACTCAGGCTTTCATGGATAGGCCAAGAATACTTCCTAAACCAAGCCCTACTTGGCCATTGCTTTGACCTGAATTGGTTCAGAGTGAATGTAAATAGCAATTGTTTCTGTTTTGGTCAGAAACCTTGAGAGTCTTTCCCTCCCAGCTTGATTTTCTTTCAAATTAAGTAAAGAGGACATTCTCTGCATCATTTCTTACCTAGCATTAATCACTGAATGGGCATTCCCTCCATCAAACTGAAACCTTTTAAAAACCTTAGTTTAAAAAGATCAAGGTCTTCCACTGCATCCAGAGCCATCTCCAGTCATCCTGATCTACATCTTGCCATTTGACCCAGGCGGGCTCTGGAGGAAAAAAGTGAGGCTGGTGATTTTGCACAGCCCTCCCTCACTTAAATCTGATTTACTTTCATGTCATAGCACAACTTCCCTTATGTCATAGTCCTCTTTGATAATGAAGGATGAACAACAACAACCTGGATACATATATTTCCTTGCTTAAGACCTTTTAACTCCTCAAGAGTTTAAAGGTATATTTTTAAAAGGTAAGTGCTGAATTTTCAATCAAGATATAATTCCAAAAAGAAAAAAAAAGACAAAAAGGCTACTCAAAACAAGTGGTAGTTTTGAAAAATTAGAAAACTGGAGTTAAAGTCAGGAAGACCTTAGAAAGGAAGGAAATAAACATTTTTGAAGTGCCTACTATGCATCAGGTATTGAGGTAAGTGCTGTATGAATATTACTTCATTGGATCTAACTTTATATTCTACTTTGGACATTTTGTGTGTAATCATTGGCATGATGCTTAAACTTTCTTTTCCTTATCTGTAATAGGGACAAAAGTTAACCTCACAGTTAGTACATAGTTCAGATGAAATATTAGTATAAGAGTATTGTACATGTTTTAAGTGCTATACAAATGCAAAATCTTGCTATTATTAATTAAAGCACTTATCTATCTTGATATCTTACTGGACATTTGTGAACTATATTACCTATGTTCTTGCAATCATGCTAATCTTTCTTATCACTGTCCCAAAGGAAGCTGAGATTCCTCCTCTGGAACCACCCTAACTTTTTATGTGAGAGTTTTTAGTTTATCTTGGCCAGACCCAGACCTCTCTCCACTCTACTGACTGGCCTTTTCCAAATTATGCCGTAGTATCATGTGGTTACCCATAAAGAGGGCTAGGTGTGCTCTGGAGACCCTAAAATACCAACAGGCCAAATGCTAAATGAATTAGACTCAAGTCTTCTCTCAGCCAAAGAAAGGTTAAGTTTATTGAAAGTTCACCATATTGGATAGACTCTTAAGAAGCCTAGGTATCTGTAAGTCTTACATTGGGCAAGCAGGCCAGAATCATCTCACACTAAGTTTATGCTAGGTCATTCTATGGAGCTCTCACACCACAGGAGGGAAGATGGGATCTTATATACAGAAAGGTTGTGGGAGGAATCTAGGGGTGGTCTAGAGGAGGAGTTTGGGGAGGGTCTTCAGGAGGAGTCAGATGAGGTAAGCCTCCAGTAATGAGTGAATAAGGGTCAGAAGTTGCTGGAGGCTACCTGGAGACCACAGAATAATAGTGGGCTAGGCCAGTTCAAGGGTGGGACAGGAGGATCAAGGGTGGGAAATTGCTGGACAAGAGAGCTAGCTAAAGACTTGGACAGAGCCACAATTAAAAGCCTATGGCCTCAGGCAAATGCCTTAGTGGGAAGATCAAGGAGAGTTCAAGGGGACCCCCAGAGATTGCACCTCATCATTCCCTCCTCAAACAAATGGGACCCAAATTCCTTTGGGGTAAAGGGTGAAAGTCTCAGCTTCTGAAAGTGTTTCCTACTGGCAAGGGGGATAGAGTTGCCCCTGCCTCTCTGTGTCCCAGTCAAGGGGGTCAGACTTCACATCCAAGGGGTCAGACTTTAGAACATGCCTGATGCCAGGACTGGTGGTCTGGAGAACTTGGGGCTTAAACCCTGGAGGACACAAACCTTATCAAATAAGGCCATGGATGATACCTTGGCTCCCTGTCCCACCACCCTGCCAGTAGGAGATAGTGGTGGGTTTCTTTGTTATCCACAACTGGGTTAGAGCCTGTCTCCTATGCAATGCAAGAAGGCACAGCCAGAGGGAGGGGGCTTGACTCTGTTAGGGTATAAATTCTTGTTCTATCTTTTGTAACACAGCATCCTCTCCTTGATCTCCACCATGGAGAGGACCTCCCTCTTCCTTGAGGGGAAGAGAATAAAACTTCCTGTTCCTTCCTCAAGATACCTCTTACTTTTGATTTTTCTTGAGTAGGGGATTTCTGGGGTCCTCATACCCCACACAAAAGCAATAGTAGCCATAGAATCTAATAGTTTTCAAATACAGGCAACAACTCCCAAAGCCTGTTCTCTCCTTCAGTCATCATAGAGAGTAAAAGTTTTTCCTAGATTGGAAAGCTGGAGTGGTGGTCAATTTAGTTTTCAAATTCTCAAAAGCTTTCACCTGTTCTGGGCCACATTCTTCATAGTGAGTAGGCCCTTGAGTGGTAATTAACAGTTGCAGTCCCTCAAGTACATGTGTAACACCTCCCTTCCTAGCTCCCTATTTTTGTGTTATGTACCTCATTAGGGATTTTCTTGCTTTTCTATAATTGTATTTCCAACACTTAGCACTGTGTTTGGCATACATTAAGTGATTAATAATTGAACTTTTTACTCAAATGCACTTATTTTTCTATCAAACCTATGTTATTTTTTATTTTTCTACTGAATTCCATCCAACTTTATATGGCATTTGCTTTCTATTTCTCTTATCTTTTCTCAAGGTCTTCCCTCCACCTATCCTTCATTGAAATGTTGCAGTCAATTATTTTCCTTGAGGAGGTAGCTAAGATAATTTGCTAAGTTCTGGCCATTTTTTACATGGGATGTATGGAGTATTCAGAGAGGACTGGCACCTCTGGTATGAGGGCTTGTTAAACCCTTTTCAGAGATGCTCATCCACTTTTGTTCTCAACCTCTCATGCAACTCTCACCAGTGGCTACAAGAACCTGTAGCATGCAGAGTAGGCACACCCCAGTAAAACTAACTTGGCAGATGGGCTAAACCAGATTGAATGTAACTGATAGGCTTCAAATCTGCTGAGTTAGTAGTATGTCTACCCCAAGCATGTGAAGGCTTCCTCCAGTGGCATAGGCAGATAACAACATTTGTTCCAATTGTCATGAAAGCAAATGAAATAGGCTGTGTGGAGAGTTTAGAATTTGGCCAGACATCAAAGCTGCCAAAGTCATCAATTGCATTCCTGGGTCATTGTCAGTTGTTTTAACTTTTGTCTTCCCTCTGGACTTGAATGACTCCAGAAGAGAGAATGAAGTTAATGACTGTGCAATTCTACCTCATTTAAATCCAATTCACACTCAAATCATCCTGTGATGTCATTGATCTTTTTCGAAAATGAAGGACTAACAACAACTCTTTTAGATAAGTATTCTGCTATTGCTACCAGAAAAAAGGAAAAACTTTCCCAAGCTCCCACAATTCTTTCCATTTAATTAATATCATTTTCCTTCTATTTCAAAATGCCCATTCTTTTCTGTATAGCTGACTTCATATTCCATTTGACTTTTCTGTTTTTGTTTTGCCAGAAAGATTACCATGGAATAGAACTGATAATAAATGTGAGAAGTTAATTCTAAGCTATTTACAGCACAAGAAAGCACACTCAGTTTAAGAGTACTCACAGAGAAGAAAATAATCAACTTTTACGCATTTCCATTTCATTTGTCCTCAATGAAATTCTCATCTTCCCTCTCCCCTCCCCTGCCTATTTAATTCAATTCAACAAGCATGTAAGAAATATCTATTATATGCAAGGCATAATGATAGCTAGGATACAAAGGAAAGAAATATACTGTCTTCAGTTTGTATTCTACTGAATTTAATACAAACTGTCTTCTCTTTTCTCATTCATAAAAAGGGAGTGGTCATGGTCATAATAAATGATCAACCAACCAACAGGTACTAAGCACCATATGGTTAGAAGAGACCAGGTAGCTCAGTGAATAAGGGTATATATGAATTATATATATGAATACTGAGACTGGAGTCAGAAAGACATGGGTTCAAATCTGTCCTCAGATGTTTACTAGTTGTGTGACCCTAAGCTTGTCATATACCCTGTCTGACTCTGTTTCTTCAACTGTAAAATAGAGATGATAAAAGTACCTACTTCCCGTGATTGTTGTGAGTATGAAATTATGTAATATCTATAAAACACTTAGCATGGCACATGACATAATAGTAACTTGATAAATTCTTGTTTCTAGCTTCCTTTCTTTGTTCCCTTCCTTGCAGTGTGCCAGGTATTTGCATAAAGCTTTGATAAAATGGTGGTGGTACTTGAACTATGTGAGAAAGAAAACATAAGATTCCATGAGATCAAGGTGGGGAGACAGAGCATTCCAGATGTGAAAGATGATAAGAACAAAGTCATAGAAAAAGAAAATGAAGAGTTGTCTATGGGGAATGGAGAGGACATGGAGAGGTTGCATTGTAGAGTTTGTGATGCAGAGGGCTTTTGGGGGAAAAGATTTCACACAATTACAATTCCAAATTATTAAAAAAAAATAGGATGAATAGAATTTGATGAATGAGAGAACATAATAGGAAAAAAAAGATGAAGCCAAGTCACCAATTGGGAAGAAGAGTCATCAGAAAGACATACATACAGTTCTCTTGACAATAACCTTCCTGATTTAAAAAGATATGAGAGTAAGATGCATTCTGGCTTGACAATAACCCAGATAGAAAGAGGTTAGAGGGGAGACAGATATGTACTATAGGACCTTGCTGAGAAGACACAGGGACTCCTGGTTCCCAATACATATGGTTACCTCCATGATGATTGGTGACTGGAGGTGGGGAGAGGGAGGTGAATGCGTGTTGGGGGAGTGTGGGTGTGATTATGTGAGAAAAGTCTTTGATCAGTTTCAGGAATTCCCAAATCAAGCTAATGAGATTAAAAGATGTGAGCTGTTGACTAAAGGCACTTGAATGACACAGAGAACATCTAATGTATGACTGAGGGGACTCTTTCCCCATCTATTTCAGCAAGGTGCTATTGAGAATTCCTACCTCTATGAGAGACCCTTCAAAGACAGTTCTATGTTCTGAAATCTCATCATATTGTGGAATCCTTCCAACTCTCAAATTGTGTGATTCTAGGCCTGTTCAATTATTTAATGATTTTGGAGAAAAGTTAATAGTAATCATGCTACACATATGCAAATATTTTCTAAATTATATATTTTTTAATTCTAAATATTTGGATGGTGACATTTTAGGCAAGCTAGTATGTATCTTTCATAACTACATAGAATCTTTTGAGTTTGTTACTTACGCCAATTTTGAGAGGTATAAATTATCAACATACTGTGTATTACTTTTCTGAAAAGCTATCTCTATTCATTAGCATAGAATAGAATCTAGAGAATTTTATTTAGCATCAGTCAATGAGCCTTGTTTAGCTCATTATGTGCACAACAGTTTCTGCTTAGGGAAAGTCAATCGAGGAGGGAAGGAGAGGACCATTTTCATTATTAAATGAATTATCAGGGTTTTGAGGCACATAGCAGATCAGCTAGGTAGAAATATAACCTATATATAAGCTAAGTATTTCATTTGTTTGTCCTGCCTTGAATGTAAGGATAAATAATTCTAGTTTTATTATAAGCTTCACTAAGTATTGTTCCAAAACAGCCCAACAGAGAAAAAATAACCAAATTTAAAAAAAAATGAAACTCTTCCTTGACCTAATCATCCTTCTAATAGTAAAAAAAGTTTCTCTCACAAATTAATTCCCTAAACTCTGAAAATAAGCAAATTGTTCACTTAATTGATAAGCATTTGTAAGACTGGCAGACTTCCATTAATGCGTGTGTTCCAAATCATTAAATGACCTAATCTGCCAAACCTCACACCTCCACTGGGCAGGAGCACCAAGATTTTATTTATAAAAGGATCATGTGGTTCTAAACAACTGAGCTATGTGATTCTAAACCTATTATAATTGTTAAAATTAATTTCCCCAAGGTTGTTGATTAAAGTTACATATGTACCCTGAAATAAATTTTAAAAAAATTCAATCAACACAGAAACTGGCAAGGGAAGAAGATACACTGTCACAAATCTGTATTTTGAAAGAAAATTTTCATATCCGAAGTCCATCCTGTTCCAACAATGAAAAATGTTTAATCAGCTTCAATCATAGTGCATGTATACAATACATATGCTGTCATTATAAATGAGGTTAATATTCATTTTTCTACCATCAAAGACAGTTTCACTACATGCCCCCAAAATTATTTTGCAGCCCAAAAGACAGATTTGTGGCCAGGGAATGCAGTATATGGAGTAAGTAAATTTTTGTTGTTGTTGTTCACACTGAGTGATTTCAGTTATATCTGACACTCCATGACCTCATTTGGGTTTTTCTTGGCAAAGATACTGAAGTGCTTTACCATTTTATTTCTCCAGCTTATTTTACAAATGGGGAAACTGAGGTAAACTAGTTTAACTTGCTTGCCCATGGTCACACAGCTAGTAAGTGTCTGAGACTAGATTTGAACTCAGGTTTTCCTAACTATAGAACCAGCACTCTGTTATCTGTTCTACCTAGCTACCCAAAGTAAGAGAATAAAAGGAAATAAATTTTTATGCAAAAGAGTCAAGTCCAAGTCAACAACTACAGACTGTGATCACACCAACTTCTTCTATCACTTGAAAGGTAGAGGCCTTAAAGTTTATTATGCTGAATGGCAGGGCCATAGGCCTTCACAGCTGCCTCCATAGCACTGGAATGAAATTGCCATGCATTGACTGAAGCTTTGGGTGTGCTTCCTGCCTTTGATTGAATTAAGATTCTTTATGTGATGTACACTATCCCACAGGTAGTGATAAGCTATGCAGGAAAATGCTAATTCTTTTAAAGATGAAGGGAGACCACTGGGATCTTTTGAGAAGCAGAATAACTGCACATCTCATTCACCCTGCTTCAAATACTTCAAAGTAAGGTGAACCAGCCTCAGCCCAGCTGGGAGGATTCTAGTTTGCCCTCTACAAAAAGAGCTCTCCTATCTCCTGAAGGGGGGTAAATGCAACATTTAGATAAATTGACCATCCAGCCAATTACAGCCTGAAATGAAGAGAAGAATTTGTGAGAGGTTCATATTACTTTCTAGCTATAATTATGGTGGAACAAGTGGGACTTTTACCCAGGTACCAAGATGATTCCTTCTGCAGTTGCTGGCCACATGGTTATAGTTTCTGTCACCTAGTGCCAGACTTAATAATTGTTTAATGCTAATAAATGGAAGGAAGAAAGGAAATGTGTATTTATTAAGTTCCTCTAGTTCACCAGTTTTGTGCTAAATCCCTTACACAAATTATCTGTTGTTCCTAACAACAACCCTGGGGGATAAACACTATTATTATCCCCATTTTACAGTTGAGGAAACTAAGATTAACAGATTAAATGATATGTCCAGGGTCACACATCTAGGAAGTATCTGAGCTGGACTGGAATTCAGGACTTCCTGACTTCAGAATCAGCACTCTATCCACTGCGTTACCTAGTTGCCTAATAATGTTAATAAGTATATAAGAAATGTTTCTGGAATGGCATCAAATATAAAAAATAATAATGAATAAATTTCAAATAAATAAATGAGAGAATGAATGGATAGATGGATAGATAGATAGACAGACAGACAGACAGACAGACAGACAGACAGACAGATAGATAGATAGATAGATAGATAGATAGATAGATAGATAGATTTAAAAAACCAGACAATGGATAGTACTGCCTTATATTTCCCAAATTACTTCTCTAGAAAATATCATCTTTTTGGCCCTCATTTCTCCAGCTCTGAAGACCCTTGGGAGTTTTATCTTCAGTTCTCTGTCCCAGGCATATCATTGTATTTATCTATTGGTGGTCCACAGGAAAGACACTTGTGGGGCATTTTTGAAGCCTGGTATACCCCAGAAGTTGGAATAAGAAGGTGTCCTCATCTTTCAGAGGACTCCATAAATAGATTATACCTAGATCCTTTCCTATCATTGGTGTCTTCTCAGTTTTTCTCCTCTGCCCCAAGCACTGTAAATTCTAGTTATGGATCTGAAAGGCCATAGGAGAAAAGTGAGTTGAGTACCAAACTTTATGATGAAAACTATACTCTTAAAATCACTAAGAATTAGTCTTTGAGAAAAATTACTACTAAATAAGAATTGTTAATATTGGGAAAATCCAGGATTCCCTCCCTCCCCCCATTCCTTCATTCTTTACTAGGTCAAATCAGCATCTGAAGAATAGGGTTGATAATGAGATTAGATTTAACATTCTCCTCAATCTTGTTCAGACCCCACCCAACTAGCAAGCTTAGTTCTGATTAAAGATTAAAAGGTATCTAGTGTAGCCCATTGTGTTCTACTCAGGTTGGATGAATAGGGTGGAAATGTGGGGGGGGGGGGGAAATGCATTATCTACATGCTAAGGGTGATATAACAAAATCACATCCTCAATCCCACATTAGAATATGTTCACCTCTCATAATATTCATTGCCTCATTAATTGTTATCTAAACAAAGTTGATTCCCAGCTGTCAGGAATACCAAGTCTTCTAAGAGTACAGTGCATAAGAGCCAAGAGGCCACCATAATGTGTCTTTGGTTTATAAGAGTAGACCAAATGACTGTCCTTCTATTATTTGCTATCTATTATTAATAAAATGATTGATTACCCAGAAATTGTCTCTTACACTTTTGATTCATCACATCTTAAATTTGAATATTCTTATTCGAACTTTTTCTTTCCCCCCCACATTCCTTTCTCCCTGCTCAGTTCTCATCAACCCTCCCTTCATCCACTTCTTCTCTCCCTTATAAAAGCAGAATCATCCTTCTTACCCAACTTCATCACAGCACCTTTTTTCTTTTAATGTCAGAAATGACCCTATAAATAAACCATACCTCAAATGCAAATTTCAGTGTTATTCAGTTTGGGCAGTCTCTGTGGAGATGATCATATGCTGATCAAGCTATGTATCAATAAAATACACATTCTTTTTCATTCTTCAAGAGAGGCTTTACAGACAGCAGGTGCCCTTGTGAAGGAAGTGTTGGAATTTGAATCTGCTTTTCCAACTCACATTAAATCATATCTTCTTCATCCCCATAGAGAAAAGGAGCCACAGATGCTGCAGTCAGTTCTCTCAGCCACCTGGAGCTGTCTACAATGCCCCTTGAGCACATCCACAAGTGTCACCAGATGTCTGCCTGCAGTGATGTTTCAAGTAGTTGATGCCTGGGAGTTGTGAAAAGTTTGTATTGGGGACCCAGAAAATGGAAGAGAAGAAAATGCTTCTTTATTTTTTTCCCCAACTGATGTTACACACTAACTGAAGAAGTAGTCAGCATGCATTAACAGGTTTTTATACTCTTGCTGGCTAACTAGCCTGTTGTTGATTGACAGGTGAGCCTTTCAATAACATGGGTTAAAGGAAGGGCAGCAGAGAATGAATACTGATTCAGAATAAGAAGAAAGTTATTGCAACATTCTGAAGAACCAAACTACTCTCTTCTGTTGTAGAAGTTCCTAGCATTTCCAGTTAACATCCTTCAGGTTACAGGTATAAAGGGGAATTCCATCTGGGGCAGTGTTATCCAATGTCCTGGCGTACAATGAACTTTGAAATACTATTAATTTCATTTTTATGTGCTCTGGACTAATTTTCACCTCTTGGCTTCCTTATAAACCAGTGATTACAGAAGATGATAAGATAGAGTTTCCAGGAGAGAATCTTTAAGTTCCCCAAACATTCACCTTTTCAGTGGTGAAAGAATAGGGTTGATAATGAGATTAGATTGAACATTCTCCTCAATCTTGTTCAGACCCCACCCAACTAGCAAGCTTAGTTCTGATTAAAGAGTAAAAGGTATCTAGTGTAGCCCATTGTGTTCTACTCAGGTTGGAGGAATAGGGTGGAAATGTGAGAAGAAGAAAAGCATTTATCAAGCATCTACTATGTACCAGGTCTGCTATGTACCAGAAACTGTGATAAATGCTACAGAATTCTTATCTCATTTGATGTTCTAAACAACACTGGGAGTTATGTGTTATGAATATCCTTGTTTTATAGGAACTGAAACAGAGAGAAATTACCCAAGGTCAGAAAGAAGTAGGATTTGAAATTGTCTTCCTAAATCCAGGCCCAATAGTCTATCCACTGTACCACCTAGCTGCCACTAGAATCACTTCAGTAAGTTACCCACGACTCCTGGTAAAGAACTAGTTTTTCTCAAAATAGATAAGCTAGAGTTTGTCTATGATCTCTTAGATTTTGAATGATTATTGACTTACAATATATTGAATTTTGAGGATTCTAGGGAAAAGAAAAGCCACAGCAATTCCATTACTTCCAAGTTTTCATTGTTGGATCTCAAATCCTTCATCTGGGATCTGTTGGATTTTAGGATGACAGACTTAATTACTTCACTTTTTGTGTAAGCCTCAATCCCACTTTTCCTTTCAGTTCATCACCTCCCCTACTCTACAGTCAATGTGAAGAACACTATCTCCTTCATAATTTCTATGTCACTTTTACAATTTGTCTTATATGACTGCATTTCTTTCCCCCTTTACCTCTTTTCTTTCTAGAAAAAGATTTTACTTCTCCTTCCAATAGATTCTAGTCATTTCAATAATAAGTAGAATAGTTGTGACACACATGGCAACACAAAAGAAAAACAATCATTTTGCCCATATAGAAGACATTGCTATTTTTTTCAATGATCCTGAGGTATATTTGCATACTGTATATTATTTTAGAATGTACATATTTAGTTAATAGAATTTTTAGAGAATAAAAGAATTTTATATCTGGAAAGAATTTGATTCCCTTTATTTCAATACATATTCATTAATGCCCTATTATATGCAGAACCCTGGGACAATGTGCACATGGAACAAAGTCTCATAGAGGAATTTGGCAGGCATATAAGTAACTTTTTAATATATGATAAGGGCATACGAGAATTAACAAGAGTATTGTGGGGTCCAAGAGAAGTCATTATATGATGTAAGTAAGGAGTGTTGGATTTGGAGACAGAGGACCTTGATTCAAATACCAATTCTTATACTTACAAATATCTGGGATGTCACCCAGTTTCTCAGGGTCTTGGTTTCTTCTTATCAAAAATGAGGGTATTGCATAGACAGAGGGTTTGATTATAAGTTGACTTTGATGGGATGATTAAAAAAATAGGTAATGAAAAAAGGATTGTATTGGGACAAGAGGGAAAGGAAAGGCAGAATGGAGTAAATTATATCACACAGAGAGGCACAAAAGACCTATTACAGTAGAGGGAAAGAAGGCAGCGGGAGTGAAGATTGTTTGAAACCTATTCTCATTGGATTTGACATAAAGAGGGAATAACATACACATTCAGTAGTTATGGGAATCTATCTTACCCTGTAGGGAAGTAGGAAGGGAAAAGGACAAGGAAAGGAGGTAAACCAATAGAAGGGAGGGGAAATAGACAGGCCAGTGGTCAGAAGCGAAACACTGGTGAGGAGAGATAAGGTGAAAGGAGAGAGATTGAAAAGTCATATTTTTTCCCCTTTATTCTGTTTCGTCCTTTAAAACATGACTAATACAGAAATTTGTTTTACATGACTTCATATCCATATCAAATTGCTTATCATCTTAAAAAGGAGGAAGGGGAAGCATTGACAGAGAAATTTGGAACTCAAAATTTTATTTAAAAAATTAATTTTAAAAATTATCTTTACATGTAATTGAAAAAAACTATTTAAAAGGAAAAAATTTAAAAAATAAAATGAAAGCATTGGAGAATATGAACTCTATATTCTCTTCTAAACCTGCGATTCCATGAAGATCTAGGAAGATTAGGGAAGGTCATATGAAAGTTAGCACTTTGATTTTATTTTGGTGACTACGTCAAAGTTATAAACATAACAGACTAGACAAGTGGTGAGATTGTTTAATGAAGGAGTTAGAAGGGATAGCAGATTTTGGTAAAAAAGGAAAGAAACAAAGGTTTGATTGTACTAACTGGGAACAGGACATCAAGTGGAAATACCCCATAAGTATCTGAATATGTAGTTCTTGTACTTTGGATCAAAACAATGCCCGAATTTGCAGATCAACATAGAGGCAATAGTTTAAAGGGTGTGAGTGAATGAGTTTTCTCAGTGAGAGAATACAGATAGAAGATGCAACCAAGAGCAGAATTCTAAAACTCAATTGCCTTAAAGTCTTAGAGATTAAGAAGAAACTGAGCCTCAGAAGCCAAACACCAAGGAAGTACCAAAAAGGACATCTGTTAACAGTCATAATAGCTGACATTTATACAGTAAAGGACCATGAAGAACTTTATATTCATTAATGCAATTTGTTTATCTCAACAATAATGTAAGATAATACTATGAACCCAATCATTTCTACATACAGATAAGTAAACTGTGACTCAGAGAGATTGATAAAGAATATAATACTCATTCAGCACATAAAACAACAAATCACATACTGCAAGAAAAAAAAAACGAGGAATTTAGAAGACCTTTGATTGTGGTGTGAAGGAAGCCACTGATGGCTTTTCAGAGAATCATTTCAGTTTAGATGTCAAGGTTCAAGAAGACTTGAGAGTTGAGATGAGGTCAAGTTATGAAGAGCTTTGAAAGCATAAGAGAAGATTTATTTTGATCTTGAAGGATGGAAAAAAATACTAGAATCCTTAGTCATTAATTCTAAGGGGGGCATCATGATAGAGTAGCTAAAATAATAAAGCCTATTAAAGATGTTTCAGAATGAATAAGAAATCACCACATATTTAACAAAGGTTTGAATACCTGTGCTTATCTAAACTACTTTCTTAAAATGGAAAATTATACTGTTTAGCTTAATTAAATTATTACAGTATAATTACCCAATTAAAATGTACCTTCAAAGTGAGAGATGGTTTGCCTATTAATTATAAAGCCATCTATCCTAGATCAGCCCTATTACCAACATAAGCAAAGCAGTTCACAGATTTTCAATGTGATTTTTTGTGCTTTTAAATTAGAAAGGATTTAAGATCTGAGGTCTGTTGAAATCCTTCCAAAAGAATATTTTGGGTAAATATCACATAGATTTTAGTTAATGTGACCTAATTGTTTTTAAGTTAAAGTTTTATCATCCTACTTGATTGCCATAAGTAGTGGTATATAGAGTTTTCTAGCTCATGTCCAGAGGAACTGGGTTCAAATTTCACCTATTAACCCTTCTTAATCATGTGATCATAGTGAAGTCACTTAATCTTTCTAAACTATAATTTATTATTTGTAAAATGGTGATAATGCCATGCAGATAATAGTTCCCACTTCATAGAGTTATAGTGAAGATTACATGGGATGATATTTGTAAAGTATTATAAACATAACTAGTTGCCAAGATTTTTCTGTTCTCATCTTTGTCTGATGGCATTCAGATGGAAATTATCCAGGGTGAAATCAATATCCTGTTGTAGGATATAGTTTAAAAGATTTATTTTTTACATTTCTATGTTTAGCTTCTCAAGAAATTAAAAGTTTGGTGGATAAAATTGATTTTTAATTGAATTAAATTTTAATGTTCAGTCTCATCTTCTATAGACTTACTGTAAGTTTTTTTCAGGACAGTACCAGCAATGGACTCAATAATAAGCATGAACTTACTTTTCCTACATAATTTTTGGTTCTTCTACTAGTCCCTATATTTGGGGAGCATTTAATCCTATGTAGACTAAAGATGATGAATATTTGGCAGAGCAAACCATATTAAAATATTCTTAGGTTTTTTGTGTGTTTGTGAGATAATGGAGGTGGATTTAACTGCAATAATACAAGGGTGCCAGTTTAGTGTGCTTATTGAATTCCTCAAAATATTTTTAGGATTGCAATTGTACTGTTCTGATTTGTTATCTATTGTTTTTTGAAGACTATAACTTACGATTCTGGCTACTTAATTATGTAGGTGTTAAAATTTTGTAGGCATTGATTTGGGTTTCAGCTGTTGACCCTTTGGGCAAGAGGAATATAAAAGTAGCATTTAAGTCTCTCTTGAGGCATTCCTAAGACCCTGCTGAACTCCTTTGTTTAGTATTATTTCTAAAATTTTCTGAACATGGGCTTTTATTCTTTCAACTTTTAAACCATCTTTGAAATTGCTTCTACTTGAAGACATTAAAATATGATTTTAGCAAAAGGACTATTCATGTTAATTCTTTGCCTCTACATCCTCAATTACATCATATGTAATATAGTGACCCCCAATAGTCTCTACATTTCGAAAACATGCTGTTCCATGTGGGAAAATGTGAACATTTGACATGGGGACACTTATTAATAATGTTCTTTAATACTTAGACATCAGTATAATATCCAAGCATTGGTGAGCTATATTTCAGTTGATAATCCTCTAATTTTGCTACAATTTATTTGTTCAGTTTTCAATAAGATTTTGAAATGTGAATTTGTATTATAGAGGCTTGTCATCTTTTACTTTACCATTAAGTACTAATTACTACTGCTCCTACTAATTAACACTGCTATTATTTGAGGACAGGATATCATAACTATGATGCTCTTAAATTTTCACTATTGATTCGTGAAATGCAAATCAAAACAACTTTGAGGTACCACATCTCACCAGTCAATTTGGCTAAGATGACAAAAGAGGAAAATGAAAATTGCTGGAGAGGATGTGGAAAAATTGGAACTCTAATGCATTGTTGGTGGAGCTGTGAACTGATACAACTGATACATTCTGGAGGGCAATTTGGAACTATGCCCAAAAGGCTATAAATAATTGCATGCTCTTTGACCCAGTAATACCACTTTTGGGGTTGTATCCCAAAGAGATCATAGAAGTGGGAAAAGGCCCCATATATACAAAAATATTTGTTGCAGCTCTCTTTGTGGTGGCAAAAAACTGGAAATTTAAGTGATGCCCACCAATTGGGGAATGACTGAACAAGTTATGGTATATGAATGTGATGGAATATTATTGTTCTATAAGAAATGGGAAGGAGATTGACTTCATAATTACCTGGAGAGGCTTATATGAATTAATGCTAAGTGAGAGGAGCAGAACCAGGAAAAATTTGTACACAGTCACAGATACATCATATGTGTGACAACCAATCATGAAGACCTGTACTCCTCTCAGCAACG
>CM053601.1:114820580-114847034 GCA_028646575.1 Pseudocheirus occidentalis | reverse complement strand
ATCCCCACACCCCCCACTCTCTTGTGTGGCATGATGCCCAGTTTAGAGTTTATGCCATTTCTTCCCTAAACCAGATTCAATGAGCATAAATGAAAGTAAAGTTGTAGCAGTTATCCCTTGCCTCTTCCACGCGGATGATTAACCCCACTTTGTCTCTCCCTGTCTCCTCTCATTCTAGTCCTCTCCCACCTCAGAATTTGCCTTTTAAAGTATCATCCCTTTGTATTCAATTCATCCTATGCCCTCTATAAACCCATATATACACATGCTCAGATATGTATTCATATGCATATATAGCCTCCTATATAGACATATGTGTAAGTATACATATATCTCCATTTGTATTCCCTTCACCTATCCTCATACTAAGACAAGTCTCATAAGTTACTATTATCGTTTTTCCGTATTGGCATGTGAATAATTCAAATTTGATGAGTTCCTTATGACTTCTTTCCCATGTTTACCTTCTCATGCTTCTTGTGTTTGATTGTCAAACTTTCTGTTCAGTTCTGGTTTTTTCAGCAAGAATGCTTGAAAGTCCTCCACCTCGTTGAATGACCATATTTTGCCCTGGCATAATATGTTCAATTTTGCTGGGTAGTTGATTCTTGGTTTTAATCCCACCTCCCTTAATCTTCAGAATATCATATTCCAGGCCCTTTGATCCCTCAATGTAGAAGTTGCCAGATCTTGGGTTATCCTGATAGTGTTTCCTCAGTATGCAAATGGCTTTTTCTTGGCAGCCTGTAATATTTTCTCCTTTAGCTGGGTATTTTGGAACCTGGCAATAACATTTCTAGGAGTTTTCTTTAGTGGATCTCTTTGGAGATATAATAAATATATCTGTAGAACAAGATGGATTTACCAGTGAATTCTAACATATTTAAAGAACAATTAATTCTAATACTATATAAACTATTTTGAAAAAATAGGCAAAGAAGGAATGCTACCAACTTCTTTTAATGATGCAAGTATGCTGCTGATAGCCAAACCAGGCGAGAGACAAAACAGTGAAAGAAAAATATAGACCAATTTCCCTAATGAATATAGCAGCAAAAATTTTAAGGAAAATATTTGCAGAAAGACTATAGCAACTTCTCAGAAGAATAGTGCACTATAAACAGGCAATATTTATACCCAGAAAATAGAGGTGGTTCAATATGAGGAAAACTATCTTTATAGTTGATTATATTAATAACAAAATTAACAGAAATCATATTAATACCTCGACAGATGCATAAAAAGGTTTTGACAAAATATATTACCCATTCTTATTTAAAAAAATAACAGCATAGAAAATTTGGGCCAAGGTTATGTGCTCACTGTCCTTTCATGATGTTTTTGATGGAATAGCCAGGTCCTGCTTGGCCTTATTCCTGATTTTATTGCCTCCTTCCCATGACTTTTATCTTCCTTGCTGTAGTTTCAATCAAAATGCAGGCAGGCTTGAGTCTTTCCATTTAGAATTCTGCTGTCTTCCCTTTCCCACTTCCTTCTTCTGCCTATGATCTTTGGTCTTTCCTTCTACCCTAGGGAATCATTGGTCTGTGTGTTATGGGAATTTTCTGGTGCAGGAACCCTGGTCAGGTTTTAGTGGCCCTATATCCCTAATGGGAATGGCAGAGTCAATTCTGCTTATCTGGGCTTTGTGCTGATTTGCACGGTTCATCAAATATACCCAATTTTTAGTTTTCTTCCTGAATAATCCTTAGCAGGACAAAGGAGTTCTGCTTTTGTTTCCATTACAAATTCTGGATTATTATTTAATCTGCTGACCTTTATAAATCTTTGCTGGCATCTGTGTGGAAGAACTGGGATACTTTCACATTTTCATACTTTCGCATTCTAATATTAACTAAAAGGTCCAGAAATGTACAAGTAATATTTTTGACTCTGTAACTCCAGTACCAAGTAGATAATTAACAATGTTTCTTGGTTGCTAAATAGCTTCAGTAAACTAGAAATATAAATTCATCAATTGTTACTATTTATATAGCAAAAAACAAACCCTATCAGGAAGACACAATAAAAAGGGGAAATCCCATTCCAAAGAACTAAAAAGCACATAAAATAGAAACCATTCAATCAAACAAGGCAAATTTAAAACATATAAGTATAATGGCAAAGTACTCTTTAAGGAAATAAAGAATGATGAACAACTGCAGGTATATTCATGTTTCATGAGGAAGTTGCATTAATATAATAAAAATTATGATATTATTTAAACTAATAGTAGTGTTAACAATAAAGCTGCTACTTGGCTTATTTTTATCAATAAATAAAATAATATTAAAATTCACTTGGAGGAAAAAAGATCTGGAATATATTGCAAAACTATGGAAAAATAGAGATGAAGGGAGTAAAATACTCAAAGAACTCAAATTAATAGCAGTCATCTGTAGAGGATCACAGACCATTGGGACTCTGATCCTGATGGCTGAATAAGCCCTCTATCTGAGCCTGCTATCTGGCCTGGATTGGTTCTCCCTCCCCCAGGAAGTAGCTCAAATGTACAAGTGGGAGCATTGTGTCCTTGCAATAAGAGTGGTATATACCCACAACCTGGGAACAAAGAAGTGCACAATGTCCTCAGGTAAAAACAATTAGGAAGCATCCTAAAAAATCTCCTCTGTGAGGTTATAAAGAGGGCTCTACTTTCCACCACTCTCAGAGTCCTGTCTCTTTTATGCATACTTCTTACAGTCCCTGGGTAAGCAACTCTTTTTCAGCCCTGCTGTGGGATGATAGGGCTCCCCACACTCATCAGCACTATTTGACAATGATTTTATGATTTGAATGATTTCAAAAATAGAACAATAGCTAAATGGAAAGACTAAATGGGGATAAATCAGAAAAAATAAAATTCAATGACCAAGAGTTCAATGAACTTATGAAAATAAACTGACAATACTTATGAAGAAAACTAGATAAATATCAAAAACCAATTATAAAGGACTTAACAAGGTCTAGTTATTTACTTATATGTGGAAATATTGAATACTTTTATGACTATCATTATTATTTGGGAAGTTTGAAAGAAAGACTTGGACTGAGATGTGTATGATGGGATGAGTTCCAAAAAATTAAATTGTATAGGGAGAGATAGAAAGGAGTAATATCATAATACAAATGAGGCAGGAAACAAAGAAGTGATATAAAAGAACCAAGGTGTGAGGAGGACAGGTAGTGCTGGAACTTCAGTCAGGCATGGATTAAAGAGGTAATAATACACACAGACACACAAACACACAATGTATGTATAATCTGGAAGGATTCAAAAGTCTTCTAAATTAAAAAAATAAGAGAGTAATGGGATATGGTGAGGGAAGAGGATAAAGGAAAGAGACTCTTAGAATGGTGGGTAGGTTAAGGAATAGGAGGTTAAGGTAGTGGGTAGAAGTAAATTAGAGGAGTGAGGAGGGATATAGGGTAAATAGAATGAGAAGGATAATGAGGGAAAAATAGGAAGAGGGGAAATACAGAAGTAAATATAGATTAGAATATGAATGGGATGTATTTATCCATAAAATGGAAGTGGATAGCAGATTAAACATTAGAATTCAGCAATATGTTGCTTTCAAGAGACAATATAAATGAGAAATGCATGTAAAAATAAAATAAAGTTGTAGTAGAATTTATTATGTAAGAAAAAGCAGGTGTAGTATTCATGATCTCATGTAAAATTAAGACTTAAATATATTTAATTAAAAAGTAAAACAGGGAAACTACACTATGTATCACCTATATTATTCCGTATTGTTTTATCCCATTTAAAAATTACTAGACAGCATAAAATACCTGAGAGTATACCTATCAGTATACTGATATAACAAAACATACAGGAAATGCATGGACATAAACACAGAATACTTTTTATACAAATAAAAGCAGATGTAGATAATTGGAGATTTATTTATTGTTCATGGATAGGTAAAGCTAGTATAATAAAAAATGGTCATTTTACCTAACTAATCTATTTATTTAATATCATACCAATTAAATTCTAAAAAAATTACTATATTAGAAAAAAAATAATGAAAAAGTTCATTTGAGAGACCAAGAAGTCAAGAATTTCAAAGAAACCAGGTAAGAGAGTGGAGGATGTAAAGTAAGGTAATTTAGCAGTATCAGACTTAAAACTATACTATAAAATGAGAGCACTTTTGAAGTGTGAAATTTTTTTTATTATTTTAAATTAAAAATTTCTTGTATAAGCAAAATCATTGTAGCCAAGAACAGAAGGAATGCAGAAATTTGGGGAGAAACTTTCATAGACAATCTTTTGGATAGGATGAGATTCTGTTGGAATACTCCTTTGGTAAAATAAATGATGAGCTGATTGATTTAGAAAACCATAGAAAGACTTGGACCAATGAAGGATGATGCTTTTTATCTCCAGAGAAAGAGGTGACAAGTAGAAATATGCATAGTGGGTGGCAGGTAGGTTACACAATGAATAGAGGACCAGCCCTGGTGTCAGGAGGCCCTGGATTCAAATCTGGCCTCAGATATTTAACACTTAAAAGCTGTGTGACCATGGGCAAGTCACATAACCCCAATTGCCCTACCTTCTGACTCCAAAAAAGACCAAAAATAAACAATTAAAAATATGCATAGTAAAGCATTACATATATGTATATTAGTATTTTATAGATACCTATGATATATATATATATGTATATATATATATATATATACATTTAATTGTAGCTTTCTTTAGGGTGTCATGGGGAATAAAGTAAAAAGTGCACAGAAGACAACCAAAGAAAACCTAGAAGGAAACAAAGACAGGGTTGCTTAGAAAATAATGTGAAGTACTTATTAAATAGCTTTTCATGAAAGGGATTTTTTTTATTTTATACTGAATCCTTTCTTATGTTCTCCTATGTATATGGAAATGTTTTCTTTCTTTTTTTCTTGTTTTTTATTTGTTTAAAATGAATAAAAATTTATCAAAAATAGGAGAAAACTGGAAAACAGTTAGGCAGAAGCAAGGTTAAAAACATCTTATGCCATATACTAAAATAAGCTTAAAATTAATATAAAGCTATGTATAAAAATCACACTATTAGATAGAGATATACAGAGAAAAATCTCAGTCAAGATGTATATGTTAAGTGCCAGGTTTTGTGCTAAGGGGGGAAATCTTTGCATTTAATATTCCTGATATAAGTCTGATAGGCAGCATGGTAGAGTGGATAGAGAGCTGGCATAAAATCCAAGAAGACTTAGGTTTCAATTTCTGCTTAATTTTTTCAATTGCTTGCTGGCTATGTTCCTTTACTGAGGAAATAGTAGCTGCTGTCTCTGTCTTAATGCATTTGATAATCAGGATATATAGGGAATTAACACAAATATGTAAGACTAAGGACTGTTTCGCAATGCATGTGGCCAATGCAGATAAGAAGACAATTTTCAAAAGAATCACCAACCATTAATAGTCGTACAAAGATTATTCTTTATCATTAATAATGAGAAATGCAAATCAAAATACCTCTAAGGTTTCCTCTAATACCCATAAATTTGGCAAAGATACCAAAAGATATAAATAGTGAGAGGTGGAATGACCATGGAAAGGAAGGTATTTTCATAAATTAGAGGTGGGGCTATGAATTGATCTACCCATTAAGAAACATAATTTACAATTAAGTTAAGATTATGGCTGACTTTAACCCACCATAAGACATATGACCAAAGGAAATCAGAGATAGGTGTGTAATTTCGTATATACCAAAATATTCGCAACAGCACTTTTTATACTAGCAAATAACTAAAAACAAAGAAGATGTTTGTGGAAAGTAAAATGGCTAAATAAGTTGTTTTATGTGAATATATTGATATATTGTTTGCTGTAAGAAATACTGAATATGAATAATTCAGAAAATAATGTGAAAAAATAAGAAAACTATATACATGATGACCATAAACATATAAATAGAAAGAATAAAACTTATAAAGCTGAATGTTTTGTGATTATAATGACCAAGCTTAACATTGAAAAGAAATGAGAAAATGTTCCTTGCTTTTCCTAAAGAGGTAGATGACCATTAGTGGGGAATATTGAATATTGGTCAGACATTGTCAATACATTGGTTGGTTTTTACTGAATAGTCTTTCTTTTTCTTTGTCATAAAGGCAAGTTTACTGAGATGTAGGGTAATACATATCTGGAAACGAATTTCATACGAAGGCTATATGCCAATAAAAAGAAAAGGAAAAGATAATAGGAACAAACCCTTCAGAGCTTCCTCTCTACTATATTTAAAAGAAGTGATTAGAAAATAATTGTTAAGTGAACCGCTTTGATCATATATTTCAGAGGACATGTGATAAATATATTGTACTATACAACAGAACACAAAGGTTGGAGTCAGGAAGGCCTGTGTTCAACCCTAGCCTTGAACATTTACTAACTATGTGAGCAAATCATTTAACCTCTGTTTTCCTTAGTTTCCTCAGTGGCAAAACAAGACTAACAATAGTAGCTATCTCACAGGGCTATTATTACATGGATCAACTAGAACAATAAGTGTAAAGCACATAGCACAGTGCCTTGCACATAACAAAAGCTCTGTGAATGTTAACTGTCATTATTTTTGGCATCACAGAAGATTTCTCTTTGAATAAATGGATGCATTTACCTTTTGCCTTTTTATTCTATGCATGTAAATTTACTGTAGCTATATATCTATCATCCTGCAATTAGACCAAATTATTGAATGTTTTAATTGGGACAGAAATTAGAAATCATCTAATACAAACTTTTCTCTTAAATTGGCAAATCACTTCATAGTAAGATACAATTTTTGAAAAGTTCAGAACCTTCCAAGGGCTTTCCCCTCCATGCAACCACATTTGAACTCTCTGGATTGCTAAGACGTATCACTTTAGTTCACTTTCCTTTTCCTTTTCTTCACTACCACCCTCCATTTTCTGGGATCATTTCACAGGGACATGCTAATGGTTATTAACAATAGTTCAGATGCTATGTGACAAGTTAAGAGCTCCAGTATCAGGGGAAAAGACATAGAGCCAGACAACATCATTTTCTTAAAACAGAAATTCCCACTGTCATGAGCCTATTGAGAAGTCTACAGGATAAATGTGTGATCTGAAGGGAAATTTCTCAGCCAGATCACAGTAGGGACACCTTTACTTTCTGAGCAAAGTGTTGGCATTCATCAAAGCTTTCTGTCTCCTGGAGCTGTAGAGAGTGAGAATGACTATATAACACAAAATTGAGATTGGGCCATTATTTAGTGAATTTAATCAGCATAAATGACTGAAATGAAAAGCCATACCTGGAAAAGATATGATTTTTTTTAAACCTTTGATTAGACCATTTTTTGCTGCTTACATAGATCAAACTAGCAAGGTAATCCACAAAAATCCACTTTGTTTTAAGTTATATTGATTTAAGACTGTAGCATAGTGAAAAGAATTCTAGCTTTGGAGTCAGAGGACTTGGGTTCAAATGGAACTTCTGATACTTATTGCCTGGTTGGCATTAGTAAGTCTTATCACTTCACAGAATAAACTTCCTAAAGTACAGAGCTGACCATGTCAGAGCCTCTACCCTCCATTTAATGAACTCTGAGGATTTATAATTATTTCCAGGATCAAAGATAAAATCCTGGGCATGGTACCCAAAAAGACCTTCCCAACCCAGTCTCCTCTTACCTTTTCAGTCTTCCTATACCATACTTTCCTATCCATTGATAATGACCATCCGTATTTCACACTTGATCTTAAGCCTCTAGCTTATCCCCATTACATAGAATTCTTGCTGATGGTTTTAGATACTGCTTATCATTTTCAGGAAAACTCCATTAATGCTCATGCTCTCCAGTGTTTTAAATAAGAATGGGTACTATATTTTGTCAAAACTTTTGCTGCATCTATTGAGGTAGTCATATGGTTTCTGTTAGTTTTGTTATTGATATAGTCAAATATGCTGATAGTTTTCCTAATATTGAAACAATCCTGCATTCCTGTCATAAATCCCACCTGGTTATAGTGTATTATTATCCTTGTGATAAATTGCTGTAATCTGTTTGCTAGTATTTTATTCAGAATTTTGATATCAGTATCTGTTAGGGAAATTATTCTATAATTTTCAGTTTTTGCTCTACCTTGTCTAGGGATAAGCACCATATTTCTGTCATAAACAGAATTTGTCAGAACTCTTTCTTCATTTATTTTTTCCAAATGGTTTATATAGTAATGGAATTAATTGTTCTTTAAATGTTTGGTAGAATTCACTTGTAAACCATCTGGCCCTGGAAATTTATTCTTAAAGAGTTCATTGATGCATTGTTCTATTTTTTTTTCTAAAATGGGGTTAAGTACTGTATTTCCCCTTCTGTTGATTTGGACAATTTATATTTTTGTTAATATCCATCCATTTCACTTAGATCATCAGAGTTATTGGCATACAGTTGAGGAAAATAACTCCTAAGTATTCTTTAATTTCCTCTTCGTTGGTGGTGAATTCACCCTTTTCATTCTTTAAAAAAAAGCCTAAATAAGGGTCTATCTATTTAATTATTTTTTTATTAAACATCTCAGTTTCATTTATTGGTTCATTAGTTTTATTACTTTCATTTTTATTAATCTCTGCTTTTGTTTTTCAGAATTTCTAATTTGGTATTGAGTTGGATATTTTAAATTTGTCCTTTTTCTAACTTTTGATCCCCTCTTTCTCTCATTTATTCATGTAGGCATTTAGAGATATAAAATTTTCCCTAAGAACTGCTTTGGCTGTATCCCATAAGTTTTGGTATGATCTCTTATTACTATTAGTCTCATTGATGAAATTATTGACTGCTTCTATGATTTGTTGTTTGACCTACTCAATTTTTAGGATTAAATTATTTAGTTTCCAATTAGTTTTTAGCCTATCTTTCCTTGGATCTTTATTACATATGTTTTTGTCATATAATGATCTGAAAAGGTTGCATTTAATATTTCTGCCTTTCTGCATTTGATTATAAGGATTTTATGTCCTAAAACAGAATGAATTTTTCTTTAGGTGCCATGTACCACTGAGAAAAAGGGATATTCCTTTCTATCCCCTTTTAATTTTTTTCCAGAGGCCTATTATATCTAAATTTCTAAAATTCTATTCACTTCCTTAACTTCTTTCTTGTGTATTTGGTAGTGGAATGTATTGAGTTCAGAGTGGGGAGGCTGAGGTACCCCTGATTCTATAGTTTTGCTTTCTATTTCTTCCTGTAACTCACTTAACTTCTCTAAGAATTGGATGCCATACCACTGGGTGCATATGTTTAGTATGGATTTTGCTTCATTGTTTATGGTACTTTTTAGCAAGATGTAGTTTCCTACCTTATCTTTTAAAATTATATCTATTTTTGTTTTTGCTTTGTCTAAGATCAGGATTGCTATGTGTGCTTCTTTTTTAAAACTTCAACTGAATCATAGTATATTCTGCTTCCACCTTTTACCTTTACTCTTTGTGTATCTCTTTTCTTCAAATTTTTTTTAACAAATAATATGTTGTATGATTCTGGCTTTTATTCTACTCTGTCATCTGCTTCCATTTTCTGGGAGAGTTCATCCCATTCACATTCACAGTTACGATGACTAACTGTATTTCCATTCATCATATTTTCCCAGGTTTACCCATTTCCCTCCTTTCACTCTATCCCTCCTCACCAGAGTTTCTTTTTTTCCTGACCTCCCTCAGTTTTACCTCCCTTCTCTTGGACACCCAGTTTTCATTTTCTTCCCCTTTCTGCTCATGTTTCCTTAAAAGCTATCAGAAATATCTGTACCTTAGTGGGTATGTTCATCTTTCCATGTACAAACATAAACTATTTAACATTATTAAATAACATATTTTTTTCTTTTCTGTTTACCTCTTTTAAAGTTTCTCTTGAGTCTTTTATTTAAAGATTGAATTTTCTATTTATCTTTGATCTTTTCATCAGGAATGATCAAAAGTTCCCTATTACATTACATGTCTGTATTTTCCCCTGAAAGATTATGCTCAATTTTTCTGGGTAGTTGCTCTTGCTTGAAATACAAGCTCCTCCGCCTTCCAGAATGTCATATTTCAAACCCTCAGATTCTTTAATGTGGAAACTGCTAAGTCTGTATAATCCTGACTGTGGCTTCTTGATATTTGAATTGTTTCTTTCTGGCTGATTGTAGCATTTTCTCCATGATTTGATAATTCTGGAATTTAGTTATAATATTCTTTCGAAATTTCATTTTAAAATTACTTTTGGAAGGTGATCCATGAAATCTTTCAATTACTTTTGCCTTCTGATTGTCGAATATCAGAGCAGTTTTCCTTGATAATGCTGTCCTGATTCTTTATTTTTTTTTTTTTGGTCATGGCCTTCAGGTAGCTCAAAAATTCTTAATTTATCACTTCTGGATCTATTTTCCAGTTCAATTTTTAATGAGATTTTAAAAATATTTCCTTCTGTTTTTTCATTATTTTGATTTTGTTGAACTAATTCTTGATGTCTCATAGAGTCTTTAGCATCCATTTGCCCAATTCTAATTTTAAAGGAATTATTTTTTTTTCACTGAGCTTTTGTATCTCCTTTTCCATTTGGCCAATTCTGCTTTTAAAGGCATTATTTTCTCCAGTGGATTTTTTCCCCAAATTGACTAATTCTATATTTAAGGAGTTGTTTTGTTCAGTCAGTTTTTGTGCTTCATTTTCCAAGCTGTTGGCACTCTTTTTTTTCATAATTCTTTTGCATAACTGTCATTTCTTTTCCCATTTTTCTTCTGCCTTTCTCAGTTGCTTTTCAAGGTCCTTTTTGAGCTCTTCCAAGAGTACTTTTTGGGATTAAGACCGATTCTTACACCCCTTTGAGGCTTCACATTTAGGCATTTTGATATTTTTCTTCTTCTGAGTTTGTGTTTTGATCTTCCTGTTCACCATAGTAACTTTCTATTGTCAGAGTTCTTTTCTTTTTCTTTTTAATTTTCCATCCCATTTTGTGACTTTTAAAGTTGAGCTCTGCTCCTGGGTGACAGTGGGCACTATACCAAGCTTTCTTATGCTGGAGACCATGGGACCTGGCCACTAGCTTTTCACACTGAAATTTCAGATGCTTGTACCTTGCCCATTGCACTGGGCATTGTGAAGCTTAGTTGTGTCTGTTGTGTTAGGGTTCTGGGGTTTAAAATTTGCCTTTTGCACTGGAGCTGGGGATCTCACTCCTGACTTGCCTGGACTTTGTCTACACTGTGCTGTGCTTACCCAAATGAGACAGACCTTTCCTGAAGTCCTTCTAAGTTATATTAAGCTGGAAAATTGTTTAACTTAGTCTTTTTGTTGGTTCTGTGACTCAAGAATCTGTTCAAAGACTTTTCATAACATTATATCTGAAGGAAACTGGGATGAGAGCAGGCAACTTTTGGGCTTCTCTCCATCTACTTGACTCCACCCTCTCCTTGCTGTTTTTTACACATGACATTTCATCTCTCTAACAAGGGCACTTTTACTGACTGTTCTGCATGACCAGATTTTTTTTCCCTCCTGGTCTCCATCTCTTGGTTTTATTTGAATCCTAGCTAAAGGAAATGAAACAGGCAATTTTCAGAAGAAGAAATCAAAGCTATATGTAGTTATTTGAAAAAAATTGCTCTAAATCACTATCTATTAGAGACATGCATATTAAAACAACTCTGAGGTGCTGCCTCACACTTTCAGATTCACTAACATGACAGGGAAGGAAAATGACAAATTCTGGAGGGAATGTAGAAAATAGGCACATTGATGCATTGCTGGTGGAGTTGTAAAATAATCTAAGCATTCTGGAGGAAAATTTGGGGCTATACCAAGAGGACTATAAAACTCTTCATACCTTTTGACCCAGAAATATGACTACTAGGTCTATACATCAAAGAAATCAAAGAAAAACAAAGAGCTCTATATGTACAAAAAATATTTATAGCAGCTCATTTTGTGGTGGGAAACACTTGGAAATTTAGGGGATGTCCATGAGTTAGAGAATGGCTAAGCAGGCTAAGCAAGTGGTGGTATATGACTGTGGTGGAATGCTGTTGTGCTGTAAGAAATTACAAGCAAGATGATTTAAGACAAACCTGGGAAGACGTATGTGAACTGATGCAAAATGAAGTGAACAGAAGCTGAAGAATATCATACAGGTAACAGTGATAATGTATGATAGTCAGTTGTAAATGAATTAGCTATTCTCAGAAACACATTAGTCCAAGACCAATCCAAAGGATTCATGATGTAATGTGCTATTTACCTCCAAAGAGAGAAATGATGAACTAAGCATAAATTGGAGTATAATTTTTACACTACATTTTTTCTTTTTTGTTTGTTTTACAATGTGCTCAATATGGAAATATGTTTTATCTGATTTCGCATGAATGAATGATTTCATATTGCTTTTCTTCTCAATATGCCATGGAGGGGCAAGAGGAAGGGACATAATTTATAATTAAATATTTACAAAAATAATGTCAAACAAATTTTTAAAATCCCACTTTTCTCATCTCCTTTAATGATAGCCCCTTCTATCTGTTGATTTCTCCAGCTTATCCAGTGTAAAAGTTGTTTGTACATAGTTGATTGCATACTTACTTACCCATTAGATTCTGAGTTCCTTGAGACCTGGGACTGTCTTATGCTTTTTTGTGTGTGTCCCCAGTCTTGGCATGATGCCTGGCATAGAGTGGGCTCTAAAGAAATGCTCATTCACTAACTGATTAACTTCTTGGAGCTTCAATTTTCCTATCAATCAAATGTAGGAGTTGGACTAGATGGCCCATGAGGTCCCTTGTAATTCTTCAAAGTATGTCATAGTAAAGGAAAATACTAGATTTGGAAACAGAGTACCTGGGTCAAAATGTGTGTTCTTAGGCGAAGGACTAAGTCTTTCTAGACCTCAGTTTCCTCATCTGGAGATGACATAGTTTAGCCTACTCCTCTTCCAAGGTTCTTTCAAGCTTTCCATTTATCATCCAGGGATGATCCTGTGAGCTCCAACTTCTCACTTTTCCAAGTGAGGTCAATTGACAAAAAATGTTATAAACAGCCATATTTAGGGAGGCTGACAATTTATTCCCCAAGTATAATCTGTAAAAGTATAATTCATACAAAGAGGAATTTGCTTTGTTTGAGAACTGTAACAGGGTTACAGTGTGTGTGCGTGTGTGTGTACGCAGGCACACATGCAGTCAGTCTATAGAGAGGGCTCATGGTTTGCAAAACTACATTATTTTATCTGTGTATCCTGAAACTGGTCTGACCATACCTAGTTTGTCTAATGTGGAGTCCCTTTGTGTCTCCTACAATGTGGATGGGAATACTCTTCTTTGTTTGATTTCTTGGGTCTTTAAAAGTGCTAAGACTGAGCTGTTTGTTCTCTTTTTCTACCATCTTTGAGGTTGTATCCTTTTCAGTGACTCCTGTGTGTTATGTCCAGCCTGAAAGTCTTCAAATTAATAGGTGAGAGGGGAGGGCCTTGACTTCCCCTGATTCTGATTATCACAGCTATAAGAAACGAGTCTGGTAGTGTTTGTTTTTGTTCTGTGCCATTTGTCCTTAGTTTCAGGGGTTGTAGGTGATCCAGACTGACTGATAGTTAAAACCATGGTGACCTTGGAGTTTGGACTGCAGCCAGCTAAACAAAAGAGGATAACCCCATTCACACAGTGGGTTCCTTCTTAGAATAAGCATGCCTAGACCATCCCAGGATTTCCAAATAACTGAATATATATATTCGCTATCAAAGTAAATTAAATGTAGAAGAATAATCTATTCAAATGAATGCCAAAAACATGTCACTTGATGATATGTACATTAATTCCCATAAATAACAATGTCTGATGTAGAGTATATGCTTAATAAGTGTCGTATCTATCTAGTTCTATCCAACTGGTTTTTTTGGTCCCAAGAATTTGATAATTGAATTTTACTTCTCAGAGCACATTGGACTTTTTAGTTCTTATTATAGATTTAAAAAGATTGTCTCAGCTTTAGGCCTTTTCAAAATCACCTATCTCCACATATGAGGACAAATAAAAGGATATAGTTAATACTCTCACCAAGAAAATGCCATACTACAAAGAAAAGCACTTTGAATATTAGACAAAATATTATTCCTGTTTTGGTTTCTGTATACATTCATTATTTGTGGTGGCTATGGAAATTAAGCTTATTATCTTTTTTGGATTTCTGAAATGTTAAGATGATTTTAGTAAAAATTAGTTATGAGAGATATTTTATAAATAAATCATACATATCAAAGACTACTAGATATTATACATACTTCATGTGATTCAGAGATAAGAGAAAGAAAGTGAACATAAGAGAGAAAGGTAGGCAAAGGAAAGATAGAAACAGAGAAGATATAAAGAAACAGAAAAATCAATAAATTTCATTTAAAAACAATGAACAAGAACCAATGAATCATCTACTAGGTTCCAGAGGCAGAAGTTCAAAAACTGCTGAAATAGTCCTTGACCACAAGGAGCTTATGTTATGCTAAGGGAATGAAACATGTTTACAAGTGAGTAAAACCAGGGTATTTTTATGTATATATAGGCTATGGACTAACTCTCCCAACCCTCACCTGTGCTGGTGAATCAGGTCCCAGAGTTCAGCTGCTACTCTTCTAGGGCTTCTAGGGGGCTCTTAGGAGCTGAGGTGTGCTTCCAGTAATATCATCACTGACCCAACTGGTTCATCCCACAGTATAAATTTCAATTTAGCGTCAATACAAATATCAATCAGTACTTAATCTCTTCTCAAAGTCACCTAACCTGTCAATATCTCTTCAATATCAATTGGCTAATTAACATTAATTAGATTTTACACAGAGATATCTACTGATAGGGTATAACAAGAAACAAACAAACTATCTCCCCCCCCCCCCCCCGTTCCCCAACCCAAGCATCCTAAACTGGGATCACACAGTTCTCTACCACTTTAGTGGTGGTCAGTAGGGTGAATTAATTTAAAGTGATGACTACCAATATTTCCCTCCACAGTGTTCACATCTAGACAGATATAGCTGATTATTCAGTCACTGCCTTGCTAGAAAAATACAGTGTTTCAGTGACTGGAGGATTCACAGCTTGGCTGAGTCAAGAAATTTATTCCTTAGGTCTAGCTCCTCATTGCACTCAGCAGTTGTTACTACTAGTAGAATCTGCCATGGACTTCCTTTGTGGGACCTCTGGTGACCAGTATGAACTTTTCAAGTTTAAAAGGTCAAAACTTGACCCATACTCCGACAATCATTCTCCTAATATCTGGAAATAACAGTCACACAGTCACGACTGGAAGAAGGATAGAGGAAATAGACTCCATGGGTTCAAAGCCACATGGCAGTCTGAGTGGGGAGAGAAGGAAGCCAAAGCATCACCTGATGTTTACACTGCCTTTCCTCTCTTCCTAGCTGGAGTGCACATGTCTTCCTCCTCAGTCAAAAGATGCTAAGAGGAAAGATGGAACTTCTATGTAAACATGTCTTTTTCATGCACAATTCATTTTTTGACTCAGCAGGTAATTGAATATGTTTGTCATCACAAAAAAAACTGAAAAGAAATTGTCAAAATGTCTGTGTGAGGTCTGAATGTCAGGGCAGGTCCTCTCAAACATATCAGTTATTTTTAGAAGTAGAACCACTAAGTTCTGATGTGGATATTCTGTATCCTTTCTCCATGCTTTCTTCTAAGACTTTTCAGATGCCTTTCAATGCATTCCCTCAGCTCCAACTCTCAGAATCCTTATGTTCACTTACAGCGTAACTTGAGGTGACTACTTCTTTGATCCCCAAGTTATTTTTTATCTCTACTCATCAATTTTCCTTGCATATACTTGTATTTTAAATTTTGTAACCTAATTTTGGTTTTCTGTATCTATAGGAAGCTCCCAGTGAAGAACTTCCTCTTAACAGGAAATACTGACTCTACTCTGCAAGTTGTAGTCTTAGAGAGTTGCCTGGGGACAGTGAGAGACTGAATGACTTACAATGGGTCGCATAGGAAGGGAGAGCAGACCAGAGATAGAGTCACAGACAGAGACAGAGAGAAACAGAGACAGAAAAATTCAATAGATTCCATTAAAATCAATCAATAAGAACTTATTAATCACCTACTATCTATGAGGCATTTTCCGATGTCCCAGAGGCATAAATATGAAAAGTGGTTAAACAGACATTGACCAAAAAGAGTTCACATTCTACCAGTATACTAATATGTATGACTCAAAGCCAGGTTTTCCAGATTGAGGAGAGTTCTCTGTTCCCTTTACTATTTTGCCTTTCTCAGTAAATGCAGTTGATGGAAATCCTTTCTGCTTTTTGTGATCAATGGTGAAGTAATGTCCTTAGGAATAAGTTACATAAGAAGCATATTCCAGGAAAAGCACCTAAAAGTTACTATCGACAGCTCCATCAAGACATCAGCTTAATGTACTGCTACAAAGAACCCAGCATGAGATTAGTACCATTGGAAGGATTTTGGAAAATAAACATAAAACACTCTTCTCTCCTTGGTCACAGTGAAGGCACGTGTAAACCTAGAATATCATGTGCCCATCTAGTTATCACACCTGAAAATACAAAGGCAGCATGGAGAGTGAAAAGAGACAAAGACATCCAACTAAAATGAAAGCAGAATAGAAGACTTGCATATGAAAGTGTGTTAAAAAGCATTATAAATCTATTTTTTTACATGGTTCAGAGGACTGGATCTATGAAATAGCACCAAAAAAAGTAGATAACAGAAGTACTAATTTGATAATTAAACCTGGAACAATAGATCAATCTCAGTCAGTCCCATAAATCTGAGGATTTAAAGACAAAGAAGGAATATAGGAAAATCAAAAATTGGTGGCAGTATTATTGATTAGCGTTAAGACCACTTTAGGACAGGATTTAGGACAGAGCATGTTCAGTAGATGCATGATAAAGACTATGACAACTTAGTCATATCTACATCCTTAAATTATATTTTACAAAGAAGCTCTAGTTACTATGGTCTTCTGCCAACAAAATAACTTCCTTTATGTTTTATATTTATCTGTGTCCATGTTGTTGCACTCAAGATAATGTAAAATCCTTGAGGCCAGATACGGTTTTGTTTTTCACTTTGTACACTCAACCCCTAGGGCAATGCTTAGAACATCTTACTTATTGAATTGAATTTTAAAATAAATATTCAGCAAGAGCTGATAGGAGACGGTTGGGAGACAGAGATATAGAGTAAGGGAAAAAACAGAAAAAGAAACATGTTACATTTCCTACTAAGAGTAGCAAAGTACATTTCACTTTACATGTAGTGTAAAATGTTTTCTTGGAAAGGTTTAGACCAATATTTAACTTTTGAGCTTCTTTCTATAGACTTTAAAAATAAAGGATAAAAGTAAAGAACTCTTTTATTTCATTTTCAGACTTCATTTTCCATGGTTTATTTAAATTATCATTTCAGAATTGTGTGACCATTATGACTTCACATTTAAACTTAATAAAAAATTGCTGTTTTAATAGGTACCTTACTCTCTTGTACCATCAATGAAAAGAAAGGGAATGGGCTATTAGTTTGTTGCTTACTTACTGGATAATTTCAAAAAGGGGCATATTTTAAATACAGTTGTAAGCTAACTCTCATCTATTTGATTATATTAATTGATTAATCAATTTTTAGAGAAATAAAGCACAAGTCAATAGGTGTGTTCTAATCTGTTGTACAATGCATTTCTAATCCCAGAACATTTTGTTAAATAATTACTTTGATTTAAAATCAAAGAGCTTAAAAAGATATTGATCTGCAAAGTTGTTCACTCCCCTTTTCAGCAAGAAAAAACCTAAACTATCCCACATCATTCTGTAAAATCTCATTATTTAGACTTCACTAAGAGAGAATCTGGAAATTTAATTAAAACTTATCTGGGCTTTCATTTTTGCAGTATCAGAGAAGTGTTTGCAAACAAAATGAATGGTGTTAAGATTGTTGCAGGGAATTTTATCTTATGAGACTGAATTGTTCTCAAGAATTTTAACAGTATTCATTTTGTATTTGATATTCTTGCTACCAATTTTACTAAATAACACAAAGAATAACTTTAAATTTAAAGATACTGAGAAGAAGAACTTCATATGGGGTGGGGAGGACACAAATTTGTACCTAGAATCCGAAGACTTAGCTAAGTTCAGGTCTTCACTGTTGCGACTTAATAGTCATAGGATACTGGCCAGTCACTGAACCTCTCCATAACTAAGTCATTGACTTTCACTGAAATGTAAGTCTGTTTTATCTTCCTAAACAACAATAAAAAAAGAAGTTGTTTCATACTCATTGGCCATTTTGAAATAAAATTTAATTTGAATTGCTAATTTGTCTTTAAAATAATCTTTTCAAACTTAAGCACTGCCTATTAAATTAAATGTCCTAGGAGTTAGTTAAGATTACTGTAAGAGAAGCTTCTATAAGATCCTATATAAATCTAATATGTTAATTTTAATAAAACTGAATTTATTTAAATACTTTGAAAATTTTCACCATTTTATGCCTATTCTTCCTCCTTAGCCCATGCCTGCTTTTAAACAAATACAAACCTATCTATGGGCACATGACTTAGTTTCAGTTATTGAGATGGATTCCAAATGTGGCAAGGTCTATTTTGAACTGTTGGGTTATAAGCATCACAGCTGTGTTTTCCTTGCAGATGATTTCTTTATTTGTAGCTTATGAAATTAGAGGGAAGATGATAGAATAGGTAGAAAGTCTATGAAAGCTCAGATGATAAGGATCCAAAATAAGGTTTTTCTCTTGATGTTTCAAGTGTTTGGTTGGAAATGTTTTTACTCTAGAATGAAAGCAAGTCAAGTTGGAACTCAGAAACCTGATCCTAAACATGTGAACTTCAAAAGTCATGCCCTCCACCAGATGTCTTCATTATCTTATTCCAATGATACATGATAAATACCTAGCAAAAGCTGTCCTTTCTTCTTAATTTCCATCCTTCTTTCTTCCCTCCCCTTACTCTCTTCCTCCTTCTCTTCTTTCCTCTCTCCCTTCTCTTGCTTCCTCTTTCTCTCTCCCTATATCTCTCATTTCCTTCCTTCCTTCCTTCTTTCCTTCCTTCTTTCTTTCTTTCCTTCCTTCCTTCCTTCCTTCCTTCCTTTCTTCCTTCCTTCCTTCCATCCTTGCTTTTTCCCTCTATTCTAGTGGTATATTTTGTATTTGCTCCTAGACTGAAAAGGAAGCCACTGGAGTTTATTGCATAGGGTATGAGATGACTGAAACTATATTTTGGGAAAATCACTTTCAAGGCTGAATGGAGAATTGATTGGAATGAGGAGAGACTTGAGGCAGGCAGACCCATCAGCAGGCACGAGGTGATGAGGGCTTGTGTCAGAATGGTATCAATGTCAGAGAAGAGAAATAAACATATTCGAGGGACATTTCAAAGGTGAAATTGACAGGTCTTGGCAGCATCTTGGATATGGGGCAGGGGGTGAGAGATAGTGAGGAATACAGGATGACACCTAGACTGTGAGCCCGAGGAATGGGAGGATGGTGGTGCCCTTTACACAGAGGCTAAAGGTATAAACAGACAATTCTCAAGGGAAGATTTATAAACTGTAAAGCAGCATGTGAAGGTATATTATATATCACTAAGAGCAAAAGAAATATAAATAAAAACTACTCTGAGGTTTCACATTATGCCAGAAAAATTAGAAAATTTAACAAAATATGGGAAGTCAATTTTTGAAGAGCTTTAGAAAGATCAGCACTTTGATGCACTATTGGTGGAGTTGTGCATCATTGAAATAATTCAGGAAAGTAATATGGAATTATGCAAGTAGAGAAGCAAAAAAATCCAGACCCTCTTATTCAGAGATTCCATTGGCAGACGTACTCTATGGAGATAAAAAAATAAAAACAAAAGCCTCATGGATGCCAAAATATTTATGACAGTACATTCTATAGCAACAATGAAATAGAAAAAAAAAGATGAGAAAAAGTTATGGTGCATAAAAATAATGGATGTTACAATGCTATCAGGAATGTTGCTTTTAGAAAAGCATAAAAGACCTATATGAACTGATGTAAAGTGCAGTGTGCAAAACCACAGGGATAATGTACACAATTACTGGGGGAAAATGTAAGGAAAGGACAACAACAAAATAATTAAAATGAATGCTATGAAAGTATGATGCCCATGATTAACCATGAAAAAAAGATATGTGAAAATGACTCCTTCTGCTTTTTTGCAGAGGTATGAAATCATGGATGGGGTACATAAAATGTAGCATTAGATTTGTTCAATATGTTGATCAGTTTTGCTGAACTTTTCCTCTACTCTTCTTTTTCTCTTTTATTATAAGAGATGGCTTTCTAGGAGTGGGTTGGAAGAGACAAATATGTTAGATACAAAATATAATAAATTTGATTGTTAAAAGAGATCAGTGGGAAAATATGGGCTTAAATGTATTTTTCAGTATTTCTTCTCTTGATAGAATATAGTAACTCATGTTAATTTTCTTTTTAAAAATGGATTAAATATTCAATATTTCTCTAAGGAATAAAACACTTTAAATTAAATAACACTGTGTGCATTGTGCTAAGTTGATATTTTTTCCCTGAGGGTCCTTCAGGAAAAAATGTGGCACTGCACCAATTTAAAAGGCTGCTGCTATGTAAAGGGATATCTGCTTGGTCAACTGTCAACAGGATTTTTCTAAAGTATACTTCTGACCATAGTGTAATATACTCTCCTCCACTCACACAACCTTGCTCACCAGGCTCTAGTGTCTCCAGTGTTCCTCCAGGAACAAATACAAACTTTGTTTACCATTTAAAATTTTTTTGTAACCTGGCCCCTTCCTATTTTTCCAATCTTCTTATGCAGATTCCCTTCTATTTAATAAATACTATCCAGCTTCATCATCCTTCCTCCTTTACCTCAAACACTTATATTCTATCTCCCATATTCATGATTTTCCATTGGCTGCCTCTCATGCATGGAATTACTTTGCCAACTTAGGCCCACTTTTGTTTGTTTGTTTGTTTGTTTTTTGTTTTGTTTTGCTTTTTTTTGGAGGGCAATTGGGGTTAAGTGACTTGCCCAAAGTCACATCGCTAGTTTTTCTGTCAAGTGTCTGAGGCCGGATTTGAACTTATGTCCTCCTGATTCCAGGGTCAGTGCTCTATTCACTGCACCACCTAGCCACCCCAAGGCCGACTTCTTTCTCTGACTTTCTTTAAGTCTCAGCTGATACATATGCTTGTCATCCCTGCTACCTGGGAGGATGAGTCTGATGGGGTTTTTGAGGTCTTAAGTTCTAAGTTTTGGAAGGTATCTCTATCAAGTATCTCTGCTAAGTTCTCCAATAATTTCATAAACCCCCCCATATGTGGGGACAACTGGATTGCCTGGAGAGCGGTGAACTGCCCAAGATCATAAATGAAACAATATAAATCTCTTTGATAAGAGCAGGACCAGCCCATTGGTAATCCCTCTACTTCCATCCTGGTAGAGATAGGAACATCCAATCTTTCCCTGTGCAGCAGGCATTTCTGGGTTCTCTCCTCCCCAAGTGGTTTCCCTTGCAAATAACATTCCACAACTTCATTCCTCTTCTCTGAGATAATGATTTTCTCATGTTAAAAGAGCTTTTAAAACAACACTTAATAATATGTTAAAATAAAGAATATTATTTGAATGATAAAGTTTCAGGATGAGCTGATGCTGCTCAAATGGCATGCTGACAATAATACATATGATTTTTATTTACTTGGTTTTGGTTTTTAAAGCTATATTATAGAGAATAGAAAGATCAGTGAGGAGCAAGGACGATTGGTCAAAGTAGGCATATGTAGTGCTAACAAAATATTCACAGCACCAATGGTGACTCTGAATATGCCAGTGTAGTTCTGAATTTCAAAATATAACAGACTCTCCATATGGAAAACAGAAGCAAAACAGTTATTCGTATACCAGAAACCCAAATCCCAACACCAGAAAACCAAATCAAAACACAAGAAAGGTAAATACATCAAAGCAACAAAGAAGTTAATATACCTTATCGGCATAGGAAGCAACACCATTGCAAAGTCTTCCCACAAACAAACACTCACACTCCAATCCTAGCTGTCTGCTTGCCTGTGTCCTCTCCCTCCTTTCTAACTGCTCTGTCAGTTTCTTCTCAGCTCTGCTCCACTTTTCAGCAAACTTCTCCCACCACAGACTCCATGTGATTACTTTTGGCCTATTAAGAGTTAGGGAAGATCTTAAAATTCCCTTAGGCCTATTAAGAGGCAAGGGATATCTTCAAATTCCCATTACCAATACAGCATATAATAGCAGGTGCAAGAAAAGAAAGAACTCTTTTTTCAATTTTTCTTCTACCAAGAAGGATGATCCGTATACTTTACAAAGTACAAAATAGGCATCTCAAACAGGAAAGTGAAACCCAATATGAATAAAGAAATAGCATAAGGACACAAAATTGCCCTTGATTAATTCAAGCCATCAGACAGATGAGATCCATCCCATGGAAAGAACTATCACATGTGATTTCTTAGTCAATATTGGTAATTTTTGAAAGATTACAAAGAAGTAAAGAATTGGTGCTAGAGAAGGTTCAATAACATTCTGCTGTTTTGGAAGGGGAGCGGAAGAAAATGGAGTCTTGAAAATACAGAACAGTCAATTTCACTTCCATTCCTGGCAAAATTAAGAATGTATTATCAAAATGATGGTTAATGAACTTCTAGAAAGGAGCATAGTCTAGGGACAGAGTCATCAAGAATACATCATGACAGATTGGCCTCTGTTTTTAGTGAGGATAGGGTTTGGGGCAAGGCAGGCTTATTAGTCAAGCAGATTAGGGGCATGCTCCAGATACTGTTTTACCTCCATTTTAGTAAGACCTGAGACCAAATATTTTATGCTATTTTTGTGAACAAGACAGAGAAGGGTGGGCTAGACAGTAGCAGAGTAAGGTAGGTTTACTCTCTTTCAAAAGAGAATAGAGTGGCTAGTCTTATGACTTCATCTTCTACTTCACCCCAGCAAGGAGTCAATATGTCCCTTGGAGAAGGGTGGTTAAAAGAGGCTCTAGAGCAGTGGTTCTCAACTTGTGGTTTATGTTCGATTTGTAACAATGAAAATACATCATGCATATCAGATATTTACATTACGATTCATAATAGTAGCAAAATTGCAGTTATGAAGTGGCAACAAAATTAATTTTATTGTTGGAGGTCACCACCATGAGGAATTATATTAAAGGGTCAGAGCACTAGGAAGATTGAGAACCACTGCTCTAGAGTTATGTATCTGATCTCTTAAATATGTTACTCTATGGGAAATATTTTTGAGGTTCAAGGTACTCTTCTGATTGTTATACCCTAATGAGGAAAGAAGTACCCCAACATAAGTTTAGCATAAATTTCTTAACGTACGTTTCTTCCTACAGTTACATAAAGATCATGATGGAAAATCTCATTAATCTCAGCTATTAGCAATCAGAAACCAAATGTATTACACAGCTTAGATACAGACAGTTTCGTGAATGAGCTCTTTTGGGATTGAGTGGAGAGAGGAAGGAGAGAGAGAGAGAGAGAGAGAGAGAGAGAGAGAGAGAGAGAGAGAGAGAGAGAGAGAGAGAGAGAGAGATAATAAGATCTCACTCAAAGGAGGATTCCTGACATTTGAAGTATGGTAATTTGTAAATAGGAACATGATGGAGGTACAGGCTTCTCTACATGTTTGCTTCTCTCTCCCTTCAGTGACTACTCCCCAGAGAGAAAGGGAATCGAGTGTGTCTTCTCTCTAAGCAGGGAATGAAAAGATCTGGGATTTCTATTCTACCAGCTCCACCACTCACAAAAGATCAAAACTTTGTGTAGTCATGCCACACCAATGAGGAGAGTGTTTTGTAAATGGTCTTGAATCCAGAATTCCACATCTATTTATCATCAGATAATCATTCAATGTTAGGTCTTCCTTCTCACAAACCATCATTCAATGTTAGATCTTATCTTTTCCCTGAACATAATGTTTTGTGTTTTCTCCCCTGTCTTTTTTTGCTTATAAAGCTTATTTTCCTTTTCTGACCGTGTCTGTTTATTTTGTTGGTTATATTTCCTACTCTTTATATTAGACTAATAAATCTCTGACACTGCAGTCATGTTATCCATCAAAACTAACTTTTTCAAGTAATTCTTTTGCTTTCCAATGGCTTATGCTCTTGGGAAAACTTTTACTTTATTTAATTTTCTGGTTCACCAAATGTCAGACCACAAAGTTGTGAAGAATATTTTCCATTTTTACCTAACCCATTTTCCCCACTTCAGTTTCTTGCTTAAGTGTAGCCCCAGGTTTTTTTTTTAACCTCCAACCTCAAGATGGTCCTTGATTGCATGACCAATTTCTTATTTCTCTTTATCTGAGCATATGCTTTTGTCTGTGTTTTACTGCTAGAATACTACATGCTTTACTTTATTCAAATAAACAAGTTAATTCACCCAAATCACATTTATTCAAGTTCCCATGTGTGGTCAGAGAAATTGAACTTTTCCTTCACACAAATACATATGTGCACACACACACACACACACTCACACACTTTAAAAAAGAACCACTACTAAATTCTCCTTTGCTATACATAATATATACGTATATATCTATACACACATATATATACACTAACATATAAAATTTAAGTTGAAGCTCTAACTTTAAAAAAAGAAAGGAGGAAAAAATCTTCTTGATCAAAGCATGCCCCTACTTGTGATTTAGAACTTGCAAAATGGCAGACTTTGCTCTTGTGGTGCCTTCAGTGTTCTCTTTCTGATTTTTTTCCCAGACCAACAAAGCCAATACAAAGTGAAATGTCTAGGGATTCTGAATTTTCTGTGTTTCTTGAACAAAGTATAATGAAAGCTCATCAATTAGAGTGAAACAATTAGAAGTTCTCCTTTGATCTTTAAAAGTCAGAAAGTGGCAGGTGTGGGGGAGGAGACAGAGTAGTTCTCTATCCCAAGTGTAATGTGAATCACTCCCTCATTTCTAAGAAAAACTCAATTACATTGGAGATAATGTAACCTTAGTGTTGCCCTAAAAAGAACACTGATACCATAGTTATCTTTTGGAGGAACAAAACTGAAAAGCTTAGCATTAATTTTCAAAGTGGACAATGTGATAGCTCCTCAAAGTTCACTCTCTGACCTTTAGAGCCTGATGAACATTTTCCTCCAATGTTCCCCATTATATGAGATGAATAAACTAAATCTTCTGAATTTTTTGCACTTTCAACACTTCTCACCTAATGACAAAACAAACAAGAAGATTGCTAAGGTCAGGTCACATATTCCTAGTATTTCTTTTCCTAGAATCTGTGTTCTCTATTCTGCTGAGCACTGGAGGCTTATATTATGCCACTTGTATTCTAAGGTCTATCCTACATCCAATGACTATTACACTGGAACACTTTTTTTTCAAGGAATAAACTATTTTTAAAACAAAAGCACTTCACCCTTGTAATGCCTGTTTTTTTCCCTGATTTTTGTATCCTCAACATCTAGCACAGTGTGCCTGGCACATAATAGGTCCTTAATAAATACCTTTTAAAAGAAATAATAAACAGATAGCAACCTTCTTGAGACAGTCACATGACATAGGGTACACTTTTTCAAAACATTTTCTCCATTCTCATGTGACACGCACAGTGGATAAGGGGCACATGACAATGCTCTTTACATTCTGAAGGACCAGATAATAAGGCTACTAAGTAAGCAGGCTTCTTAGAATGAAGAGACATAAAGAACAGCAAGGGCTTTTAGAAATATTCATGGATCTTTTTTTTCCTTTTATTTTTGGTCCACATCCATTATTTCTTTTTTTTTTCCAATGCCACTTTTTTTTTTATTGACTGGTTTGTTTATTTTAAGTTACAAGATTCAGTTCCAGAGTCACTTGAGTTTCAGATTTTTCTCCCCTTCCTCCCCACTCCTCACCCCCACCATGGTGGCATACAATCATGTATAGTATCTGCAAACTCCTTCACATTGTACAATAGTCTGGTTGTATAGGTGTTATAGCCAATGGAGGGAATAATGAGAAAAGAGAAACAAAAGTGAAACATAGAAAAGAATGATAGCATGTATTGCTTCAGTCTCCTTTTAAACTCTGATCTTTCTGGATCTTTCTCTGAATGTAGGCATCTCCTTCCATCCTGAGACTTATAGAGTTGTCTTTTAACTGTGCATTGCTGAGAAGCGTCCAGTTTTTCAAAATTGGTTGTCACACATATAACGTATCTGTGACTCTGTACAAATTTTTCCTGGTTCTGCTCTTCTCACTCAGCATCAATTCATATAAGCCTCTCCAGTCAATCTCCTTCCCATTTCTTATAGAACAATAATATTACATCACATTCATATACCATAACTTGTTCAGCCATTCCCCAATTGATG
>CM053601.1:114803882-114820080 GCA_028646575.1 Pseudocheirus occidentalis | reverse complement strand
TTCTCTTTTCTCATTGTTCACTCCATTGACTATAACACCTATATAACCAGACTATTGTATAATATGAAAGAGTTTGCAGATCCTATACATGATTGTATGCCACCATGGTGGGGGTGGAGGGTGGGGAGGAAGGGGAGAAAAATCTGAAACTCCAGTGATTCTGAAAATGAATATTGTAAACTAAAAGTAAACAAACAAGTCAATAAAAATTCTTTTTTATAAAAGAAAATATGTGCACTATATTATATTAATAATATAATATACTATATTGTTAAAAAAAAGTAAGGGATTTTCAAGATGAAGCTCTTCTTTGGATAAAAATAAGTGTAACTAAATATATTAAAAATTGCTGAGGCACACTACTAGGGACAAAAAAAACTAAAAATAATTTTAAAAGAATGACATTTAGCATACTTTGAATAAAATAAAGCACCAGGAGCTTTCCAGAGGACTGCTGCTGTGAACAGTTTTAAGGTTCTGGTTACATAGTATAGTGAACTCTCTATTTATTCAACAGTAAATTAAAGAAAACATTCACAGAAACCAAAGTACAGCATTCACAATGTTATAAAATAACTTATCATGAAAGTGGCAACATAGTTTTAAACAAAAGATATCATTCAGTAAGTCCTTAACTCAATCATCCTTAAGGATCAGGCCTCCTTAAGGGACACAAATTACAAAGATCAAAGTTCTCCCCTCCTAAGTCACAGTAAATCATAATCTTCTCAGTCAGCATTAAATACCCAAGAAGAGGTCTTTTCATCTTCACCTGAGGTTGGCTCTCAGTTTCCATGGTTCCTCTTCAATGGGTCCAGCTCCTCCCAGAATTTGCCCAACTGTCACCTGGATTCAAAGGCAGGAAGCTCTCAGCACCTTGTCCAGTTCCCATCCTATATTCAAGCTCAAAGTGTCCAGTCTACCTCAAATCCTTCACAGTACCTGTTTCTGGGAAGACAAAACTTAACAGAGCCACAATAATATTCATGCACATTTCTGGCACCATCACCAATTTACTATGTGCCTGTGAAATCGACACAGATCCACTAACAAGGTCTTAGAACTCAATAAAAATCATGAGTACAGAAATGAACACAGACCCACCAACAGGGTCCAAGGGGTCAACACAAATCAGTAAAGTCCCAGGACTTCCAAAACCTTCCTCCAGGACTTCTGTAAACAGACAACCAGAAAATCCTCTTTCAGGGCTTCCAGTAAAGTCCCAGGACTTCTGTAAAATTATAACAAACAAAAACCACACAGACAGAACAGACAAACAGAATTCTGAGATTCCACAAGTTTTTTACTTCCCAACTCTGCCATCACCAAAGTACTCTTTTCAGTTCCTCTCAGTTCTGCTCTTCTCCCAGCTTGCGCTTCTCTTTATATATGGTCATTAGTGTCAGCAATAGGGACTCACAAATTCTGTTTCTCAACAACGACTTGATATAATCATGGGCAAGGCTTAAAAGAAACTTGAACTGAAAGAAGGTGCTAAGTAATTCAATAGTTGAAACAAAGCATGACATATTTCTTTGCTTGCCATCACACTTTGTTGAAGATGGGGCTAGGTGTCTGAGCCATTATTAATTTGTGACTATTAAAATTAGGAAATGCATAGTAGCCATGCAGCAAATACTGGTTTATTGAGGTAGGTAATATCTTGATTAATTTGAGAGAAGCAGCCATTTTACATAGGCAAAGGAGTTTAAACTGGAGATCAGCTCTGTTTTCTTATTGATCATGAAATTAAGATCTTAGTGCAATTCTGATAACATGTTATGTTTATTGTTGTTCACTTATTAAAACTCTCTAGGCACACTATTGCATTGACTGCCACTAAATGACATGAACTGGAAAGTTACACCTATCTTCTACAACAAAGCTAATGAAATTAATGTTATTCTAGTCAAATGAAAACAGTTTAAATTATGTGTATGTGGACCTCTTCTAAGCATTGTTTAGTTTTTGTTTGCTTCATTGGTCTGAAAATATGAAGCTGTGATTACTGAGTATTGACTGTACTAGTGGGGTCATAATCTTACACTCACGAATTGAACATGTGATAGCAATAATGATGATAACAAGACATTTTCATAGTACTAATATTTTATAATCCATTCAAGTTTCCACTACATTTTACATATATCAACTGCTTTGATGGGAGTCTTATCAACCCTGTTATTACCTCCATTTTATATACATGAAAACAGAAGTTAAAAGGAGAAATGATTTGCCCATGGTCACAAAGCTAATAGGCTTCCACTAGCAGTAGACAGCACAGTATTCAGAAATAGGTTTTCCTCCCTCTACAATGAGCACTTTTTTTTTACTATAGCACTTATTTGCTTACTGATACCCAGTTAATATATATCACAGATATACCTCTTTTTCCCCCTGCATGGTTAGTAAAGAGACATCTCTGTATCACATAACAAAATTCTGTACATTCATTAAACAGTATGAAAATGACTAGTAAAGGTTACCCTCAGGATCTGGCTATTGGCCAGATCAACTCCATTATTTAGATCAACTTCTTGGAAGTTGTGGCTGACAGACTTCCATCCCTGCAGAAAGCACAGAGGAAAACAATTTTTCTAATGCCCTGGTCTGTTTGAATTCAATGACTTCTTGCCATTGCAGCTCATCTATAGGAATTCAAAGAAAGTCAACCCATCCCTGGCACAGTGGTACTCTCATTCCAATCTGCCCTGTACTCAGTTTTCTCTAGATGAGTCAGCTGAGTGATTAAACGGATTATTAATTTGGAAGATGAAAAGTCAGGATACTTGAGTCTGACAGAAATATAAAACTCTCTAACCTATTTTCATATTTGAAAAGTCTATCAATAAATTCATCACCATAAATTGATTTTTAAATTTGACATTATTTTACTTTATGAATTTACTTCTTGACACAGATGTTAGAAAATTGTAAAAATCCTATATCATAAGGAACTGAGGAAAGAAAGAAGTCAATAAAACTATTGGTATTGGGGAAATCACTTTAATCTTCTTGGTCCCCTCATTGGTAAACAATAATAATAGACTAGATAGACTCTGAGAGTCTCTTCAGCTCTAAATTTGATGCTGTAAATGCATATTAATGGAGAATATTCAAATGAAATAATGCAATTCCCAGCCAGGTCAACAAGCATCACTATGTACTAGGCCCTGTACTGACTGATAGGAACACCAAAAAGGGAAAGGCGGAGAGAAAGATCAGTTGTAACTATCAAGAAGCTCACATTCTAATCAGAGACAATGCAGAAACAACAATGTACAGACAAGATACATACAGGATAATTTTAAATCATTCTAGAGGGAAGGGACTGAGATAAAGAAGAAGTGGGGAAGGCTTTTTGCCTTAGAGGGACATTCAAAGGAAGCTTAGGGAGCTAGGATGCAGAAATGAAGAGGGAGAACACTTCAGGAATGGTGGAAAGCCAATGAAAATGCTCAGGGTCAGGAGATTTGATGATATATGTGAGGAAAAGGAAGAGGCCGGTGTCCCTGGATCAGAGAGGAGAGCACTGTATAATTTCTCTGAAAGGCAGGAAGATTGGTGAGAAAAGTGTATGATGGCTTTTGTTAAGTCAAACAGGCTTTTATATTTGATTTTGGAGGTAAGAGGGGAGAGACTAGAGCTTTTCAGTGAAGTAGGCAACATGGTTAGATCTGTTCTTCATAACTGAAAAAGCATACAGTATTGGCTATTGAGAAAGGTCTTTGTTGACCTTTGTCCAATCTATTAGTTTTCTACAAAGGTTATTATTCATTTTTCATCTACCCAAAGCATCTTAACTGTCTTTCTTTCTCTACAAACCATGGTCTACCTCCCAGAATCTTCGCTCTTTATGTGGAGCTCTACACTCTGAACATCAGAATCCACACCAACATTCCCTAATGCACTCATTAATTAGTGTACTCACCTTTTTGCAACACTCACCCTTGGACCTTGACCAGCTGATTTGGGACTGAGCTTAAACAAGGCCACTTAAGAGACTATATTTAATACTGGCTCTATCAGAAGACCATTACCATGCACAGGTTGACTTTCTCTATTACAGCTGGTGGGCTGTATGTCTCTTTTTATATTTGTATCCCTAGATCTTAGCACAGTGCTTGGGGTATAGTATATCAGCATTAAATACATTTTTTCTCTCTTTTGTCCATTCATTAATTTACGAATGGTTAATAAAAACATGTACCTGTTAAACAATGCCTAATATCATGTAGGGGGCAGCTAGGTAGCACAGTGGATTGCACTGGGCCTAGAGTCAGGAAGAACTGAGCTCAAATTGTTATAGAGAGAGTAAAAGTGAGCTGAGAGCTTGGTTCAAGATACCTTTAGGTGTGAATTTATTGATTAAGTGTGCAACTACTGCAACTACCAAGTAACATCACTCAAATGAGAGTGATCTTTGGAGTTACAGACTTGATTTTATAGGCCCAAACCACAAAACCACAGTCAGGGAGGGGAGCTAGCAGAAGCTATGACATACAGAAGCAAAAGAACAGACATTGGTTAGATCTGTGGTTCAGGGCTAATTTTGGAATATGGTGTGAGGGTACAGGGGTGCGGTTTTCCTGTGATTCAGGTGACCCTTAGAAGAGAAGGGGTAGTCAGATCTTTCCAGAACAGGGTAGCAGGTCATGGGGTATGGGGCAACTGGAAAGTCCCAGGACACACTAGGGTCATGTTCCGGGCAGAGGGTATGGAGGCCCTGTTTGGTTAATGGAGCAGGACAGGGTCTCTATGTTGTGCCATAACCCTGAGTTGTACTTTGTACACTCATAATAATTCAAGGAAAGAAATAAGAAAGAAATATATAGAGAGAACACTAATAGGGAACTTTGCCCTGAGCAATGCCCAGTCATGCCTTACAGCTGTTCTGAGCTATAACATGATTTAGGATAGAGACAAAAACAGAAATAAAAAGGGGCTTAATGGTCGGCCACGGCTGGGCCATGAATCAGGTGGTGGGCAGGTGACCTGGGATTTGTATTCAGGTACAACAAAATCTGGCCTCACTCACTTAATAGTTGTGTGACACTGGGGAAGTAACTTAATCCTATTTGTATCAGTTTCCTCATCTGTAAAATAAGATGGAGAAGAAAATGGTAAATCACTCTAGCATCTTTGCAAGAAAACTACAAACAGGGTCACAAAGAATCAGAAATGACTGAAATAACTGAATGACAACAAAATATCAAGTATATGTGAATTTATAAGAACCTATAAACAATCACTTTTTTATCCTTTATGTGCCCAAGTAAGGGAAAACAATGTGACACAGTAGATAGAAGACTGGATTTAGAATCAGAAAGACCTGGATTCAAATTTCTGTTTTGACATGAGTTGTTGGATCATGGGAAAAACGTTCAGTCTCTCTAAGCTTGAAGCAAGTCACTAAGAATTAACTACCACAGTGCCAGGGGTTCCCACAGTAAGCAAAATCTTTGACATATAGAGAAGAGATATCTGATTCAAATATCTGACTTCTAAATAAATTAAGCAGAAAATATGGCTTTTAATTCATATGACAAATATATATTAAACTATTATATTAATTTAGCCCATGATTTAAAAGTCACAAGTAGAAATTTAACAACTCCAAGTGAGAAACTACTAAAAAATCATATCTATTTAAATTAAAATTTCTTATAAAAACCTAACAATTTGAGGACAGGACCTGATTTGGAGATGTGTCATCCTTTAATGTGAAAGTATTAATATGCTTTATATAGCTATTACACATACTGCATATAAGTGTTATATTATATGTGTGTGTATATATATATGTATAGATAGATAGATACACACACACATACAGCTAGGAAGTTATAAAATAACTTAATATTGAATAAAATATTAATAAGCATTATGAAAACCGGATTTTAAAAGCAAAGTAGAGTTGGCATTAGGTCATTTAAATACATTTTATCCATAAATTTGAAACATCCTAAGTAACATCTAGCAGGTAACATATTCAGTGTGAAACAAGTAGTGCCTTTATATGTGAGGTTCAATAGTCAAAATCACTTTAAAATTAGCAATGTTACCAAACAATCTTCAGTAAGTAACACTTTACTCAAGTTTACCCAGGTTGAGTTCTTAAAAAGGCATGCTATTTTGAGACTGCATCTAATTATACAAATGAAGATGCACTAACACAAAGATACAAGAGGGTACTGACAAAAAGATAACTTTAGAATTTAGCAATATTCTAGCGAACTCATCTTCTCACCAAAGAAAAAAGAACTTCTATACTGAAAAACAAGAAATTGAGAGAAGCAGTCACTTTTTTTGCCATACATGTCATATAAAACCCATTCAGTGCCCTGATACAATTTTCTTTTATTTCTGGTCTTCACATCTCAATAAGGCCAAGCCCTACCAGGTCATAGTTTGGCCCCTAATTGGCTCTGAGTGAATGTAAATAGCAATTGTTTCTGTTTGGACCCCAAACCCTGAGGGTCTTATCCCTTGTTTTTTTATTAGGTCAAAGAGGTCATTCTCTCACTCATTTATTACCTAACCTTTGTCACAGAATGAGCATTGCCTCAGTCAAATTGAGATCTGAATCTAAGGTCATCTCCAATTGCCCTGATCTCTATTTTGGCACTGGATCCAGATGGCTCTGGAGGAGAAAGTAAGGCTAATGACTTTACACAGTGAGGGAAAATCCTTACTTAAATCCAGTTCACTTTCATGTGAAAAGTGATGTCATGGTCCTCTTCGAGAATGAAGGACAACGGAGGTTAAATGCATCAACTCTTTTTCAATATGAATATTTGTTATGATCATGTTCATCTGAATGCACATTATGATCATTGTGATAAATATTAATCACACAAATTTCATTCTTGGGGGACTTTGAGAGCATCACCTGTTATCATCTTCCTACCCTTTGGAGCAAAGAAATCAATGGAGTACTATAATCATTATAATATACGTCATATGACAATCACACAAGAATTCAGTGTGATTCCTTGAGATTTTTGATTGTAAGAAAAAGTGATTGATTTCTATGTGAATACAAAGATCAAGTGAACCCTAAAATACATACTTGTTAATTTTCACTGTCTGGAACTAAATATATGGCTAGTTTGGGAGCTATGAAATAATAGGATTGTCTGATCGCAAATCATCCAATTGATAATATCTTTTCACAGAGAATAGACCTCTCCAGAAGAAAAGGAAGCCAATAGGTTATTTTTTCTGTAAGCATTTCCAATATCATGTAAAAATACTTATTTAATTTGAAATGTACTACTAAAAATTCAGAAGGAACTGGAATCTTGAAAATGAAGGTGCACATATGCTACAAAATAATGAAGGCAATAGACTGTTTCCATAGATCTAGAGGAGCCACTTAAATGGCGAGCAGAGTTGTAAGCATATTGAAACCGAAGAATGAAGTGTGGTAACTTACACCTGCTGTCACAGTCCCTCCTGAACATATGGACCAATTTGTTAGGCAGACAGTCTTAATGGTCAAAATAAATGTTTTTCTCTCCTGAGCATTCACCTCTAGCTTCACAATTTTATTCAGAGCTGTATTTTAATCAGCAATGAACGAAACATTACCCAATCCCCAATCAGATGAACACCCCATATACCTAAAGAATATTCTTCTAGGGCAATTTTTCTGGTCAATAAATTTAATCAGCCAGGATTTTTCCTGTCATTTTTTCCCCATTAAATGTCATTTGTTCCCTCATCTTGGGAAATGAATAATTTATTTTGGAATGAGCAATCTTCATTTTCTTATAAAGGAGGAATACAGTGATCTTAGCTTGGTTATTTAGTTACTCATCAGAGATGCACTTTCCTGTTCTTCATTAATATTATAGCATATTTAAGTCAGAAGATGAACTTGGGAAGCCATAAATAGGTGTGACCACTTGATCCATTGCTATAATAGACTCAAAAAAAGACCATTCTTCATATCATTTGCCAATCTACAGGCATGCTTAGGCATCCTCTAATCTAAAAGATTTTTCTCTTGACTTTGTTATGTTTTTAATCCAAGTCTACAGAAAATCATTGGTTCTAGAGTCATAAGATCTGCATTCAAATCTTACCTCTCTCTGATTGATCTCAGAAGAAGTTATGGAACCTTAGATAATTCCATTAATCTCCTTTGTCTGCAGTTGCATCATCAGTAAAATGATGACTTGCATGATTTCTGAGGTTACTTTAAGACTAGATTCATAACCCTATGATCCTCTCTTCACTTCAAGAGTTTAAATAATATTCAACATTTTACTACCACTTCTGATCCATAAAATCATACTTGAAATACCTGTAATCTCATTTCTGCTCCCACCACTTTAGTGACACAGAACTCTTAAAGTTACCAATGATCTCAGGATCACCTCTTTCAACCAAACTTTTTGTTAGTGTCCTTTTTCTCTTTAACACGTCTGCAAAATGTGATGATTAACACACCCTGGAAACTTTCCTATCTTGGCTTCCAGGAAAATGCACTGATCCAGTTTTCCTTCTGTATCATTGCTATTTTTTTTTAATTTTCTAATGACTTTTCTTCCTTATCTTTTAAGATTGGAACTCTCCAAGATTCTTTGCTTAACCCTCTTCTCTTCTTTCCCTATACTCTCTCCCTTAGTAATCTCATACCTTCCCAGGGCTTCTATTATAACTTTTTTATTATGACTTTTAAACAATGACTCACAAATCTATTTCTGACTATCTATTTGACTACTCTAATGTAATTCTTGTTGGCATTGTATACTGAACACAATAAAAATTCACCATCTTTTCAAATAAATTCATCTTTTAAAATATATTCTGCTTGTCACTCAAATTTACTTTTTAGTAGGAGATACATGGTACCTTTGAAGCATAAAATTCATGGCCAGGAGTAAGAATTGGTTGGCATGTACTATTATTTCTATACTGGCATTACAGAACTACCTTCTGGTAAACTTACCCACTCAAAAGCTGCTTCTGGCTCCCCAAGCCCACACAAAAATGCAAAGATAAATGGATCATCAAAGAATAACTGCAGTTCAAATAATACATAAAATATGATCATCTGCAAGGAACTGGATGGACAGATTTACACAAGGATGGGAAATAAATGGTCATTCTCCAAAAGAAAGGGGTTGTGTCAGTTAGAATTACCTGGCCTAAGTAAAATAACCTAGCTTGTTAAATGTAGAGACCAATTTACTTTTCTCAGGATCTCAGTGCCATGAACACATTAGATATTTAATTTTTGGTGCTGTTGAATTGAATTGAACTGTGAGAATGATTGCATCACTATTGAGAGATGGGAGGTGGAGAGAGGAAGAAAGAGAACAAGAGAGGGAGGAAGACACTCCCAGTGACAAAAGAAATATGAATTCTTTCCCTGGTCTTTACAAAATCTCTTTATAGGATTTACTGGAAGAGCAAGACTAGAAGGTTGGTAAGCATGCACAGATGCTAGAAGGATAAATCAATTACTGTGGTCATGTAGAAGTTTCAGCATGTGAAACGAAACTCCTCAGACCTGTTAAACTTTGACCATGGGCACTACATTGGGTTTGTCACACTCCTGTCTCTACTGTTTTAGTTAATATGACTCTCATTTGCCCAAATACATGAGTGTCTTGGAGTCACTTTGGAGTTTTCTATTATCACTAATATTCTATCAGTGGCTAAATCCCCCAAAACCTAACTCCACACTGCCTATTGTGTTTTTATCACTTCCTTTCTTTTTTTCCTTCACCTCAATGGTCCTGAAAAGACTTTTTTTTTTCATTTAAATTGTCATAGTGGATAAATGCCAATCCAGAAGTGAAATGAGGTAGAGGATATCCATATCATATTTTATTGTGTTAAATAAAATGAAAAATCCAAGGAAAAACAACAAGCATATTTTAACAAATGCCATCTTTTGCCATAATATGTGTCACCATGGGTACCTGTATCAGCAAGCACCTTAGCGTACCCAGGGCAGCCACTAGCACAGGTTCTTAGATTTGCTTTACTAAAGGAAAGCAACTCAAAATGGGTTAACAATTTTTCTTTAATCAAACAAACATATCATTTACCTAGTTCAGGGGGAAAAGTCAGCACCCTGAACTCCAGAGAATACAAACCCAAGTTACAAGCACAACTCACAAACACAAGTTACAAACAGACCAAGAAACAGATCAGTAGATGGGCTTCCAACCATCTGACCATCACATTCATTACCTATTCAAGTTACCAGAGAGGGAAGCATCAACATTTGCGTTTTTCAAAGCGGGGAGGCTCAATGGCTTCCCAGAGTCTCATCTGGCCAAATCACACAACTCTTCTCAAAGTGAGCCCCAAAGCAAAGCCTCAGATCAGGGGATATATATAGGCTCCTCCTGGGTCAGCCCTCTTGACACACTGTCCAATTACAAAGTCACAAGTTGTGCCCATTGACAAAAAACAAGCCTCCACGTGACCACCAAATCAGGGAACATTCTTGGAGCCACTTAAGCAAAGGGGCTAGGGGCAGGAAAGAGCTTCAGATTACTACCACAATACCTCTTATGGCCTGAGCTTCTGCATCAATAAAATGCTAGCCTTGAATTGTTGCCAATAAGGTCTTTTCAGTTACCATAACACCAACAGCTTTCATTCATATCAAGCGGGTTATAAGGTGGGAGCTAGAGATATGTTTCTTCTGCAAGAATACACAAAATACATTTTTATTTAACAATTTGTACTTTTGCTTTTGTTATTACTGATGGTGTCATGTAATTGTAATAATTTTCTTAAAATAGCAAAAACAATACAGATATTTTGCTTAACTGTTTGTAGTTTGTGACACTGGTGTTTGTGCCACAGGAAACAAGCTAGAATTTTGTTTGGTTTTCCTCACTTAACTCCCAGGTATGTTCTTAAATCATTCGCTCATTTATTTGTTTGTTTTTTCATTGATTCATTGATTCATTCATTTATTATTATTATTTGGCTTCCTTTTATAGTTCTTTTTGTTTTATTTTGGTAGTCATTATGTATGTTATTTTCTTATTTCTGTTTCACTCTGCATGAGTTTATACAAGTTGACATATTTCCACAATATCTTCATATCATTTACATACATAAGTTATATTTACATTTGTCATTCCCAAAGTCATAGACATTGACTTTATTTCCTGTTCTTTCATAAAATTTAAAAAAATGTTCTTCCATAAATATTTAGGTGTATATAGAGACTTTCTGTTTCTGGTCTTTTTTTTTTTCTTATATATGCCCAGCATTGAGATCTGACTCAAATTTTAAGAACAAATTTGTCACTTTTTCCACCATAATTTTAAGTTATTTTTTAGAATGATCCAAATAAATCATAGTTCCATTAGCAAATGTTATAATATGTCTGCCTTCCTAAAGCCTCTCAAACATGGATTATTTCTTTTTTAAACCTTTTGGCAAGTTTGATACATCTCTATCTTTCTATTCCCACTTCACGTTTTCATTTACTCTCTTGCTTGTATTATTACTCTAGTTTCAGCATAATTCCTTAATTCATATACACAAATACATACATACGCGTATACATACATATGCATACATACATACATATATATGTGTGTATATAAATATATTTACATAAATACAATAAATATATTTATATAAATACAATAAATATATTTATATAAACATAATAAATATATTTATATAAATATAATGAGTATATTTATATAAATATAATAAATATATTTATATATAAATAAATATATATTTTTATATACACACATATACACGTGTATGTGTGTCTATGTGTGTATGTCTCAAAAGAATGGAATATTTCCACTACCCTTCAATCTATCAACAGATTAATTTTCCTAAATCATTATAACTCCCCTTTTCACCCAGCCTCCCACCCCAGACATATATTTTGCCTACTAAGTGAATACCAAATGTTTTAGGTCAGTTTTCAAGGACCTTAACAATGTTGCCAAATTTAAAGATATTTCTCAGTGCCGTGATATCTAAATCCTATCCCCCAGCCAAACTAGAAAATTTACCATTGTCTAAATATAATCAACTTGTTCCTGTCCATAGGCCTTTCCCCCTACCCCGTTTTTTTTCTTCTCTCTGTTCAGTCAAATCTGTTCTTCCTTAAAGAATAAAGAATTGATAAAGCTTAAACACTAATTCCATCTTGAAAACTTTCCTGATCCCTTTACTTCTTTCTCCTTAAAAACAACCCATTATGTCTTTCTGCATTACCTATTCTACCTCTCACTTTAATTTTCTATGTATTTTGTTTATCTTATTCCAAAATGTGATTATAAACTTAATGAGAAAAGGAAATATCTTCATTATTCTATCCACAATTACCATATGTATATGATCACAGATTATAATTGTTCATAAATTTAGGACTAAAACGAACCTTAAAGATAAGATAGTCCAACTCCACCATAATTTTATACATGATGTTGGCAAGGGCTTGTCAAATGTTAAACAGAAGTAATTGACAACACTGAAGCTTCTATCATTTCTGGCAATTGAACTAAGGCCCTCTAATTCTATATTCAGTATCATTTCCATTGCATACATATACATACACATACACAATGTATGTACTATTTATGTATATGCATGTGTATATGCATGTATACATTATATACACATATATGCATAATACCATTTTTGTATATATGTGTAAGGATAGACAGGTTTATATGAATATTTTGTCCAGATCTATGATTCCAATGACATTTGCATATGCCAATTTAGATCAGCAATTATTCTTCTACTCAAGGCCTTTGGGAGTTGCTTTAGGGATATTGAAAGGGTTAGTAACTTCTTCAGGATCACATAGTAAGTATTAGAGGCAATACCTGAATCCAGGTTTTTATGACTAAGGCTAGTTCACTATCTACTACATCAAGTTGATGCTCAATAAACGTCGAAATACAGTGCATTTTTCAAAACATTTGCATGTGTTCTTGAAGCATTTGTATTTAATATTCACATGCCCTTGTACTGAATACATATTTGTGTGTGCATGTTTATATGGATGGATACATACATACACACATACCTGCACAATTGTTGAGGATCATTATACTTAACCATTTCACTGGAATGGAGGCACAGCATCATCAATGTGGATTCAAAAATCCAAGACCCTACTTTTTTGGTAAACAAATGTTCATATTTATAACCTGTGCAGAGGGAATCCCTCATCTTAGCACAATAAAAACACATCAGAATATTGATAACTTTTCTATGGGAAATTATTTTCTGTCTGTTATTTAGATTTCTTTTGCTTAGTTTGCTGTTTAATCATTAAGATGATATTTTACAAAGACTGATTTCATTCCATAAAACATTCTTTAAAATTTTAACACTACAGTCTTCTTTTCATGAATTTTCATCTTCTTTTATTATTAATCTATCCTTTAATGTAATACCTGCATTATCCAAAAGCAGACAATTTTCTCATTGTTTAGAATCATGTTGACAGAGAAAGTAGCTAGGGAATAATTTAGCTTTCAGCTTAGGAAGAAAAACAGAACCTATGGGATCTCTTTAATAAACCAAAAAGATAAACTATCCCTGCATTAAATGTAAATATATATAAACACACACACATACACATGCATATTCACATACACATATACAAGTGTGTATGTGTATACATATGCATACAAACAAGTGCATGTGTGTATATATGTGTACATGTTTGTGTGAATTCACATGAAGTACATGAATAAAGAAAAAGAAGTGATTGCAGGTAATCTGAAATCTGTACTGAACTCTATACAGAGAAAAATGTCACAAAGCACATCATGTTTACACATAGTAGACATAGTAGACATTGGTTCTAATTCCAGCACTGACATTTTCCAGACATGTGATCTCATGCAAGATATTAACTGACTTTAATAATGAACTGTGCTGTACTGGAAAGAATAAAAGGTTTGCATTTCAGAAGATCTCTCTTATTAAATATCTGTTACCAGGCTTTTTTTTTCTGAATATTGGGTATATTAAGAAGTACAAGTCATATTCTTTACACCTGCCCTCATGGTGCACACATTCTAATGGCAAAGACAGTAGTTTTTTAATTTTTTATAACTGAAAAGGTTTTCTTTATATTACAAACATAGGAAAAAAAACATTAAAAATACTCCACCATGTAGATCTTTGGTATAATCCCAATTAGCAACTCTACCTATGAATTTGTCCATAACCAAATGTGGGATTTGTTTCTTACCTATGAACTTCTCCCTGCACCCCTTTACTATTGCTGATATGGTATAAAAAAATATTTTGTACCAGTGACAGTAGCCTGAACTATGTACTGAACATTGAATTTAATGCTTTGCTGGACAGGTTATAATAGGATATTCTACCCACAAATCTAATATTTTCTTAGTTTTATAGACCTGAGAGAAAACTTATTTTCCATGATAATTCTCTTCTATGAAGTTCTAGTAAACACAACATGTGAACCTAGGTTGAAACATAAATTAACCAATTTAAATTCACTAAGAATCCTACAAAGTACACAGTAAGCATGAGATAAGGTCCCAGTCATTTTGGTGACTGTCCTTACTTTGAATTTTACTATATAAATAGATATTTGATTTCAATAAAGCCCAGATTCCAAACAAGAGGGGGTTTTAATTTATCTGCTGATCTATAGATAGAAAGAAATGTGACTCCTGATTGGTAGCTAGAATGCTGAGTATAATCAGGTGCTCTATACCTGTCAAGAGATTTACTGAGGAGACCACCCCTAGATTCCTCTGTACATAAGATCCATCTCCCCTCCATGTGGTGTGAGAGTGCCATAGAACAACTTAGCATAGACTGGCTCCTTAAGAGTCCACCCCATTTTCAGAGGGTTAAGTCAAAATGGCAGCATAGAAGCAGCAAGTTTCCATAGCTCCCACACAGCCACCCTAAATACCCATAAAATATGACCCTAAACAAATTCTAGGGCTCTCAAACTCACAAAAATACAGAAAACACATCTCTTGCTGAAGGAAGCTCAGCAGGAGGGACTCGTTGCGGCAGGCCAGGAGCCGAGGCCAGCCCAGCCTGAAACCGAAATGAGCCTAGCCGCAGCCAGTCTACAAGAGAGAAGATCTACAGCACCTGGAGCAACTCCACATCTACCAAGGCATGAAAAATAAGGATTATAGAAAGGCAGCACAGCAGGAGGGGCTCATCGTGGCCAGGAGCCGTGACCAATCCAGCCCGAAACTGAAACTGTGGCTAGGCCCCAGGCTGTTAAGGAGGAGCCAAGCATCACAAATCACAGCCCCAGGGAGCAGATCTACAGCACCTCAACGGATCTTCACACATAGAAAACCAGGATTAGAAAAGGTCAGTGAGAGTGAAACATTGAAACTCAATTTGGGGGAGAAAAAGCAGTTCGGCCAATCTACTCCCAGGGGAAAGAAGCAGTGGGGGAAGAGCAGGAATTGCTGTAACCTGCAGCTGACACCACTGGGATGCTTCAGAGCCCCTGGCCTGAACCGCAGGGGTGCTGAGTCAATTGGTCAGGGACAAGGACTCTTGTGTTGAGTGGCCTGGATCCAGATCATGGCCTTGGATGGTGGTCCTGGGGTACGCTCTCAGCAAGCCAAAGCTGGGGGGGGGTGGCAACACACCCCTAATAGCTTCAGCAGCTGGGAAAACCCCAGTGATTTGGAACAGAGCTTTCCCCGTTTGAAGCAGAGTTCCACAAACCTAAAAAAACCAACCAATTAATTGACTGGCCAGCATAAGGAAAAGGAAGCAAAATAAGAACAGCAATAAAAATCTAGAATTCTTTTTTGTGTACATAAAGGATCAAAGCATGGAATGGGAGGAAGACAATACAGTCAGAACTCCCACACCAAATGTTTCCAAGACACTTGAAGAATGCCTAGAAGCTATAGATCAACTTAAAAAGGACTTTGAAAAACAAATAAGAGAAGTGGAGGAAAAATTGGGAAGAGAAATGAGAATGATGCAAGAACATCATGAAAAGAGAGTCAACAACCTGACTGAAGAAAACAATACTTTAAAAAACAGATGAAATCAAATGGCAAAAGAGGCCCAGAAACCAATGAGGAGAAGAATGCCTTAAAAAGTCAAATTTCCCAGATGGAAAAGGAAACTCAAAAGCATTCTGAAGAGAATAATTCCTTCAGAAATAGAAGCTAATGACTTTATGAGAAACCAAAATATTATTAAA
>CM053601.1:114785065-114803382 GCA_028646575.1 Pseudocheirus occidentalis | reverse complement strand
GACTAAAATACCCTTTGATAGGCAAGTTTCCATTTCTAGGAATATACCCAAAGGAGGTGAAGGATGGGAAGCATGACCTAATTTAGAAACCAACATATTTATAGCAGCACTTTTCAAATGAGCAAAAAGCAGAAAACAAAATAGATACTCAAGTAGTATACAATAGTTCGACAAACTGTAGCTCATGAATGCAGCAGAAAGTTATTAAGTGGTTAAAAAAAAGGTGACTATGAACATAAAGAAGTATGAATTGACATGAGGTGAAGTGAGCTGAACAGATAAAATAGTATGACCAGTAACAGCAGAAATGTAAAAAGAAAGACCAACAAAAGCACCATTCTGCAAAAGAATACCGAACAATTATAATGGCTAAGTCCTGATGACAAGATTAAAAAACCCGATCTCTCTACTTTCTTCACATAGGTTCAATGCAATAGAGAAAATCACTGTATAAACTTTAAGCCTCACTCAATGGGCTTCTTAGTTTGGATAAACTTTATTTTTTCTCCTCTCTCATAAGACAAGAGGAGTGGTAAAAGATATATTTGGAAACGAAGGTGATATTTAGAAAAAGATAAAAAATGGGGGGGGGGGGGGAAACAGTGAATAAAGAATAGGATCTCACTCAATGATCTCTGAGATATATTATTTTAGCCCAGTGCCTGGCACACAGTAAGCGCTATATAAATGTTAGCTGTTTTCTTATTGTTATAATTACTATATCATTATTTATTGATATTATTTCTGCAGTTGCCAATGGTAGTCAAGGGTAGTTGTCAAGGGTAGTACTGAGAAACTAAGAAACAGACAACACTATGGCTAGATCAGTTCATTTTTGCACGTATTTCTTTTGATAGGCTAGGTTTTAATCAGAGAAGTAAACCGGCTAAGCATCTGTGGTATCAAAAAAACAAATCATGGTGAAGGGGTTCTAAGATCTGTCCATAATTTGCACAGTAGTATATCAGCTTCTATAGAATTACCTCTCTTCCTTAATAGAAAAAAAGGTAAATGTATACATTATTTTTCTAATTCTTAAAAGTGCTACATAATTTTAGCTATTGTTTTTAAAACATAGATAAGAACACATTAGTGTATCAAATTATAATAGAAAACCTGGAAAAGGTTAATAATTATGTAAAATTTTTTAAAATATGACTATATTAGAGCAGAAAGGAAAGATAAAACATCAAAGTGTTTGTTTTAATGTGGTATATAAAAACTTATGTATAAACTTATTTCTCAAAAAGTTAAGATAAAACTTTAAATATCGAGGATTTTTAAAAATCTTTTATGACCCAATAATGCCACAGTTTGCAATCTAATCATATTTTTTCTTGCCAATAAAATGTTTAAATATAATTATCTTGAAACTCAAAGGTATACAAGGACTTTAATGACCTTAATCTAATCAAGTTTGAAATGCTTAGCTGCTGTTGACCTTTAGACATTTACTCTAATCAATAATGAATTTTATTTTACACCCTAGAAAAGGGCTTTGAATGACATTACCAGGTCATAGGAGAAATTTAAACCTACCTATTGGATCCTTCAAAATTTTAATAGTATTAGTCTTGGAAGATGTTTTTCATGCAAAATATCCTATAAAATTTGTGACTAAAAATACATTTTTAAAAAATAGTCCTAGAATCAGGTTTTGCTTCAGAGTCTACTGATTTTAAGAGAATCAGCTTGTTCTTTGGTTTAGTGAATAGTTCCTTTGTGATACGAGCTATGCAAACTCTACCTTGGTTCCCATAGTGCTAACTATAACTCTACTTTAATTAAATTATTCTGGAAGGAAAAAAGTATAAGAATTAAAGGAATGGGTTCTTAGGGACTTCAGTTCCCCTTGTCTATCTTCAGAGTAGCATCTGAACTCTGAAAAATGCCAAAATATGAGGAGTTCTGGAGATTCCTGATAGCAATTGGCAGTTTGGCTACATTCTCCACTGAGGTAGCAGCAGTATAGGGGTGTGTGGAAGACATACAGGATCCTAAATAACTGGTTAACACACTATATAGATTTATGGCTGTGAAGTAGCTGAGAATGGCAAGAGAGCAGGTCCCTGAAAGATCAGTGGTTGTTAAGTGGCAACAGTAACACCACCTAACCAGAAAAACCAAGTCAGATCCCAAGAGATGCTATTGCCAGTTTGCCTTCTCCTGTACCATCACCATCACTACCACTCCTTATGGAAGCTACTATTCTCATTACACGGCTTCCTCCCCTTGATTTGTGGTTTAGCTTACTTGAGTATGGGAATATTTATAGCATTGGTTTTTAAGTTTCAGACTGCTTAGTCTCTTAAATAAATATTTTCCCTCTCTGTAACCAATTCCTATTACCAAGAGTCATTTAATAAGCATGAGCCAGTCATGAAATGTTGTTAGGCTACATTGAACATGGCAAGTCACTGATAATTTTCATTTCCACTCCCTCTGATGGGTATCCTACAAAGCCATGCCCTCTGAGTTATAGTAGCCATAAACCATAGAGAACAGAAAGAAATGTGACATTTTCCTGAATTATGGGTATAGACAACATTTTGACTAGAAAAAAGGACTTTTTTTTTTCTGGGTGGATCATATGTCCCACAACTGTTTCCATGGATAATAGAGTAAGTAGCCAGATAATTGTATCAATTACACTAAAAGAAGTTGCAAGGTTGACTATGGAGACATAAAAACTCTATCTTTTTTATAACAAATATTTTTTTTAATATCAGATTTGAAATAATCTCCAAAATCACACACACACACACACACACACACACAAACTTGTACTTTTTTTCTGGAACCTTCCCCCCAAAATAAAATTTTGTGAGATATAAATTATTTATGAAGAATGAATTTTTTGAATCTGCTTTTTGTGAGTTATGAGAGTTCTACATATCTCAAGTACTTACAGAAATCCTTTATGGGAGCTTTTTAACTTCCTGTGCAAGCTGTTTGAAATCTTCAAGTCCCCTTCTCATTTTGAGTTGATGTTTCTCAGCCCCACCTGGTACCACTTCTCTTTATCTAAGATCTAAGCTTTCCGTCTTTTTTTCCCCCCTGCCTGGAGGATTAAAGTGCTGTGAGGCATGAGTGAAATCCCTCAGAGGTTACTAAAGTCCATCACAATTAACTTTGAAGATTAAAAAATACACAGAAAGGATCGCTTTCATTGGTACTCTAAAATATTCTATATTGCTAAACAAGAAGAAAAACTAAAAATAAATATTCCTTATCTTCTCTTTACACAAATTAATGAATATCTCAGCTGATTCTTTCAAGGACTTTAAAGTTATTGAGGTTGTTTCAATTTTTGGTCTTAAATATTAGTGTCTGGGATGTTTATGTTCCCTCAGTAAATTTCTAGTACTAGTAAATTTCCTCTAGTAAATTTTTACTATAGAGACATGGTGCTTAAAGTTCATCATTTCTTACAAATACTATTGAGGATCCCTGTCACATTGTAGTGGAGATATAGAAGCTTGTTAGGATGTTGAAATTCAGACCACAGTGCAGGTGCTGTACTCTGAGAGAAAAGTAAGATGAAGTGATCCCTGTGACACATCCAATGGAAAAAAAAATTAAATATAACCCTACCTGCCAAATTTCATATTGCCTCAGTAATCCCTTAGATTTGATCACAGCTTCAGAGGGCTCTTAGATATGCTTCTTTAAAATCTCCCTTGAAGTATTTAATTCTCAATGAGGGTTTCAGTTTAAAGTCAGGAAATCTGGATGCTGTTTTGTGTGGGCTCTAAAATGGGATCCTCCCTAGCCTGGGTCTTACAGTGCATTCAGGGTTGTTTCCATAATTTCTCAACTGGGATTTTTTTCTTGTTCTTTTACGAGAGAACAACAGATCTTAAATTTAATCCCACTGAAATGACTGCTTATCCATAGACTATTGGAGTATTTTTAATGAAATAAAAGCATCATATACCTGCATATGATAAAATATTTTTAAATTAAAACCAAATGTCAGGTGTCTCCAAGGAAGTGAATCCAAGTGAGTAGGAAGATGGTGGTATTGTTTCTAGAAATAGAGAATAGGATCAAAAATAGAGAGAACTATAAACATTTTTTTCTACTAGAGTGTGAGCTTGTTGAAGGCAGGGGATGCTTCATTTTTATATCCTTAAGATCTTGCACAGTCCCTGATACTTACTTAATAAAAGCTTGTTTCTTGATTTATTAATTAAAGGTGCTGAAACAAAGAGGTAAAATGTTGTCTTAGTAGTGTAAGAGATGAAATTTCCCCCTCCTATCCAAGTTGATGGAATCACTGAAGCCCAGAAGAGAATCACTGGCTGTTAATGAGGTGTTGAACTTATAGAGATGTCTATATTCTGATCCCTTTATGAGGTGGGGAAACCTCTCTGATTGGATCAACAAGGGAGTAATATAATTGTATGGACAAATGAATTAAGCAGAAAAGTAACATTGTTTGGTCAGTGTTTTAGGAATACTAATAAGATGCCTGTGTGAAGGATGGAGGGGAAAGGGGACTGATCTGAGTGTCATAGACCAATTACAAAGCTGTTGCAATATTGTAGGTGAGTGATGAGAAGGGCTTAAACCATAGACGTGTGTATGGCAAGAAGAAGGTGCATATGGAGTTATTATGAAAATAGAACCAATAATACATCGTAGCAAATTGGATATGGAGGTAAGAGAGGGAAAAGTCAAGAAAGACTTGTGAAAACATGAACTTGGGCAACTATAATCATAGTGGAGCCCTCAACATATAGAGAGATTTGGAAAAGAGGAAGGAAGCATAATGCATTGAAATTATTTTTTATTAAGTTCATATTATGTTCAAAGAACAGGGCTAGGCCCTAGGCACATGGAAATTTTTTTAAGTTCTTGATAAATATTTGGTCAATTGATTTCAAAGTATTTGCAGATGTGTTATAAATACGAATAGCATTGTTTCAGACTCACTAAAGTATGTTTAAACAAAATGTTTCAACATATTTACTTAGGTAAATGTGAATCATCAATAGTTTCAGGCTGTGTTTTTCATAACTTTTTCAGTAATGAGAATTTTAGTAGTATAAAAAGTCTGTGCTTTCATCTATGTGGGCATTTTTACCACTAATGCGTTCCCTTACTCTCAGTGAGTGCTTTCACAAGTTATAGTCATAGAAAACAGAACAAAACATTATGTTGTAGCTATTTTAATGGGTATGAGCTTGCCCATAAATGGAAGGGAGACACCAGTTTAGGACCTTCCAGAGCTTATCATCTCCAGGCAGTCTTCCAGAATCCAGGTTCACTCAATATAATAAAAATGGCAATGCTACCTAAATTAATTTACTTATTCAGTGCCATGCCAATCAAACCACTATATAATTATTTTATAGAACTAGAAAAAATAATAACAAAATTCATCTATAAGAGCAGTTCTCAAACTGTGGGTTATGTTCAATTTGTAACAATGAAAATACATCCTGCATATCATATATTTACATTATGATTCATAACAGTAGCAATATTACAGTTATGAAGTGGCAACAAAAAAATTTTATGGTTGGGGGTCACCACAACATGAGGAACTGTAGTAAAGAGTCATGGCATTAGGAAGATTGAGAACCACTGAAGAACAAAAAGTCAAGAATATCAAGATAATTAATGGAAAAAAAAAGTGAAGTAACATGCCGACCAGATTTCAAACTGTACTATGAAATGATAATCACCAAAACTTTTTGGTACTGGCTAAGAAAAAAGAGTGGCTCATCAGTGGAAAAGATTAAATATATAATATGCAGTAATAAGTGATCATAGTAATTTAATGTTTAATAAACCTAAAGGCCCCACTTTTGGGACAAGAACTCAACATTCAACAAAAACTGATGGGAAAATTGGAAAAAAACAATATGGCAGAAATTAGGTTTAGACCAATATCTTAAAATGGGGACATAATTTGGGCATAAAGGGTGATACCATAAATAAATTAGGTGATCAAGAAAAAGTTTAACTGTCAGATCTATAGATAAGGAGAGACTTTAGGACCAAACAAGATATAGAGACTATTAGGAAATATAAAATGCAGAATTTAATTTTATAAAATTAAAAAGGTTTTGTACAAACAAAACCAATGCAACTGAGATTAGAAGAAAAGAAGATAAATGGGAAACTTTTCTTACAGCTTGTATTTTTAATAAAAGCCTTGTTTCTCAAGTAAATTAGCAAGAACATAACTAACTCCTCAATTGATAAATGGATCCTATCAAAGGATAGGACGAGGCAGTTTTCAGGTGAATTGGAAATTGATAGGATGCCCATCAATCAGGGAATGGCTGAACAAATTGTGGTATATGATTTTAATGAAATACTATTGTGTCATAAAAAATGATAAGCAGGTAGATTTCAGAAAAAAAAACCTGGAAAGACATACACAAATTGATACAAAATGAAGTGAGCAGAAGGAAGAGCAGATTGTATAGAGTAAAAGCAATATTGTATGATGATCAACTGTGAATGACTTAGTTATTTTCTGCAATACACTGATCAAAGACAATTAGAAAGGACTCATGATGAAAAATGCTATCCACCTCCAGAGAAAGGATTGATGGAGTCTGAATGTAGATCAAAGCATACTATTTTTTACTTTCTTCTTTTTTCATGTTTCTTTTTCTTCTTTTTGTGTCTTCTTTAACGACTAATATGAAAATATGTTTTACATGATAGCACATGTATAACCTACATCAAACTGCTTGCCATCTCAGGGAGGGGGGACATGTGAGAGGGAAAAAATTTGGTACTCAAAATTTTTACAAATTAATGTTAAAAGCTGTCTTTACATGTAATTAGGAAAAATATTATTAAATAATTCAGACTTATCATCATGCCACAATAACGTATTAAAGTAAGACTCTAGGAGAGTAAATAATTATAATTGTTGCCAAAGGTTGAGACTAGTCACAAGGTTTTAGAATAAATATGTTGGAGTAAATAATGGACTTCAATCTTGTGATACTTGTCTCCTTTCGGTTACTCCCATAAGACATTCCATCTTCTGCCATTTTTATCACCTTTTGCCCAGACATGCACTGATGCTCTCCCTTTTCATCTCAGGTCTCTGGCTTTCTTCAAGTTGCAGCTAAATTCCTTCCTTCTCCCAGAAGCTGTCCCTAATCCCTCTAAATTCTCATGCTTTCTCTCTGTGGATTAGTTCCAATTTATCTAGTATAGAGCTGGTTTGTACACTTACTTATGTGTTTTCTCCTCTATTAGACTGTGAATTTCTTGAGAGCAGGTACTCTCTTTTACCTTTTGTTTTGTCTTGTTTTTTAAATCTCTAGCATTTAGCACAGTGCCTCAAAGATAATAGATGCTTTTTACATCTTTATTGCCAGACTGGTTATTTTATGCCTATGTGAAACTCTCCACACTTGAAACTTTAATGTTATCCATTACCTTTTCTCTTCTTCATTTCTCATATCTAGTTACTAAATCATATCATTTCAACTTCTTCAACATCCCTCACATCTCTGCTCTTTTCTCTACTTCAACAGGTGCACATCTTTAGCAGTCCTAACAGATTCCCTTGAATTATGGCAGTAGCCAGGTCTCGATGATTTGATTCTCTTCCCTAAACAATCCTTCCTTCATACCACTATCAGACTTACCTTCCTACCTAATTCTAGCAACCCTCTGTTCAAAATCCTTCAGTGTTTCCCTATTATCTTATGAACATAGTTCAGATTTCTTTGCCTTGTGCTCAAGATCTTTGATAATCTGGTGTTACGATGCCTTTCCCCATTGTATTACTTACTACTCCCTTATACTTTTATCTAAGTCATTCAATCAGTAAACATTTATTGAGATCCTACTGTGTGCCAGGTACTGTGCTAAGTGCTGGAGATATGAAGAGAGGTAAAAGATAATTTCTTCCCTCAAGGAGTTTATAATTTAATGACAGAGACAACTAATATATACAAAGCAAGCTATCTAGTTAACAGAGGAAAGGCACTGCAATTAAGAGAAAATGAGTAAAGCTTCCATAGAATTTTGGATTTTAGTTGGCACTTAAAGGAGTTAGGTAGTCTGATCAGAGGAGGCAGAACATTCCAGGCATGACGGACAGTCACAGAAAATGCCTAGAGTCTAGAAATGAAGTGCTTTGTTCATGAAATAGCCAGGTGGCTAGTGTCACAGGACCAAAAAGTATGCCATCATTTCAAATGTGACTATTCTCCATTCCTCATAGATCCCCAGTGTTTTCTGGTCTCTGTTCCTTTGTTCACATTGTTCTCTATTCTTAGAATGCTCCCTGACCCCATTTCTGCCTGTTGAAAGACAACCCACTCTTTAAGACCTATCAAATGCTTACTTCTCCAAGAAGGCTTCTATATAAAGGTCATGATGTAAAACTTTAAAGGCACTCAGTGTAGACTGATAAAGAGCAGGAAGGAAGGCATCATTTCAGAAGTAAAAGAATGAGTGCCATCATGTGCTATGTATGTGTATTGCATATATATTTTATCTTATTTAGCAAATCATATATAAGCTCTATGAGAGCAAGGGCTTTTTCTTAATTACTTTTGTATAATCTTTGGCACTAAACATAGTATTTTCCACATAGAAAGTGTTTAATATGGAAAGTAATCCATGGTAGAAGGTGCAGGAGAAAGATTATCTCCTTGTCAGATATGTGTTTCATTATGAGGACTATTTTAAAAGCAAGTTAATACTTCCAAAGAAGAGCAACAAAGATTATAATGAGAATAAAAACCAAGCAATATCTGGTTTTGTTAAAGAAGCTTGGTATGTTTCCCTTGAGGTATGTTTACTCTCAGATGAGTTACTAGCCAGGATCACCATTTCTCCTGCTCATCTCACTCTCCTAAAGTTGAACCTTTCTACCAACTGCCTGTCTCAATGCTCCCTGATTTCAGCTTACCTCTATATTTTCTCTTCCCCTATTAGTATATAAGCTTCTTGAGTATATTAATGATCTTGTTTGCTTGAATTTGTATTCCCAACTCTTCACATAGTGCCCGGTATATAATAAGCACTTTAATAGTAAGTAAGTCTGTTTCTCTCTCTCTCTCTCTCTCTCTCTCTCTCTCTCTCTCTCTCTCTCTCTCTCTCTCTCTCTCTCTCTTTCTCTCTCTCTCTCTTTCTCTCTCTCTCTCTCTCTCACGCGCGCTCTCTCTCTCTCTTTCTCTCGCTCTCTCTCTTTCTCTCTCTCCCCTCTCCTTTCTCAAACAGTGAAGATATGATGAATTTGAACTAAAGAATGTATAGAACTGGTTGAAAGCCATATCTAAAAAATAATCATAAGATTTCTTATTACATTACTCTTAAATTCTTTAAGACTAAAATCAGTATCTTAGAATACTGGGTGCTGGGGGCAATATAAATATAAGTAAAATATGACTCTTACTCTTGTGCTGCTTATAATTTATCAGGAGAGATATGGTACATGAAAAATATATAACTCATGCTTTTTCCTACTTAGAATTCCCTTCTTACTATACCAGTCCTTAACAATAAACTTTCTCAAAAAGCCAAGGAGATTTTAATTTGTTTTCTTTTTTGAATGGATGTTGTGTGTATTTCATTTGGCATTATAATGGTTGATACTAATATAAAACATCTTGAAATATTTGAATTTTTTGAATTTTTCATTTTTTATAGGAAAGGAATTAAATGATCTTTCCCTTGTCCTAGGAGGCAAACTAGGACTAATAAAAGTAACAGAGGAAAATTTTAGCTCAATATGAATATCAGCCTTCCAATAGGCTTTCCTGTAATGGCAAGCAAAGAGATACTTTGCACCTTGTTTCAGTTATTTAATTATTTAACACCTTGTTTCAGTTCAAGTTTCTTTTGAGCCTTGCCCATGATGATACCAAGTCTTTGTTAAGAAACAGAATATGTGAAACCCACAATAGGAGGAGCTTGCTGATGCAACAGGAAGGTGTGGAACAAGGAGGAGCTAATGACCATATATTAGAAGAAGCTGAAGCTGGGAGAGAGCAGAACTGAGAAAGGGAATGGTTGTGGATGCCAGCACTTTGTTTATCTGTTCTGTGTTGATTTATTTGTGATACTTTGTACAGAAACCCTGGAACCTTACTGGAAGCCTTGAAAGGGGATTTTCCTTTTGTCTCTTTACAGAAGTCCTGGAGGAGAGTTTCAGAGATCCTGGGACCATACTGATGATGTGTGTTGAGTTCTCAGATCTTGTTGGTGGGTCTGTGTTGATTTCACAGGCAGATAGTGAATTGATGATGCATGAATGTTATTGTGGCTCTGTTAAGTTTTGTCTTCCCAGAAATGGAAACTGTGAAGGACTTGAAATGAACTGGATATTGTGAACCTCAATATGGAACTGGATGAGGAACTAGATGAGGAACTGAGAGCTGCCTACCTGTGAATCCAGTTGACAATTGGGTAGATTCAGGCAGGAGCTGGACCCATGGAAGAGGAACCATGGAATTTGGGAGCCAACCTCAAGTAAAGATGAAAAGACTTCTCCTTGGGTACTTAGTGCTGACTGAGAAGATCATGATTTAAATTGACCTAGGAGTGAGAGAATTTTGTACTCTGTATCTTGTACTTCTTAAGGATAATTGAGTTATGGATGATTGGAAACTAATCTCCAATCAAGAAGAAAGAAGACTTTTTGACTGAGAGATTAAGACAGTGTAACCCAGGAATGGAGAACTTTGATCTTTGTACTTTGTGTCCCTTAAGGAGGCTTGCTCCTTAAGGATGATTGAGTTAAGGACTTGCTGAATTATATCTTTTGTTTAAAACTATGTATCCACTTTAATGATAAGTTGTTATATCATAACATTGCGAATGCTGTACTTTGGTTTCTGTGAATGTTATGTCTTAGTTTACTGCTGAATAGAGAGTTCACTATACTATGTGATTAGAATCTTAAGTGGTTCACAGCAGCAGTCCTCTGGAAAGCTGCTCATGCTTGGCTTTATATTTCCTCACTCCAATCTATTTTCCACTCAATTGCCAAAATGATTTGCTAATGTACAGGTCTGATCATCACACATGCAAATGCAGGCTCTCTCGAGTCTCTCTCTCTTTCTCTCTCTCTCTCTCTCTCTCTCTCTCTCTCACACACACACACACACACACACACACACACACACACACACTCTTATTCAGTAAACTCCAGCTCCCTATTGCCTTCAAGATCAAAGATAAAATTTTCTAGTTAGCATTTTAATTTCTTTATAACTTGATATCTTCATACATTTACAGTGTTTGTATACTTCCTCTACACACTTTATGATCCAGCCTCAGTGACCTACCTGCTGCTCCTTGTACTTAACTCTTCATTTGCTTTCTCTTCTCCTTTGCATTGTCTGTTGCGCACATCAAGAACTCTATTCTTCCTTTTTTTTTCTCTGTGACTTCCTTAAAGATTCCTTTCCTTTTATCTTAGTTATGTATGCCTTGTCTTTTTCCTGCCTACCCTTTAAGTGACTTGGATCATGCAGTAATAATATATATATATATATACATATATATATATATATATATATATTATTCCCTGAATTAAGCACTGAGCATATCTAACAGAACTGATTGGTTTTTCATTCTCTTATACCTTCCTTTCATTGAATTGGAAAGAGAGATTAAACTGTAACCTTTGGTAACAAAGGTGTGAAGAAATTTAAATTCAACTTCTTACAGTATGGCATACTAAAAGTTTTTACACTAAGCGTGTAAATATGCTTTCCCCTATATGTAGGGGAAGTTCATTATAATTAATGTGAAATCCATATTTTGTTTATTATAAAGTGCATCTTTGAGTATAGGTTGAAATAGCTCAACAGGAAAATTTCATTAGAATTTGAGCTCCATGAAGATTAAGATTTTTTTTTGCCTTTCTTTGTGTCCTTTTTTTTTTCACTGAATGATAAAAGTGCACATATACATACAGAGTTAGAGAGGATGGCTTTAGTTTGGTGTTGGTTTAAATCAGAAATATCTGGGTGCCTGAGTGCCCTAACCAGATTAAAATGTGATTGAGAAATGTTTAACAAAACAAAAATACACTATAATCAAAATGACGTAATTTTGTGGGGTTTTTTTAGCCAATATGCAGCCCATATTTGAGTTTGACACCACTGGTCTAAATGAATGGAGAGATATCATAATTTGAATGGAAAAAAACTAGGATTCAAAATGGGACTCTTCCTTTGAACAATAATATACAGCAAATCTTATGAAGTAGAAAACAGGAAGAACCAATGTATGGCATGAGTCCCAGTTTATATCTTGGCATATCTTGAAATTAATAGCACAGTGCTAGTTCAGAGTAAAGAAGAATCATATCATTCCACTATTATTAAAAAAATGATTGACTTTGATTAGAAGGAACAAGCTTCCTAGACTCGAATGTCTTCTCAAGACTACTTAAAAATGCTATCCAAGTAAATAATAAGCCTACTTAAGTCAACAAAATTGTATAGTTTAATACCTAAGGAGCAAAATTATTTGAAACATGTATTTCTACAGAACTCATTATCCAAGAAAAATTCTATGGAATGAATGCACTGAGAAATCACATTTGTTTACTCTATTTATGAAAAAAAATTAGTTATGATTTTGTAAACCAAATAACCCATTATTATTCACTCCAGACTGCCAACAAGGATGACAACCTCTGCCCTATTTCAAGAACTATAATTTTGTGTCATGATAGTATGCCCTTTCTGTTGTTTAATTTGAGCCTATAAATATGAATAGATATACAATTAGATTACACAACAATAATAACACTGATACGTTGATTTGTCTAGAGTCATGTTAGCCTGAATACATCCTAGCATTCTGATGAATAACTCACATCCCAAAGGGACCCTTTGGGGGCTTAGATTCACCTGGAAGGAAAACGTATCATGGACCTATTGTCCTATGCAGGCACCCCCTTTCCCAGTGAACCAGTACTGTCCAAATATCCCACAAAAAGAGAGAACAGAGTTTATTTTACTTCAACATGTTATGACTTTAGTACCTTGTTGCTCCTCTAGATTTAGGGGACCATGTGGGAAATTATCTTTTCTCTTTAAGAAGCATATTATTCAGGAAATTATCCTTCTCTGAGATTCTCAAATTTTTGTTCTTCCTGAGGCAAACACTGAGACTAATGCTGCCCAGAAAAATTTCCTTATTTTTCTAGAAGGTTAGATTATACAATCATGCTGCTTAGCTAGTTTCCTTCACACATACCCATTCTCCCCCTACCCCCTTGCCAGCATGGAGACCAAATTTCAAGATTCCTAAAATTCAGGCTCCTAGGGAAACAACCCTTAGTATTCATCCTGAAAGCTAGGGATCAGAATATTTTAGTGCCCAGACCACATGGATTGGACATTTATCTACTTCTCCCCCACCCCCAACATACACATACTATGCCTTCAGGAATTTTGTAGAAGAAACTTAGAAAGAAATAATATCAGAAAGAGCCATGCCAGCTTCCTTTTAAAAGCTAAAGAAGAGTGGCTTTTGTCATAAGAGTTGGAGGCAAGAAGTTCATCTGGCAGGCATCTTCTATGAATAAAACTCACCCTCCAGTATATGGCAAGGGCTAGCACCAAACAAATCAATAACCTGGAGAGCAATCCGAGGCACTGAGACTTTAATAAGGATGTGTCTTTTTCATCTCGAGAAAGAGCCAATAGGTATAGTTACCTTTTAAAGGGAGATGCATCGAAGGTCCCAAACTAAGTCTTACTTAACTGCAAGCCAATGAAGTTGACGAAGGGAAATTCTCTGCATTCAATTCTATATCCATCTAGTTCTCTGTCCATCTGTCTCTCTATCTATCTACCTATCAATTTCTCTAATTATAGAAGAGCAGCTATTTTAGTGCCAACACCACCGAATTTATACACTTCTTTGCTATAATACTTTTCTGCCATTATCTTTTGTTCTATGTTTCTATAGTCAGTAACCTGGTAGAAACCTTCATTGCAACAAACCTAGACTGTTAGAAAAGCTTCCTAGCAGACCTTCCTGCTTCTTTTCTATTTTTACTCCAGTCAATCTTTCACATAATTGCCAGAAAAAAATTATTCTTATGCATGCTTTTGGCTATGTAGTATTCTTCTCCTCAAAAATCTTTGTCTCTTCCTGTTGCCTACCAAGTAATATTTAAACCCTTTTATTGAAGGACCTCAACAAATCGGCATCAGTCTAACTCTCCAGTCTCATCCCATACTGCTTTATTCTTCTATAGTAATGCTATTCTAGTCCCTTTTTCTTATAACTTTTTTTATAACTTTACACCTTTGTGCTATGTTTTATTGCTGGAATGCATTTCCCCTCCCATAATTTCTGAAAAATTCTACCTATCATTTAAGATTCAAATAAAATGTCATATCTTCCATGAAGCTTTTATTGATCTCTTTCATGTTCATATCAGCACTTTGTTTTGTAACTCCATAAATCATTAATTATTATTACATATCACTGTATATTAAAATTATCCATGAATACATCTTATCCTCTCGCTAAGCTGTAAATCCATGAGGGCCAGTGGCCATTCCCTATTATTATCTTTGCAGTCTGCTAAACACCCAGCGCAGTTTTCTACATATATTAGGTGTTTAATACATTCATATTTTTAGTTGAATTGAAATGACATGTAAATAATCAAGTCTCCTTTGACTCAGAGTTGTTGTTCAATCATTTCTGTCATGTTTGACTCTTTGTGATGTCATTTAGGCTGTTCTTGGCAAAGATACTGGAGTGGTTTTCCATGTCTTCTAGCTCATTTTAAAGATAAGGAAACTGAGGGAAATAGAATTAAGTGATTTGCCCAGGGACAGGCAGCTAGGATGCATCCAAGGCTGAATTTAAACTTCCTGATCCCAGGTCTGATGATCTAGTCTAGTCAGACTGCACCACCTAGTTACTCTGACTCATAGAATATATAGTAAATAAAAACTTATATTTGTGAGGAGGCCTTCCATTTTGTTCAATTTCTTAGTATAAAGCATAGCTGCCTCCCTATCTTACTGTTGCCCTCCCTATTTAAGAGGTAGGGTAAGTGGCCCTAGTTAATTTGAATGGGGTATTTTCAATTATTCCCTCACAATGTCTCCAAGCCTGGAAGGGGTAGAAGGTGCAGAACAATTACAGAAAAATTAGGCACTTTGGAAAGCTTTGGGGGATGAAAGATTAAAGAAACATCAGACTGGACTCACCGTAATGCAGTCCACTCTCAAAGAAATTTCTTTGAAGATGAGAGTTATAGGTTTGCATCAGCTCTCTGCCACTCTGTGACGAGTAATGAAGTATTTTTCATTCTGTTCACTAAAACTTTCATTGGTTCTCTGGTTGTTTAGTGTAGTTTCTTTTCATTCACATTGTTTTAATCATACATATTACTCTTTTGGTTCTAATTATTTTATTTTGTATATGTTAATACAAATCTCCCAATATTTCTCTGAATGCATTGTATTCCTAATTTCATACCATATAATAATATTCCATTCCATTTATACTCTATATGTGGTTTTTTTTAAATCTATTTCCCAACTGAATGATGCCAACTTTGTTTTCTAGTTATTTGCTAACGTTAACAACATTGCTATAAATTCTTTGAGAGAAATGGAATTTTCTTTCTTTCTTGATGTCTAGACATATACCCAATAATGATATCATTTGGTCCAAGGGCATGAATTATTTTGTAATTTTTCTTGCATAATTTCAAACAAAATTAAAAAATTTGAACCAATTGGTCGAATCACCAATCACATGATAGTATAACTGTCTTTCTTCAGACTCCAAAAAATTGCTTTCTCTTATGTATTTTTGTTATACCAGAAGTCCTTAGCAAAGATTCTGTCACGTAGTTTCAATTTCTCCATGAGTAATTCTCTACAGACTGTAAACATGCCTATACCACCCACATTCTGAAAACAAACAAACAAAAACCATGCCTTATTCCTTCCATCCTCACTATCATCCTATATCTCTTTTGCCCATTATGGCTAAACTCATTAAAAAGACCACTTACAACAAAGTGCCTCCACTCTCTCTTCTCTCTTCTTAACCCTTTATAATTTGGCTCCCAACTTTATCATTCTACTGAAAATGACCTCTCAAAAATTATCAATAATCTTAATTGCCAAATCCAATGACCTTTTTTACCTTCTTCATTCTCTTTAATGTCTCTACAATCTTTGATACAGCTGATCACCCACTACACCCTGACACTCTCTTCTCTCTAAATTTTCAGGGCCTCTTTCTTTCCTGATTCTTCTCCTACATATTTGATCACTTCTTCTCAATCTCCTTTGCTAAATACTCATCCAGAACACACTCTCTCCATACCTCTGTAGGAGGGTGGCCCATAAGGTTTCCCTTCTGGGCCTTCTCTTCTATTTCTGTACTGCTCTATTTGGTGATCTCATGAGCTTCCAAGGATTTAAGTACCATTTCTATGTCTATGATTCTCAAATTTATTTATCATACTCTGACTGCTCTGATGGCCTCCAAACTCAGAAGTGCAACTGCCCTTCAGATTTCTTGAATTTGAAGTACAGTAGACATCTTACCTGCAATGGGGCCAAAACAGAACTTGTTATTTTTCTCCACAAACACTCTCCACCACCATACTACTTTCACTCTTGCTAAAGAGGGCAACGCCATCTTCCCAATCCCTCAGGTTCACAGCCTTCAAGTCATCAACTCTTTACCATTTCTAATCCCCCACATTCAATCTTTTGGCAAAGTCTATCAATTGCAACATCTTTCAAATATGTCCTTTTTTCTCTTCTGACACTGTTACCACTCTAGTAGAAACCTTCATCACTTCATGCCCAGATTATTGTTCTAGGCTACTGATTGCTCTACCTGCCTTAAGTCTCCCCCCACTCCAATCTTTCGTCCATTCAAACATCAAAACAATTTTCCTATGGTACAAATCCAACCATGACACCCTTCTACTCAATAAACTCTACTGGTTCCCTATCATCTCCTGGTCAAATATAAAATACTCTGCTTGTTTTTTAAATCCCTTCATAACCCAATCTCTTTGAACCTTTCTAGTCTTTTTACACCTTAGTCCCCAAAATGTACTCTTCCATCCAATGAGACAAAAATCCTTGCTGTTCTACAAATAAGGCACTGTATATTTAGGCACTGGACATTTTCTCTGATTGTCCCCCATGTCTTAGAAGGCTCTCCTCATCTCTGTTGACCAATTTCCTTTAGGTACCAGCTGCAAACTCACCTTCTACAGGAAGACCTTTCCAAACCCTCTAATCCCAGTGTCTTCACTCTGTTAATTATTTCTTATTTTTCTTGTATATAGCTTTTGGTGTATATTTGTTTGTGAGTTGTTTCCTCAATTAGATTGGAGGCAAGGACTGTCTTTGGCTTTTTTTTTTTATATCTCCAGTTCATAGCACAAAACCTGGTATAAAAAAGGCACTTAATAAGTGTTTATTGATTGATTGGTTAATCACAGTGAAAAATAGTCTAAGGAACTGAATCTGAACCAAGAATTTGGGTTAAAGGTCACCGTTACAGGGAAATTCGGAAAATATCCCCTTATGCCCTGCTGAGACAGGTCTCTTCTTTGAAAGACTGAACTATTGAAACATTAAACTATTAACACAATGTTTCTTAAACGACAAAGGTTCAGCTCCACCCTCAGACATCTGTTAGCTGTGGTATCTTAGAAAAGTTACTAAACCTCTGAGTCTCATAGCCATCATCTTTAAAATGGGGAGGAAAATTCTTACGTATCCTATTCCATATGGTCATTATTGGGAAAAGCACTACGAAAAATTGTGAAGGTTTATATGACTATGAGTTAATAAATAAAATTAGTAAATCTCTCAAAAAAAAGGCCAAGGGATATGACTGGCTGATATCTATGCAGAAGCACAGGCAAAATATCAATGAAGAATTGATGATCAACAGAAGTGACTGCCAATACATGCTGAGGGCAGGAGGAAGCTACAGGAGGGTGTCACCTATTGGTACCTGGGTAGAGCTACATTGGAATTAATGCTGCTCAGGAAGCCTGCCAGTTTAGAATATTACCTAATCTGTGATGATAATTTACTGAGATGATACAGACCTCTGAGGAAGGGTTGCTAAACAGAAAGTAATACTATTTTCCACAGCCCCTAGTAAATCTGTTGGTGCCTTCTTCCGCCTGTAAATAAAACTTTTTTTCCTTGATCTTTGAGAGGCACCTAGATGGGTTATAGATTTCTCAATATGGAATGAATTCACGTCCTGATTCAAATACTAGCTGTGGGATCCAAAGCAATTCAGTAAACCTCTTTTTACCTCAATTTCCCTATCAGTATAAATGG
>CM053601.1:114768029-114784565 GCA_028646575.1 Pseudocheirus occidentalis | reverse complement strand
TATGGCCTCTGCAAATGCCTCCTGAAGATTCAATCAGACTTCAAAGGGTTTCCCAGAGCATGGACTTCAAAGATTCAAGGAGAGCTCAAAAGGGGGGGGGGAGGGGTCCCAGAGCCTACACCTCATCAGAAGGAAGAGAAGGAAAGAAGAAAGAAAAAAAAAGAAAGAAATCTAGCCAGTAAACCCCAAGTTAAGTGGGCAACTTCTGGTCATCAAAATTACCTTCCTTTGGATAGGAGAAAGAGAGGAAGATGGAGAAGATGAACTGAGTTACCCAACTAACTGGTTCCCCATTCAAGCACTGATCTACTCACAGTTTGTGTTTGTCCTTCATTTCTGAAGAGGACCATGGCATCAGGGAAATGATGACATGACTTGCAGTTGACTTTGAGTGAGGGAGGCCTGTGCAAGGTCACCAGCCTCACTTTCTCCTCCAGAGCCTTCAGGATCCAGGGACCAGATAGTCATCAAGATAACTGGAGATGACTCAGGATGCAATGGAAGATCTTCCTTCCTTCCTTCCTTCCTTCCTTCCTTCCTTCCTTCCTTCCTTCCTTCCTTCCTTCCTTCCTTCCTTCCTTCCTTCCTTCCTTCCCTCTCCCTCCCTCTCCCCCTCCTCTCTCTCTCTTTCTTTCTTTCTTTCTTTCTGTTTTTCTTTCTGTCTTTCTTTCTGTCTTTCTTTCTGTCTTTCTGTCTTTCTTTCTGTCTTTCTTTCTGTCTTTCTGTCTTTCTTTCTGTCTTTCTTTCTGTCTTTCTTTCTTTCTTCCTGTCACAAAACCTTAAACCCAATTCATTCTGAAATATATAGATAGGAACACTTTAGGTCCCTGCCCAAGCTCCACTTAATGATTGTATTTTGGACCTTCTGGCCTTAGAGTGAATGTCAATAGAAATCTATTGTACCCAACAGGGATTTAGGAGGGGATGGAGATAATAGAAAGGGAGGAAAGTGATAAGAGAGAAGGCAGATTGAGGAAGGCTGTGATCAGGAGCAAGTCATTGTTTTGCAGAATCTGGGCATAGACAAACACCTTACCCTGTTTACTAAGATAAACTCAAAATGAGTACATATTTTAGACATTAAGGATTATATAAGCAAATTAGGGTGACTATGGAAAAAAATTTACCTGTCAGATCTAAAGATATTTAAAGTATTCATAATAAAAAAAGATATCAAGTAGATCAAAGGAGGTAAAATGGATAATTAAATTAAAAAGTTTAAAGTAGTGAGATGAAAAAAATGTTTTAAATCACTAATAATTAGATAAATACCTCTGAGGTACAACTTCACATATATCAGATTGGCAAAAATGACATAAAAAGAAAATGAAAAATTCTGCAGGTGATTAGGAAAATAGATACACTATTACTGTTAACTGTTAACAAGTGGAGTTGTGAACTAGTCCAGCTATTTTAGAGAGAAATTTGGAAATAAGTCCAAGGGATTATAAAACTCAGATACCCTTTGACCAAGTAATATGATACTAAGTTTGTACCACAAGGGAATCAAAGAAAAATATTTATAATATTCTATCTACAAATTTTATATCTACAGATATAAAATATCTATAAAATATTTATAGGAGCTCTTTTTGTGGTGGCAAAGAATTGAAAACAGATTGGCTGACCATTAGTTGAGGAATGGCAAAACAAGTTGTAGTATATGATCGTAATGAAAATGTATTGTGCTATAAGAAATAATAAAGGGGACAATTTCAGAAAAACCTGGGAAAGCTTAGGTGAGGTGATATAAAATGAAGTGAGCAGAAACAGAAGAACCATGTACACAGTAAAAGCATCATTATTAAGATAATCAAATTTCAAAGACTTAACAACTCTGATCAACAAAATATTGAATGGCAATTACATATGACTCATGGTGAAAAATGCTCTCTAATTTCAGATAGAGAACTGATGTACTCTGAGTGCAAATTGAAGCACATTATTTTTCTCTTTGTTTCTTCTTGCCACTTTTTTTACAGGATCCTTAGTATAGAAATGTTTTCCATAAATTCAAGTGCATAATGAGTATCATATTTCTTGCCATCTTAATGAATGGGGAAGGACTGAGAGAATTTGCAACTAAGAAAATGAAAAGAAAATAATGCACGGACAACTCCCTTTTGTACTCCTGATACTGTCAGCTTGACATGTATGATTAAAGAGTAACAGTACTTTTGAAACACTCTCTAGCAGTTGGAAAAGAAGAAAGAACTCATTTACCATTAAGAATAGTATGGTTGTATATCTGGGTGTATTCCTCTTCTTTCTGTGGAAGTATTTCCCTTAGCGTATGAGTGTTTCTCTTGGTTACCTGGCCAAGATGTTGGTAGTCTTCCAAAGGAGAGATTGCCAAGGAGACTTGACTGAAAAATTTGTATCATGAGATTCCTTTAAGCTAAACCCTCATCTTATGGGTTTTCCTGTATTGTGGGTGACAGTAAGAGTAAGTTTATAAGACTGAGGCAGAAAAAAAATGATACGATTTTGCAATGTAAAAAGAATTTTAATATTCAAATTACGTTTCTCAGATTCTAGAAAAAAATAGTGGCTTAAAACTTTTGCATTAAAATGGGTGCAGTTGTTTTTATTTTAATCTATTTTGTGTTCTTTTTTTTTTTGGCAAGCTTTCCTAGAAGATAAGGTTATTCTACTATGTCCTTCAGCTATATATTCCATTAATTAAAATATTAGTTGGTAGTTTAAGGGTCACTTATTCACTGACTTAGAAAGGGATCCTCCCAAATATGCCATAGACAAACTTGAGAAGATAGGGAAGGGCTCTGAAGGTCCTGCCAAGGAAAAAGTTGGCTCTGGCCTTAGCAGGGGAAATGAGTAATTACTACTTAGCCGTTTATTGTGTTCTATATTAAGGTCTTCATGCATCTTAAGGTTTCTGCAGCCTAAGATTTGGCATTCTCCACAGATATATGTTGCATAGGGAAAAACCAAATGCCATCATGGCACACTGGCTTCCCTAGACTGCTTTGTTCTACTTTACTCTGCCACAACGAAGTTGGAAATGGTTCCCTTGCTTTCTTTCCTTCAAAAACACAGAGCTCACCTACCACTGTATATTAGACTGGCTGTATCACTACATCAGAATTGCAGTCTTTTCAAATCTTTTATAATGCTGTCTATACGCAACTTCAAAGTGGCAGAGAGGATGATGCCCTCATTGGGACTGTTGGCAACAGTTGATGACTTTCTGACCTGAAGATCAACTGACCTGCCTTCCTGATTGCAGTAACAAGAGTGCTTTCAGAAACAGAATAAACACTATCTTTCCCCAATGAGAAAAGACTGTCATGAAATGTCACTTAACTTTTGAATCCTTTATTCCTCTGCCAAGAATTGGAGATTGGCCACTGGGAACAAATGGTGTCAGAGAGGTTGGAGCACAGTGACAGATACACAAAGACTGAATATAGAGGTTCTAAGGAAAAAAAAAATACTCACTAGGAGCCCTGAACAAGAAATGATATAGTAAACCTGATGTTACCTTCTTAGAAAATGCATTTTTAATATTCTACATAGTATTATGCTTGGTCTTAGTGTTTTAATATCTATTTCCATGTTATTAGGTCTAAAAACTTTAGATTAGTTTTTCATTGATGATATTAAATTTTTCAAAAGGATTCAAGAAAGTACAAAGGAGTTTACACGTTCGGTAGAACATCGATTTTTGTTTGTTTGTTTTACAATTAGCTTTGTAACCTAATATTATTGGTCAATATCATTTTGTTATTTCTTCATGTGCCCAAATATTAGAAAATCAGGTAAAGAAGGATAGTAAGATGATGGGGGAGACAACAAGGCTGAGAGTCGCATTACTTCAAAACTGAGATGTGTATAATAGAGAACACATTGATTTCAATGTCAACAACTTGGATTAGAGTACTAGTTCTACCATTTCACCTAACTTTTTAACCTTGAGCAAGTCACTTAAACTCTATGAACCTCAGTTTTCCTGAGCAGTATAACAGGCCTACAGGCAATTCACAAAGAGCTTTTGGTGAGTGTTTCTTTGAGATATGTGTAATGAAGGGGCTCTTTCCCCAATTGAGAGCATATGCAGATTGCCTATTGCTTCTTGTCAAATATTTATTAAAAGCCTTGCCTGTGAAGGCAGAATTAAATTCTTTTTTCTTTTTTTGCATTTTTTTGGTGGGGGTGAGGAGGGCAGGGCAATTGGGGTTAAGTAACTTGCCCAAGATCACACAGCTAGTAAGTGTTAAGTATCTGAGGCCAAATTTGAACTCAGGTCCTCTTGACTCCAGGGCCGGTGCTCTATTCACTGCACCACCTAGCCACCCCCAGAATTAAATTCTAATAAAACACTGGAATGACTAGAAGAACTCTTTCTCACCTGATGACTTTTGAGTGAGGAGCCCTTGGGGAGAAAACTGCTAGCTGTTTAAACTAGCCCAGAAGTGAATTGACCCAGTAGCCAAAACACCATGTACTATGAGTAGGAAGTCACTAACCCTTCCACACCCAGAAGTGAACTTGTTAGGTAGAATGTTTGGTAGTCACCACTTTAAATTAGAGTCAACTCTTCCCATGGATATAAGTAGTGGAGGAGAGTTGGGTCCCCTTTTTTGGAGGTTTGTAGTATCAGTTCTTGGAATTTCCCATTGAAAAAAGCTAATAAGGGAAAAATTTAAATTAATATTGAGGAGAAATGCCAGGTAAAAATGATTGTGAAAATAATCACTGGTTAGATGATATTGAGGAGATGATCACTGATAATTGATATGGGGGCAAGAATGATGGAGAGAAACACATCACATGATGTTTCATTTACAGCAATACTACAAAGGCATTCCTAAATCCCAGGGTTACTCTTAGAACCCTGAAAAGAGAAGCAGTAGAAGTATTCTGTCGACCCACCATTTGTGAGCCTTCTTTTGTAACAAAGAATCTGAGGATGAGGGAAGAAGTTAAGCAAAATTCACATGTATCTTTGATACCTTACAGTATATGCAACATTCAACATCAATAATCCCATTCCATCTCAGTAAAGGAATGAAGGCACTGTATTTCCTTACCTCTCCTCTGCTGTCAACCTTGATCATTATAATTACACACTAGTCAGTTTCATTTTATTGTTCTTTTCACTTATGTTCTCCAAAAAACTCAAAACTCAGTAGAGGCAATGATTTCAGACAAACAACAAATTGAAAGAGTACTTCTTTTATGGTTTATTAGGGACTAAGCAAACAAAGACAGTGTCCATTTTGTTTATATTACATATAAATCACAGATATGATTCTCTTGGATGAACAGATCATCTTCAAGGTTGTATATAGCTATGGATATTGACCTCTTTGTTAAGTAATTCCAAAAACCTTTACCAAAACAATTCTTTTTGTTATTGCTGCAGAATTTCATCATTTTTTTTGTTGCTGTTTCAATGTTACTACAAAATATGAGTTCGAAAATGCTTGAGGAAGAACTTTCTGTTTTAGCAATAGAAATTCAATTGGCCAGAAATATTCTTTAATCAAAATGATTAGGCATTCATAAAAATGTTTCTCTGCCCATTAAAAAAATAAAGATAGGATATTTTCTTCTACAATATTTATATCAATTATCTATTTGGAATTTATTGCAGTACAGGTTATAATATTCTAGCCTAAAATTATTTTTCTCATGTTCCTTTCAATTTTTCCATCAGATTTTCTTGACTAGAGTGTCCTTCTATAAGCGCTTTATGGTCTTGAGGATAATAGAATGTTGGACTATTTGTTGGATTGCTGATTAATTTGGAAAGTTTTTATTTATGGATGTAATTATCCATTCTCTTTAAATCTTTAATTTTTCTAGCATATGATCATGCATAGGAAATATATATAGAAATATATATATATTTCCTATGCTCACACACACACACAGACACACACAGACACACACACACACACACAAAATTTCCACCCTGTAGAGAATTCTATTAGCTCATTTCAAGGTGACGCAGTGAATAAAGAGTACTGGACTTAGAGTTAAAAGACCTGAGCTTTAATTCCATCTCAGATACTTCTTAACTACATTATATTAGATAGATAACTTAGTCTTTCTTAGACTCAGTTTCTACATTTGTAAAATAGGGAGTATAATAGCACTCATCACATAGGGTTGTTGGCAGGATCAAAAGAGTTAATATATGTAAAACACTTTGCAAGCATTAAAGTATTACATAAATGTCAGCTATTAATATTTCCTCATCTTTAAAAAATAGTTTAGCTAATGGTTTAGCAGTCCTGCTATTCTTTTTTAAAGTCCAGCTTTTCTTTTACTATATCTTTCTGTTTTCTTTTAGGTTTTCATTTTATCTATTTCTCATCTAATTTTCAATATTCATTTTTAGTGTTCTTTTGGCATTCATTGATTTGTTTATTACTATGTTTTATCCTTCTAATTATATACTCAGTTCACTATTCCTCCCTTTCTTACTTTTATGATTCCAAATATATGAGTAATCCTAAATCTGACTGTGCAAAATTTGTACGTGTTACCTCATTGTTAATTTCCACTTTAACAAAAAGTTGGATAATTTCCTTTTTACTTTTTTACACACTTCTTGTTCAGGAAATCATTATTAAGTCTCAATTTAGGTCAATATCTTTTCCCCATATTTTCTTGGTAATTACTTGGACTTTGGGTTTTCTAACTAAATTTTCTTCATCTTGAAATCTTTGGTTTATTAGCTTTTTATTCTTATTTATATGCTTCTGTCACTCTTTTTCTGACTTATCCCACTTTAATCTTAAGTACATTAGGAAGTATGGCCTATAAACCTGTCTCAGCATTTTCCAAATGAATTTGCATTTCATTGGTCTCCATTATTTGAGGATGGAATCAGAATAGAACCTGCTCCAGTTGGTTTCTGTTCCACTTCAGGTCCAGTGTAGCTACTCGAGTTGACTCCCCTGACTAATTCCTTCCCTGGCTTCCAGTGTTTTTCTCTCTCTACCTGGGATAGATGAGCACCTGGACTTCTTGTTGAGGCAAAATTCAGGTTGCCAGAAATGGTTGGGTAAAAAAGCAATAGCTTATATTACAGTCTCTGTTAATGGGCACTTAGAGGGGAACAGACCTTTTTTGCAACTTTGCTCATTCATTAAGGGAATAATTATCACTAATAGTATCATGAAGTTTTCTCTTTTGAGATACCTGTAGTGCCAGTGATGCTTCTTGATATCTTTTTTCTCTGCCTCAGCCCAGTGTACTTTCTCTTTCTCCTTTTAAACTTTGTGCTGCTGATTCCCACCCCCCCCCCAGCCCCGTACTGGCTCTAATACCCTTATTCTTTTCTCTCTGCTCTAAGACCCTCAAAATCTTCCCCTAGTTCTGATCTAGCTCTCTTTTTTACACAAGGTTCTCAAGGCATGATCAAGTCCCTCATCCAAATAGAGTAGACTCCCTGTTGTACCTGACTGAAATTTCTTTGATTGATTCAAGGAGGTGACCAGGCCTTGTTTACATCTAGCTTTGATTTATTGATTCAATCAAGAAGTGTTCTTACCTAAGAAAAGTAATTAATTTTAAATGAGACAATCAATGAACCTCAATGAACCCCTACTCTTACCTAAGTTATTTACCTTGGTGTAGTTCTCACTTTCTCCTCCTGTAGATTCAACTGTATTTTTTTTCTATATATGATATAAAATTCCTCCTTTGCATTTATTTTCTTATTTTGAGAAAATATGCAGTCTACTGTCTTGTTAGTTATATGACCGAAAATTCATCCTTTATCCTTTACTAATTATTATACATGGTATCTCAAAGTTGTAGTTAAAGCTTACTATTGCCAAATGACTTTTGGGACACCCTGAATTTATTGTATTAATGGCCTATAAAGGATTTTTAAAAACATTTTTTAACCTTTGTGCATTTATTTATATTGAAATATCTCTGTTTTCAAAGACATGCCTATTTTTTAAAATACATGATGTGACGTTTACAAATTACATATTCTTTAATAGTCTCATTCAGAAACTGACATAACATTTTCTAATCTTAGTTTATTGTTTTATTTCCCTTTTTGTTTACTTTTCTTCTAGCATTATACAGATTTGAAAGAGAAACCTTAATGTCTCCATTAATTATTTGGTTCTTTATCTATGCCATGGATTTTTTTTTTTAGGAATTCATGAATGAAAAAATACTCTCTAGGTACCAGGGACTCTGCTAAACACTATGGATTTAAATCTATAAATAGAGAGTCCTTTCCCTCTAGGACATTATGTGCTAGATAGGGGAGTGATGAAAAGAGAAGGGAACACATTGGGATGATAGGAAGTATAGGAGACAATCATATGACACACCCTTTCAACAACTGCGTTGGGCTCTGAGCTAGAAGGAAAAGGCAAAGACTAAGGGAGATGAACGTAGCAACAAGCAAATGGCAATCTCTGTGTCTTTATTAAAGAAGTATTCTTTTCCTTTGCCTTACTTATTTTTGTACCCTTTTATACTGCTCTAAATTGTGTTCTGCAGTCCATGAGGTGATTTGGCCACCTAGCAGATGATTGTGGAATAAGTGAGTCTCTTTAAGTATCTACAGAGCTAGCTCCAAAGTAAGTGGATCAACATCCTCCACAGTCAAAAATTAAGATGCTAGGCTATTTGGCACATAGATGTTTAATAACTACATAACTTCAGTGTTGCAGTATTTTAAAACATAATATTTACCTCTCTTGACCTATTTCAGTTTATTTTAATTGCATTGCCTGAGAACATATAATTTCTTTTTATTCAGATTACTTGGTTTATAGTAAATTTTACTCCTGTCTTTCATTTTCCTTCTGTGTGTTGGTTTAGTAAATATGTCTCTTACAGGTGAATAATTGTTAAGTTTTGCATTCTTGTCCATCCTACTAGTCTGTTTCTTTTTGTCTATTATTTTGTCTAGTCACATTTCAGGTACTATATGTTACATTTGTGTTTTCCTCTGTTTATGTGTTTTGTATTGATTTATATTCCTTTCCCTTTTTAAGTCAGCAAATTTCCCTGTTTTGCTTATATTTATTTGTCTAGATCCATACCGGCCACCTTACTATTCACCTGCTCTGTCTCAAGACCTTTGAATTTACCTAAATTATTAATTTCTATTTTTCCTCTTAAATTTTTTATTTTCTCCTCTCTTTTCTTCTTTTCTTTTACCTTCTCCCACCTCCTCAAAGTTTGTGGTTCAAAATTTACCTTTCCCACTACCTCAACCTCAGCTTACGTTATATTTTTGTGCCCTTTTAAAAGAAGTTTACTTTAACTTTGTTTATCTTATTTTTGCATCCTTCTATACAACTCTCAGTTATTTTTCTCCTATTTTGGATATATATTCTGCATATTCCTTTAGAAAAGATTATGTTCCTTCTGAGAGAGAAAATTTCTTAAGTATCCTCTTTGAGATCTCTCCTCTATTCTACTGTTATATTAGTCTAATTGTAGTGTTTATTCTATCTATCCTTTTACCCTGGTGCCAGTATGCTGAGGGGGGAGATGGAAGCTAAAGTCCAGGAAAGAGGTTCCCTTGTTTTGAAAGGAAGTAGTAGGAAACAGAGATGGAAAGATCAGTGAGAATCATTGAGGAGATCCTTAAATGTGGCCCAAAGAAGTTGATATTTTATCCTCTAGGCAATAATGAGCCTCTAAACCAGCAGTTCTCAACCTGTGGGTTATGTTCAATTTGTAACAATGAAAATACATCCTGCATATCAGATAGTTTCATAACAATAGCAAAATTACAGTTATGAAGTAGCAAAGAAAATAATTTTATGGTTGGGGGGGGTCATCACAACATGAGGAACTGTATTAAAGAGTTACAGCATTAGGAAGGTTGAGAACCACTGAGTTCGAAATGTTTTGAAAAGGAAAGTGGCATAGTCAGACCTGTGATTTATGAAGATTATGTTGGCAGCTGGGTGGACAGTGAATTAGAGAAGTTTCTCAAAAGGATCTATGATCTCATTAATTTAAATGTTCCCTCCAAAGATGGAGATCATCACATATCCTCCCATGCCTACCTATTATATGCAATGCTTATCCAGTCCTCCCAGGGAATCCACCTTCCTCATTTTCTCTTGATATTATAAGCACTTCTGTTATCTTTCTCTTGTCCCTTGCTCTCACTTTATGATCAGCCAATCTTCTATTTCTAGTACACATTTCCCAGATGAATTGTGCTGTTTATATGGTAGATCAGAAATAAAATGTATGTCAATTATCTTTTGGTCTCTTGATAATTAAAGGAGACAATGTATAATAGATTTAAAAAATCCATTCTGATTATTTGTACCTTGAGCATCACTCTACAGCTATACACAAAGAGAAGGAAATTAAGTGAGACAGAGAGATCTTAAATATCTGAAAATTTCTCTATGTTCTCAGAGTCTATGTATATAAGTTCTTTTAGCTACCTCTTTTCCAGTTCAGTCTTGTAGCTCACCTTTGGGCTGCTGACACATTTGTCTGATTCAGCAGATGTTCATCTGATTTTTTCCTTCCTATCCTGCTACTCCATCTTCCTTCTTTATATTATAACAGCCCAGCTCATTCTTTACCTGTCATATTATGTTATCTTTTGCCCTTTGCTTCTTCTTCCTATCTCAGAACTGCAGTGTTCCCTGCCTATCATGCTGTCCTAATTTTTAACAGCTTATTTGACTGTCCCATTTCTAGGGATCTGCATCCTTTTGTCCTTCATCTGTGCCTTCATTTAAATGTGTACGTGCATGGACAAAATTATTTTGGGATCAAAAATTGGATGTAGGTTGAGACATTTACAAGGGCATGAGGAAAAATAAGAATAGTTTGTAACCCCACACACATCCAAATCGTCTTATTAAAATTGAACATGCATTTTAAGGTAGCAGTGTTTCTGAAGTAAAGTAAGGTATCGTTAGAAATTGTGAGGGCATGAAAGAGAGTTCTGAACTGGGAACAAAAAAAGATAGACTCTTTAATCATTCTACAGGCCGAGAGACTGCAGTGTCAGAGACGAATTAATTTACTATGTTTTTCCATTACTTCATAAGGTAATGTCTTGGCCAACTGATTTTAAAAGTTGTGAAGACCACTTTAAAGTGTAAAGGATTTATCCTTTACTCTTATATTCAAATGGAAATTACCATAATCATTATTTTATAAAATTTCATGATAAATAGAGCTGTATACCTTTTGGCTATGAATAGAGCATTGTGCTTTTAGGTACTAGGGAACTCTTAGTAATGTGAATATGTGAAGTTATTAGATTTCAGTATTTTAAAATTTAGAGCTGTAAGGGATCTTAGAGATAATCTAATCCAATCCCATCATTTTTCGGATAAGGAAATGGACAGTCAGAGCAGGGAACTTATTTGTACTAGAGCACACAGCTATTTTAATGATAGAGCCAGGACTAGAATTCAAGCCTATCAGTATTCTTGAGAATTAAGCCTTTTTTTAAAAAAAGTATACCTGACTTCAGAAACTCATATCTAAGTATAACTACAGAATCAAAATAACAGCATGGCTAATCTAAGCACTCTTTACTGTTTGTGGAATAAGCTACATAAACATATAAACTGGTCTGTCAACTCTCACGTACCTCAAGGCACAAGGTAGTTTGTCTTTCTTAAGCAAGTCACCATTCTTCAGGGTCATCCTGTAGCCTAGCTTAGTAGTGGGATAAGAGCGGATATATTCTAAGTACTTATTGAGTGAAGAAATGAATGTTTGAATGAATATAAAGTGGTTTTTTGAGGTGGGAGGGGAAAGGAAAGCTTAGAGTTAAATTCAGGGTTATTGGTCCAGGGGTTCCTCTTTCTTCCTTTCCTATTCCTTGGTTCACTCATTTGTATCAAATGCTTGTTCAGAATACAATAAAAATCAGCTTATTTAGAGAAAAAGTCTATCATGAAAGTACAAATGAGAAGAACTTAACACAAAAGCAAAACAAAACAACAAAACGAGAAATTCCTGATGCTTGTCAGTTCTCTAGGCAGTGGTGAGTCAAGGAGAGGGAGATGGGATAAATTCACAAGGTATGGAGTGGCAGCAAATTTTTTCTAGGTAGATATCACTTCTAAAGTGGGTCAATTAACCAGACAAGACTCCAAATGTTCATAAATATATCACACTCAGGCAGCAATATCCTTCCCTTGAAATTGGCTAGTTACTGTTACCGCATGTATCTGCTCCTGGGCTTCAAAGTTCTATTGGCTTCCATGTCACGTGATCCTTTATTTTCTTCCCCACAGAAGACAAACAAACAACTACATTTCCCATCTATTTCTTTACTGTAAAGAAGCTAGAGATGAATGCCATTGCCCCTTCTTTTTAATGGCTTCTTCTGATAAGTACAAGCCTTGCACTTATATGATAATGAACATGCTATTTTTTTTTCCAATTGTTTTGGTCCCGATATAAATAAACTACTTGCTTAGACTACTCAAAGAATTCATTCTGTTTTTGAAGTTTACTTTCAATTAAACTCCTCCTCAGTTTGCTTCTCTAGTGACACCTCATACACCTTTATAAAGGGTGAGATCGATGAGCAATGACAGCATTTCAGATAGCATTACACAGAAAAGGCTGCTTAGGAACTTGCCTGAAAAGAAGATAAAAGAACTGGGAGTGGCAGAAATGTACAAGTTTAGCCCACAGCTGTTCAAGAAAATTTGATTTGCCCTTTTCTATTTAAGCAGCCTACTTAGTGGTAGTAGTTACTGGGTAAGCTCCAGTTCAAAGCTGATGCTCTCTCCTAGTAAAAGACAACTTTTAACAGGGGGAGCAGCCTGTGCAGCTCCACAAGGCCTCATTTGTGGAAGCTGAGAACTACTGTTTCTGTTTCAGGAAACTGGCAAACACACACACACACACACACACACACACACTCACCTCACTCATTTTGCTGGCTCTGCAAAACATTTTGCACAGCTGTACTCAAACCCATTAGCTCAACCTTTCAGAAAATTCTCTCACAAAATTGCTTAGAGGTACACAGGTTGACAGTTGCTGTGTGTTTTGAGAGCTTTACCTGTAGGAAGCCAGTTCAGCATTCTTTTTTCTTAATTGGTCTGTAGAGACTGGTCATTTTATAGAGAGAGGCTCCATACCTCAGAGAGAATGACATCTACCTTAGCCCATAATCAGCTAATTTAAGGAATGGGAATACTACTGACTCCTGGGGACATTTACCCACACTCCACATTGAGACTAGGTTAAGAGGCTACAGAAACATATCAATGAATATAAAATTAAGGGAGAATAGGGAATAGAGAAAAACATAACTTCCAAAGTGGTTAAAGTCTATCATTTTAAAATGTAAGAATGTAGTCACCCTTGAGGATATCAACATAGTAGTTTAAAACAGAAGAACTGATTTGATTTCAAAAGTACTGAATTCTAATACTTTATATTTAGTTGTAGTTTTGGGTACTCAAGAGAATCATACCAAATCACAGGATCAGTCTTTAAAATCTTTTGTTTTTTACTATCATGTGATACACTTAGAGAGCAGAAAGTTTCCTCAGAGACCATGTAGATACCTGTCTAGAGACCACCTCATTTAGATGTAAAAGACAAGCCACAGAGCTGAAGAGCTAATATTTGAATCCATGTCTCCATGTTCTTTCAGAGAATCAATACCTACAAGTTGCATGCCATGTGTTAGTAGGATTTTATTTACATTGGAGTGTTCGTATAGATTACAGCTAGCAGATATCAAGACTGAAATTCTACTATAGCACCATCCAGGCTAGCCACGCAACTTTGTACACTGAGTTTTGCAGGTCTTTTCCCCATTGGAGTAACTTCCTAAGTTCATAAGGTACCATATGAACATCTACTTCTAAAACTATTTTTTTACAAATCCCTAATTGTATGTTTATGAGTATTATTGCCAATTGTAGTTAATATTATTAATATTAATGCTAGTATATATAATTATCTCTTGGCAAAGGCATTGACTAAGTTGTCATTCATAGTAAGGACAGTAGCTACAGGCAAAGATCCCTCCTGTCCTCACTCACGGTAACTGCTTGGTGTCCATGCTGTTTCCAGCAGCTCTGGCCCCCCTGCAGTTCCTGTCCCTAGCAGTCCTCAGCAGGAGTCCTTAGCAGAAATTCTGGCTGGCTCAAAAAAAGGAGTTTGTGCCACAGCCACCACTTCCAGTCACCTCACTAACTCTAGCTTGGCTCCTGCTTCCTCTTGCCCCACCCCTCCTTGCTGTATCAACAAGTTCAAGGGGTATGGAACATCTTCAAATCTCATAACAATTACAACAGTAACACTACTAAGTACAAAGCTTTGTTGGGTTTCTAGTGTCTGCTTCTTTATGAACCCTGAATTTTTATTGATTTAATTGGCTCTCTGTTGGGCCTTAGCTGTATGTTTTCTTTGTTGCCAGAGTTAATGCTACAACATGCTGCTTCTGACTTCACTAGAGTGGGTCTGTCTCTTCTCTCTTCATTGTGCCTCAAATGCTGTTGAACTGACACTACAGCTCTTCGTTAGGATGTTTCCCTCTATTTGAGTAGTTTTATTATAAGTGGTGAGGGCAGGGGTGTGGGAGAGAGAAAGAAGAGAAAAAATGTTCTCTGCCTTGAGAAGCAAATCCAAACTGAAAGTTTGTAAAGGAATGACCATGTGTTAACAACTTGTTATGAAATCAACAATTATTCATCTTAGACTACATCACATGACAACATCAATTGAATTTAGCCCCCACCTTTAAATGGAAATAAAATATGTTTATTGAAATAGCACATATTAAAGTTAACAGAGAAAGTGGCCTTAATGGAATATAGGTTATATCTTCATTGATTGCAAAGGATGAAGGGTTGACAGAACTCTGTACCCCAAACACTCCAATATATCTTTTTTCTGTAGGGGGGAAGGCAAGGCAATTGGATTTAAGTGACTTGCCCAAGGTCACATAGCTAAAAAGTGTCAAGTGCCTGAGGCCAGATTTGAACTCAGGTCCTCCTGACTCCAGGGCCAGTACTCTATGTCACCTACCTGCCCTTCCAGTATATCTTTGCTCACAATGATGAGACCATTCTCTCCAAAAAATAAAAAAAAGAAAAGAAATAAAATATGCCACCAAAGAAATATATAAGAACAGAAGGTGAATTAGTGACAAGGTGAGTCCCACAGATCAAAACTAATAAATCAGAATGTATTGCTATTATCCTCACAAAGTCAGAGGTAAGTGAGAAAAACCTCCAAGAATATTGGCTGGATCTTCCGTTATAATTTATGGAAAGATATTGGTAACATTAACTAGCATGACTGAAAAACAAAACCCATTGGTATGGACTAATAAGTTGTGATTTGAAGAGGACTCAAGCTCACATAATATCTAGAACCTCTACTAGCTAATGCAAGACTAATAATGAGGTTAAAAGCCATAGACAACATAAGTAATATGCAAATTGGTTGATTCATATACTCACCTGAATGCCTGCAACAGAGGAGAGAAGAAATCTACCTGTCCTCCCTGTTACAAGAATTCTTGAATGTTCTGGACATGAAAATCAGGACAGAGGCTCCTTAGAGATCCCTCCCTTCTCCCTTTCTCTATCCCTGTTTCCATACACACACACCCATGCATGTGTTCATATACACACAAACTGGAGGAAGGATTGCTGTTTTACACTTAATCTTGTGTATACTTCAAAAGATACCTCAAGTAAAAATGTCTTGTCAAGCAGTCATTTCTAGCACCTTGTAATGCAAGTCTGAACCCTGATCATCTGCTTAGATCACCAGACTAACACACCTGTTTTCAAACCTTAGATGGTGTTTTAACCAACAAGAAAATGTCTTTTCACTGGGTTGGTAATAACTGGTGACCTAAAGGAGCAGCAGCATCACTTACTATATTGATAGTGAGTAAAATAGGAGGCAGAGAAAGATGTATTAAGGGAGTTACTTAAGTAGTGAACACAAATATAGCAAAAGCATTGAAAATAATTAAACTAGATAGCACCATAGTTTTAAATTAACTGAATTTGGAAGTGGAGCCAAGATGGTGGTGTAGAAGCAGCAAGGTTTCACAGCTCCCACCTACCCACCTCAAATACCCACAAAATATAACTCTAAACAAATTTTAGGGTTCCAAAACTCACAAAAAAACAGGAAACACAACTCTTGCTGAAGGCAGCTCGCCAGGTGGGGCTCATTACAGCAGGCTGGGAGCTAAAACCAGCTCAGTCTGAAACTTTAGCCTGGTCCCAGGGCAGCCAGGAGGAGCCGCAGCTGGAGTCTTCAGCAGAGGGGATCAGTGGCAGCTGTGGCAGTTTCCGGATTTATGAAGCCAGGAAAATAAGGAGTAAGTGAAAGGTCAGTGGAATTCAGCTAAATTTGGGGGAGAAAAGCAGTCTGTCCAAACTACCCCAAGTGCACAAAAGCAGCAGAAGCAGCAGTAGCGGCAGAAACGGCAGCTGCCTCCACCTGGTTGCTTCAGAGCTCCTGGCCTGTAGACTGCAGGGGGCCAAGCAATTGTTCAGAGGCCAAGTGCTCTTGTGTTGAGCAGCGTGGATCCAGATTGTG
>CM053601.1:114750729-114767529 GCA_028646575.1 Pseudocheirus occidentalis | reverse complement strand
AAGAAGGAAGGAAGGAAGGAAAGAAGGAAGAAAGGAAGGAAAGAAGGAAGGAAGGAAGAGGTGGCAAGTTCCAGTTGGGTCCCCAGTGGGGCTGCTCTTGGACAAACAGAGGTTGTTTGTCCTTCCTAAATTTGGCTAACAATTAATACCAAGAAAACACAGTTATTCTACCAACCAGCACCACACCAGTCATATGCGGAACCATCATTACAACAAACAGAGAAGTTTTGAATACTGTGGATAAGTTCACTTACCTTGGCAATATACTTTCCACGGATGTACATATTGATAATGAGCTTGATGCATGCATTGTCAAAACTAACTCAGTGTTTGGGAGGCCCTGAAGGAAAGTGTGGGAGAGAAAAGTTTAGACTGACTACCAAACTCAAGGTCTACATAACCATTGTGTTGACCTCATTGCTGTATGCCTGTGAAATCTGGACAGTCTAACAGCACAATACTAGGAAATTGAATCACTTCCATTTGAATTGTCTTAGGAAGATTCTGAAGATCACCTGGCAGGATGAGGTCCTTTCTTGAACTGAACTGCCAAGCATTCAAATTCTACTGCAGATAGTGCAACTCTGATGGACTGACCATGCTGTTCAAATGTTAGACTTGCCTAAAAGACTATTTTATAGAGACTTCACACAAGGCAAGTGCTCACATGGTGATCAGAACAAGAGATAAAAGGATATTTTCAAGGTCTCTCTGAAGAACTTTGGAATCAATTGTGAAACATGGTAGACACTAGTACAGGACCTCCCAGCATGGCAAGCCCACATCACAAAAGGTGCTATACTCTATGACGAAAGCAGAATAGAGGTAGCTCAAGAGAAATGCAAGATGTGCAGATTTAGAGAATCCACTCCAAATGTTCACATGGGCTATTTGTGCCTGACCTAGAACATCCTGAGCTCATACTGGTCTGGTTAGCCACAGCTGTACACACTGAAATTTAACTCTAGCATAGTGACTTCATTTGGGGTCTCGTCAAGAATGAAGGACAACAACTAAGCATAAGACAAGTCTATTAATCATTCTTATTTAGACTGGGTAAAAAAACCTATCATATTTGCTTATGGAAACTAGTTCCCTTATCTATCCATATTGAGAAATATCCATGTTTTTAAAATAAAGTAATAATAATTCTGGAGATGAGGCAAGAATTTAATAAGTAGCTATTTACTTTATTTTCTTTCATTTGTAGGGCAGTTCTTTTTAATTGGACAGAAGTCAATGATTGTGCAAAACTCTTCTCTAGAATTATTTTTTGTTATATAGACCATTTATCTTTTGAGAATAGAAGATAAATTTGAAGGTCTTGAATTGACTTCAAGTACTTAGTTTCGTTTTGTTTTTAATGTAGCAATCACCCATGCTTCAGGGAGATGTTTTTGATATATAATTAATTTTATCCACCAGTGTTATCAATAAGAATTTTTTTTCTCTCCTACACCTCTGAAGTACTTTGACACAAGAAAGCTTATTTTTTTTATATTTCTTTTATATTTCTTATGTTTTGTGTCAGGATGTATGGATCCTGAGTTCTGTTCCCACACTGCCACAAAATTTTGTAAAATCTTGATTTTAATTGACTATCAAAATAAAGTTGTTAATTCTTGTACCAACTTGGAAAAATCACATAATACTCTTTACTTATATTTCTTTAAAAAAATGTGATTAAGAAGTTGTAAAGCCAAGAACGAGTAGCTTTCCAGAGGACTGCTACTGTGAACAGCTTCAAGGTTCTGATTACTTAGTATAATGAACTCTCTATTTATTCAGCAGTAAATTAAGGCAAAACATTCACAGAAATCAAAGCATTCACAATGTTATGACATAACGACATATCACTAAAATGGCCACATAGATTTGACCAAAGTGGCCACATAGTTTTAAACAAAGTACAATCATTTAGGAATTCAGAAATTTAGTAAGTCCTTAATTCAGTCCTCCTTAAGGAGACTTGTCTCCTTAATGGACACAAAGTATAAGGTCAAAGTTCTCCACCCCTAGGTCACAGTAAATCATAATCTTCTCAGTCATCATCAAGTACCCAAGAAGAGATCTTTTGATCTTGACTGAAGGCTGACTTGCAGCTTCCATGGTTTCTCTTCCATGGTCCCAGCTCCTGCCTGAATCTATACTACTGTCACCAGGGTACAAAGGGAAGACAGAGCTTAAGAGAGCCACAATATTCATATACATTGCCAGCACTATCATCAATTGATAATTGATAATCTAGATTATTTTGTGAAAACAACTGTGAAAAAAACTCAGACCCACCAACAAGGTCTGAGAAGTCAACACGAATCATCAGCATAGAAATCAACACAGACCTACAAACAAGGTCTAAGAGGTCAACTCAAATCATCAACATAGAAATCAACAAAGATCTACAAACAAGGTCTAAGAGGTCAATATAAATCATCAGTAAAGTCCCAGGACCTCTAAAACCCTCCTCTAGGACTTCTGTAGACAGACAACCAGAAAATCCTGTTTCAGGGCTCCCAGTAAGGTCTCAGGGCTTCTATACAAAGTATCACAAACAAACATCAACACAGACAGAACAGACAAACATCAAGTGCCAGGATACCACAAGTTTTCTCCTTCTCCACCACAAGAGCTCCCTTTTCAGTTCTGCTCTCTCCAGCCTGGGCCTCTCCTTATATATGGTCATTAGATCCTCCCTTTCCTGTTGCATCAGCAACAGGAATTCACAGGTTCTAGGGTTCAAAACTTGTGGGGTTCACAAGTTTTGTTTCTTAACAGATTTGATACAAGGCTCAAAAGAAACCTGAACTGTAATAAGGTGTTAATTCAGTAGCTGAAACAAGAGTTAACTACTTCGTTGCTTGCCATTACAGAAGTATGTAATATCTCCAAATTGCATAGATCTCATTTTAAACTAATACATATAGAGTAGAGCTGTATTTTACTTTCCTATTCATTAACCTCTGTTAGTGCAGAATCTAATACAGGTTTCCCATATTATATCTTTACGGTTTCAAAGTATTCCAATTTTAAATTGCTCTTGTGATAAGATAGTAATATCAACATTTTTCAAAGTAACAGATTGACCACTGACAATAACATCATTCTCAAAAACATATCATATCTTTGTAAACAAATGTACATGTATTGTTTTATGTATTTGTCATATAAAACAGAATGATGTAAGTTTCTCAATTGAATCACAACAAAATTCTTCAGATACGTGGGCAATTTTCTATCTTGTCATAATGGCTTCCAACAGAACAACTTGAGGTTATTCTGTAAATAATAACTCAAACATCATTTCAACCATATAAACAAGTAAAGGGGAAAAAATCCAGCAACAACAGCATTTCCTCCATAGAATATAGCTTTTAAAAAATTATCAACTTTGTAAATTACTTTAAATTATGAGACACATGAAAGCAGTGACTATCTTTTGATATTCTTTATAACCACAGACCTTAGCAAAATATCTCGAAAATAAGCTGATCTTTAATAAATGCTTGCTGGATGACTGAATTTAAACTGTACCACATAAGTAATAATTCCGATGTCAGAGACAAATTTGGTTTTTTTAAGTTTGTGATTATTAAAAAACAGATAACTTGCTTTGGAAAAAAAATTGTGCCTTGCACACATATTTTTCCATGTTCAGTTTCAGTAAACATGTTGACCCTTTTTGACCTTTTTTTTTTACCCCTTCAAAAAATACAGTAATTTTCAATACCAGTAATAAACTTAGTGGATTACACTTTTGGGATTTAGGTTTTTTATTTGTGTGTTAAAATTTTTTTTCTATATTTATGCCACTTAAACTTTCTTTATTTCTTTACTAGTACTTATTACAACTACTGTGGTAGATTTTTTTTTCTTCAAAGTGGAGATTTGTTTATCTATCATAATGTGACATTTTACTCAGTGCATTAAAGACAACAAAAATTAAGATAACTAATTATGATCATGATTATTACAATTTCAAATGATTATAACTATGAATCATTTTTATTTTTTAAGTAGTCATTTTTATTAAGGAAGTACTTACAATTACAAAAAAGTGGAGGGCAGCTAAGTGGCACAGTGGATAGAGCTCCAATTCTGGAGTTTGGAAGATTTTTGCTGAGTTCAGATCTGGCCTTACTAGCTTTGTGACTCTGGGCAAATCACTTAACCTTCTTTGCTTTAGCTCCTCATATGTTCAAATGAGCTCAAGAAAGAAATGTCAAACCACTCCAGTGTATCTGACAAGAAAACCCCAAGTGAGGTCACAAAATTTCAGACACTACCAAAAACAATAAAAACAAATTAGTGGTTGAGAATCATAGTATACATTCTGGTACTTTTAACTTCCATTCAATGATTATTGAACTTCAAGTCTATTCCCTCCATATTCAAATTAAGCAAGCAGAACAACAATGTAACTCTCTGCGTCATCTACACCCATGGAGAGTGGCAGTAGTAGATCCAATTCTAGTCGTGATTTACCACAAATGAATTCAAATTTGACTTTGAAAGTACATACTGTATTAAATTATTACTATACTGTATTCACTACCAGTTGAAGCAAATTTGCTACATTAACTTCATTTTTGTTGACTCATTTGAATTTTGCATTCTATTAAAAATGGATACATTTATGTAGGGATTATATCATATAATTTCTAGAATGTCATTTTGGTCATTGATTTCAGTCCCCTCTGAGAGGATTTCATGTCCCATAGGCATTCTGTCCCGAAGTTTAGAAAGCTCTGACTATTCCCCTGAGGGGAATAGTTTGAGATACCAATGAAAAGACACATGATAATACTGATAATAATGTGCTAGTAGAATATTTAGCTCCTAATGATTAGCACAAATATTAACATTTCATCTCTTATAAAGCTATTTTGAACATAAGAATGACTTTACATTTATCTTTATTAATTTTTACGTAATTAGAATTAAACCAATATCCTAGATTGTCAATATCCTTTTAAATCCTAACTTTGCTATCCAATATGTTAGCTATTGCTGCCAGATTTCTCTTTTTCTGCAAATGTGATAAACATGTCACCTTTTCCTTTCAGAGATGTGGGCTGGGAGGGAGTCTTCCACAGTGCTGACAAAAAGCATGTTATGAACAGCTGTGAGAGGTCCAGTATTAGACAGAGAAGATCTCTAGTTGATCTTCACAGTTGATAATATGTTGACAAAATCAAATTCCAGATTGACAAATACAGAATATGGAAAAATGACACTATGGAATCTAAATCAGAAGATTGAATCAGCATCAATATATCCAAAGAGGAGTGAGTTAAACACTGATAATGGCAGTTTGTTCAAAGAGAGGAAAAGCCTTAGACTGAGCAAATTTGTCAGTCATTAATGACAAATTAAGTACCTGCTAGCATCTATGTCAAAGTATTTGGGAGGAAGGAGAAGGTAGATTGGTGGGTTCTGTCAATCTATACCACTTAATTAGTTGACTCCTGAATAGGAGATGCATGAATGGAGATGATATATATATAGTGCCCAATAAATATTTACTTATGTTATATGAAGAAAATCAAGAATAATTTTATCAATATGTAAGAAATTATAAAAATGTGTAACATAATGCACAAACTACTTTTCTAAAAGGGCTGATTAATTAATGCTTGATCAAATTAAATTTAAAACACATAATTTTAAAAGACACTTTTCATCATTATATCTTGCATTATGAATATTTTTTGAAGACAAAATTCCTTTAGATATGTAGTTACTGTTTTGCAAAATCAACCTTTTTTTCTCAAGGGCTTTTTGGTTTCTTGGGGTTTTTTTAAAGGATCTTTTGTGAGATCTGCAAAATATGACTTCAAATTCAACTTCATTGAAATTCCACTGTTTCCTATTCTTGCAAAAGTTAATTTCTCCATGCCAAAGTACAAGTTTTAATTAAGGTTATATGCATCCAGACTCATTAATAATCTTCAGATTAATTGCTAACTCATGATTGGGAGATGGCTACTAGAAAAGGTTAAAAATTAACTGTTAGCTCTAAGAGGTAGACCAGTCAAAATTTTTTAAAGTTGTTATTAGCTGAAAAAATGAAGAAAAATTGAAATGAAGAAATTAGTGAATGGTTTAAAAAAAGTCATTATTTAGACACCTATAGGTCATTTAGTTTAGCTAACATAACTCTTTTTTGTTTTGAAGATATTTGGTATAATATATAATAAATTAATACAAATGTTGATGGGTATGTACACACACACACACACACACTTATGTGCATAAGCATAGCATTTCATTTGAATTATTCATGCTACTTGATATCACTTCCCAAGTGCAACCAGTCTAACTATAAGACAATGAGGACAAAAGAAAATAGTATGATGTTTTCTGGGGAGGTCTTCAAGTTGTCATTGTTGGTGAGTCATTTGACTTATGTCAGTTCTTCATTATCTCATTTGGGATTTTCTTGGCAAGGAGTAGTTTGTTATTTCCTTATTCAGTTCATTTTACAAATGAAGAAACTGAGGCAATCTGGTTTGCCCAGGGTCACATAGCTAGTGTTTCATTCAGGCCCAACACTCTATTGGCTATTCTACTTAGTTGCCCTAGTGATTGCCATTCTAGTACTTAAATTACTCTCTATTTAAATGGAAATCTCAAATTAATTACAATATCCATGGTAGCTAGGAGCTTCTGAGCCTCAGAAGATGAGCTTTGGGTAGATTGAATTCTAGAGTATGCTTTTTGCTTTTGAATTATATAAGCTTGACCTTGGCACAATGTTGATCACAGAAGCGTAAGGTTCACAAAGGAGACAATGTTATTAAGAGGGCTTTTTTTCCTTTAATTTCTCTTTCATATCTCTCCTTAGGATCGCCTTATCCCAAGGACCACATAGTATGAATGGTTTGTGTAGTTTTCCCCCCTCTTTTTTCATCAGTTAAAAATTCTTTTTTTTCTATCCATCCTAGGTACCTCACTTTAAATGAGATATACACTTAATTATTTGGCAAAAAGATACAGCAGGATTCCATTAATTACCAACTAAAATGATCATAAGAACAGGATATGAAATGCAGGATTAAGAGAATTGTTTTCAAATTCTGATTGGCAATTGTTAAACAATTCAAATTATTATATAGTTGTTTCCCAATCTTGGAATGATCTTCCCCCTTCTTTCTCTCTCACCTTCCCACAGTAAATCATTTGTCAAGACTTGTCAATTTCTACTTCTACAAGCTTGTTGCTCTGTCCCCACTTGGAAACTATTCTGATTCAGGAATTTCATTTCTGAAACTATCCTGATCATTTGTAGCCCTCCCAGAAATCTCTATACCACCAGTCTTCTACACAGCAATCAAGTTTGTATTCTTAAAGTTCAGTTATGAACTTGTCCTTCTCTGGACAAGAAGCTCAGTGATTCATTCATGTATTTAGGATTAAATCAAACTCCTCTATTAGGCATGGAAAGACCTTCATGACCTGCCCTTAATAACACTAATTTATTTTTTCTAGAGTTATTAACATTATCGCCCCTCATATACTCTATATTTCAAAGAAACTGGCCTACATACTGACATCTGACATTTCTATGTCTTTGCACAGGGTATCCTCCATGCACAAAATATTTTCCCTCTTAACCACTGCTTCAAAATGCAACTCACATGCTCCCTTTTACATGATAGCCTCCCTGAGATTCCCAGAAATTAGTGCTCTTCCTCTCATTACTTTTTATTTCCTCTTTGTGTATGTACGTATGTGTGCATATATATATATATACACACACACATATGTATATATACATACATATATAAATCTATCTCTATATATGTATCTATCCATCTCTCTGTGTGTATATCTACACACAGACACAGACACACACACACACACACACTCACAAAACATCTCTACCCCAGATGGGATGAGTGATACAAGTTGGGCTATATATGAAGCTATGGGGGGTAAAACAAGACTCCTATTAGAGAATGTGGATGAAGGAAAACAAAAATGAGTTGTAAGAATCAGTGTCTATGGGTAATGGAGTTTTCTGGTTCCAGGTATAATAGTTTAAACACTATCATAAGAACCCTGGGAGGCCCATATTTCAGGAATTTATTTAGATAAGTAACACCTGGAATCTGTGAGGTCCTCCATATCTCCACAAGAGACTGCAATATCAATTTTTGAGTAGAGTCAGAAAAAGAACATAGCTTAGGGTGCATTCCTATACTCCTATTCCCCAAGAAGGCTATTTGACAAGAATTCTATATATTTCCTATATATTACATATTAAAATTTAGAGGGTTTAATTTTCTTTTAAGAGTATAGAATAAAAATCCCTGTCTCCTAAGTTACTTATGGTAGTTTAGTTTTTGGGTTTCTTGCAGCCAGGAACAGTCTTTTTAAAAATATTTATACTTTACTTAACATTCTTTTTTTTAATTGAGCTCTAAATTCTATACCACTGCCAACCCTTCCCCACTCATTGAGAAAAATAAAGCAAGAAAAATAAATTGAAAAAAGTATGCTTTGATCTCGACTCAGATTTCATCAGTTCTCTCTCTCTGGAAGTGGATAACATTTCATCATGACTCCTTTAGAATTAGAACTGCATTCATAAGAGCAGCTAAGTCGTTCCCACTGACATCTTTACAATATTGTTATTGCTATGTATAATAGTCTCCTGGTTTTTTCTCACTTCACTTTGCATCAGTTCATATATGTCTTTCCAGTTCTTTTTCAAACCATCTTGCTCATCATTTCTTAAAGCACAATGGTACTTTATCACAAAAATATGCCACAATTTGTTCTGTCATCCCTCAATTGATGGGCGTTCCCTCATTTTCTAGTCATTTTCCACCATGAAGGCTACTGGTGAGTGTGTGTGTGTGCATGTGTATGTGTGTGTGTGTGTGTGTGTGTGTGTGCATTTTCACATATAGGTCCTTAGAGTTTTTCTTTAAAGTTTTGGCTCAGTCCCTTAAAATATTTGAGAAATTAAGCCTTTATCAAAGACACTTGCTGAAATATTTTCCCCACTGTTCTAAATTTGGTTTTATAAGATTGGTTTCTGCAAAAAGAAAAAAAATTAATTTCTTACAATCAAAGTTATTCATTTTACATATTATTATGCCCTCTTTCTCTTGTTTGGTCACAAATTCTTTCCTTATTCATATATCTGACAGGTAAATTTTTCCATGCTCCCTAATTTGCTTATGATAACAAACTTTATGTCTAAATCATTTACTTATTTTCACTTTATCTTGGCATACTGCATGAAATACTGATCTCTGCTTAGTTTCTGCTAAACTGCTTTCCAGTTTTTCTAGCAATTTTTGTCTAATAATGAATTCTTCTCTTGTACCCTTGATCTTGTTGGGAAAATTTCTAGTTTATCCCCATTACAGATAATGCTTTCTCTTGATTTTAGATAGATACTATTTATAACTTTGAGAAGGCTCTATTTGTTTTTGTGCTTACTTGTGTTTTTAATAGGGATGGGTATTGTATTTTTGTCAAAACCTTTTTTCCCTACATCTATAAGATTTTGTTTTTGTTATTGATATGATTAATTATGCTGCATTATTGGTTTAAATCTCACCTGGTTAACATGTATGATATTTTCGATATAGTTTCATATAATCCCCTTGCTAGATATTTATTTAACATACTTACTTCAATATTTATTAGGCAGATTGGTCTATATAGTTTTACTCCTTGGCTTTTGCTCTTCCTGGTTTAGGTATCAAAACCATATGTTCACCATAAAAGATATTTGGTAGGACTCTTTTTATATTTATTTGTTTCAATAGTTTATTTTGTGTGGGAATTGTTCTTAAATTGTTTGGTGGAATTCACTTGTAAACCTATCTTGGTGTGTGTGTGTGTGTGTGTGTGTGTGTGTGTTTTCCTATTAGGAATCTCATGTGTAGATTTTCCATTTTTTTTTCTAAGTAAAGAATATGTAAGTATTCCATTTCCTCTTCTGTTAAACTGATTTATATTTATATTTATATTTTTGTATATATTCATTTTACTTATATTATAAATTTTAATGTCACATAATTGGGGAAAATAGCTCCTAATTGTTGCTTGAATTTTATATTCATTGGTGGTATATTAACTCTTTTCATTTTTGATAATATAAATTTGTTTTTATTCAAATTAATCAATAATTTATTTGTTTGTTTTTCATAAACCAGTTATTAGATTTATTTATTAGCTCATTTTTTCATTCAATTTTATTGATCTCTGATTTTTCAGGATTTTTATTTTGTTGACTAATTGAAAGTTTTTAATTTGTTCTTTCTCTAGTTTTTTTTTCTTTTTAGTTAATGTCTAATTCACTGATTTGCTCTTTCTCTCTTTCACTGAAATAAGCATTTAAAGATACATATTTTACCCTAAGTACTGTTTTTGGAACATCCTGTAAATTTTAGAATATTTCTTTACTGTTGTCATTATCTTTAACATGATTATTGATTGTTTCTAGAATTTGTTCTTTGACCATCTTATTCTTTAGGACTGGACTATTTATTTTCCAACTAAGTTTTCCGATACTTTCAAGGTCCTTTATTTAGTGTAATTTTCTTTCATAATTGTCTGAAAATGGCACATTACATATTTTTACAATTCCAATGTACCATGATTATCTCTTTTACTTATGTCTGTTTCTGCTTTTATCTTTATCTAAGATAATCATTGCTGCCCTCCAATCTATTATTTTTACTCTGTGTGTGTTTTCCTTGAACACCTCTTTCATGTGATTCCCCCCCCATATTATTGTTCTCCCTTACTTCCATTTTCCCCTTCCCTCTTTTCCCCATGCATACCAATTTTTTACTTGTTCATAATTTGATGGATCATTCCAACATAATCACCTCCTAATCATGTCCTCTGTCTATGTATAGTTCTTCTACCTACCCCAATAATGACAAAGTTTTTGAGGAATTTCAGTTATCATCTTCTCATACCAGAATGTCACACTTTAATTTTATTAAATCTCTTATGATTTCTACTTCATTTTTACCTTTTTTTATAGTCCTCTTGATTCTTATATTTGAATTTCCAATTTTCTGTTCAGTTCTAGTCTTTTCATCAGGCATGTATGAAAATCTTTTATTTCACTAAATGCCCATTCCCCCCCCCAAAGGTTTATAATCAGTTTTGATAAGTAAGCTATTCTTGGTTGCTTAATCAAGTTCCTTTGTCTTCCAGAATTTAATATTTCAAGCCCTTCACTCCTTTAATGTGGAAGCTGCTAAATTTTGTGTGATACTACTAACTGTGATATTTGAATAGTTTCTTCTTGTTGTTTTCAAAATTTTCTTCTTCATCTGGAAGCTCTAATATCTGCCTCTAATATTCTTGTGAGTTTTCCTTTTGGAAATTTCTTTCAGGAGGTGATTATTAGATTCTTTCCATTTCTACCTTACCTTCTAGTTGCAAGATGTTGGGGGTAGTTTTCTTTTTAAATTTCTCAAAATTTGATATCTAGGCTCTTTATTCAATCATGACTTTAATTCAATCATTCTTTTTTAAAAAACATTTGATTTTAAAACTTTGAATTCCAGATTCCTTCCCTTTTTCCCTTGTCCGCACCCCCACTGGGACGATAAGCAATTCCATATAGTTTGAACATGTGTAGTTATGCAAAACATTTCCATAGTGGATATATTATGAAAGACTGACTATATTTCCCTCCATCTTATCCTGCTTCCCATTTGTTCTATTTTCTACTTTGACCCTGTCCCTTCTCAAAAATGTGTATACTAAGTTTACTCCTCTCAAATCTGCCCTCCCATTCATTATTGCCCCTCTTATCCCCTTCCCCCCCACTACTTTCCTGTAGGGTAAAATACCAAATTCAGTGCATATGTTATTCTCTCCTTAAGGCAAATTCAATGAGAGTAAGGTTGACCCACTCCCTTTTGCCTTCCTGTTCTTCCTCCCCATTGCAACAGTTTTAACTTGTTTCTTTTATGTGAGATAATTTACCCAATTCTGTCTCTCCCGTCTCCTCTCTTACTTCTTAATAGTATTTTTTTAATTTCATCGCTTCCTATTCAACTGAAACTGTGCCCTCTGTCTATGAATACATGTACACATAAACAGACACTCACTTATGTTTTTATAGAATTGTATACCCTTCTATATAAACAGATATATGTATGTACACACATATGAATGTGTGCATATATGTGTGTGCATACACACATGTACATACATATATGTTCCCTTCAAATATCTTCATACTGAGAAAAGTTTCATAAGTTACAATTATAATTTTTCCATGTAGGAATGTAAATAGTTTAACTTTAATAAGTTCCTCATGATTTCTTTTCCCTGTTTACCTTCTCATGTTTCTCTTGCTTCTTGCATTTAAATGTCACATTTTCTGTTCAACTGTTTTTTTCATCATGAATGCTTAAAAGTTCCCTATTTCATTGAATGACTATATTTTCCCCTGAAACATTATACTCAATTTTTCTGGGTAGGTGATTCTTGGTTTTAATCCTAGCTCCTTTGGCCTCCGGAATATCATATCCCAAGCCCTTTGGTCCCTTAATGTAGAAGCTGCTAGATCTTCTGTTATCCTGATTGTGTTTCCACAATATTAAAATTGTTTCTTCTTGGCTGCTTGTAATATTTTCTCCTTGACCTGGGAACTCTGGAATTTGGCAATAATATTCCTAGGAGTTTCCTTTTTGGATCTTTTTCAAGGGGAGATTGGCAGATTCTTTCAATTTCTATTTTGCCCTCTGGTTCTAAAATATCAGGGCAATTTTCATTGAAAATTTCTTGAAGGATGATTCCTAGGTTCTTTTTTTGATCATGGCTTTCAGGTAGTCCAATAACTTTTAAATTATCTCTTCTGGATCTATTTTCCAGGTCAGTGGTTATTCCACTGAAATATTTCACACCGTCTCCTATATATTTTTTTCATTTGTTTGGAACTATTTTATAGTATCTTGATTTCTCATGGAGTCATTAGCTTCCATTCACTCCAATCTAATTCTGAAGGAATAATTCTCTTCAGTGAGCTTTTGAAATTTCTTTTCCATCTAGCAAATTCAGCTTTTTAAGGCATTCTTCTCCTCATTGGCTTTTTGGACCTCTTTTTTTGCCATTTGAGTTAGTCTATTTCTAAGGTGTTATTTCCTTCAGTCCGGTTGTTGACTCTCCTTTCATGATTTTCTTGCATCATTCTCATTTCTTGTCCCAGTTTTTCCTCCACTTCTCTTACCTGATTTTCCAAATCCTTCTTCAGCTCCTCCATTGCCTGTAACCAGTTTATATTTTTCTTGGAAGTTTTTGATGCAGGAGTTCTGACTTTATTGTCCTCCCATTCCATATTTTGATCCTTTTTGTCCCCCCAAAAAGCAACCTAAGGCTTGATTGCTGTGCTTCCTTAGCGTCCTCTGTTTGCTCATGTTGCCACTCAATTACTCAATTTGAGCTCTATGCCACAGAAGAACTCTGCTTCCAGAGAGGAGAGCTTTGTCCCAAATCACTGGAGTTTTTGTAGCTGCTGGAACTATTAATTGGGTGCCCTCTCTGCTGCCCCCACAAGCTCTGGGCCACTGGCCACACAGCCCAGGACCTCCACTCAAGACAGTGGACCAGATCCAAGCAGGTTAAAGCAAGAGTGATTACCCTCTGAATGGTTGCTTAGTCCCCCTATGATCTTCATGCCAAGAACTCTGGAAGCAGTCACATGGTAAATGCACAGCCTCCAAGCTTCTGCCACTTCTGGCCCCAGAGGCAGGGACCTGACCACATTCTTGTATCTCCCCCAGTTGCAACAGAGTTCCACACTGACTTTTTACCTCTTCTTTGTCATTTATGGGTTTATAAGTCTGGAAACTGCCACAGCTGCTGGTGATTCACTTTCCTGAAGTCTGCTCAGGCCACTGTTGGTTAGGGCCACCCTGAAGCTAAAACCACAGCTCATGTGGGGCTGGTCTTGACTCCCAGCCACTGAAATGGATCCTTCCTCTAGACCTGCCAGGCTGTCTTCAGCAGGAAATTTGTTCCTGTTTGTTACTTTGTGGGTTCTGTAGCTCTAAAATTTGTTTAGAGTCATATGTAATAGGTATTTGAGGTAGTTGTGAGGGTGGGGGGGAGCTCAGAATTTTCTTGCTTCTATGCCACCATCTTCTAATTCAATAATCCTTAAATTATCTTTCCTTGAACTGTTTTCCAGGTCCATTGTTTTACTATGATTTTTTATTTTATTTTATTCTATTTTTTCATTCTTTTAACTTTTTAAAAATTTTCCTTTATGTTTCATAAAATCAGAATGAAGAATATTGGAAACTGCCATCTGAGGAAAGTTGAAAGGAAATCAGGATATGAGAAGACTTGAGTTATGAGAATGACATCATAGCTGTCTTCTTTTATTGAAGGGCTATCATGTTCAAAAGGCATTGATTATCTTATTTGCTTGCTCCTAGTGGGCACTGAGCACAGATCATAAACATGATAACAGATCTAGAAATAGAGAGAACCTCAGAGACCATTTGGCCCAACTCCTTCATTTTATAGATAAGGAAACTGAGGGTTGATGAGAGTATAAGTGATTTGTTCAAGGTCATGCAGACAGTGAAAGATAGAAGTAGATGTCTAATTTTACTCCTATGACCTTAGAACCAGTGTTCTTTCTACTATATCATTGTCCAATAAGTAGAAGTTGCAGAGTTGGATTATGTCTTCATATAAGAAAGATTTTTTTTTAAACTTCCAAAAATTAGTTGTTCAAATGTAAAATCAACTGTCTACAAAGATAGTTGTTTCCTTCCCCTGAATCCATCATGGAGATTTTTACTCTACTCCTAGATAAACATTTGTCAATAATTTATTCAGATATAGGTTGGATTGAAAAGCTATATCTGACTCTGAAATTCTGTAATTCAAAGATGTTGTTTTGGCTTCTTATGAAAATACTTGCTTTATGTTCAGTAAAATAGCCCCAATGCCAAAGAATATTTTTTTTAATCTTTGTAATGTAGTGTTATAATAACTGAAAATGAAAAAAATATCTTTTATGTCTTCTGCAAAGATACTACTTTTCTCTAAACTTTTCTCTAAAAAATAGATTCATTCAGTTATTCTAGAATATTTATCCAGTTCATTTTTAGTATCAATTTTTTATTTGTTTTCTTGTTTACATCATTCATTTCCATGAGATTTTTGAGTTACAAATTTTCTCCCTATCTTTCCCCTACCCCAACCCCAAAACAGCAATCCCAATGTATAGCCCCTCCCCTGATCTACTCTCTAACTTTCTTGTAGGGCAGGGAGGGTCTCCCTACCACAGCTCCTGTATATCTTAATTGCTAGTTGCATGTATGGCAGAGTTTTAAATTCTAGATTCTTTCAGTTCCTCCTTTGTCACCCACCCCCACTGGAAGGACAAGAAATTCAATACAGGCTCTGTAGGTGTGATTCTACAGGACATCTTCACAGTGGACATATTGTGACAGTTTGATCATATGTCCCTCCTTCCTATCACGTCCCCCCCTTGTTCTGTTCTCTACCCTGTTCCTGTCCCTTTACTGAAGTGTGTGCTTCCAGCATCCCTCCCCTATCCAGTTCATTTTAAAAGACTTCTTGAACTTAAAAGAGAAAAAAAGTCCTGTATCTTAATGTTTCTATAAAGCAGTCAATAAATTATTTAAAATAAAAATTGAATAATATACCTTAAGATATTGGCAGATATATTTTAGTGACTTTTACTTGTTATGTGCTGAAAATAACATTGTTTGCATAATGAAGGTCAGAGGTAGAACAGAAAATTTTACCAATATCTGAAATGTTAATGTCTCTTAGTCAGCAAAACTGCAAGTGTACAAGGAATGGGGAGTGTACTATCATATTCATTTCTGCTTAGGAGTTTTCATCAGGAAATATAGGTTAAAGATTTATGTTATAATTAATTATCATAAATTGAGAAAGCTGATTCCATATACCTTAGTTATAAATACCTTTTGATTCCAAAGGTTTTGGAATTATATCTTTTACTAGGACCATCAGTAAGTTAGTGAGGGAGTTGAGGTTTCCTCATTTTCAAATATGAGCTGATGATTGAACTTAGATTCCAAGAGCTTGGTTCTGAAAGCTGCCTCTGATACTACTGTGTAACACTAGTCAAGTAACTAAACCTTTCTGGGTCTCAAGTTATTTCAAAGATAGTTGGAGGGGTTTCTCCAGTTCATTTTACAAATGAGGAAACTGAAGCAAGAAAGATTAAGTGACTTGCTTAAGGTCACACAGCTATTAAATGTCTGAGGTTATATTTGAACTCAGGAGGATTACTCTTCCTGACTCAAGCTCAGAGCTCTATCTAATGCCACCTGCTGTAAAACGTGTGATTTTAGCTGATTCATTATATATGTGGTAAACAGAAAAAAGGCTACAGTTGGGTGTCAAATGTGAGGAATAACAAGTAAGTCAATGTCACTACATCACTGAGTACACAAAGGAAAGGAAAGTATAAGAAGACTCGAAAGACGGGTCACATGTGGGTCAGAATGTGAATGCCAATAACACGTAAAGTCAATCAGCAGTAGATTCCTGAGAGAATGCTACTGTGAAGAGCTTTTAAGATTTGGATTACACAGTATTAGTGAACACTCTGTTTATTCCATTACATAATCAGATTCAGTACAATGTCATAGTATCAACAATTCACAATATTATATACAATCTTCAGAACAAGGAGAGTCTCAATATTATATCTTATTACAGAAAGGAACAAGGAACAAGAGAAAAATCAGCTTGTTTCCCTAAGGGAGAAATCAGCTTCACATTTTAAAGATTCAATCA
>CM053601.1:114735007-114750229 GCA_028646575.1 Pseudocheirus occidentalis | reverse complement strand
TATGCATATGAATACATGTCTGAGTATGTGTGTATATGAGTTCATAGAGGGCACAGGATTAATTGAATAGGAAGGGATGATACTTTACAAGGTGAAATTCTGAGGTGGGAGAGGATTAGAATGAGAGGAGAGACAGAGAGACAGAATGGGGTTAATCATCCCATATAGAAGAGGCAAGGGATAGCTGTTACAATGGAGGGGAAGATCAGGAAGGCAAAAGGGAAAGGGTCAACTTTACTCTCATGATATTTGGCTTAGGTAAGGAATGACATAAACTCTAAACTGGATACCTTGCCTCACAGGAGAGTAACAGGGATGGGGATGTGAGGCAGGATGATGGAGAGGAGGGCCAGGTCGGGGGGAGGGTTGCTGGAAGTACACACTTCAGTAAAGGGACAAGGATAGGGTAGAGAAAAGAACAAGAGGAGGGGGTAGACTAGGAAGGAAGGACATATAATCCGTCTCTTGCAATATGTCCACTGTGATGTCCTGCATAATTACGGATGTACAGCCTGTTTTGAATTGCTTGTCCTTCCAGTGGGGGTGGGTCACGAGGGAGGAACCAAAAGAATCTAGATTTCAAAGTTCTACAATCAAATGTTAATATATATAATCATGATTAGAACTACATGCAACTGGGAATTAAGATATACCCGCACTGGGGTAGGGAGACCCACCCTGCTCTACTAGAAATTTAGAGGGACATTGGAGGAGGATATAGGAGAGAGCAGATTGGGGAAGGGCCTTTACAGTGAGATCGCTGTTTTGGGGTTGTGGGTAGAGGAAAGACAGGGAGAAAATTTGTAACTCAAAATTTTATGGAAATGAATGATGTAAACAAGAAAATATATAAACTAATTTAAAAAAACTGAATTCACGTGGACTTAGGAAAATAAGTGTTCTTTCCTTTAAAGCAGTGGTTCTCAACCTGTGGGTCATGACCCCTTTGGGGGTCAAATGACACTTTCACAGGGGTTGTCTAACACCATCGGAAACACATATTTCCCATGGTCTTAGGGAACTGAGACACTGCTCCTCTATCTGTCTGCAGGAGGGTCTGCCCACATGCAGATACTCCCACACTAAAGGGTATTAAAGGGTCGCTGCATTAGGAAGGTTGAGAAACAGTGCTTTAAAGTTTTATACTCTAAGGAAACAAAGTAGAGCAATAAGCTGGGCCAAGCATTGCTGAAAGAAAATGCCTTGCTGGAGAATATTTTGGATCCCATTCCTGTGGATGGAACCTTGTAAACAAAATGTTTGAATAAATGGCTTCCTAATCTTCTGTAACTCTGAAGAGTCTTATTAATACATGTATTAATACAAGTCTGAGGAGTCTTATTAATAAAATATTTTTCTCAAACTTTATTGAGTAGAATAGAAACAGAGTTCAATACTTTCATGTTAGATAAAATAGAAACAAAGATATATATTATGTAAGAGAAGGAAAAACAAAGTTTTTGCCTATTGAAGAAGGATATTGTCAATGTTACCTAAAGTGCCTGGAGATCCGTTTTATCACAGAGGAGTTCTCTGAAGTACTAGCTGTTTAAGTCTTTCTTTTAAGAAATTGATTATTTATTTATTTTCAATAATTTTTACTTTTTAAATTTTGAGTTCCAAATTCTCTCCTTCCCACCTCTCCCCCTCCTACTGAGAAGGCAAGAAAAATGATGCCAATTATATGTGTGAAGTGATGCAAAACATTTCTATATTAGCCATATCACAAATAGGCCCCCCAAAGTGAGAAAATTATACTATACTTTGCAGCGTTCATCAGTTTTCTCTCTGGATGTGGATAGGATATTTTTTTAATCATGCTCACATTTATAATTTTATAAATATAAATATAAATTATTAATATCAATAAATATTATCTTTTAAAAAATCTTTGTAATCAATTCTCTTGGATCATTGCATGGATAAAAATAACAAAGTCTTTTACAGTTGGTCATTATTACAGTATTGCTGTTACTGTGCACAATGTTCTACCAGTTTTTCTCCCCTCACTTTGCATAAGTTCAAAAAGATTTTCCCTGAAACCACCAAGCTCATTATTTCTTATAGCACAAAAATACTTCATCACAATGACATGGCACAACTTGTTTAGCCATTCCCCACCCCACTCAATGAGCATCCCTTCAATTTCCAATCCTTTTCCACTACAAAAAGAATTGCCATAAATATATTTGTACCTATAGGTTCTTTTCTTTTTCCTTTGATTTCTTTGAGATATAGAGTTAGTAGTGATATTGCTAGGTCAAAGGGAATATGCACAATTTTTTTTATCACTTTTAAGACTAGTTACAAATGGTTCTCCTGCAGGATCAGATCAGTTTACAACTAAACCAAGAGTTTATTATTGTATCTACTTTCCCTCATCCACTCCAACATTTGTTATTTCCTATAAGTGTGAGGTGGTACCTCAGAGTTATTTTAATTTACATTTCTCTAATCTATAGTGATTTATTTTTTATGTATAGATATACACACATATATGTATATGTATGTATGTATATGTATGTACATTTGATTTTTTTTTGAAAACTTCCTGTTTATATCCTTTAATCATTTATCGGTTTGGGAACGGCACTTAGTTTTATAAATTTGACTCAGTTCCCTATGTATTTGACAAATGAAGCCATTATCAAAGAATATGTATGTATATAAATATTTGTATGTATGTATAAATATATGTATATAAATATATGTATATACATATATGAATATATGTATATAAATATAAGTATATGTGTGCGTATATATATCTATTTCTATATATCAGAGTACTCCAGTCTTTTACAGTTAATCATCATTACAATCTTAGTGTTACTCTGCACTGTGATCTACCAGATAGATAGATAAAAGATAGATAGACACATAGATGGTACATTTTTAAAGTAAAATGTCATTTCTTTGATTATTTATTTTAATTTATTCTACTTTTGCTTTGTCTGGGATCATTGATGCTACCCCTAATTTTCTTTAAACTTAAGGTGAATGAAATATAATGGATTATGATCCATCCCTTTATAGAAGCCATATAGCATTTAGAAGATTTTCTTTCCTATACTCAGGCAAAATATGTTGACAAAGTTATACACCTCCACTGATACATTTACTGACTCCATATAACTAGTGAAATGTAGGGGTGTGTGTGTGTGTGTGTGTGTGTGTGTGTGTGTGTGTATGTGTGAGAATGCAGAGTATGGTATTGAGCCATGGAATTCCAAAGTTTTCAATGAATTGAAATTTATATCTCACAAGAAAAAGGAGATTTGCATGGGAAATCGAGCAGCCTGCAATATATAACTAATGAGGAATTCCAAAAAATATATCTCATAAAGTATTGTTGGATTCTAGTTTTTAATCCATTATGCTATCTTCTTCGAATTTATGGGCAAGTTCATTCCATTCACATTCTACCTTATGATTACTGTGTACTTCCCTCCCATCCCTTTTCCTTCTTTTTAAAATCTCTTTTCCAGGTTAGGTGTTTTATTGATTATATTTTTTACATTTTCTTGTATTTTTGTAATTGTATCACTGTATTGTATCATTCTTTTGTATTTGTTTTACTCTTTCTTGATATGACAAAAAATATTTAGTTTCCACTTATCTGAACCTAATTTTTAGGGAATTACTTTCTTCAGTGAGCTGTTATATCCTTTATTTTTTCATTTGATCATTTCTCCATTTTAAGGAATTCTTTTTGTAAGCAAATAGGTTTTGTGCCTCTTTCACAAAGCTAATTATCTTTTCATTATTTTCTTTCATCACATTTCTTTTCTCAGTTTTTGTTCTACCACTCTCATCTCTTTCTTTAACTCTTCCAGGGTTTCATGTTGGGTGTGTGACCAATAAGCATTTCTGTTTAAGACTTTGCTTGTATCTGTTTTCACATGACTGTTTTCTGAGTATATGTCTTGGTCTTCACTGTCATCATAGTAGATATTTATGGTTAATATTTTTCCCTCATTTTCCAGCCTTGACTTTTAACTTTAAAATTAGGCTTTATTCACTTGGTGATGTGGAAGCATGGAATGTAATGCCATGCATGGGCAGCTTTCCAGAAGAATGCTACTGTGAACAGTTTTTAAGTTTCTGATTACACAGTATAGTGAACACTCTATTCCATAACAAATCAAAGCAAAACATTCTCAGAAAATCACAATATAGTGTTCACAACAACTTATCATTAATGGCCGCATAGTTTTCACCAAAGTGGCCACAATATTTAGAACAAAGAATAAAAGAACAATCATCTAGTATCCCTAAAGAGGTTTGCTTCCTTACTCAGTCATTCAGTCATCTCAAAATGCAATAGTCAGTCTTCCACTCATGGGGCAACTAGGTTAACTTAATCAGTTACTTCCTGTTTCAGCCAACCCCTTCCTGTTATGTCAGCAACAGGAGACAGAGTTCATACCTTCTGTTTCTTTCACAGAGGTTTGATTAGTTACTAAGGGCTAAGGTACCTGCATACTTCACATAAAAGGGGTCTTCTAATTTAAATTAATTACCATTATATTGTCCCAAGTCTCTGGGTTTTTTATGCTGCTATTTTGAGTGCTAATTATGGGACTAGAAAATTTTTGGCACTTCCAAGGTGGTTTGCATCTTGGGAGAGGTGTGGTCACTACTTTTCTGGTCTGTGCTTTGGTGTTTAGCCAGGAAGGGTCCATGTTTCCCTTCTGTCACAAAAGTTAGTATTCTTCTTGGCTCTGGCACTGTGACAAGGGCCCTTGTTCTCTTGTAGTCATGTGTACTAGTGTTCCTCTGCATCCTGGAACTGCAACCCAGAACTTCTCCTGGCAATATAGTTGCTAATCAGCATCAGATGTGCTTAAGTGTGAGCAAATAATTCCTCATAATCTCTTTATGACCAGTTGTGTGACTCCACTTCTGTTTTTATGCTGGGAACTCCAGAAGCTACAGCTACTCCTGCTGCTCACAAGAACCTTTGAAAGTCCACCACTGGTGTTGCTGCCATGCTCTGAGCTGGCTCCTATTCTAGTGTCACAGAGATCTTATGATGAACTCCTAAGTTCTCTGAGTCTAGAATAGTGTCTCCTTTGAGATGTTGTTGGCTCTTATGCTTGAAAATTTGACTTGAGGCATGATTTTATTTTATTTTATTTTAATTGTTTGAAGGGGTATACCGGGGGAATTCAGATGAGTTGCTGCCTGTACTCCAGCATCTTGACTCTGCACAAAGGTATATTTGAGTCTTTTATTTGCACATATTGGATTGTTTCTGTCCTTGCATGATAATTCTGTCTGTATCATAAGAGTTTATCTGACAGGCATTGTTGAGGGCTCCTTTATTCAGTATTAAATCATATCTTATTTATAATATAATGATATCACATATTATAGAAATATCTATAATGTAACTATATGTTGTATAATATATTTTAATATATTAATACATATCATAATTTTATGTTATATGTACCCTCAAATAGCATACAATCTATCTGAGAGTTAAGAGATAAATAATTGCATAGATATTTAAAGAATCAACTAGGTGTCAAAGTGTATATAGAAAGAGCCTTGGAAGCAGTAAAATGTGAATTCAAATTCTGTCTCATGCTCATTTTCTGTATGACCCCAAATAAGTTATTTAGCCACTTTCAGCTTTAGCTTCTTTATATGTAAATTGGGAATAATAATAGCACCTGATTCACAGGATTATTGTGGGGTTCAAAAGAGGTAAAATAATAAAAACATTTTGCAAACCTAAAGTTTTATGCCAATGCAAACTACTACTGCATCTGTTAGAGATACTATAAAAACTATACAAAAGGACATGAGTGGGAGTGTAGTATAACAGAAGGATATTTGCCAGCTGTATAACTGTGGTTGTGGGGCAAATCTAGATTAGAGGTATCAGACTAGTGACCTGGGCCACAAGGGGCCAGAACCAGATTAAAATGTAATTGGAGAATGTTTAGCATAGTAAATAAAAACTCAACAAAGAGAAAGTTAATGTGTAGTTTTCTAAGTCAATGTGAAGCCTGCAGTAGATACCTTCTGCTTGAGTCCGACAACACTGATCTAGATGACCATATTGATCTGTGTTCCTAGGGATATTGTCTGGGCAGGGGATGATATAGATTTGAGCTAGGATTGTAATCTTGGGAACAGAAGAGTCGATATGAAGAATTCACAGGATTTGGTGATTGATTTGGTTTTGAAGAACTAAGAATGTAGGAGATTGAGGGAATAATTGGTATAAACAAATTAAGGCAAAAATAATATAAAACAATGTAATCTTGAGCAGTTAGAAACTTGTGCGCCTTAAGGAGGGATCTGCCCAGAAAGAATTTCATGGTTTGCATTACAACTGGTGAATTTCTCCCTTCTGTGTTTCCTCCCTCTTATTAAAGCATTCCCTCTCTCACTCCAAACAAGGGCTCCATTAACACAATTTAATAACACACAACCCATTGGTCACTAAGGCTAAGCTGTACCTTATCTGATAGAGTCAAGTGAGCATGATTTATTTTAATAGTATGAATACCCACTGAACAAGTATATAGTTCAAATTCCTAAAATAATCTAAACCAATCTTTATGATTTCTTTTTTTTTTTGCTTTTTGGAGGGCAATTGGGATTAAGTGACTTGCCCAAGGTCACACAGCTAGTTAAATGTTAAGTGTCTGAGGTCAGATTTGAACTTAGGTCCTCCTGTCTCCAGGGCCGGTGCTTTATTCACTGTGCCACCTAGACACCCATTAAAATAATCTTTAAAAACACATTTTAACTAAATAAGGAAAAGTAATATGGTATAATGCTAGATTAAGAAGAAGAAAAATATGGGTTCAAATCATGTCTCTGAAATTTACTGGCTGTATTACTCTGGCCAAGTTACTTAGCCTTTATGTTCTTCAGGCAATTCCCTGTGACTTACCCACTTGAACAGTCTCCTCTGGTAAGAAAACTCCCACATGTTGCTAATACCCAAACTATAGAACACCAAGACCAAAAAGTATGCCCTAAAGGGCATAAATGGTATCTTTTGAGATTGTATCAATGGGAAGCATCTTTTGTTCCAGGTTAGGGCTACTGCATGTGTCTCATTGGGCAGAGGAACGAACCACTGGGTGCTTCATTAGTCATAACAGAAGTCTCCTTTTGTGCCTTTCCAATTCATAGAACCATAGTTGAAAACCAGGAGAGAATCAAAGAAAGTGTTAAGAATGCACAGAATGATTAAAATAGAAAACCTCATTTTCTCATGTTACAGATGAGCAAACTGAATTATTTTCTAATTGTAACTAGTTAATAGGAAAGCCAGAGCTAGAACTCAGGTCTCCTGACTCCCCTTTTTGTACCCTTTTCTCTTTCACTCTCCTCTGCATTTATTTGGCTGTATTTTTGTCAACCACATCCTTCTTAAACCAGTGGAAAGTTCTCCCCTTACTTAGATGATTTAATCAGTATAGACAGACAATCTAAAAAACTCAAGTAAAAAAAAAGCCTTTTCTTCCATAAAAATTTTTATTATTACTTTCCTCCATAAATTTTTTTATTATTATTTTCCCCACTTGAATCATATCTGTCTAATTGCCTCTGCTCATGGTTTGATTTTGCTGTCACCAAAACATGATCATCATGGAATGTGATGGAAATAGATTATATTGACAAGCAGGATTTGACATTCACAGTGTGTTGTGAGGATGTGAGGTTATTGAATGAGGCTATTATAGAAACCAATAAACACATTCTGGCCCAGTCTATTTTGTGCTTTTTCCTTCCCTGCAAAATGGCTATTTCTGGAAACTCCTGCCTTAGAGGCTGTACAAAACAGTTCTCTTCATTGATTGAAAAAATTAAAGACATATTAAGACAAACTGAAACACAAATATGGTCTTTCAGGCCTATCAAAGGAATCTAATGATGAGATTTCTTCAGGGCACATACTGTCTCTTAGGAGTGTGTATGTAACATACACACACACACACATACACACAAACTTTTTAAAAATTACATTTGCTGCTTTCAGAAACTGAATTTTTTTTCTAAAGGAATATAAGTAAAGTATTATAAAACATTGTGCTATCTTCAAACCTTTATTGAACAAAGAAATAATACCTAAGTAGGAAGAAAAAAAAGACAATTCCGTTTTATGAATACAGACAATTATGGCTAATTCCATTGCTTTTCACTCTGTATGAGACTAAAATGCTTCATTACTAGTGGTTATTAGATGGAAGTTGCTGTGCCTGAAAAAACCTGCTATAAAGCTAAGCGAACCATCCTTGTTAATCTAGCACCATATCCAATTCAAAATATTTGTCAGTTGCACTGGCTAGAAATTATTTTTGTAATTCTTCATGTGCTTTGAAATTTTATGTGACAATGGGTACAATATACATGCATACAAAATTATGTCCTCATGATATATTTTCAAGCATGTAACTGTCTTTTTTTTTATTATTAAGCAGATAATGGCTATGTTGTCAACCCAAAGATGTAAGTATAGGCATTCTACAATCATGCAGTTTCAGATCTGGAAGCAAACATAAAAGGTCAGTTAGTCAAAGTCCCTCATATGACAAAAGTGGAAACTGAGGTTCAGAATTTAAGATTTAATAGTAATTTGCCTGGCATAGAGAGGACCAGAATCTAGATTTCCTGAAAGAAGGTTTCCTGTCCTTTCTTTCTCACCATTTTATCTTCAATTCAGCAATTTTTTTCTAAAGTACCTATATTGTTCCAGGTCTTTTGTTAGGTCAAGTGGTTGTACACACAAACTGAACTTAGGGAGTTTACATTCTCTGGGGAAAGGGAAAGATTCAATATATATCAAGATAATTAAATTCAAAATATATTTTAAAAAAGAAAACTAGTAATTGAGGTGGGTTGGGGAATTGGGAAAGTATGGGGTACCTAAGATAAATATTGAACAGAACTAGTGATTCCAAGATGCAGAGATTAAAATGAATGGCATTTTAGGTAAATGGGATAATCTGTACAAAAGGCATAGATGAAGTCAGGCAATGGAATGCCCCTTATAAGGAACAGCCAGTATACCAAGGAATATAGAGGAAATGATATGTAACTAAGAATTTTTTTAAAGGCTGCTCAAAGTTTATTAGTTTCGTTTGAGTACAAACTAAACACATTATTGAGGCTGCTGAAAAGCACATAGGTGATTCAGATAGTAAAAAGACAAACAATAGCAGTGTGGTTTCTTTTACTTGTTTTTTTAGTGTTTCACTTTTGTTTTCCTTAACTCCCCACAACTACTTCTACACTTAAGCAGCCTGTCTATTCTAAAGGAATAGGTGGGAGAAGGAAGGGGGAGAGGGGAAGTAGGCTCTCATGCCTAGCACACTTCAGAAGTCGGGGAGCAGCGAGGAAGGTGCTGCTGCTCAAGCAGAAGGCCCAGTGCTGGTCTTGCTGGGCTCGCTGACATGCTGCTTCCTCATGGCCTCCTGAGCCAGGTCACAGGTGATCGGGCCATGAGCAACCTGGAAATTTCCTGAGTGCTCTGGGGATTTCAATACAGTTGTCATGAATGGATGACTCGTCTTGCCAAAGAAGAAGCTTGCCCATCATTGGCCTGGGTCTGATTTGGGAAGACCAAGAGAGTGGTCTACGGATCACTTTCCTAGAGTGCTCAGCACTTCCACAGGAGCTGTTGCTGAAAGTGGAACTTAGACACATTCTGTAGTAGTCACGGGTTGCTACAAGTGAACCGCTGGACAAGACTGCTGCCATATTGCTTGTTCTTCTTATGATGAAGATTGCTTGTCAGGCAGTGGACTGCAGCGGACAGTCACCGGTGACCTGAATTGGGGAAAGGGGGTGTTAGGCCACAGAGCCCATTTGTAAAGGAGATCACAGGAGAATAATCCACGGCAATGAAAATGCAAGAGTTCTTTGGGTTTGACCATAACTAAGGATTTTTAAGAGTCCTATAAAGAAGTTCTAAAATGTGAAGAGGTTGGCAGAACAATATCTGATTCCCATTTAGTTGTACATCACTCCACCAAAGAAGGCTTTATACTTGGAGTTCATAGCTAAGCTGGACCATTGCTTTTCTAGAGTGAGGTGTAAGAATAATTGGATTTTAGAGCTAGCCAGTACTTTTAATAGCTAGTTGAAATGTGTCATTTTATAATTTGAAGAACTTTAACATTTCAGCTTCTTAAGACTTATGGAATGAGGACATTTCTTTTTTTTTAAAAAAACCTTCATTAGCTGATCATCAACTTTGATGTTATCCTTCAGGTAAGGATCCACAAAACCATCTTTGAGAGTTGAAATGGAAATGGACAGGTAAAGGTTAAGTGACTTGATCAAGGTTGTACAGTATCTATGGAAGGATTGGAATTCAGGTCTTTATGACTCTTGGCTCCAGTGCTCTATCCACCACCTCTAATATAATGGATACATTTTGGTTTTAGTTTTGAATGCGTTTGCCTGCTGTCTAGTCTAGAATGTGAGAAATAGGACTTCAAATATATTTGATGAACAAACCTACATTCTTGAAACACATCTTTCCATTGTTTTTCATGATCAAAAACATTCTGGTTTTCCTTCATTATAATTAATTTAAATACTTCAGCTATTTAACCAGCCACTTTATATTGGCCACTGTGCTAAAGGACTTAAAATAGCAACAGCAACAAGCCCACGGCATTTTCTGAAACCTCAAGGAGCTTAAAGTGTAATGGGGACTGAACTTGAAATCAGATAACCTAATTTCAAATACTTCGTTTACTCATGGTCAGGTTATTTAACATCTCTATGCCCCAGCTCCCTCATCTTTAAAATGAGAGAATTGGATTGTTAAGGTCCTTTCTATATCTAAATCCATGACTGTATAAAGATCCTGATGGGGAGTTTATAACCTGTCATATGCAGATAAATCTGATTAGAGGAACAGTAAAATAAAAGTTACTCTTATTTCTCTTTTATTGTCTTCATTTCATCTTCTTATCCCCTAAAAGTGAATTTAGCTCCTTGGTTATTGTTCTCCTTTTCTACTATTAGTCTTCAGAAATGACATCCATTAGTATGGCTTTAACAATGAACTCTAAAAGTATGACTCCCAAAAAAGATATCTGCAAGTGTCACCTCTCTACTGTTTCCACACTATATCTCTAATTGAATGATGAACATCTCCACCTTGTTTTAGAAGGGCAGTGTTTTCAGTGAATCAGATACTGTCAATGGATAATTAGGAATGCTAAGACTGTGTAATCATCTATTATATATACAAATACTTTGTTAACAGTTTTTGAGATGGTAATTAATTTGTGGGAGGTAGCACCCTCAGAAATGTAACAGCAGCCATTTATGTTAAAAAGATTTCTGATTTTGTCCCCTTTTATTTGTGAAATGAGATAAATTAGAATGCTCTATCATTACTGTCTTAGAATAGTTGAGTGTATTAGCATTTATTTTACAGAACTATTATGCAGAAAATAGAGATGGGGACCTGACAATTTGTCAGTTGACTTTCTTTACTTTTTTACAGAAGAAACTGGTAATAATGAGTAATTTATGAAAATAGAATCACAGTCCATTATGAGAAGGGGTTTTCTTTTCTTTCTTTCTGTAAATGTTTCTCATTCTGTTGTTATTCGGAGGCCATGTTCATACATCACTAGCAAACTAGATGATCCCAGATGGTCTTCACTGGTCAAATGAAATAAAACACTGTCAAATCATCATTTTAGTCTGAGCTGTATAAATGCATCGTAAGTTGGAATAAAAGCACATTTTTCCTCTTTATCTGATTCCACAAGTTTTTTTTTCTTCACTGCTGTAATCATCATTAAGGGGAATATAACAAATGAAAATTCTCTATACTATGTTAAAGATGTGCCCTTTAAGTATGACTTTTAGTTGTTGGAGAGATAGTAGTGTGTACTGGGAAGACAGCTCTGAAAATCCATTTTAGTCACAAAAGCCAAAGTTGAAGAACCAGAAAGCCATAGGTGTCACTTAAAAAGAAGCCTCAATTTTCTCATCCTAAGTAATTGTCCCACAGGGTGGTTTTTAAGAGAGCATCATATTTGTGTGAGTTATTATATTTTTTTACAGTCTTGACCTTTGATTTCATTAATGTGGGGGCATTGTCAATAGGCCACTTCCTTCCACCAATGAAAATCAGCAAATCACTTATAACTTGCAGTCCTTCAGAACGGTCTTGAGTAGTGTTAGAGGTAGGTGACTCGTCCATGTTTAAACAGCTCCTAGATGTCAAAAACTGCTTAACAAATGTTTATTAAATTGAATCTTATGACTAAGACTGGCCCTCTGTTATACCTTATCACTTGTCATTGCTATTATTGTCATCATTATAAATTTGGGCTAATTACACTTAGATTGTTATGAGGACAGTACTTCGTAATTTGTAAAATGGCTTATACATGTTAGTTTGTATCATCTTGCTATATATATTTTCTATTTCAATGCTAAGTTTAGGCTTTGAAAACTAGAATAATTAAACCCTAGGTTGTTTCTGTATTTCATTCTGTTAAAGAGGAGTAAATCTTAATTGTGGGTGATTCTTACTTGCTCTGTAGGAATATGTGCTTCTTTGGTCATACAGTGTGAAAAATAATTTTTCTTAGTAATCATTATCTTGGAGATTCAGAGCTTCTCCCTAGTCCCTTCTTCCAAAGTCCAGTTTCTTCTGCAGAAGGACTTTATGATAATGAGATGGTACTGAGTCTTCTTATCCTGGGCAAACCGCAACCCAAGCCTGAACTGATTTAATCAAAGGTATGGCATCTCCACGTTCTTCTCAGGCTTTGGTGCAGACAAATTCTTTTGTCTTGATAGCCCAAGGCTGGGAGTCATCTGGTGTGGTTGGGGGGGTGGACTGACAGAAGAGGGATTTCCTTTGTCCTGAGGTGAAACAATGATGGGCTGATATCAGCCCCTGCTGAAAAGATATATAAACAGGGCATCCCAACTCTTAAATCAATCTCAGTCCTAGACTGGTTCCCTTAGGGGGTTGCTTTTGCATGCCACCAGCTTGACAGAAATAAAATATGGACTTGGACAACCTAATTCCATTTATCTTTCTTAGATCAAATTCTGCCAGCTTGGCAACAGATTTACCAATATGTTGAGAAAGAGACATAAGCAAAGATCATATAAGCAGCTTTGGTCAAGGCAGCTAAATTAAGCTAAATAATACTATGATGTATTAGGCCATTTATCACAACAGTGCTTTTCCCATAATCCCACTTGTTTGTTAATTCCCAATATTTCATATGTGAAATTCTGATGACATTTTTTCTACTTTATACATTTCATTGGCCTAGTTGATGTCACTCAGTCCCATTTTTTGTGAGTTTATCATTTTCTGCTATTTGTTTGGAAATACTTTGCTTTACTACCATCAATCAATAAGTAACCTTCCCGGGGCGGCTAGGTGGCGCAGTCAATAGAGCACTGGCCTTGGACTCAGAAGGACCTGGGTTCAAATCCAGCCTCAGACACTCTACCCAAAAACTAGCCGTGTGACCTTGGGCAAGTCACTTAACCCCAATTGCCCTCCAAAAAAAAAAAATAAGTAACCTTCCCTCTCAAGGGCATTGCCTGATAACTGGGCCTGGCAGCCCTACGGTATCATGAAGATCTTAGCAATGTAAAGATGTGGGTAAGTAGAGATTTGATCACGACTCATTTTGCTGGAAATTCTTAAGTCAAATGTGATTAGATATAATAAGACAAATAGTTTTAAAATTTAAGTTGGGAAACAGTTAAACTACAAGAGACAGATTTGCATAATAGAAAAGGGCCAGTCTTGCATCTGACAAGATGTAGGCTCTAATCATCTCTCTGCCACATTCTAGGTCCAATCGTGGGTAACTTAGCTATTCTCTCAGTGTCTCCACGGAGATCTTTAAAACTTTAAGAAACAGTTGCTGATCTGTCTAGGTGGAGGGAATTGCTTCATCAGGTCTGGGATATTCACCCCAAAGAAGCTAAACTACATGGACTGCAATAATTATTTATTTTAAAAAAAGCTATCTTGAATTAAGAAATTATGTGGCATTCAAAAATAATTTCAGTTAACCTGATATCTCCTCAACTGCTTAATGGTAATAGAAAAGACCTCTCATTTGTTTTGGTGTAATCTTTTAGAGCTATTCTTATAGGCTATTAATTTCAGTATCTGAATGGAATATGAAAGAATGGCATAAATATAAAAGGAGAATCAAGAGGGGGAAAATACTTAAACCAGGACAGTTTACCCACTCTGTCATGAGTATACATACAAATCAATAGAAAATACTTATTGTACAGTTTCTGAAATCTTACACTGACTCAACATATCCAGTAGAGAACATGGTATCTTAATCTCCAGATATATTCTTCTTTTGAACTTTTTTTATGGTCATTTATCCTACATACCCTGCCTTTTGCCAATATTGTTATTTCTGCCCTTCCACCCACTCTTGTGTAAGTTCTCTTTTCTCTTTTCAAACAACTATTACTCTGGTGCAACCCCTCACCCTTTATGCAGAAAACAGTTGTAACAGGAGTTGATCTCCTGCCTCAAATCACTGCTCATACCAGCCCATCTTCCACCCATCTGCAAAAATGTTTTTCCTTAAGTGTAGGTCTGAATATGTAACACACACTAGCACCACCAGCATCCCCATACACATCCATTCATTAAGCCAGAGTGGTTCTATTACTTCCAGAATCAAATGCCCTGTTGTAATGGTAATCAATTTGTTTGATATTTAGGGCTAAGTAGATCAGATACTTAGGGCTAAGTAGATCATATACTTAGGGTTAAGTAGATCCTAGTAACTTAGGGCTAAGTATAGAACTCTATCTATTGGTGAAAGGGTGTGAATTCCCCTGTTGATGTGGAAGAATGCTATTGGCTGAGACACTACCCTGTTGACTTAAGAAGGCCAGTGCTTATAAGCAGAAGAATTTTAGAGACAGACAGATTTTGGATTTGGCTCCTCAGTGACGCTGATTGAAGACATGAAAAGTATGGGACTTTGTTTGTTGGTGGCCTGGCTGATCCTTGAGTTCCAGGCAAGAGAAGTCCTGAAGGGTTTGAGGTGTGCTGAACCTTGTGAACTTTAGTGTGTGCCGGGGATTGCCCTGAGGACTGGACAAGGATCTGGGAACTGTTTATCTCTGAGGACTGGACGAGAGCCTGGAGGCTTTCAGCTCCTGAATCTAGGTGATTGTCTGGCAGATTCAGGAGGGAGCTGGGAC
>CM053601.1:114695022-114734507 GCA_028646575.1 Pseudocheirus occidentalis | reverse complement strand
AACCAGCTGATTCTTCTCTTGTTCCTTGTTCCTTTCTGTAATAAGATATAATATTGAGACTTTCCTTGTTCTGAAGATTGTATATAATATTGTGAATTGTTGAAACTGTGAACATTGTACTGAATAAAGATTTGTAATGGAATAAACAGAGTGTTCACTAATACTGTGTAATCTGAATCTTAAAAGCTGTTCACAGTAGTATTCTCTCATGAATCTACTGCTGATTGGCTTTACAGCCATGGAGAAGCTTAAAAAGGATTTTGAAAACCAAATAAAAGAAGTGGAGGAAAAATTGGGACGAGAAATGAGAATGATGAAAGAAAATCATGAAAAGAGAGTCAACAACCTGACTGAAGAAAATAACACCTTTAAAAATAGATTAATTCAAATGGCAAAAGAGGCCCAAAAAGCCAATGAGGAGAAGAATGTCTTTAAAAGTCAAAATTGCCAAATGTAAAAAGAATCTCAAAAGCTCTCTGAAAAGAATAATTCCTTCAGAATTAGAGTGGAGTAAATGACTTTATGAGAAATCAAGTTACTATTAAATAGATCCAAACAAATAAAAAAATAAAAAGCATTGTGAATATCTCCTTGAAAAAAAACCCACTGACCTGGAAAATAGATACAGGAGGGACAATTTAAAAATCATTGTACTACCTGAAAGCCATAATCAAAAAAAGAACCTAGAAATCATCCTTCAAGAAATTCTCAAGGAAAATTGCACTGATATCTTAGAACCAGACATCAAAATAGAACTTGAAAGAATTCAACAATCACTTCTTGAAAAAGATCCCCAAAAGAAAACTCCTAGGAATGTTATAGCCAGGTTCCAGAGTTCCCAGATCACGGAGAAAACATTACAAGCTGCTAAGAGGAAACAATTTGAATACTGGGGAAACATAATCAAGGTAACACAGGATCTAGAATCTTCTACACTAAGGGATCAAAGGGCCTGGAATATGATATTCTGGAAATCGTGGGAACAAGGATTAAAAGCAAGAATCACCTAACCAGCAAAATTAAGTATAATATTTCAGGGGAAAATATGATCATTCAGTGATGTGGAGGTGGAGGACTTCCAAGCATTCTTGATGAAAAAACCAGAAGTGAACAGAAAAATAGACATTCAAATACAAGAAGCATGAGAAGGTAAACACGGAAATCAAAGGAACTTGTCAAAATTTAACTACTTACCTGCCAACATGGAAAAATGATCATTGTAACTTATGAAACTTTTCTCAGTATGAGTATACACACACATATACACATACATACACACATATATACACATATGTTTTTATAGGAGAGTATATATGTGTATGAATACATATGTGAGTGTGTGTATATATGTGTACGTAGATAGAGGGTACAGGATCAATTAAATAGGAAGGGATGAAATTTTAAAAGGTGAAATTGAGAGGTATTAGAGGAATAGAATGAGGGGAGACAGGGAGAGACAGAATGGGGTTAATCATCTCATACAGAAGAGGTAAAAGATTACTGTTACAGTGGAGGGAAAGAACAGGAAAGCAAAAGGGAATGGGTCAATCTTACGCTCACTGAATTTGGCTTAGGGAAGGAATGACATACACTCTAAATTGGATATCTTGTCCTACAGGACAGTATGGGGGGAAGGGGATGAGAAGGGGGATGATGGAGGGGAGGGCAAATTGGGCGTAGGGTTTAAGTTCTGAAATAAAATGTTTAAATATATATATGAAATATTATTATTATTTACATGCAACTGGAAAATAAGATATACAGGCACTGGGGTAGGGAGAAAATTCATAACTCAAAATCTTATGGAAATGAATGATGTAAACCAAAAATAAACAAAAGTTAATTTAAAAAAAACAATAAAAATAAAAAAACTGTACCAAAATTAAGTGCACTTAATAAATGTTTGTTTACTGACTGACTGAAATAAGTACAACATCTAGCTTCTTGATTGCATTAGTTTCTCATTATTGCTTTGTAGAAGTATAATGTATTATATTCAAGATGAAGATTGTTCATCATTCTATTAATCTCTTTCTATTCCTATAAATCTCTAAACTGTTCCCCTTTGACTCTTCCACTCCAATTAAGATTATAGCATCATTTTAATTATCCACACAAACAGAAGGGGGGGTGAATAGAAGTTATAGAAGTCTATAATAAAAAATGATGGGAAACTGAAAAACACTTTACTTGGTACATATATTTCTTCTAGCTTAATTCATTTCCAGTTCAACTTATTATGTCTGAAGGTTATAAATGCTTCCCAATGATGACACCCGTGCAGTCTCCTTTTGGGCATTTCTAATGCTTTTTTAGAATCTTATCCAAGTTCCAGATAATTTTAATCATTGGGGAATGGATGCTGCTGATCATAAGATTATTGATTTAGAGTCAGAGGTTGATTCAGGTGACATTAGTCTAATTCTCTTGTTTTACAGATAAGGAAATTGAGACTCATAAAGGATAAGTGATTTGGTCAAGGTTACAATGATGGGGCATGATACAAATTTATAATAGAAAATGGGTATATTATTCTTATTCTAAGAAACACAATGGGATATGCCGACCATTGGTGAGAAGAAGAGTTACCTTGAAAATGAAATAGGAAAAAAGGTTCTAAATGTATGTGCTCACAGATCTGGAGTTCAGAGGGACCTGGGAAGCTGGAGATAGCTTTCTAGAGATGGCCATCCAGATATGAGAGGCCAGTCCTTTCATTTTGCCTCTGAGGATGTAGTAACCATCAGTGATAGGATTTAAACCAGGGTCTTTTGACTTGAAATCTAGTGATCTCTCTACAAGCTTATAAAATATTGTCCCTAACCTGCTTAGTAGTAAGGGCTAGTGACTTTCTATGGAGCAGGGCCACTAATAAATTCTTATAGCTTACTGAAAAGCAAGCCATTTTTAAAAGCCCACTAGGTGAAAGCTGTAGGGATTTTTAGTAGGAAAACTGAAGATGTGTGACTAGTTTGAAACATACAGTCCAAGAAATTTCTAGACAAATTTAACATTTTCATGAGAAGGCAGAGAAAATATCCACAGAACAACGTCAAAAAATACCAAAGATGAAGCCCCAAAAGATGACAGTTTCTGAGTCAGAGTATCAGCTGAGAACAGAGCTTCAGGTCACGGGAATGTGTGGATAAAACAAGAAGTAGTGTGATGAACTGACAGCAGAATTAAGGTACCACAGGTCAGCAGGAGTCAGAGACATGAGGATACATATAAAAGCAGGGTCCCTGGAAGTATTTATGCTTTCTGGAAATTTGTTCCCTTCTTCTGCCAGCATGTGTGTCTGTGAGGAGGTTGCACTTATTTATACAGACCCTGAAAACAATTCAAGTGGTTCATTTCCCTGTGTTATTTATTGTGTTATATGTCTCAATTAAATACTTTGCTGTTTATTCTGTAGTTTCTGTCTATTCTATAGACACAAAATTCATTGGATGAGACACAGGCCAAATATTAGGCCCATATGTGACATTATACTTGCAATTCCCAGGTAAAGTGGAATAATTATTTCACATACTAGTCTGAATATAGGAGGAAAAGATTTGGTTGTATCACATTTGTGAAATGGTACTATGCTTTCCATAAGCCCTAACCTACTTGTTGGCATGAATGGTCATATTCTTAATGCGAATATTCTTACAGTGATACTATATGGCAGATAGTAATGGGAACACCTTGAGGCCCTAGGAATAATCAAATTTACGAGTAACCCAAATACCAAAGAGAAAAATAACCAAATACAATAAATAGCTATGATGCCAATGATGACTTGCAAGAGAAATGTAGCATAAAAGTACAATCCTTCAGGTTCCAAGAATGAAAGACAACAGAAGATTTCAATAAACATTTATTAAGTTCTGCCTGTGTCCATACTATTATACCTGGTGCTAGAAGGAAATATGCAAAGCTTAAATAAGATATAATTTCTGCTTCCATGTAGTTGACATTCTATTTCACAGTCAGAATGATGATACATTTCTATTTCAAATATATTCAAAGAATAAGAATGTTTTTAGCCAATTGAGTGGATTCTTTATTGAATGGAGACACTTATGAAAAAATACCTAATATAAGTAGACCTGTAATGTTTGTGATTTGCATGAGTGGTTAGAATTTTTACCCTAATAATTTTAAAAATGCCGGAAAGTATTTAGACCTTCCCTAATTATAGGCCACATCCTTAAAATAAGATTTCTTTAAAGTGGAAAAATTAATATACATATACATACTGAAAAAATGATGCTATCAAATGATCACATTCAAAAGTGTGTTGTAATATTTATTTTAATACAGTTCTATTCAGTTAAAGAAATTTTTTTATAATTGCTACTTTCTGTCACTTTTGCTGTTGTCTTCTTACTAAGAACATAATTACCCAAGTAGGGCACAAAGCGGATCTGAGAGATACTTGAATACCAAAATGAAAATTAGAATAAAATGATATTAAATTTTAACTATTTGAGGAAAAAATCAATCTGAATTTCTGGATAGTGACAGATAGATTACAGGGATGATGTTTCATTGTATTCCTGAGACCTGGTACACAACCTGGTGCACAGTAGGCAAGTGTCACTACTGCCAAGCTTCACTTCAATACTGCACAAACATCGCATGTGTAATAAATGTTAGCACCAACATAAAGGAGAAAATATTATACAATTTTCTAAGAGAAGATCACATCTGGTCAAATGAATTAGATTTTCAATGGAGTAAATAAGCATGTGAGTAAAGGTAAACATAGTAGTTAAGGGGATAGACTATATTTAGTCTTTAAATAAGTTTTTAGCCAGGACTCATACTAAATCAATTTTTCCTTTATTACCATGAATCTTACACTTTAAAAAAGTGGTTTTTTCCCCCTATAATAGAACTTTGATTCCTTTGGTATGAAGAATGCCCAGTGAGAGAGATCACCCTACTGAGGAGCAACAACAAATATTCTATAGTTTATAGTGTTAGAGGGTTGTCTGGGACACTGAAAGCTTATGACTTGCCTAGGCTAGGGTTGTCACACAGTCAAAATCTGTGAAAAGTGGAACCTAACTCAGGGCTTTCTAATCCTGAAACTAGTTCTATACCACACTGCCAAGTTGCCAACAAAAGTATTAGGCTATTCTTTACAACGTGATTAATGTTTAATATGAAAGTATTTGTAGAACCTCTACTGGATTGCATGTCACCATGGGGGGAGGGGGAGAAAATTTGGAATGCAAGGAATTGTGAAACTTAATATTGTAAACTAAAAGTAAATAAATACATTTTTAAAAATTAAACTAAAAAAATTGGTTAAGCACTGCAAATTTAGCATAGGGTTAAATGCACATGTCTTTAATCATACAATCCGGAGGCAGTTTGTAAATAGGGCATTGTTTTATGAACTGGCCACTAGTTATAAGTGGCCAGAGTTAGCTACCGATATTAAATTGCTGCTCCAGTATCAGTTAAGTAGCTTTTAAGCAAAAGGACCTGCTAGACTTTATCTTTCAGGTAATGGAGAGTAACTTCTCGTTTTGCTCTCTGGGAGCATGTTGGACTGAGCAATGTGGCATTTAAGGTGATGGAAATTATGTATGTGGAGATGCCCAGTAAACATCAGGATATGTGAAGCTGAAGTTTAGGGTAATAATGTCAACTAGGGAAATGTCTGCATGGATATATTGCTGAATCCATGAGAATATAGCTTATCAAGAAGACAGAGAAGCTTAAAAAGTGACAAAGTTTAAAATTTGCAATCTTGAGAGATAAATCATGTATGAAGATATGATCAAAATTTATATAATCATGAAGTAGATATAGAATATGAATATAGATATAATCAACAAATCTAAACATCCTGTCATTAGGACAATGCCTTTAGCTTGATAGTAAAAACAAAATAATGCTCTGCATTGGCAGCAGTCAATAAATGTAAAACTATTATACCCAAAGGTGACACATAAAGAAAAAATAGATTAAATAATAGCTATATCCATAGATGACAAATACATAGTTGGAAGGAAAAGTAAAGTTTTGAATTATATTCCTGATTTTTTAAGATTTTCCCTGGGAGAACAATCATGTCTGCAAACGGAGAGAAAGAAACAAAAGAAGGAGAGATAAATGAAAGGAAGACAGGGAGAGAGAGAAAGAAGAAAGGAAAGGGAGGGAGGGAGAGGAAGGAAGGAAAGAAGGAAGGAAGGAAAGAAGGAAGGAAGAAAGGAAGGAAGAAAGGAAGGAAAGAAGGAAGGAAGGAAGGAAGGAAGGAAGGAAGGAAGGAAGGAAGGAAGGAAGGAAGGAAAGAAGGAAGGAAGGAAGGTAGGAAGGAAAGAAGGAAGGAAGGAAGGAAGGAAGAAAAATAATTTAGCATATTTATAGCTTAGGTAAGGAGTAAGTTACATTTATATTACTCTAATGATGCGTTTCTGGGAGAGGAAATCATAGTCTCTTTTCTCAAAGTACAAATAGTTCAATACTTTCCAGCAAGAGAATTCAGACAGAAAGAACAACTATTTTTGATCACGCTGAATTCGTCTTCTTCCTTTCACTGTGCATTCCATTAAAGGAAACAGTGAACATATCCCACTGGCTGAACAAGAATGAGTAAATTGAATAAACTGTAAACCATATTAATTCTTATACATATTTTGACTAAGTTTACAACTTTGGTTAAAGGATATTTCCATAAGTTTCTACTACTCAATTTCTGAATTTCTTTGGAAGTCAGAAAGAAATTGCCTGTATTCCCTTGCTGTTAAGGTATAATGATAAAGAGAATGGTTTGAATCTGAAAAAATTCTCCCTAGACCAACAATTTTTAAGGAGGTTGTTCATATACAATTCTAGTCTAGTATACTCTCTCTAAGAAAGCTGAATGACCAGAACAGTGCCAACCTCCTGTGCCCCTCCTGGAAGGAATATGTCTCTCCTGGAGAAGGGTGGACAGAGGACACTTTAGAGCTATTTATTGAAACCTTGCTGATAGTCACATATAGAACATGTGGACAGACACACTTTTCATGGGCCACCTACATTATGTTATAAAATTAAATTAATAAAATTAAATAAACAAACTTAAATGCTTTTGGCTTTATCATTATAAAAATGAATTATTCACAATATGTCTAAGAAACATTCTTTTGCTGAATATACCAATAACAGATGCCTGTAATTTGACATCTTGGGCCCCTCTAAAGATCTTAAAATAAGAGGTAAAAAGCAAGCATGCATATTTTCTTTATTTAATAAGTTATAAATCCTTGATTCATTTGCTGAATTTTCACTGACCTCTAGAAGATGTCAGAAATTTAAGTTGCAATGGTATATATGGTGTAGTAATAATGTGCTGTTGAAATATTCAATACATAAAAATGCTTTAGTTATATATTTATAGTTGAAACACTACATCAGACTCAATTAGTTTCACTGGATATTCATGTCAAAATCCAGAACACTCTTCTAACTTTTCTGGGGTACAAACTTAAAAACCTTATTCATATGAAACAATTTTTCATTAGTCATTTTGCAAAGCGTCAGTTTCCCTACTATTGTTTCCTCTCTCCCTTTCTGCAGTTTCTCCATCTAATGCATTCTCTCCTCTGGTATATCTTATTTCCTCATAAGAATAACTCAAAGGAGACTTCAAAGAAAAATACAGAGTAACTTTTTATGACACCTTAGTTGAACTCTTCAGTTCAGAGAAATATGTTGTGGTGCATTTCAAAAATTTGAAGATTAAATGGGATAATGTCTAGGCAGAATGAGGAAAATGCTTCTAGTCTTAAAAGAAAAATCCTTTGGCAAGAGTGTCATTTCAGATATCTATGAATAGATTACTTTAACTTTCTGACTCCTCACATCAGTTTTTCAAGGAAATGTTTTAATGACAAATTATCAGCCCTTAAAGTCATTATTCTTAAACTGTCATTGACTTGGAATGGATAAATCCAATCATCACTGTTTTAGAAAATATAAAACATCCATTTATAAATGAGTCAAATACTTAAAGAAGAAAATAATTATGACTCTGGTCCACTCATATTACAGTATATTACATTATGTCAAAATTGCTTCCATAAACAGTATTTTTATGGCTGAATCATTTGAGCTAAAATTTAATGATCTCTCTTAATTGAGGCTTTTAATTCTTAAATGTCCCCCCAACATACATTACAAGAGTACAGCTATAGGATCATATGCATAGTTTTGATGCATTTGCATGCTTGTCTCATTTCATTTAGTTGTTCTTTAAGTAAACCAAGTTTTAATATGTTAAAAGTTTTAAAAAACACTCAAGCAAATGTCTCTCTGCACCCTCATTTCCAGTTTCTTCCCACCAGTTCCCTTCCCTGCAGTCAAGCCAATCTTTGTTCTGTTCCTCATATAGCATGTGTTCATTTCCCGCTTGACATCATTACATGTCATCCCCCCTGCCACAAAATGGCTTTAGACTTCTTTCTCTAACAATGCTTCTCCTTGCAAGTTATGCTTGACATGTACTCACTCCCAGAATCCTTCATTAATACTTTCACAGGTAGCAGCAGTGCCTCTAGGAGACCATAGAATTTTGTACTGGTTGGACTCTTTGAGCATCATATCTGCCAAGAGAACTTTAGCCTTCAAATCACTTGCCTTTAACAGAAATTTTTATTTACTCATTTTCTGGCTGATAGAGCAAGTACTTTGGTCTTATTATTCCACGCAAAACCCACTATATCTCTCCCTCAGGGTTCTAGAAATATCCATGAAGGTAGAGATGTTTTGATTCTAATGCCATTGGCTTGAATCACCATTCCTATGTGGTCTATTTCTTCTGAAGGCCCAATGACTAGCCATCCAGGCCCATTTACTCAATTAATATAAATTAGGGTTTACTAAAAAATTTACTTCTAAGACATAACAAGAATTTGAAAATTAATATTTTCTCTACGACTTTAGAGTCACGGTTTCTTTTATATCACATTGGGATCTGGAGATCATGAACCCAGACTTAATGCAATTCCTACATATCATTGGTCACATCAAATTCATATCCAAATATGACAGCACTACTAGATAAGCTCTTATCATATCTCTTTCTCCTCCTGACTTTAAAGCTGGCTACAAACTAACAAGCTACAAACTCTACTCACAAAACTGCTAGAGGCTTAGCAGCTTCAAACTTACTGACCTCTAAAATGTCAGTCTCCACTCTCAATCTCTTATCTCCAATAAAATGAAAGAACAAATGTTAAGGCAAAGTCCATATTATTTAGTAACATGTTAGCCTGTGATGAGAAGGACCTAAGGCCTATCCTCTTACAGAATTGTTTCTCTTTTCTCATTTGAGGGCCACCATGTCAGAAAAAAAAGTCAATTCAGGAAGTGGAATGAGGATAGAATACATTCTTTGAATGTATTCTCAGTTCCAGTCAATAAAAGAGGCTGTTATTTATGATATTCTCAGCAGACCAGAAAAAATTGTAAAAGGTATGTACATGCCAAGTCATACCTTAAAAGTATTTACATGATTTTCATTATATGCAATCATGATTCTTCCAGAAGTAGACCAACTTCTTGGCATGTATCAGTGGCATTATGTGCATACTTTTAAGGAATGGGGTTAGCCAAACTCTCTCACAATGGATGCATTTTTCTGCAGTTAGTATGCTCCTACACACTATCCTCATCCCAGGGGATGAGATGATGAACAAACCCAATTCCAGCTGCTTGCCCTTTCACTCCCAGTGATCTTTGTGTTACTCCCCACAATGTCCTACTTCTTATCTATCTACCCCCTTTGACTGTACCCTCTGGAATGCCTGATCCATAATGAATAAACTTGCTTTCATTTTAGACCTTTCTCTCATAGTTCTTCCATCTTCTCACGCTTGCAAGAATATGGCTCTCCACAAAAGAAACTGTATCCTTGTTCATTTTTTCTAGTAAAAATAGCATGTAATCTAATGAGCCCAATCATTGATGCCAAGAGACTCAGTATATTTCTTTATCTCAATTGCCACTTCCAGACTCTCTACTGTTGTAACCTGACAACTTTTTCTCCTTTGAGTTTTAATCTATCCAAATATATTATTCAATTCATATCTACCTCCAAAGGCTTCCCTTCTTAATGAATTCAATCTCTGGGCCATGGTTTCCCTCTGCACTACGACTCCTGCTTTTATCCCAATGTACTGACATATTGGTGTGTGCTTACAAAACCTCATTTTCCACATTTTTAATCAACTCTCATGTCCTACTTCTCTCTTCTTCCTCAGTTACTCAAAAAGGTTGTCATACTTGATCTGACCATCACCACAAGGTATCTGCTTTCTGTTAAAAAATATGGAATGCTTTTATTTGATCATAATTTGACATCACTTCTTTCCCTAACTTACTTAACAGGAAGGAATGAATGGAAGGAGAGGGAAAAAGACAAGGAAAAAAAATGACATAGAGGCACTTTTTTTAAAAACTGCAGAATAAAATAGAAGGAAGGTCTAAAGAAGTTCAGACAAACAGGACAACTTTGAAAGTTCTATAGTGAAGGAGGTATATACTTTATTATTATTTTTAAAGAGGCACAAAAGACCTGTGATCTTTATTGGGAGAGCCTGGACCTTGACAAAATAATTGATTCCTGAAATTTTGAAGAAATAATTTAAAAAATATTTTATAATGTAATCCTTTTACTAAAGTTCCAAAGAACCAAATCTATCAACATTTGGTTTTATATATCAGTGGGTCTATAAGTAAGTAGCATTTATTTAATTTCCTTATTAATTTAATTTAGGGATGACTAGGTGGCACAGTGAATAGAGCATCAGCCCTGGAGATAGGAGGCCCTGAGTTCAAATGCGGCCTCAGACACTTAACGCTTACTAGCCAAGTGTAACACTTAAGCCACTTGAGCAAGTGACTTAACCCTAATTGCCCTGTCTTCCCCCCTTCAAAAAAAAGAGCAAAGAAAAGAATAAAAATTAATTTAATTTGCATTTGATAATATACTTTAAAAGAAAACAAAATTATATACAATAGATACCTGCAGTTTCATATCAGTTCTCCTCTTTTTTTCTGTTCTATGTATATGAGGGAGGAGGAAACCATTTTATTTGGCATTTGTTAAATTCTGAATAAAAATAAAATTTAAAAAAATAAACCATCCAAAGTGGAGCAAACATGGATTTAGACTTTCTCTCTCTTGCTCTTTTAGGAGGTAAAAACAGAAACTTATTTTGTTAAAGGGTTGGATACTGCTATTTACTTTTATCTTTTCTATTGTTTTCATAGAAACATGTCGATACAGAAATCTTTAGGGGTGGAGCAAAGAGAAGTGAGACTTGGTGGGAAAGGGGAAGTGTTTGAACCAGTCTGGTGATGCCCACATTCCAAGGATAGGGACCAAAAGGGAGAACATAAGATTTCTTCTCTTTCTTCCTGCAGAAGATCAAAAGGTGAAGTGTTTCTGCCTTGTACAAGCAACCCTCAAAAACACCTGGCTATCATATTGATACCGTCTTTAAAAAAAAATAATCATCCACATTAGGAGCATATCTCTTCCCTGTTTCCCTAGCTACAGTCATCCCTTTTAACAAAGACTAAAAAAGAAAGAAAAATAAGTTTGACAATACTAATTAGAACAACAAACATGTTTAATTGTATTTGCAATATTCTATACCTAGAGTCTGTCCACTTTTGTAAAGAAGGGAGAGAAGAACATTTTCTAAACTATTCTCTCTAGGTCAAACTTAGTCATTTTACTTAAACAGCATTCATTTTCATTTGTTTTCCAATTCATATGTTTCTAAATTCTAGATATTGTTTTACTAATTCTGCTTACTTCCCTATTCCTTCTCTGAATCCTTCACATTCCTCTTTTTTTAAAACAAACAAGTAGTATCACACCATACTCATTTCTCACAAATTAAAGATAATCTATTTTGTTCTATGCTTTGCTAGGAGAGAAAATGCAGCTAGGAATATTTTGGAATATAAGGAACCTTTCTTATCTTATAAGGTTTGATTTAATCATTATCTTAGAAGTAGGACTCAGAACTCCCAGAAATTTTCTAGTGGGAAACAACTCCCTGGTTAGTTGACTATAGATTGAAAGTGATTCATTGGGGCGGCTAGGTGGCACAGTGAATAGAGCACCGGCCCTGGAGTCAAGAGGACCTGAATTCAAATTCAGCCTCAGACACTTAACACAAAAACTAGCCATGTGACCTTGGGCAAGTCACTTAACCCCAACTACCCTCCAAAAAGCAAAAAGGAAAAAAAAATAGAAAAAAAGAAAGTGATTCATTAAAGAGATGATCAAGAAAAAGTAAGAGAAGAAGAAGGAGTTGGAAAAAAAATTAAGCACAGGAAAAGTTCAAAGAAGCTTTGCCTTCTGCTCTTCACACCTCATTCTGAAAGAACTACTCATGGGCCAATGAAACAGCATCAAGCTCTATTAACACCCAGCCACCATTAGAAGGGAACTGAGAAGGAACTGTGCATATGTGTCTGCGTGTGTAACAAAATATATTTGTAGATGTATTGATATATAACATACCAAATGTTAAGAGATAAGCTGTTTATAAAAGGCTAACTTCAGAAGCAGACAGTTGGTGAATACAGCTGACAGGTTGATTTTACAGCTAACACATAGATTTACACAAGGAGAATCCTTTCCTTGTGTAAAGACTTGATTGGGTTTATTGCCTTTTAGTATTATCTATAGCCTAAAAGAAAGGAAGCCCCTCTTTCAGATGATTGACTATATGGCTCAACTAGTCTCTATTTCTTGAGAGGGATTGAGAAGTTCTGCATCTGTTTTGCTTCAAGTTATTCAAATATGTTTTTGCTTAAAAAAAGTATAATACTTTCTCAGTTCCCTGCAATGGTAAGCTGTGTGTTAAAAGAGCTTGACATGCTTCTGTGGCACAAGTGTAGCAGAGAAGTAGCTTTGTCCATGACAACTGTAGCAACTAGAAGGCAAGCATATAGTAGAGAGGTGGTTTTGCCCAGAATATAGTACATGAAGCAGACTATTTCCTAAAGGGACTAAGAAGTACCTTCAAGTTCTGCAGTAGAGAATTATGGGTTATCTTGAACATAGAGAGACTCACCTGTCTCTTTCTAGTGTTGTATCTGTTTGTTTTTGGAGATTCAGATATCGAATTTTGTCAAAAGTCTCTTGAGCATCTATAAATAGATATAATCATGTGATTTTTTACTATTTGTATTATTAATATGATTAATTTTGTTTATAATCTTCCACATACTGAACAAATACTGTGTTGCTGGTATAAATCAAACCTTGGAATAGCATATTCTCTTTCTAATTTATATGTTGTTTTAGTCTACTTGCTAATATATTATTTTAAAATTTTGCATCAATGTTCACTGGCATAAGAAAACCATAGTTTTCTTTCTGTGCATTGTTTCTCCCTTATTAAGATATAAATAGCTTACTGGTATTTCAAAAAGATACATGAATTGGTTTTTTGTCCAATAATTGTGGAGACTTTAGGTAATATTAGAACTAACTGTTCTTTGAGAGAATTCATAAATACACCTGGTCCTCAAGTTGTTTTCACACTTTAGGGTTTATTTGTGGCTTATTTAATTTCCCTATATGACAGCAGTTCTTAACCTGTGGGTCGCAACCCCTTTGGGGGTCCAATGACCCTTTCACAGGGGTCACCTAAGACCATCAAAAAACACATATTTCCAGTGGTCTTAGGAACCAAGATACTGCTCCTCTATCCATCTCCAGGTGGGTCCACCCACATGCAGATACTCCCACGTATGAGTATTAAAGGGTCATGGCATTAGGATGGTTGAGAACCAGTGCTATATGGTATTCTGTTATCTAAATTATTTTGTTAATCTGTGCATTTTATAAATATTCACCAGTTTCTTCTAAATGATCACTTTTGTTAGCATGTTTCTTCTGGCTCCCTCATTTTCATTTTAAAATGTCTATAACATCTACTAAAAAAAAGTGCTTTATATGCTGCTAATAAGGAAAATGGGGCAGCTAGATGTCAAAGTAAATAAACTGGTAGGACTGAAATCTCATCTTCCTGAGTTCAAATATGGCCTCAGATATTTACTAGCTATGTGAACCTAGGCAAATCACTTAGCCCTATGTACCTCAGTTTCTCATCTGGAAAATGGTCTGGAAAAGGAAATAGCAAACCACTTCAGTATCTTTGCCAAAAAAGCCCCAAATGGAGTCACCAAAAGTCAAACACAACTGGAAAATGCCTGAACAACAATAAGGAAAATACTTATCTTTGGATTTTCCTACATGGGTAGATAGATAATAGCACATAGGATCAAGTGAGTTGCTGTGAATGACACACTGAGTGACTGAAAAAAAAATCATTTATTGAGTGCTTTCTTTGTGCCAGTCATTGTGTAAATTGCTAGGGAAACAAATACAGAAGAGAGATGTTCAATGTCTTTTAAAAGCTTATTTTCTAATATGGAGAGATACCCCATATAAGGGTGTGGTAGCCAGGCAAAAGTTTTGTTCTAGAGTATCATGGGGGATGGTCAATTGATTCAAAGAGCAATCTATAAAATTCTGTCTGTGTGCACTGAGGAAAAATTGTATAATCTCTGAATGTTGAGTGCAATAAAATCATTATGACCATTAGGCATTGTTATTGGGATAATCATTTTAAGTTTCTTAAAAAAAATGTTTCATCAAACTAAGCTATGTAATTTTATAAGGAAGCTCAAAAGAAAACAATATTTATCTCTTGGCCATGTGGAAGCAGAACTTTTTTGCTCCATTCCCCTCTTTTACTTAGATTAGTGTAGGTACTCAATGATTATGACAAGGAGTATACAAGGCAAATTAAGTCATCTTGGACCAAGTCTCTGCTGACCAAATCAGAGCAGAGGATTCTAGGAGTTTCACAGAAAATTTAAAAAAAAACTCATTAATTAAGAACCATAAAGGTATAGTTAATTAAAATAATGATTTTATAAATCCTTGCCCGAGTTTCACTATTCAAAAATTGTATGAATCTGTAAATCCAGATCACTTGAAATTTGGAATAATTTACTTAGCTTTAAAGAACCAGAAAGTATCCAGGCCAAAAAAAGAAATGTCTCCTTTTACTGGCACTCTAGCTACAGTTTTTGAAGGTCATGTAATAGGTGAGGCCTGTATTATTTCACTTGACCCAGCTCCTTGTTGTGCCTTCAGATAGAATCGTAGTATCTAGCTGTGCTATTGGTGGAATGGAATAACAGCTCAAATAAAGGAAAAAACAGAACAGGCAGAGACAGGAGGTGGTGCCAGAAATTTTAAAAAACCAAGATTAAGATTAAGAATTCACAACAGTGGAAGAGCAGGGAAACTAGTGAGGGGCAAGGGCAAAGTCCCTACTGCAGATTACAAAGATCTATGGCAGGGTTATAGGTCAAGGATTGCACTAAATAAAGGGTTGGGGGTTTCAGTTTTTCTAAATTAATCTTTCAGAGACAATGATTTCACCAAATCCCTCCTCTTGTCAAAAACTTTCAGAGAATACCCATTATCTATAGGAGAAATTTTGACATCCTTAGCCTAGACCCTAAGGCCTCCACATTAAGGCTTTCACTTACCTTTTTTTGCATTTCTGGTCCCTAAATCCACTTAGCCACCAGGTCTCAATCCTTAGTAAAGTGTGAACACCTTGAAAGGGTAAACTTTGAGAAATAGAAAAACTCCCCAGGAGAATTCTCCTCAAGAAGGCATGGTCAGTAACAAGAAATAAGAACTAAATCCCTTCCGTCTTTTGCTTTGCCTATACACCTCCATCCCTTTCCCATAACAGATTGTGCTGAAAAGTTAAAGGGAAGTTTCAGTAATAAAGAAGGATTTCTTCCTTTGTCAAAGAGATCAGCCCCTACCATCTGCAAGGCTTGGGACAATGTAGTGCCTCCACTTTGCTTCACCATGAGCCCTGGCAATCCTTCCACCCAATCCTCTAATACAATCCTAGAGAAAAAGACCAGTAAGGGAGAGAGAGACTCTGAAGAAAGGAAAACTGAGGAAAGGAAGAGATTCCAGGAATCTAAATGAGGAAGACAGCTTCACCCCTAAGGAAGCATGAAAATCTGAGCAGGGTTAAAGAGAACTCTACATTGTACTGTTTCAGGCCTTGCTTTCGTTAAAGTAGAGCCTAGTCAACCTCTCATCCCTACAAAAGAAGGCTTTAAATTTTTATACTGCTCAGGAAATTCATTTCCTTCTCTTTCCCTCCAGCAAAAATACTCCACCCAAGGAATGATAAGGTATCACACAGTCCCAAAGCAAGGGTATTCTGGAGCCAGCTCCTATAAACTGTTGCTTAAATTTTCAGTGTGAGTATTTACACATCAGGGCTGGATTCATAGTTTTGTTTATTGTCTAGGGTTAAGAAAATGATGAAGAAACTCTTAATTATGCACATTAAAGTAAACCTTGTATCTCATTCTGTGAATGTTTACTTTTTTCTTTGCAGAAATGGTTGTTAAACATTTACTAGCATACAGCTGTCCCATAAGAATTACCAGTATCAGTTGGCACTGAGGAGATTGGTCTGGTAGGCCAGGATTTCCCATCTCTACACCAGGTCAGAGCTTAAGTCCTATGAACATCAGCCTCTGCTTTTCTATTCACCTTGCTGGAAAAATCAATCCTATATGATTAAGCTACTAAGAATTGAAATGAAATCACAAAGCACAGAATCTCAAAGTCGGAAAGGACCTGAGAGGCCATCTAATTGAACCTGACCAAAAATCCACTTGATAACATCTCTGACAAGTAATGAAGAAACCACTAACTTTTGAGGCAACAACTTCCAGTTTGAGACAGCTCTGATTGTTAAGAAATGTCTTTATATCACCCCTAAATTTTCCTCCTCAATTCTTCTCCCTATTGTTCCTAGTTCTGTCTTTCAGGGTCAAGTAGAACAGATCTAAAGATCACAGACAGCTCCTTAGGTACTTATCATGTTCCCCTCTGTGATGCCTTTTCTCCAAAGAAAACATCCTTAATTCCTTCAAATGATTCTCATAGAACATGATCCGCAAGGCCTTCACTATTTGGACTGCCCTTCTTTAGTGATTCTCCAGTTGTCAATCTATTTTGTGTTACTATGGGTGACCGAAAAAAGTAAAATAAAATAAAATAACAGAAAGTAAGAGAACAAAGGCAAATGTCAACTACTCAAGATAAAGTAACTAGAACACATGCAAAGATTCTCCCTTTTTTACATATGAAAAGATCAATCAATCAGCAAACATTTATTGTACCTCGCATTTGACAAGAATGGTTCTGCTCAGCATTGGATTTTCAGGGATCTGTAGTATTTACCATGTGAAATTTCTGGGTATATTATAGCTCTATTTTTTTAAAAAACTTTTTGGTCTTCAATAGTATTCTCACACTGAAACTACTATTAGAGCCTGAGGTTTTATCAACTTGGAAGATACATGTACTCCCCCTTCTCACTGGTGAGTTCATCCCAAAGTTTCCATTTTGAGGAGGGCTCCAAGTTGGCCAGGGCAGTTAGGTGACACAGTAGATAAAGGATCAGGCCTGGAGTCTGGAAATCCAGCCTCAGATACTTACTAGCTGTGTGACCCTGGGTAAGTCACTTGATCCTATTTGCCGCAGTTTAATCAATATGTAAAATGAGCTGGAGAAAGAAATGGCAAACCACTCCAGAATCTCTACTAAGAAAACCTCAAATGTGGTCATGAAGAGTTGATCATGACTAAAACAACACAACAACAACCACATTGGCAAACCTTTATTCCTTCACTGACTCTGCTTAATAAATGCTTGTTGCCTTATTGCTTGTCTCATCTCTAAAAAGTTTAAGGGACTTAGCCAGGAACCCACAATTATTAAGTATCAAAGTAATTAGCACTGGGACTGTCCACTAAATACAACAGGGTCAGTGTATAAAATTCCTTTAATTTAGTAGTCTACTTCGTTAACTTTTCAAAGATGTATATCACCTACTCTAAGACAATCTTGCTCAAATTTATATGTTCTACCTCCAGTGAAACAAAAGGCAATGTGAAGATTTGTGAGGCTTTTATCTCTGGAAATTTGAATGAAAACAGAATAAACATAGGCAGGAAACTGTATAAAGTGCTGATTGCCTTCATGTCCTTACAGTGTCAGAACTCTCCATTCCAAATGGACATTCTGAATGCCAATCAATCACAGGCATGTGGCACATTTGGGGTCAGATACTGCCTAATGCTCTTAAGATGCTCTTAAATAATATATATGCTCTCTAGCATTTATCTCTCTGGGATCAAAATAAAACAGTTTGAGCAGGGGTTTCACCAGTATTCACCGATAAATCGGGGAAGATTTTGTACCCTGGTCTTCCTATTTCCAGCACTCCATCCACAACATCATAACTCAACATGCTAGAAAAGCTAATGAATGAAGAATCAAATGTATAGTGCTGCAGCTCAACTTCAACCAGACATAGCCTTTGCCTTTTAAAAGATATATGTTTCTGTGTTTCTAAGTAGAAGGCATGTAGTATGCAGCCTAGTCAATTCCATAGTCTTCTAAGAATAAATAATTTCCCCAACACACACACACACACATACACACATGCACACTCATGCACTCATACACATGTACAATAAGTGCAACATATCACTGCCAAGGAAATAAATATTCATCATTGCCATTTCATTCCCTGTGTGTTACTCTTACATGGTAAAAAGCATGAAGTTCAATAATCTGAAAGACAGCATCTACTCTACATTAATATTCCTAACTTTCTCACTGATTTGGATGCATATTTCCTTATCAGTATGGCTTAGTTTTCATTTCCACTAATGCAATCAATCAAGATTCTCTAAAATATACATATTATTTGTCAACAGTCCTTTCACACATTAGGAAAACTCCTACACTGAAAATACTACACTCCCTTGATTGTAATCCTGTTTTGACTTCCTGAATTGCAAACTCATGAATGTGAAACAATACTTATCAGTCTAATTATGTGAGACAAATTAAATGTCCTTTCCTCTCTTCTCCAAGATCTGCCCAGGTCCATAAAAAGACAGGTAGCCAGGGAATGCAGTTTCAAATTTTCTCTGACTCCAAAGACCCTTGGAACCTTCTCCTTAGCTTGCACCTTGACTTGGCAGACTTTGGTGTCCTGTCTTCCTCTTCACAACCTCATTTCCCTGGGCTCTGAAGAAATACTTTGGCTCACTAAACATGAATGAGCACGGTTTCAGTATGTGTCTGACTAATATTTAGTCTCTACCCTAGGAAGGGTAAAAAAAAACACAGGGGAGAGATGTTGTCCTTCTTCTAAGCCAGCAGTTCTCAACCTGTGGGTTATATTCAATTTGTAACAATGAAAAAATACCCTGCATATCAGATATTTACATTACAATTCATAACAGTAGCAAAATTACAGTTATGAAGTAGCAACAAAAATAATTTTATGGTTGGGGGTCACCACAACATGAGGAACTATATTAAAGGACTGCATCATTAGGAAGGTTGAGAATCACTATAATCTAAGCCTATTTAGCTATGAAATTCCAGACTCCCTTGGTATTTGAAATATGACATACTTAAATTATTCAAGTTTTTAAGTAAAAAGTCAGGGAAATCTATTGGTATTGAAGTAGTTGAGGTGAGTATAGAGAAGTAGGGAATATAAATGCCACTTGAACAACAAATCTATCATCCTTTTTCCCTATGAAAGGCTATTTTTAATATATCATTATGTCAATCAAATAGAATTTCCATCAACAGTCTAACATTTACTAACAGAGTGGGAGCTCTAATTAGCTAGATTTTGACTATGTATAAAAAAGCACACAAAAAATAACACTCTAATAGAACTACCAAAATGGCATATTTCATGTAAGATTGTATTCCTTTTCAATACAATTATTTAAGAAAACTTGGTTGGAGCAATCTCTTAATAAAGTTGCAGAGGAAATACGAAAGAAGATGAGAGGTTGTACTGAATGATCACTAAGGTACTTAACAATTTTAAGATTCTGTGTATATAAAGTTCACTTCTGTATTGTTACTGGTTTTTTATTCAGGTGAGGGTTATCTTTTTGGGTCAGGGTGTATAGGGCTTACCTATACCCATCTCAACAGGCCTTGCGCATCCCCGGCTCCCGGTCCACTCCGGGAGAAACAGCTGCACAGAGAAACTCAGGACACAGGACTTGCTTCTAGCTTTTATTGAGAGTTCATCCTCTATCGTAGTGTGGCTGGACTGGATTGGCCTGGCTGGACTGGACTTCACTCTACTGCCCCTGCCTACAAGTAGCCTCTCTTTAAGTCCTTTCTCCAGGGCCCCTTAGGGCCCCTCCCCTGGCCATGCCCTCACCACAGCGAGCCAATGTGTCTCACCCTGAAGGCAGAGAGATTATCCTGCTTATTGTAAGCAGGTGCAGCCTTTGCAGTCTGCCTCCAGGTGACAGACCACGTGCACTCCTGTTAGCTGAGGACCAGTTCAACCCATCCATCTCATGTGGAGTATCAACGACCCTCTTTAGGAGTCTCCTCCCCACGTCAGGTATCAGAGACCTAACACTGTATAAGCTCCTTTTAGTGAGAGGGTGACATCCTTCTAAGGGCCTGACTTTAACTATGGTAAAAAGAAAAAAACCCACTTTTACCCTTATAAGCAATTTCTTTCAGGAATATGATTTTTTAAAATTTATTTTCTTGTTTACATCATTCATTTCCATGAGATTTTGAGTTACAAATTTCATCCCCGTATTTCCCCTACCCAAAACCTCAAAACAGTGATCCCCCTGTAAAGCCCCTCCCCAAATCTGTTCTCTCCTATGTTTTTCTCCATCACCCCTCTAACTTTCTGGTAGGGTATAATAGTATTCAGTTTATTAGATACTTAGGGCTAAGTAGATCAGATACTTAGGGCTAAGTAGCACCTAGTAACTTAGGGCTAAGTATAGAAGGTATGAACTCTGTCCATTGGTGAAAAGGTTTGAATTCCCCTTTTGACTTGGAAAAAGGCTATTGGCTGAGACACTCCCCTGTTGACTTGGGAGAAGGCTATTGTCTGAGACAGGAGGTCAGTGCTGTATATAAAGAAGAATTTTAGAGAGACAAGAGAGAATTTGGAATTGGCTCCTCAGTAAAGGAAGATTCATGGAGACTGAAGTCAGCTAAGAAAGAGAGGGAGAGAGAGTGTTCCTCTCCCAGTGTCTGGAAGCTGATTGAGACATGAACAGGACAGGACTTTGTTCGTGGCGTGGCTGATCCTTGAATTCTAGGCAAGAGAAGTGGTAAAAGGTTTGAGGTGTGCTGAACCCTGTGAACTTCAGTGTGTGCCGGGGAATTGCCCTGAGGACTGGATAAGGACCTGGGAGCTGTTTATCTCTGAGGACTGGACGAGAGCCTGGCAGCTATCAGCTCCTGAATCTAGGTGATTGTCTGGCAGATTCAGGAGGGAGCTGGGACCAGGGAAGAGGATCCAGGGAATCAGAGAGACCACCCAGTGTCAAAATGAAAAAAAAGGCCTCCCCTTGGATGAAACTGATGTTTGCTGAGGACAAGGACCTGGGAGCTATTCTCCTTTGAGGACTGGATGGGAACCTGTCAGCTTTCTGCTCCTGAATCTAGGTGATTGTTTGACAATTCAGGAGGGAGCTGGGACCAGGGAAGAGGATCCAGGGAATCAGGGAGACTACCCAGAGTCAAAATGAAGAAAAGGCCTACCCTTGGACTAATCTGAGGTTTGTTGGAAATCAAGGGGTGGAAAGTTTGTGTGGTTTTCTAAGGGCTGTATTGGACACTAAAGTTAATGGTTGCCCCATGAGTGGAAGATCAGTATATTGTGAATTGTTGATTGAATCTTTTCCCCCTAAGGGAAACCAGGTGATTATTCTTTTGTTCCTTGTTACTTTCTGTAATAAGATATAATATTGAGACTTTCCTTGTTCTAAATATTGTATATAATATTGTGAATTGTTGATACTGTGGACATTGTACTGAATCTTGATTTGTAATGAAATAAACAGAGTTCACTACTACTGTGTAATATGAATCTTAAAAGCTGTTCACAGTAGCATTCTTTTGGGAATCTACTGTTGATTGGCTTTACATATGGCAGGATGGGTCTCCCTACTCCAGTGCCTATATATTTTAGTTCCTAGTTGCATACAGTTAATAATAATAATTATTTTTATTATGTATACATATATATATTTAACATTTGATTAAAGAACTTCAAATTCTAGATTCTTTCCCTTCTTCCCTCATCACCCATCCCCACTGGAAGGACAAATAATTCAATACAGGCTGTACATGTGTAATTACATACAACATCTCCACAGTGGACATATGGTGAGAAACTGATTATATGTCCCTCCTTCTTATCTTGACCCCCCGTTCTATTCTGTACCCTGTCCCTGTCTCTTTACAAAACTGTGTGCTTCCAGCAACCTTCCCCCCAACACTGTCTTTCCTTTCATCATCCCACCTTTCATCCCTATCCCCCTTACTCTCCTGTGTGGCAAGATAACCAGTTTAGAGTTTATTTCATTCCTTCCCTAAGCCAAATTCAATGAGAGTAAGGTTGACCCTTTACCTTTTGCCTTCCTGTTCTTTGCCTCCATTGTAACAGTTATCCCTTACCTCCTCCATATGAGATGATTAACCCCATTCTGTCTCTCAGTGTCTCCTCTCATTCTAGTCCTCTCCTATCTCGGAATTTCACCTTTAAGAATATCATCCCTTCCTATTCAATTGATCCTGGGACCTCTATGAACTCATATACACACATACTCAGATATGTATTCATATGCATACATACCCTCCTATATAAACATATGTGTAGGCATACATATACATACATTTGTATTCCCTTCACCTATCCTCGTACTGAGAAAAGTTTCATAAGTTACTATTATCGTTTTTTCCATGTTGGCATGTAAATAGTTCAGTTTTGATAAGTTGCTTATGGTTTCTTTCCCATGTTTACCTTTTCTTGTTTCTTGTGTTTGAATGTCAAAATTTCTGTTCACTTCTGGTTTTTTCAGCAAGAATGCCTGAAAGTGCTCCAACTCACTGAATGATCATATTTACCCCTGGAAGATCATACTCAATTTCGCTGTGTAGGTGATTCTTGGTTTAATCCTACCTCCTTTGATCTCTGGAATATCATATTGCAGGCCTTTTGATACCTCAATGTAGAAGCTGCAAGATCCTGGGTTATCCTAATTGTGTTTCCACAGTATTCAAATTTCTACTTCATGGAAGCCTGTAATATTTTCTCCTTTATCCAGGGACTCTGGAACCTGGCTATAACATTTCTAGGAGTTTTCTTTTGGGGATCTATTTCAAGATGTAATCAGTGAATCCTTTCAAGTTCTATTTTGCCCTCTGGTTCTAAAATATCAGGGCAATTTTCCTTGAGAATTACTTGGAGGTTGCTTTTTAGGTTCTTTTTTTGATCATGGCTTTCAGGTAGTCCGATAATTTTTTAATTGTCTCTCCTGAATCTATTTTCCAGGTCAGTGGTCTTTTTTCAAGGAGATATTTCACATTGCCTTCTATTTTTACATTTGTTTGTATCTGTTTAATAGTATCCTGAGTTCTCATAAAGTCATTTGGTTCCATTTGCTCTACTCTAATTTTGAAGGAATTATTCTCTTCAGAATGCTTTTGAGATTCTTTTTCCATGTGGCAAATTTGACGTTTTAAGGCATTCTTCTCCTCATTGGCTTTTTGGGCCTCTTTTGCCATTTGAGTTAATCTGTTTTTTAAGGTGTTATTCTGTTCAGTCAGGTTGTTGACTCTCTTTTCATGATTTTCTTGAATCATTCTCATTTCTCTTCCCAGTTTTCCTCTACTTCTCTTATTTAGTTTTCAAAGTGTGGTTATAACATTTCTAGGAGTTTTCTTTTGGGGATCTATTTCAAGAGATAATCAGTGAATTCTTTCAAGTTCTATTTTGCCCTCTGGTTCTAAAATATCAGGGCAATTTTCCTTGAGAATTTCTTGGAGGTTGCTCCAAGCTGATCTATGGCTTGTAGGCAATCGTCACGTTTCTTAGAAGCATTTGGGGTAGGAGTTCTGACTGTGTTTTCTTCCTCCCACTCCATGCTTTGATCCTTTTTGTCCCCACAAAAGGATTCTAGAGTATGGTTGCTGTTCTTACTTTGCTTCCTTTTCCTGCTCATGTTGCCAGTGAATTACTTGTCTTTTTAGGTGTGTGGAACTCTGCTTCCAGAGGGGAAAGCTCTATCTCAAATCGATGGTGTTTTCACAACAGCTGGAGCTTTTAGGGGGCTGCTGCAGCCCCCACCAGCTTTGGCTGACTGAAAACACACTCCAGGACCACCACCCAAGACCACAATCTGGATCTAGGGCACTCAATGCAAGTGCACTTAGCCTCTGAATGATTGCTTGGTCCCCCTGCAGTCTGTAGGCTGGGAGCTCTGAAGCAGCTACGTGGAGGCAGCTGCAGGGCCACCACTTCTATGGCTTCCTTGCCCTGGGGGCAGTTTGGCCAGACTGCTTTTCTCCCCCAAATTTAGCTAAGATCTATTGACCTTTCACATAGTCCTTATTTCTTCTGGCTTGATAAATCTGGAAACTGCCACAGCTGCCGCTATTCCACTCTCCTGGAGGCTCCAGCTGTGATTCCTCCTGACTGCACTGTGACCAGGCCGTGGTTTCAGGCTTGTCTGGTTTGGGCTCCCAGCCTGCTGCAATGATCCCCACCTGGCTTCAGCAGGAGATGTATTTTCTGTATTTTGTGAGTTTTGGAGCCCTAAAATTTGTTTAGAGTCATATTTTATGGGTATTTGAAGTGGCTATCTGCCAGCTGTGGTGTTTTCCTGCTTCTATGCTGCCATTTTCAGGAATATGATTTTTTTAATGCTTAGAAAATTATCTTTAAAGAATTCCCCACATGGATTACATCCCAAACTCCACCCTGCTCAGGAAATACAAAATAATTATCCTAATAGAACTGTGGAATTTTTTTTTCTTTCACACACAGAAAAATATCTTACCAACTATACTACATGAGCTTTAGGGGAACAATGGATACAAACCTTATCAAGCTACCCTGATCCAATGTGTAATTTAAAGAAATCTACTTCTAAGAAAATCTTCCTGTCATAGACCCTCATCAATTCTCACATTAAATTCTTCAATAATCTTCTAATTGGTACATATGTATGTATACATATTTATTGATACACTATCTCCTATTATAATATGTTTTCCTTGAGAGCAGAAACCATGTTTTTGCTATTCTTTGTATCCCAATGTTTACCATAGCATCTGGCAGTTATTAAGCATTTAATAAATGCTTTTGACTGAAGTTCAGCAAGAAGTTTAGCCAAATCAAGTTGAAACCTAGTGTATGAGAAAAGCAAAAAAAACCTTTTTCCTCCATTTTCTGTAATTGTCAGAACTCTAAATCTCCCATTCCTAAACCTGTTGTTTAGGAGTCCTAGTGCCCTGCTCTATATCCTTTACCCTGTTACAATTTTCTCTGTGCGTGTGTGTGTGTTTGTGTGTATACACATACATGCATGCACATGTGCTTCTCACAACTCATATGACCGTGTAAGAAGATCTGGACAATGAGAAGCCAATCCTTTAAACATTTATGGAGTGCTCTGCCTGCAGCCAACTCATATTGGTGCTTTCTGAGTCTCCTTTTGGGCATGTCTAGTGGAGGGCACTCCCCCTATATCAGAGTATGTTCAAGTATCCTGCATCTTTTTTCTTTTCTACTTCATGTATGGTAAGAAAACTAATTTCCTTTTAATTGGCTACTGAGTCAGCACTATGAATACACACAAAAGACTTCAAAGAATAAACTCTATTTCTTTCCTAAAAGTGATGAAGTACAGAAATGCTGTACGTCTTCAATTAGAGACAGAGGCATTAGGTTTGTTTTGTTTTGTTCTTTTCTGTCCCCAAAGATGTTGTGTGAAACCATGTTCCTACTGTTTCTTCTACCCCATTGTCTGTTTATTCTTTCCTAAATTTAGGTGAAGCAGTGGTAAAGACTGATGGACTCTGTGAGCTTCCAAACTCCAGAAGAGCCAGCAGAGTTAGACAGCAGTGGCAAGTTTGCCAGCAGCTCTGAGGAGCATTCCTGTTTGACCCATACCAACACTGGATAAAACCAACAGTATGAATCTCATGTCCTTAAAAAGCAAGGAGATGACTTATCCATTGACTAGTACTTTCATTTTAAAATGCTTCAGAAAAAATAATGTCCCTCCGTTTGGGTTGGAAATAAGTTTGATTTTGAGGGAGCCACTACAGAAGAGCTGGTGCCTCAGGGTGTCATTTGCTAGAATGAAAGGGTGTCATTTGCTAGAAGCTGAGGAAACCTGACTTTTCTTAAGTTACCAAAGATTTCCATATCCAATGAACCCTTCTCAGTCATCATCCTTCTTGACCTCTCTGTATCATTTGACATAGCTGACCACTCCCTTTCCCAGAATTTTCACAACAGTATACTCTTAATTCTCCTCCTACTGTAAAGTCAATCACAAGTAATTCTTCTGAGGACTGCTGCTGTGAATAACTTAAGGGATCTAATCCTATAGTACAGTGAACACTCTATTCATTCAGCAATTAACTAAAGTACAACATTCACAATATAACATAACAACTTATTACTAAGGTGGTCACACAGTCTTAAACAAAATATATCATTCGGTAGATCATAATCTCCTCAATCAATATAGAGTGCCCAAGTAAAGTCTTCTTTCATCTTGACTGAAGGCTGGCTTCCAATCATCCTTAAGCCAATCATCCTTAAGTGGTAACAGAAAGTACAAACACCATCCACCAAAGGTCACAATTAAGTCACAATCTCATCAGTCAATAGAGTACCCATGTCAAGTCCTCTTTAACTTAACTTGACTTCCAAACCCCATGGCTCCTCTTCCATGGGCCAGCTGCTCCCAGCTCTTCCCTGGATTCACCTGACTCTTTCCTGGATTCACACACAGGCAACTCTTTGCTGTGGATCTAGATCTCAGCCCACAGGGACTATTCCACTCCAAGCCCTTCACATTTTCTGTTTCTAGGAAGACAAAACTTAACAGAGGTACAACAATATTTACACATATTTAGATTAACAGAGCTAAAATATTTACACACACTGCTGGCACTATGATCTCAATTCACTTTCTGTCTGACAAAGTTACACAAATCACCAAAGCTTCTGTCTGAGAAATCAAACACAAATCAGTAGTAAAGTCTCAAGACTTCATGTAAACAGCACTAAAGCCCTCTTCAGGACTTTTGTAAAGAGCAACAAAGTCCTCTTTCAGAGTTTCTGTACCAGCAGTAAAGTCTTTCAACAGACAGAATGCTTTATTCTGACAAAGTAACATCAACACAAACAGAGTGCCAAAATCACAGACATTCACCCTCTCAGGACTGCTTGGTCCCAGCTCATGCTCAAGGTTTTATATGCTCTGTTCCTTCCTGTTCCACCCTTCCTCTTTCACTTTTTCAGCAATTTCCTCCCACTTTGGGTTCCATGTGATGAAATTAGGCCTATCAAAGGTAGGGAAGGTCTTCAAACTCCCTTAAACCTGTTAAGTACAACACAATGTATACTTTTTCCAACACAGACTTGACACAATCAAAGGTGAGGCTCAAAGGCAGTTGAATAGCTGAAACAAGCAGCAAAGTACTACTTTGCTTGACATTACACCTACTAGCCCAACCACTTTTTAGTGTCCTTTGCTGAATCATCATTTATATCCTACACCATAACACTAGCTATTCCCAATGAAAATATCCAAACCCCACTTCTCTCTTTATCTTCCTTCTTGGTGATTTTTTAATCAGCTCCCATGGGTTCAGTTATCATATACATACAGATTAGTCCCAGATTTGGATATTTAGACTAAACCTTTCTTCTGATCTCCAGTCCCACATTGCTCATTGACTACTGGACATTTCAGCTAAGTGCTCCAAAAAAATCTCAAAATCAGTATGTAGAAAACAGAACTCATTTTCTTTATCTATAAATCCAGCCCTCTTCCTACCATTCTTTATTCTGTGGAGAATAAGGAAACATCCTTGTCAACCATATTTGAAATATTGGCATCCTTCTCAAAACTTCTCTTTCCCACATACTTCCCACTCTATATTTATTCATCAAACCTTGTCAATTTCTATCTATACAAAATCTCTCAGATCCACCTAGTTTTCTTTGTTCACAACAGATCATCATCTTTTACATGAAATGTTGCAGTAAACTCCAACTTATTTTCTCTTTCTCAAGTCTCCTCTTCTCTAATTAATCTATAAGACTGGGGGATAAAGGAAAGGGAAAGAAATAAATATTTATTAAGTGTCTACAGTATTGTAGTAAATGTATTAAGCGCTTTAAAATATCTCATTTTATCCTCACAATAACTCTGTGAAGTAGGCAATATTATTATTCTCATTTTACAGATGAGGAAACTAAGGCAGATGGAGGTCAAGTGATTTTCCCAGGATCATTCAGCTAAGAAATGTCTGCAGTTGAGTTCAAACTCAGTTCTTCCTGACTCCAGGCCCAATGCTGTATCCATCCAGTGAACCACCTAGATGTTACCAAACTATCATTCGTAAAGTACAGTTCTATTCATTTACTATTCAAGAAGTATCAGTGACTATTGTCTCTAGGAAAAAAAATATAAATTCTTCTGTTTGGCATATAAAGATCTTTATGACATGACGATTGTCTGCCATTCTAGGTCTATTACCCCTTTTTCACATATACTATGTTCCAGCTAAGTTGACTTACTTGTGGTACCTTTTATGTGGCATTCAATTTCTCATGCCCAAGACTTTGTACAGACTTTCCCCTTTGACAGTTATGATAGTGTTGTTTTATTTTTAATAGTATCTGTTACATCCTCCTCTTTGACTTTAAACTCCATAAAAGCAGTCTATCTTTTCCATACCTAATAGAGTTCTCTGAACATAGCAGTTACCAATGTTTATTGAGTGCTGATGTTAAATGTTAGACTCCCCTATAGTATTTTGCGGCACATGAGAAATTCTGATTTCTCTGGACAAGTCAGAATCAAAATGTGCTAGAATTAGTGGCAGAACTGGAATTTAGGTATTATAGAATCAGGTTTCTGAAACAGAATAATGGGTTAGAAAATAATAATAAGATCCACTCTACTGTAATAAACATTAGAAGCTACCAATTTTGAAGAGTTAAGGACAAAGGGAAAACAAAATAATTTTATGTAATTTTAGGAATGCTTTATTTGTGGTAGATCAGAAAAGTTATTCAGGTTTTGAGTTATGGAGGGTTCCTTCCTTATTGTGATAAAATTCCTGAAAAAAGAGTGAGAGTGTAGATTTTATTCAGAGAACAGGTGTTTGTTGAGTCCCCTCAAGGCTCATATTACCCAATCTACCACTAAAGGAGGAGAAATCAGTGAGAGAAAATAAATAAGTACATGCCACATTCGTGAACACTTTTAGATGTTATTACAAAGACAACTTATTTTGCCAAGCAATGGAGAGGGGGACAGAAGTAAATAGTCTGACAGCTTATATAAAGAAAGGAAATTTGGGGCAAAAAAATGAACCAAATAGTGTAAGTGACTCATGAACACAGGGGACTTGTTTCTACCGGAGATGTGTATATTTTGTGGTTTAGGCATGGATCAGAAGAAACTACATTTTTCTAAAAATGTAATTTTGGAAAAGAAATATTTTTCCCTTTCTCAGTATTTCCTATTTTCCCTCCTTTCTCTTCTATGTGGTACCATCAAATCATTCAGGTGTCCTACTTTTTAGTTCTCCACTAATTGGCTCTTTCTCCCATGACAAATTGGAACAAAGCAATCAAGACTGAATTCTTCCCCAGGTGGCTCATATACATTGGCAATTCTTACTAGATTTGAAAGTGTCTCTAGGTTCCTGGTGGAGTTTGGATTGAAGACCAAATTTCATGGGCAATCACATCCACCATTTTAGCTCTGCCTAGAGAGTAGTCCCTATCAGTTATTGGATTAATTTTATTAATTGTGCACCTGTACTGATGGAATGAGGCTGTCCCAGTGCACCAAATAAAATGGGGAGCCTTAAGAATAAACTGTAAACAAGTATTTGATCAGTATTTTTTTTCTTTTAAAAACACCTTGTGCATATAAAATCATTGGCTGTCCTCACATGCCTTCTGAGGTAACATCCTTATACCATAGGATCATAAATCTTGAGTTGGAAAGGACACGAAGGTCATTTAATCTCTTCATTTTATGGATGAGACACTTAAGGCCTAGAGACACTGAGTGCCTTGTCCAAGATTACACATGTAGTGAGTAAGAGATTTTGGATTTGAGTTTAGGAGTCCATATCAAGTAGGAAATATCACTGTTCTTTCCATTGAACCACAAGATAGAGGTATTATGATGAACAGCAGGCCTCAGTCACTTCAAAAGGATGCAGAAACTGCCAAGCCTCAAGCCAAAGAAAATTTAGTGAATGTTCTAATACATCCTTCTCAGTTTCAAAGGTATGACTGCTTTTGACTATGATTTTGACTCTCTAAATGTGTTGCTTCTTGACTATCTACAGACAAGCATTTCTGCCTAAGCCGCCGTGATTATTTATTAACTCTCTCTTCCTTCTAAATCTGCCTCTCTAATGCATTCAATAGTTAGTTGAGTTGGTTCTTCCAGGATTCGGTTTCTCTTTTATTTCCCCTTTTACTAGATAAAATTAAATTAAGCTAGACTCCTATCATTGTCCTGGTTTCCTCTAATACAGCATTTCATCTCTGGACATCATCAGCTCCTGTTTTTCAATAAGAGATTATAGCAGTATATTTTAGATTACCAATTTGGTGGGCTAGAAGCACTTACATGGAGTTGACATGCTATTTTTTTAAATAAAATAAAATATTCCATCTCTTTATTTCTTCCTTTTCATTCTTTGTCCTTTTTAATGCTCCACAGTCAATGACTAATTGAGGGCTGAAAACAAGGATGGAAATGAACTTAAACCTGATGATGACATTTATTTGCCTACTTTTATTACTAAGGATCACCAGCTGCTTGTGGAGCTAACTAAACATAATAATTTGTTGTTGGAAAGGCCTAAATATATTTTCAGAAGGAAATAGAGGGTGAAGGGCCATAACCCAATATCCTAAATTTGGCTCCTTTAGTTTCATTAGACATTGGCCATATAGGTGGTGCTATTAATAAAGTGCCAGACTTATCTTCCTGAGCTTAAATCTGGTCTCAGATACATCCTGGTTGTATGACCCTTGGTAAGGCAGTCAGCCCTGTTTGCCTCAGTTTCCTCATCCAAAAAATGATCTGGGGAAGGAAATGGCAAAACACTCCAGTCCCTTGGCCAAGAAAATCCCAAATGGGATCACAAAGAGTCAGACACAAAACTGAACAAAAGGATTTGTTAGATTGAAACTTGTCAAAGGCAAGAATTGTCCTTTGCCTTTTTTGTATCCCCAGTGCTTATCACAGTACCTGATGCATAGAAGGTAATTAATAAATATTTACTGATCAATTAGTTTATTGTGACTACTATTCCGATTTTTTTATAAAACTGCAAGGGACCTCAGTGGCCAGCTAACCTAATCAACAGCAGAAAATAAAATCCAATACACTAAACAAATGATAATCCAAAGCATGGAGGCTTCCCCTGCCATTGGAGGAAGTTCCTTTCACTTATAAATAGATGTATTTGTGGGAAAGGTTTCCAGATATCAAACAAAAATTTACCTTTGAAACTTCTATTCTTTGGCCTTAGCTCTGTCCTTGGAAGTAAACACAACAAGCAGAAACCTCTTTTAACTGAAATCGTTTCAATTTTTGAAGGTAACTATCCATTGGACTCCTCTAGTTCTATTCTAGAATAGAACTCTATTCTAGAATAGTGCCTCTTCCTTCTACTGATCCTATTATTATATGGACATCATAAGCCATTCGTATCCGGCTTGCTCTCCTATGAATGCTCATTAGCTAGTCAATGACCGTACTAAATTTTGGACCCCAACAATGAACACGACACTCTAGGGCCTAACCAGGGCAGATTACCATGAATGTATCACTTCCTTATCTCTCAAAGCTATCTCTGGGTCTCAAGGCAAGGCTCCATATAATTCATGTTTCTGTTTTGGTTTTTGTCGACCTTATTATCATACTTTTTACTTCTAGTGAGATTGTAGGTCACTAAAACCCTGAGTTGTGGGTTTTTTTTTTTAACAAAAACTACTGTTTTCCTCAAACTGCAGAAAATTGTTTAACATGAGAATATATATATATGTGTGTGTGTGTGTGTGTACATATATATGTAGGTAGATAGATAGATAGATAGATAGATAGATAGATAGATAGATAGATAGATAGATAGATGGATGATAGATAGATGGATGGATGGATGGATGGATGGATGGATGGATGGATGGATGGATGAAGAAGCACTATGGTACAGCAGAAAGGGTACTGACTCTGGGTTCAGTTAACCTGAGTTCAAATCCAGTCTCTAAGGTTTGCTACCTGGGTGACCTTGAGTTACTGACTTAAACTGCTGCAGTCTTAGTGTGTTCATCTGTAAAGAAAGTGAACTGACTGAACATTATCTTAGGTACCTTGCAGCTCTACATTTACGATTCTATGTTCTAACTTTATTAAACTGCATTTTATTAGATTAAGTTCCATATACTAAACTATAAAGATCATTTTTTGATCCTGACAGGGTCTCCCAGATTTTTAATTATCCTTTTCAGCTTTGTATCACTTGGAAATCTGATAAGTATGTCATCTATGCATTTATCTAAGTCATTGTTAAATGTCAAATGCCACAGAATCCAGGATAAACTCTTGTCTACTCCACTATCAGGAAGATATTAAGCCAATAACTCTTTGAGCTGGGCAATTTAAAAAATTCTGAATATACAAGTTCTGGACTCAGCATCAGGTTCATATTTCACCTCTGCAACTACTTGTGTAAATCTGGGCCTCATCCATAAAAACAAGGAGGTTAGGTTAGGTGGTCCCTGAGGTTCTTTCAGACTCAAGTTTGTGGATTCTTGATCTTTTTGTTTCTTTGTTTCATGAACCTCTTTAGCAGCTGGGTAAAACTTACAGATCTCCTCTTAGAATAATGTTTTTAAGTGCATATAATAAAATATCTAAGATTACAAAGAAAGTAAATTATATTGAAGTATTTTTTAAATTCACAGATCCCAGGTTAAGAACCCCTGTAGTAAATCTATATATCTATGTCTCTATCTATTCACCTATGCTCAATCTAATTATGCTACTATCCAGATATCATGTTTCTGTGTTTCCCACAGATGATATTATGTCAAACACTGCAAAAATCTAGGTCAAGGGTTCTTCTAATTTAAGTAAACAGTTATATGAACTTACTTGTTTTGTGGAGTTTATGGAACTGCTGCTTCTATAGGTTGACAGAAGAATCCTAGCCCTAGTAAGCATAGAAATGAAAACCATTAGAAAGAGTGGTGAAAGGCTACCCTGGGTATGCCATCTAAGTGGCAAAGATAGGGTACTTCATATGTGAACAAAAATGATAAATGTTAGGCCTACTCTAGTTCCAAAGAGATATTTTCTTGTTGCTAAAAAGCAGACTTTGAGCAAGATGGTTCTGAAATCACCCAAAGTATTTTCCTGATCCACAAATGATTTTTGGTTGCTGTGAAATAAATGTTCTGAAAATGCATTTCTTGTTTCTAAACAGATTGTGAAAAGTTTCAATCCTTTTTAGGTGTTAAAGCAAAAATTTAGGGCAAGATAGAATATGTCTTTCTGAGATAATGTGCTTGGAAAGAATAAAAAGAGAGGAAAGTGTTGGGCATAATAAAACTGCTACTCTGTCATTGTAAAGCTTCAATTCTGAACCATTGTCACTTGCTTAAAGGATGAGACTTATTTTCACTAAGTACGGTGGAGCAGGTATTGAGACACAACCACTACAGAAGATGGCAAGTTCAAACCCTATTTAAGAACTGAAGTTTATGGAGCTGAAAGGCAATCAGCTCCTAAAGAGTTCAGTTCCTGCCAATCTTCTTGTTATATGTTTATGACATAAAGGTTTACATTGTGGTTTGCAACTCATTTCCTCAGACTTAATTGTCTCCATAATGATAGGCCATTGTTTTCAAATTAGCCTTTAAGTCACTATACCACAAGAAACCATTTTGTCAAAGTGGATACCTTGCATAAATACTGCATAATTGAAATGTTAAATATTCTTAGAGCAATTATTATTGATGGAATTGCTCACAACCCAGTGCTAAAATGGAGGCTGCAATCAAATAATGATCCATTAGAATTGAATAAGTAGTCAGTAATTATTTTTAAAAATACAGGAACAGGTAAGGAGTTTAAGTGCCTTTTCTTTCTGAATGGTTTTGAATACTTTATTTGAAGACCCTTCCTTTTGAATTTGGAATTTTAAGGGGTATGTAACATGAAAAAAATATGATTGCCTAAAGCTGAGATTACATAATTAACATCTATGCTAATGAATTAAGATTTCCCCCAAAAGCACATTGTGCTTGTTGTTATAGTTGTTGTTGTTGTTGTTGTTGTTGTTATATAGACAGATGGTATGCAGGAAGCTGGGCAAGTAGTATTTCATGAATTTTGAGGCCCTGAGGCATGGTACCTCCTACACTTCTCTCATATAGGTGACACAACATGGAATATCCCTCTAACGGTTAAATTTTAAAACCTGGGAAAATTACATTTTGAAAGATTATTAAGTTGTCCTTTAAATGAATGAATTTCTTTTTTCTTGTTTGTGTGGGTTTTTTTTACATATGCCAGTTTACAAAATAAGACCTTGACAATTCCATCTAAAATATCAGATTCTCCATCCACAATGCTTACAATACGTTAAAAATTATAAAAACCCTAAGATAAGATCTACTATTTTAAAAAATTAATTAGGACCAAGTTTCAAACATGAATAACTTTTAATATTTTCAAACTGTACAAAGCTATCACTTTCAGCAAGAGGTTGTCAGTGAGCTGTGAGCTCAGAAATGTCAATTGTAATGAATTTTCTAATAGTGTTTCATAGTTTATTAAAGGTGAGACGCATCTTATCACAGAGAAAAGTTTCAGTTAACCTATTAACCATATCTGTGATCATTTTATGTAAATTTAATGCAAAATGTTAGTACAGTTACAATTTTCTATTATTTTCACACTGCAAGATTTTGTTATTTTCACACTGAAAGATAATTCAATTTGACATTCATTAAGAACTAAAGATACAAAGATCAAGAGGGACGATGAGGAAATAAGAGAAATAGCTCTTGCCCTGGGGCTGAGGATGAGGGCTTGAGATGTACACATACAAGGAAATGCAATAGAAATATAAAATAATTTTAAGATAGAATGAAAATAACAACTTGAGGAATTAGAAAAGGCCTCTGCTACAAGATAGCACCTGAGCTGTTTTAAAGGAAGGATTCCAGATATTAGTGACCACATGGACAAAAGCACACAGTCAAGAAATAGATGTCTGCATCCAGACAGTTGGGGATCTCAAATGATAGGATAAGTAAGTATTCGTGTAGCATTTTCCTAAAGAATATATCAGAAAATGTCTGCCATGCAGTGCACATAATAGACACATAATAAATGCTTATTGATTGCTTGACTGATGGAAAAATAGGATCAGAGAGATGAGTAAAAAAGCAAATAATGCATATATACAGGTGCAAGACATCAGGGAAGTGAGCTATGATGGTGGCAAGGGCAGTAGAGAAGAATAAAAATGAAATATACTATGCATGTGCGCCCCAAATTAGTGTGCAACAGAGACCCTTATCCAAATAGTATACAGGCTCCTTAAAGTAGAAAGCAGAAATGAATGGTTTATTATGATCTTGTGAGAAAGGGCAACTCCTCTCCAATAAATAGTCAGGGAGGAGAAGCAATTTACAAAAGGCAACGGCAAAGTTATATAGCCCTAATGGGGAATTCTCTCCACCTCCTTGCTGACCCTTTCCTTCCATGGACTGAAAGTCAGGTACACAATCTAAGCACAGCAATCTACCCCAAGTATCCAGAAGAAGGAAACAGAAGACCAGCCAATGTACATTTGAGAAAGCAGTTCTGTCCTTATTTGGCATATCTTTTGCTGAGGTGGCACTGAGGAGAAGATGACTCCCTGAAGGGCTGAGTTTTGAGTCCTTGTAAATCATGTGATTTCTGGTAGATGGGAACTCGGGTCTGTTTCCCATGAAAAGCCTTACTAGATTATAGAGTATAGTCTGAGAAGTTTTCACTTCTCTCACTCATACGGAAGGTGAAAAGGTGGAGTTGGCACCTGTTTGGAAAAGGGGAGAAGAAAGAATTAAAGATGTTTTCAACCCTGTCTTAAGACAGATTAGATAAATATTACATTTATAAGTGATATAGCAACTATGTATTAAGCTTAAAAATGAAGTCGTTTCCCACAAAGTAGAGTCAAGGAGCCATGATGATGCATGCTCAAGTAATTCCAATATGAATATAAACAAAAGAATTCAGTAGGAGGGACTAAGTAGAAAAATATTTCATTCAACCAACATTTTTTAAAGATTCTACTTTGTGTAAGGAGCAATTCCAGACAACAGAAATGTAAACATTTCTGCTTCGCTTTGTTTTGATTTTAAAAGATACAGTTCCTTTGAGATGTACTAGTAAGAGTTTTAGATCAAGTCACAGGCCCTCAGTTATACTTTCTTCAAATTTCTTAATATCTCTGAGACTCAGTTTCCTAATCTCTAAAAAATGAGAGGTTTTCCTTGGTGAACTCCATTATCCTGTCAGTTCCCTAGATTTGAACCTGGAAGTCAAAAAGTGGAGTTCTCCTGTTGGCTCTTCCTCTCCCTTTGGAACAATAATATAAAATCAAGACTCCCAGATTCTTCAATGATACAGTAATATGAGGAACACATTTCTGAGCACACACTGTTCTTTCCAATATGAAAATGAATGCAATGCATAAGAAACACCAGTACATTTTAGGAGGTGGGTGTTAAGGGGAAGTGAATTCTTAAATTCAAATATTTTCCATTGATTTAACATTTTCATCATTTGTCAAATAATTAAGAACCTTTCACAAATATAATTTGTGTGACTGCCTTCAAACCTGACATTCTGAATATTTAAGGTACTGTTTGTCAAGGTAACAGAACATGAATGTAAACTTGAAAGAAACTTAATGGTGCACTTCACCAAAGAGAGAAATATCTTACTACTGAGCTAAGTGACTATAATTCCATGAATCTCATTCTCTTAATAGAGCAACGATATCTCAAAGCCTTACAAAGAAAACCCACCAGTACTATTCATCACAAGAGTCCATGAAAGATTTTTTTTAAGTAACCCAATCATATATAGCTTCTCAAAAATCAGCATCTCCAAAACATTTATCTTTTTCTTTCTACACTAACCCAACCCTCCTTTTAAGTCTTCTATTTCTGCAAAGGGCATTCTAATTATTTTATCAAAGATGAGAAATTGCTTATTTTAGTCAGAGAAAAAGTTGCAGTTAATCTACTAAACATATCTCTAATATTTTACATAAACTTAATGTTAAACATTAATACATTTCCCAAGAGTCATTACCAACACTTTAACTAATCCAAAACCCAATTAGTTGTCAAGATGCTTGCTGTTTTTTTTAATGTACCTTTTCAATATGTCTCACCTCCATCTCCTTCTAAACTGTCAAACCACACTCACAGTAGCCCAGGCTCTCATCACTTTTTCCTCTTGACTATTGCAGTAGTCTAATTGATCCCAAATTCATATTTCTTCCTTCTCCAACCCATTCTTTACATGTCTGCCAAACTAAGCTTGCTAAAGTACAGGTCTGAAGATGTCTTTAATCTTTTCAAGAAGTATTAATGACTCTTAGTTGCTTATAGGTTAAAATGCAAACTCTTCCTTTTGACATTTGAGACCATTCACAATCTGACTCTAGGATTTCTTTATGTATGTGTTTTATATATAACATATTTCATATTCTACACATCTATACATATATATGTATTACATATATACATATATGCTATATATTCCATTTACTTACCTGTTAACAAGTTACATCTTCCTACTAGAATGTATACTTTTTGAAGGTAGGGACCCTCTCACTTTCTGATTGGCATTGCCAGCACACAGCACAGTGCCAAGAAGCACATTGTGTATGTCTAATAAATGACTGCTGATTTGATTGGTAGAGAAATTGGTTAGTTGATTTTACAGTTTATTAATTCAAGAACCTTCAAATACGTATGTTCCTTTCCATTTCTAACCATTCTCATAACAATACCTTCTTGTGGCTCACAATTTCCTGCAATGCTGTGAGAATAACAAGGGGATTGCTACTTAAGTTTTATAAATTGTTTGATGTTGTAATCAAGTACCAGAAATGATAAAGTTCACATACAATACTAGAATATTGAGTCAAATTTAGGAACCAGAATATTGGTTTGGGAAAGGGAAAAAACTATCAGTGGGCAGCTGTGGTGTGAATCAGGAGGACTGAATTTGGAGTCAAAAACCTTAGTTTGAATATGGGCTTTCTAATACTTAAGAATCTTTGTGAGAAGCCTCATGACATAATGGGGAAAGAACTGGTCTTAAAGCCAAGAATATTTAGATTTAAGTCCTGCTCTGTGACACATACCATCTGTATGTTCCTGGGCAGGTGATTTAACTAATCAGTACTCTAGGCAACTCTCTAAAACTTTAAATTAGAGAAAAGTGCTAATCTGCACACAATGGAAATTTCCTAGCTTGTTAGGTATCTATAGCAATGAAATTAGTGCTCCAGTATGAGTCTTTATTCATATCTAGTCTCATGTATTAAGTATTTATTGCATGTTGGGCTGCAGGGATGCAAACAAAAAATGAAATGAAGCCCTTTCCCTAAGGTGTTTTATATTCACCTGCAGGTTTGCTGGTGTTGTTGTTGTGTGTGTGTTTTGTGGGGTGGGGTAAAAAGATAAAACATCTAGAGAGATAAATACGATTTCCATGAGGACAGGAATTGTCTCATTTTTGTCCTTGTATCCCCAAAGACCGTCATAGTGTCTGGCACACAGCAGGAACTTAATAAATGCTTGAATTGGGTTGAATAAGTATGTACATGTACATCTATATCTGTATATGTATACATACACATATGCATATATGTTTATGTAAACCCAAGTATGTGTTTGCATAGTTGTTCTTGTCATTTTTCAATTGTGTCCAAATCTTCGTGACCCCATTGGGGGTTCTCTTGGCAAAGATACTAGACTGGTTTGTCATTTTCTTCTTCAGCTTATTTTACAGATGAAAAACTGAGGGAAACAAGGGTAAGTGGCAGGGTCAAAAAATTAGTGTTTGAGGTTAGATTTGAACTTAGGAAGATGAGCCTTCCTGATTCCCAGCCCAGTGCTCTATCCATTGTGCATCTAAGTGCATATACAAAGACATATCTGTGTGTATCTGTATATATGTAT
>CM053601.1:114675022-114690022 GCA_028646575.1 Pseudocheirus occidentalis | reverse complement strand
TTTTTTTCGCTTTTTGGAGGGAAGACAGGGCAACTGGGGGTTAAGTGACTGGCCCAAGGTCACACAGCTAGTAAGTGTTAAGTATCTGAAGTCATATTTGATTGAACTCAGGTCCTCCTGACTCCAGGGCCAGTGCTCTATTCACTGCACCACCTAGCCACCCACAAAAGAATTTTTAAAAAGGGAAGAAAATGGAAAATATCTCATTGGAAGAACAACTGACCTGAAAATATAATAGACTGAAAAGAGATAATTTAAGAATTATCAGACTACCTAAAAGCCATGAGTCTTTTGAAGTCATCTTATAATTTAAGAATTATCAGACTACCTAAAAGCCATGAGTCTTTTGAAGTCATCTTAGATCCTTGTATTGCTGAGAAGAGCTAAGTCTATCAAAGTTATCCATTACATAATGTTGCTGTTACTGTGTACAGTGTTCTCCTGGTTCTGCTCACTTCACTCAGCATCAGTTCATATAAGTCTTTACAGGTTTTTTCTGAAGGCCTGCTCATCATTTCTTATGGAACAAGAGTATTCCATTTCATTCACATACCACAATGTATTTAGTCATTCCCCAAATGATGGGCATCCTATCTCCAATTTTTGACCACCACAAAAAGAGCTATTATAAATATTTTCATACATGTGGGTCCTTTACCCATTTTATGATCTTTTTGGGATACAGATCTCAGTGATTTGAAGAAAAGTTGCATAATCAACATATTTCACAAGTCCTCATTTTTTCTAGTCAACAATGAATTCTCCTTGCAATTAACTCTTATAGCATCTATTTTCTTTATAATGTTAGAGTCTCAGAGAATTGTCTATGATGCTGAGAAGTGATGTGACTTTCCCAGGGTAACACACTCAGTATCTTTTGGAGGTGAAGCTTAAGTATTTTCCTAACTTCAAAGATAGCCAGCTATCTATTATGTCATGTTGATTCTGCTTTTTAAACTCTATGACAGGTAATAGGATTCAGCAACTAAGGTTCTAAAAGAAATGCCTAGAAAATAACTAGCTGAAGACACTTGAGATTTATTAAAGTGACTGGCTCATACACACAGAACATCTGTTCTGATACTTCTTAGTACAGTGTTTCAGAGTTCTTATTTTGTTTGTATCTTCTCTCTCATTGCAAAAAGAAAAATAAACCTATCTTATGTGCATATATTTGGCTTCAGTTTAGTCATTTATTATTTCAAAGGGAATCTCTGACCTGCAATAAAAACAAATAAGCACAAAGTAATGTGGTCCATGTGAAGCAATAGGTTTCTTTCATCTCCTGGGAGACAGTAATAACCTGGGAAATAAAAATGGAAACATTTGATTCCCTGGGAAGCCTTTGAACACTCACATATGTGGCAAACAACAGCAGTTTGCAAAATACTGACAATTCTCATGCAGGAAATGGTATTCCAAGGCCTGATCATGATACTCTTTTTAAGGAAAAGTGCTAACAAAATTAAAGTTTTTTTATCCTTTATCTCACAAGCATTTTAATTCCCTACTCACATAGTTTTCTACAAGTGGTTTTCCTGTTGATATTTTTAATTATATGATGATGCAATCTGATTCAACAAATACTCATTATGTGTAGTGTCAAAACTAGGAAAGTTCAAATGGGCTTTACCTCATGGCATTAAAATGTAAAAGATAGAAACAAATTGACAATATTTACTAACCAATTGGATATGAGCTGAGGGAAAGAGGAAAGAGCCAATATTTGTACTAAGATGCTGTCTAGCAAGCCATGAAACAGTATGACATTAGAAAGAGTTTGTTTAAAAACTGTTAGAGTCTTTTCTTATTTAGAGAAGATCAGAGTAAATAGTATTATTGGCTGGGCATAAGGGAAAGGAGAATGTGGACAATATGTGTTCTAGACTAGTGGTTTGAGTAGTTTAAGGAATTTTCAATGAGAAATTCTGTACTCTATCAATGCAGTTTAGCCACTGTCTGATAAGGTTGTCTTGTGCATGGAGAGGTTAAGTGACTTACTTACAGTCACTTGACAAGTCCATATCAGTCTTGAACCAAGTGTCTTCCATTATTGTGCCATGCTAGCTCTCTAGCGGTATTGCCCATTAGTTTTAATGTCAAGAAAAGCACTTTTATGAAATCTCAGACATTTAATGTAGTAGTGAAATCTCAACCAATTTCTTTCATGTGTGTGTGTGTGTGTGTGTGTGTGTGTAAAATTTTTTAACATTAGATTTTAGAACTTTAAATTCTAGATTCTTTCCCTTCCTCCCACATCACCCACCCCCACTGGAAAGACAAGCAATTCAATACAGGCTGTACATGTATAATTACGCAGAATATCTCCACAGTGGACATATTGTGAAAGACTGATTATATTTCTCTCCTTCCTATCCCACCCCCACTTGTTCTGTTCTCTACTTTGTCCCTGTCCCATTACAGAAGTGTGTGCTTCTAACAACCCTCCCACCCAACCTGCCCTACTCATCCCACCTCTCATCCCCCTTCTCTCCTACTGTCTTGTAGGACAAGATGCATTATTTAGAGTGTATGTCATTCCCTCCCTAAGCCAAATTCAGTGAGTGTAAGGTTGACCCATTCCCTTTTGCCTTACTGTTCTTTCCCTCCATTGTAACAGTTATCCCTTGTCTCTTCTATATGAGATGATTAACCTCCTTCTGTCTCTCCCTGTCTCCTCTCATTCTATTCCTCTCCCATCTCTCAATTTCACCTTTTAAAATATCATCCCTTCCTAGTCAATCAATTCTGTGACCTCTGTCTATGTACAAATATATACACACACTCACATGTATATTCATGCTTATATACCCTCCTATATAGACATATGTGTATGTACATACACATACACACATTTATATTCCCATCACCTATCCTCATATTGAGAAAGGTTTTATAAGTTACAATTATCATTTTTCCATGTTGGCATGTAAATAGATCAACTTTAAGGAGTTCCTTATGATTTCTTTTCCATGTTTACTTTCTCATTTATTTGAATATCAAATTTTCTATTTAGTTCTGTTTTTTTCATCAAGAATGCTTGAAAGTCCTCCACCTCACTGAATGACCATATTTTCCTCTGGAACATTATACTCAGTTTTGCTGGGTAGGTGACTCTTGGTTTTAATCCTAGCTCCCTTGATCTCTGGAATACCATATCCCAGGCCCTTCAATCCCTTAATGTAGAGGCTGCTAAATCCTGTGTTATCCTGATTGTGTTTCCACAGTATTCAAATTGTTTCTTCTTGGCAGCTTGTAAAACTTTCTCCTTGATCTGGGAACTCTGGAACCTGGCTATAACTTTTCTAGAGTTTTTTTGGGATCTTTTTCAAGAGGTAATTGGTGAATTTTTTCAAGTTCAATTTTGCTCTCTGGTTCTAAAATATCAGAGCAATTTTCCTTGAGAATTTCTTGAAGGATGATTTCTAGGTTCTTTTTTTTTTTTTTGATACCGGCTTTTAGGTAGTCCAATAATTTTTAAATTGTCTCCCCTAAATCTATTTTCCAGGTCAGTGTTTTTTGTTTTGTTTCTGTTTTTTTAATGAGGCAATTCACATTGCCTTCTATTTTTTCATTTTTTTAAATCTGCTTAATAGTATCTTGACTCTCATAAAGTCATTAGCTTCCACTTGCTCCACTCTAATTCTGAAGGAATTATTCTCTTCAAAAAGCTTTTGAGATCTTTTTTCCATCTGGCAAATTTGATTTTTTAAGGCATTCTTCTCCTCATTGGTTTTTTGGGTCTCTTTTGCCATTTGACTTAATCTATTTTTTAAGGTGTTATTTTATTCAGTCAGGTTGTTAACGCTCTTTTCATTATTTTCTTGTACCATTCTCATTCGTCTCCCCAATTTTTCCTCCACTTCTCTTATTTAGTTTTCAAAATCCTTATTAAGCTTCTCTATTGCCTGTAACTAGTTTACTTCTTTCTTGCAATCTTTTGGTGTGGGAGTTCTGACTGGGTTGTCTCCTCCCAATCCATGTTTTGATCCTTTTTGTCCCCAAAATAAGGAATCTAAAGTTTGATTGCTGTTCTTACTTTTCTTCCTTTGCCTGCCCATGTTGCCAGTCAATTACTTGACTTTTGGGCTCAGTAGAACTTTGCTTTCAAAGGGGAGAGCTTTGTCGCAAATCACTGGGGTTTTTGCAGCTGCCCGAGCTATTAGGGGGCTACTGTTTCTGCAGCCCCCACCAGCTTTGGATCACTGTTCATGCATCTCAGGTCCACCACCCAAGACTCTGATCCAGATCCAGGAGGATTAAAGCAAGAACACCTAACCTCTGAATGATTGCTTGGCCCCCTCACAATCTGCAGGCTGCAATCTCTGAAGCAGACACGAAGAGGCAGCTGAAGGATCATAGCACCTCTTGTCCCGGGGGCAGTCAGCCAGACCCAGTCCTTTCCCCCCAAATTAGCTGAGTTCCACTGACCTTTAACTTTGTCCTTGTTTCTTGTGGGTTGATAATTCTGGAGACTGCCACAGCTACTAGTGATCTGCTCTCCTGAAAGTTCCAGCTGTAGCTTGTCCTGGCCACCCTCAGGCTAAAGCTGCCATTTCAGACTGGGCTGGTTTTGGCTCCCAGCATGCTGCAATCAACTCTTCTTGTCTGCCTTCTGGGCTACCTTCAATGGGAGTCTTGTTTTTCTGTAATTTTGTGGGTTCTTGAGTTCAAAAACTTGTTTAGAGTCATATTTATATGTATTTCAGGTTTATGGGGGGAGCTCCCAGAGTTCCCCTGCTTTGATGCTGCCATCTTGACTCTGTCCCCAACCAATTTCAATGTAATTCAATAATCACACATATCTGAGAACACAGAAAAGAATATAAGCGTGATTTAATATATTTGCATATATAAAAGTCAAGGCAGTTGAGTTATTTTTAAAAGAATAAATTTTTTAAAAGTTCATTTACAATTAAGGAGTAAGGAAATGAGATAAAGACCAGACAGAAGAATAGGGGGATAGGGAATTAGAGGGGGAGTGATGGAGGGGAGGGGAGGTTGGAGTGGGTGGGTTGTTAGAAGCACACACTTTTGAAAAGAGACAGGGCCAAAGTAGAAAATAGCATAAGTGGGGGCAGGATAGGATGGAGGGAAATATAGTCATTCTTTCACAATATATCAACTCTGGAAATGTTTTGAGTAACTACACATGTATAACTTACATTGAATTGCTTTTCCTCCCAGTAGGGGCGTGTGCAACAAAGGAAGAAGAGAAAAAATCTGGAAATCAAAGTTTTAAAATCAAATACATACACACACACACACACACACACACACATATATATACACACACACACACATACACACACATATACATATATACACATATATACACACACATGTATATACATTTATGTATGTATACATATGTGTATATGTATATGTGTACATATAATAATTATTATCATTTACATGCAACTGGGAAATAAGGCATAGAGGGTATACAAATCCATCTTGCCCTATGAGAAACTGGGGGAGTTGGGGAGGATATAAAAGAGAGCAGATTTGGGGAAGGAGTATTCAATAGCATCACTATTGGGGGTTGATACATAGGGGAAAGACAGGGAGAAAATTTGTTACTCAAAATCTTATGGAAATGAATGCTGAAAACTAAAAATAAACAAATTAAACAAACAAATTTAAATTAGCTTTACTATATGAGTTTTGGAATGGAATGCAGATCATCAAATATAACACTAAGAAGTAATGTTAATTTACATTTTTCTGTTACAATAACATTCATCTAACTGTATCAATTAAAATACTTAATAAACCAATCATCAACTCTCCTAAATTGGCATTCAGGTCCCTTAATAATTTACAAAATGAACAAATTACATATTTAATAATTAAGATATGTGATGCATAATGTGAGAGTTTAAATTATTTTTTCCTACACATAGACAGACTGGTTTAAGTGAAATAGATAACTGAGATAACTATCAAGATAATTCAATCTGATAATTATATGCCCTAAATAATCTGCATTTTTCAATGACAATAGGGTTTTCCTTTTCAAAAAATTATTACATAGCTGCTCCAATATTTCTCATCACACTTTTTGTCCTACTGAAATACATGTGGGTGGAAGAGGTAGTAGCATAATAAACATAGCTAACTATATTCACTATTTTGAAGTTTGGAGTTTGTTTTACATGTTATCTTTTTTATCTTCATAACAAGCCTGTGTATTATACCCATTTAGAACTGCAGTTTAGAGAGGTATTCACTAGCCCAGTCATAAAACCAGTGAGTTTTTGAAGCAACATTTGAATTCCAATTTTCCACAGCCAAGACCAGCACTCACTAAATATACTGCTTACCCAAAGCTTTTCTCCTTTTCTGCCTGTGTGATCTATGGCAACATACTTCACTTCCATGGGTTACAGTTTGCCAATCTCTAAAATGAATGAGTTGGACAAATAGTCTTCTAGCTCTAGAGCTATTATTCTAAGTCTAAGGCATTTATAATATATCACTAACTAAAATTCGCTACATTCATATTCTGAATTAAAAAGAACTAGTTCATGCATGTTGTTGCTAATCATAAACTCTTATTTCTACCTTTGTTCATGCACAAAGAGCTAAAGGTTGAAGGAGTGACTCTTGGATACTCATGTTTAAAGAGTTGTACAAAAAAAAACATCAGCAATGGAGTAGTGACTAGCACTTGTATCTGAGAGTCCTGGGCAATTTATTTATGACTGAACAGTACTACTTCTTGGGATAAATTGAAGGACAAGCGGTTGCTTGTCTCTCCAGTTAAACTCTGAACTCTATAGGCAGAGTGTTTATACTTTCCTTTGTATTCCCAGAGTTTAACGCAGTGCCTGACATATAGAAAATACTCAATAGATACTTAAAGACCAATTAGTAGGATGGCTTGCTGGTCTATTTGAATATTTCAGAAGTCAGAAAACCACAACCTAAGGGACAGATCTGGACTGCCTCTAGATTTAGTTTTTATATGGGCAATGAGCTAAGAAGATTTTGTTGTGTTCTACATCTTTGAGTAAAGAATAGCTTTATAGATTATTCATGGAATCATTAAAAAAATGATGCCATCCTTTTCTAAAAGAGAAAATTAAAGCTAAGAGATATTCCACTTTGAAATGAACCTTCTTGGTCATTTCCATAGTATTTCTTCTTCAATTGGATTATCATTTCCACCTTTTCTTTCATGGAACCCTGACTTCAAAGACTGAAACCATATTGGGCTAAGACAGGTAAACTTTTGCTTTCTCTTCTTCAGATCTTGGACTTTATTTTATTTCCTAACTACCTGTACCCCATGAGAGGTGGAATCCCACCCCCTTTCTAGCTTCATTTTTATGCTGTTTTACCCCATTATAATGTAACCTCCTTGAAAGAATTCAGTATCTTGTAACCTCTTCACTTATCACAGTGTCAGGAACATAATAAGTATTTTTAAATGGTTTGGCCCACCCCTCAGAAGCAGTGAAACTGAGAAAGGACACTAGTCACAGTTTGGATTATGGTTAATATGACATATCTAATGGTTTGACATGCATTAATTTTTTTTCAAATAAAACTGTCACTTGCATATTGTAATAGGTATTCCTAGAGATGACAAAGTTGTTGCTTATCTACTAGAGTATGAAGCACAAGGATTTATTAGAACAATTAAATAGAGTAGGAAGGAGTCTGAGTCAAATTGTGGTCATGTCACTCCCTTGATCAAGAACTTGTAATAACTCCTTCTTGCCTTTAGAAAAAATATAACCCTACAACATTTCATTTAAATAAATACCATTCACTTTATGCACCAGTCCCAGAGTCAGTAGAACCTGAGTTCAAATCCAGCCTTAGACACTTGACACATTTACTAGCTGTGTGAACTGTGGGAAAATCACTTAACACCAATTGCCTTGCCTTCCCCTTCCAAAAAATAAAATAAAATAATCAAAATTATCCTCTTTTACACTTTATTAATATTTTATTCATCAATATTCTCTCCTGATAATATAATTTAAGTTCTGATACTGCTGAATCTATTTCCTTTATTTCTTGATTTCCTGGTTTCTTTGAAATTTCTGTCCTTTTGTTCTTCCAAATTAACTTTGTTAACATTTTTTTCTAACTTGGTAAAACATTATTTTAGTAATTATTTGGGATGACATCAAATAAATATATTGGTTTTATCTACCCATGAACAATAAATATTATTTCAGTTGCTTAGATCTGAATTTATTTGTGTAAAATGTGTTTTATATTTACGTTCATATAGTTCCTGTGCCTGTTTTGCCAAGTATATGCTCAGGTCTTTTATCCTATCTAGGTATCTTAAATGATCTAGAATAATAATAATATTCCTGACATACAGTGTAGTTTCTCTATTTTCACCTTTGATTAAATGTATGTTAGCATTAATTTTGAGATCCCTGCATTTTTTCATGCTAAATTCTACTCTTGCCCTTTATTTTATCTTTGTGTGTATCTCCCATTTTTATAGTGTTTCCTGAAAACAACATATTGTTGAATTCAAATTGTTTAATCTGCTGTCCATTTCTGTTTTATGGGCAAATTTATGGCATTCATATTCTAAGTTACAATTGCCTGCTGTGCATACTCCTCCTTATTTTTCCTTACTCTCACTCTCACCCTATTTAACCCTATCCCTCATTCCTCTCCTTTACTTCTACCCACTAACTCACCCCCTTCTTCCTTAAGCTACCCACCCCTCTACAAGTCCCTCACTTATCATCTCCCCTCCATCCAGTACCCTTGCCCTCATTTCTTTCTCAATTTAGAAGTCTTTTTAGATATATACATTGTTCCCTTTTTAACCCATTCCTGATGAGAATAAGGTCTCACAACTACTAGCTTCTTCTGTATCATTTTATTTCATTTTATTCCTCATTTGTATGGGATAATTACTCCTTTTTTTAATCTTTCTTAAACAGTTTTATTTTTTTAGAAACAAACCCATCATAGTTCAGTCCACACCTTTATTTCAATCTACCCAAATAATGATAACAACCCTAAGAGTACTGCTAATATTTTCACATATATGAAATAAACAATTTGACATTTTTGCATCTCTTATAATTAGTTTTTAATGTTTATCTTTTATTTCTCCTGAATGTTATATGTCAAACTTTCCCTTAATTCTGTCATTTTTGTCACAAAAACCTGAAAGTCTTTGAATTTGTTAAATGTCCTTTTTTCTTTATTTAAAATTATATTAAACTTTGATGACTAAGTTACCCTTGGTCATAACTGCTACTCTTTTGCTCTATGGACTATATTATTCCAAGACCTATGGTCCATCAATGTAGTAGCTGCCAGGTCTTGTATAATTCTTATTGTAGCTCCATGATATTTAATTTTTTTTCTTGTTGGTTCCAATATTTTTTTTCATTACCTGGGAACTCTGAAAATTGGCTATGATATTCTTGTTAAGTTTTCCTGCTGGGATCTCAGATGGTGATCAGTGGACTTCTTTCCCTGCTTCTACCTTTCCTTCTTGTTCTAGAATTTCAGGCCAACTCTCCTTGATGATTTCATTTAATGTTATATCAAGATTCTTCCTTTATTGTAATTTTCAGGTTGCCCAAAAATTCTTACATTATTTTTCTTCAATCTGTTCTTCATTTCAGTTGTTTTTCTGATGAGATGTTTTACTTTCTCTTCTGTTTTTCCATCCTTTTGATTTTGTTTTATGATTTCTTGTTTTCTTAGAATGTTATTAGCTTCCCCTTGTCCAATTCTAGTTTTCAAGGAATTCATTTATTCCTTAAGTTATTGATTCTCTATGTCCAGTTGATCGATTTTCTTTTTATTATTTTTTCAGTTATTCTTATTTTTTCTATTTTTTCCTTGGCCTTTCTTATTTGATTTTTAAAGTCCTTTTTTAAAAGGACTTTTCAAAGAATTCTTTTTGTGATGGAGATGTCATTTGACATTTCTAATTGGAAAAGGAGTGGCTTTTTAGCTCTATTATCTTCCTTTGGATATTAATTCAGATATTCTCTATTCCCGTAGTAACTATCTATGGTTCTTTCTTCTTTGCCTACTCATTTTTATTTCTGTTTTATTTTGCTTTTATCAGTTATTAGTGTAATCAAGCTGTAGACCTAAAGTATGGGGAATGATGTCCGAAGCCTCAGGTCCTTCTTGCTTTTACTTACTGAGATCTGTCTTAGGACCCAAACCTGAGCTCTCCTCTCCACTCCTAAGTCACAACTAGGCACCCCAGACTCACTGTCCTGGAAATGATCTTGCTCCCTGTGGTCCTTCTGGTGGCTGCAAACTAATGCTCTCCTCTCTGCCTGGAGAATGAAACCAGGGGCTCTGTCCCCCTGAAAGTACTCAAAGTCAACAGAGTCCCTGTCCCTAATTACTGTACTTACCAGGTATATGCTAGCTTCTTCTCATTGCAGCCACACCCTGACACCATCTTGGTCAGCACAACTGTGCTTAGCATCTCTAAACAGTAGAAGTTCCTTCAGTCTTTTCCTTCTCAGCCATCAGAAACCCCACACTGTGTGTGAGATGAAAGTTTATTTTTTAAGGCTGAGGCTACCTGTTAACCCAAGTTGTGCTCAGTGCTCTGGGGTGGCCCAACCTACTTGTACCTGTTGTTGCCTGGTTTTGGAGCTGGCAATTTACCTTCTATACTGGGTCCAGATGCCTCACAGGTGGACTGCAGTGCCATTGGCCTGCTGAGTCAGGACCTAGACACCTTGGTTGCTAATCTGTGCTGTGTCCAAGAGCCTCCTGATGGCTTGCTTGGATACTATGTGAGTTATATGTGCTCCCCTTTCATCCAAGTGACACAGACCTTTCCTGAAGTCCTTATAAGTTATTTTAAGCTGGAAAATTGTTTCATTCCATCTTTTTGTGGGTTCTGTCACTCCAGAATCCTTTTAGTGGCTTGATTTAATATTATTTCTGAAAAAATTTGGGGAGAGATCAATGTCTGGGTTTTTCTCCACCATCTTTTCTCTGTCTCTGAAGTCTTTTCTTCTAAGTGTGGCTGTTATAACTATAGAATCTTTAATATTGATATTTTGGTATTCTTTCTATTTGCTCTATTATAATCATTGTATATATTATTTCTTTGCTTCTGCTCACTTCATTTTACATTACAGATCTTCCCATGCTTTTCAACACTCTTTGTATACATAGATTTTTATAGTACAATATTATTCCATTATAGTCATACATTACAATTTTTTAAATTTCCCAATCAATGGGTATCTATTTTATTTCTAATTCTTTGATATTACAAAAAAAAGTAGGATAAAAAGGACTAGGTCAGCAAGATGGTATACTACATAAAAAAAAACCAGAGTTCAAAGCCATCCTCGGACTCTTACTAGCTATGTGAACCTGAGCACATCACGTAATCCTCTTTGACTTAGTTTCCTCATCTGTAAAATGATCTGGAGAAGGAAATTGCAAAACACTTCAGTATCTTTGGCAAGAAAATTCCCCAAAGGGGTCACAAAGAGTCAGACACAACTAAAAACACTGAACAACACAAACAGTGCTATTATTTTGGTGACTCTTGGGCCTTTCCCCCATCTTTAACCTTGGTCTACTGCCACAACAGTGAAAAGTCTGAGGTTTTTATTTTGTGATACTTTATTATATATCTTTTGTACTGGACCATCACTGCAAATATTTGATGCTAAGGTGTTTTTCCCATTGATCTTTTCCTTTCATATCCTAATTCTGTGCATTTGGGGCATGCAAAAGTTTTGGAGCACCACCTATCCAAAACTACTTATTTTACCTTTTCAAAGCAGTTCTGTTATTTATTTAGCTAAGATTTACACCTATACTCATACTTTTCAAAATACCTAATATGGTACGCTTTTTAAAAGTATAACCTTACATATTCGTCCTGCATAACTATCCTGTAACTGTAGCATATGTGGTAAGATTGTAGGCTAAATGTGATTTCTACCAAACCAGTTTCCAATTTTCCCATCACTTTTTGTCAAAGGGGGGTGAGGAGTACTTCCTCCAAAAACTTTTTTTGATCTCAGACTTCATAAACACTAATTTATTAAGTTTAATTTATATCTAGTCATTCCTCATCAACCATATCTCTAGCATTCCTATTTTAATGAAGAAATAACTGGTCATATTGAATTACATACACTAGCAAGAGTTATAAGCAGGTCTTCCCTGTCTCTGTGCAGTGCTCTTTCTATCATGTGGGCACTGCACATCTTCAAGTTATATTGCCTTTGAAAATATTTTAATGGGTCAAGGTGAAGGGCAATAAAAGGCACCTTGAATCAATGTCCTTGAAATGTTTTGAAGTTATTATGAAATGATTTTTAAATTCTTAAACATCTAAAAATCACATAGATAGCATAAAGGTGTCATGAGAAATTGTTTATTTTTCTATTCATAGTTATTTAAGTGAAGTTAGATATAGGACATCTGAAGAGCAACTGATTTTCATTGTATGCTTGTGTAGGAGGAGGAAGAGACAAAAAGATGGCAATTTACAACTTTTTTTACTTAAAACTGAGAAAGAACATCCTGAAGCTCCATATACAGTACAGAATGGAAAGGGGGAGGATAGGAAAAAAACCTCTCTTTTAAAATAAAAATCATAATCTTTTTTCACAGAGGACATTCTACTGCCAATTTCCCACATTTTCCTGTCAAGATTAAAAATCATAAACCTAAAAGTCTCTTAGAATGTACGACTGTCAGTATGCATAAAGTAATTTTACTTCTGTTCTTAATGTTTTCTGCATATGCGACACTCTAAGGATTTAACATTTAGAAAGTTCTGAGTGTGTGAGGACCTATAATGAATATATAAAACGGTAAATATTCACCTTTGAGATAGCTTCCATGTTTTACGGATGCCCATATGACTTAATGTTTAGGGACGTGTTCCACTCTTCATTGTGCTCCTCCTGTTAGTACTTCTTTCAACAACTCGTACTGTGGAGTTACCAGCAGAATACAAGCACTGAGAGGCTATGCTATATTGAAACTCTCAGCCAAATGACAGATTACAAGTCTATCATTCAAGGACTAGCTTTAAAAAATTCAGGAAAGCTCATCTCTCATACATTGGTGATCAGTATTTTTTAAATTTTTTAAAAATTTATTTTCTTGTTTATATCATTCATTTCCACAAGATTTTGAGTTACAAATTTTCTCCCCTTCTTTCCCCTAACCCCAACCCCAAAACAGTGACCCACCATAAAGCCCCTCCCCTGATCTGTTCTTTTTTTATGTCCTCCTCCAACGCCCCCCTAACTTTCTGGTAGGGCAGGGAGGGTCTCCCTACCCAAGTCCCTGTATGTCTTAATTCCCAGTTGCATGTAGTTAACATATGTATACATATATACATATACATATACACACATATATATATAAGATTGTTTAAATTCTAGATTCTTTTGGTTCCTCCCTTGTCACCCACCCCCACTGGAAGGACAAGCAATTCAATACAGGCTGTACATGTGTAATTACATAGGACATCTTCACAGTGGACATATTGTGAGAGGCTGATTGTATGTCCCTGCTTCCTATCCCACCCCCCGCCTTGTTTTATTCTCTATTCTGTCCCTGTACCTTTAATGAAGTATGTGCTTCCAGCAATCCTCCCCCCAACCCTGCCCTTCCCTCCATCATCCCTCCTCTCATCCCCATTCCCCCTACTCTCCTGTATGGCACGATACCCAGTTTAGAGTTTATGTTGTTCCTTTCCTAAGCCAAATTCAATGAGAGTAAATGAAAGTAAAGTTGTAACAGTTATCCCTTTCCTCTTCTATATGGGATGATTAACCCCATTTTGTCTCTCCCTGTCTCCTCTCATTCAAGTCCTCGCCACCTCAGAATTTCACCTTTTAAAGTATCATCTCTTCCTATTCAGTTGATCCTGAACCCTTTATGTACACATATACACACATGCTCTGATATGTATTCATACACATATATACCCTCCTATATAGACATATGTGTAGGTATACATATGTATATATACACATTTGTATTCCCTTCACCTATCCTCAATACTAAGAAAAGTTTCATAAGTTACTATTATTGTTTTCTCCATATTGGCATATAAATAGTTCAACTTTGATAAGTTCCTTATGATTTCTTTCCCATGTTTACCTTCTCATGCTTCTTATGTTTGGATGTCAAATTTTCTGTTCAGTTCTGGTTTTTTCATCAAGAATGCTTGAAAGTTTTCCACCTCACTGAATGACCATATTTTTCCCTGGAAGATTATACTCAGTTTTGCTGGGTAGGTGATTTTTGGTTGTAATCCCAGCTCTTTTACTCTCAGGAATATCCTATTACAGGCCCCTCGATTCCTCAGTGCAGATGCTGCCAGATCCTGGGTTATCCTAATTGTGTTTCCATAGTATTCAAATTGTTTTCTCTTGGCAGTCTGTAATATTTTCTGAGGGTTCTGGAACCTGGCTATAACATTTCTAGGAGTTTTCTTTTGGGGATCTTTTTCAGAAGGTGATCAGTGAATTCTTTCAAGTTCTATTTTGCCATCTGATTCTAAAATATCAGGGCAGTTTTCCTTGAGAATTTCTTGAAGGATGCTTTCCAAGTTCTTTTTTTGATCATGGTTTTCAGGTAGACCAATAATTTTCAGATTGTCTCTCCTTGCTCTATTTTCAAGGTCAGTGGTTATTTCAAGGAGATATTTCACATTGCTTTCTATTTTTCATTTTTTTTGTAACAGTTTGATAGCATCTTGGTTTCTCATAAAGTCATTAGCTTCCACTTGCTCCACTCTAATTCTGAAGGAATTATTCTCTTCAGAATGCTTTTGACACTCTTTTCCCATCTGGCCAATTCAACTTCTTTTTCTTTTGGTTTTTGTTTGTTTGTTTGTTTTTTTGCTTTTTGGAGGGCAGTTGGGGTTAAGTAACTTGCCCAAAGTCACACGGCTAGTTTTTGTGTTAAGTGTCTGAGGCCGGATTTGAACTCAGGTACTCCTGACTCCAGGGCCTGTGCTCTACTCACTGCGCCACC
>CM053601.1:114656111-114674922 GCA_028646575.1 Pseudocheirus occidentalis | reverse complement strand
CCTATGGCTTGTAGACAATCTTCATATTTCTTGGAAGCATTTGGTGTGGGAGTTCTGACTGTGTTGTCTTCCTCCCATTCCATGCTTTGATTCATTTTGTCCCCAAAAAAGGATTCTAGAGTTTTATTGCTGTTCTTACTTTGCTTCATTTTTCTCCTCATTTTGGCCAGTCAAGTAATTGCTTGATTTTTTAGCTCTGTGTAACTCTGCTTCCAGCAGGGGAAGGCTCTGTCTCTCATTGCTGGGCTTTTCACAGCTGCTGGAGCTATTAGGGGGGTGCTGCAGCCCCTCCCAGATTTGGCTCACTGAAAGGGCACCCCAGGACCACCACTCCAGACCATGATCCAGATCCAGGCTGCTCAATGCAAGAGCCCTTGGCCCTGATCGATTGCCTCAGCCCCCCTGCTGTCTGCAGGCCAGAAGCTCTGAAACATCCCAGTGGAGGCAGTTGCTGCTTTCAGCCATTCCTGCTGCCACAGCTGCCTCCCATTGCTTCCTTGTCCTGGGAGAAGTTTGGCCGAACTGCTTTTCTCCTCCAAATTTAGCAAAATCCACTGACCTTTCCCTTAGCCTTATTTCTTCTGGCCTGATAAATGTGGAAACTGTGCCTCCAGTGCTGCAAATCAGCTCTCCTGTAGACTCAAGCTGTTGCTCCACTGGACCACCCTGGGGCCTGGCCATGGTTTTGGGCTGTGCTGGCCTCGCCTCCCAGCCTGCTGTGATGAGCCTCACCTGCCGAGCTGCCTTCAGCAAGAGATGTGTTTTCTGCATTTTTGAGAGTTTTGGAGCCCTAAAATTTGTTTAGAGTCCTATTTTATGGGTATTTAAGGTGGCTATGTGGGAGCTGTGAAACTTTGCTGCTTCTATTCCACCATCTTGGCTCTGCCCCTAGGTGATTAGTATTTTTTTTCCTTTCCAGCCATAGCAACTCAGAAATTCTGATGATAATAATAATAAATGACCCATGGTGCTCAACTCCTTTGACCCTTAAAATAATCTAGTGAGGTAGGTAATAGAAGGATCAGTATCTCCATTTTACAGATGAGGAAACTGACATTAAGTGATATTAAGTTTTAGGCCCACTCTAGTATAGCTAGCAATTTCATAGGTAGAATTTGATATAAAGTCTTCCTGATTCCAAGTCTAGCATTCTATTTTCCCTTCTTCTAACTCCTAAGAAAGGAAAGGTATCTCAATCTGAATCACAGGAGATCACAGCCCCTTTAAGTATTAAAATAAGTATTAAGGAGCTTACTTGAGTATTAAGTACTCCTCAGAGAGGCAATAAATTGAATTAGTTTTATGATAGATTCAAAGAAACCAAGTAAGTGTTCCAAACAATTTATATGCTAACATGTTTTGCAGGGGATGAAGAAGTAGAGAATTGTATGAAAATCTCATTAAAATTTTCTAAATTAAATCAGTGTATACTTGAGTACTCAATGAGTTCAAAGGAAATGTGGATAAAAGGAAAGATAGCATGAAAATATCTTGGAAACCATGTCTTACAAGTAAGGAATTAGAGTCTGAAGATTTGGTACTGTAAACAGTAGCAAAGCCTCACACTTACATAACAAGACTTCCCTCTCATCCTTCAAGGACAAGCTAAAATTCTGCCTTTGACAGGAAGGTTTCCCAATCTCTTTTGAAATTCTAGTGCCTTGGGGCAGCTAGGTGGTACAGTGTAAAGAATACTGGCCCTGGAGTCAGGAGGACCTGAGTTCAAATCTGGCCTCAGACACTTAACACACTAGCTATGTGACTTTGGGCAAATTACTTAATCCCAGTTGCCCTGCCTTCCCCCCTCCAAGAAAAAAAAAAGGAAAAAAAAAGTCTAGTGCCTTCCCTCTGCTAATTCCCTCTCTCCTCGTCTCTCTTTCTGTCTCTATCTCTCTTTCTTCTCTCTGTGTGTGTGTATACATATAAACACACATAAAGTTATGTACATAGATAATGTGTATAAATGTATATGTGTTCATTATGTGATATGTGTGTGCATTATATGATAGAATATAGATAGAATAGAATTTTGCACTTATATATGTATATATGATTTATTACATAAAAATAAATAAATAAGGATGATAAAGAGGTAGCTTGTTTGTACATATTTGTTTGCTTGTTGTCTTCCCTTTAGGCTGTGAGGTCCTTGAAGACAGGGTCTGTCTTTCACCTTTCTTTGTATCCTTAGCCTTCAGCATAATGCCTGGAAAGTCGTAGGTACTTAATAAAAACTTAAATGGGAATGATGAGGTACAGTCTTTGACCTCTCCTTGAATCTTTGAGGTACAGGCTCTGGGAAACCCCTCGAAGTCCGATTAAATCTTCCCACTTGATGAGGCATTTGCAGAGGCCACAAGTTTTTCACTGTGGCTGGGCCCAAACCTCTGTTACTAGCCTGGCCCTCCACTGTCCATCTACTTCCCACCCTGGAGCCTATCAAAATATCAATCCACCCTTGAATTGACATCATTAACTCCTCCTGAAGACCCTCCCCAAACTCCTCCTCTTGACCACCCCTAGATTCCTCAGTATGTAAGACCCCACCTTCCCTCCATGTGATGTGAGAGTGCCATAGAATGCCCTAGCACAAATTTACTGTGTCAGACTTACTCTGGCCCACTTGTCCAATGCAAGCACCACAGATACCTAGGCTCCCTAAGAGTCTACCCCATATGGTGAACTTTTAAGGAACTATTAATAAACTTTCATTTTCTTTGGCTGAGAAGACTTGAGTCAAATTTATTTGGCAGGACCCGGTGTTTTGATACTTTGGGATCTCCAGAGCAACCCTAACCCTAACCTCTTCAGGAAGATGTCCAACAATAAATAATATCCTAAAATGAGATAGGTTATATTCTGACCTATTGAAAAATACTCTTCTGATTTGGGAATAATTTCTAAATTATTCAGTTATAATTTAATAAGTATATATGCTAGGCACTGTGCTAGTAATGGGACAAAAATGGAATAGTCTCTGCCCTTAAGGAGCTTATATTTTATATAGAAACTGCATGTGTGTGTGTGTGTGTGTGTGTGTATAAGTAAACATAAAAGTATATGTATATAACCCATGACCTAGGGACAGTGAAGGACTCTGGGCTCACATCTACTAGGGAGAATTCTGAGGACTTGACTCCAAAGAGTCAGTTTTCCTTTTGCTCCATCATTCTCACCACTGCAATTTGTTAGAGAAATCTCCAAAAATTTGGGTATCTCCTGTACCTAGGTTTCTGGGAGAAGTTTCCAACTTCTACACAAACATTTAATTTTATAAATATATATGTATGTGTGTACACACATGTGTATGTTTTTGTATGTGGATATGTATGTACATACAAATAGAACAGCTTTTATTTCAACCATGACAGAAAATATGTAATACGCAATGGATTTACCAGGAGTAATGACTGTGTAGAATGGACCGTAGCATATCGATTATGTCCATGGGTTTTTCTTAGTAAATATACTATAATGACTTGGCATTTTCTTCTCTAGTAGATTAAGGCAAACAGAATTTGTGACCTTAGGAAAGGTCACACAGTAAATATCTCAGGCTGAATCTGAACTCAGGTCTTCCTTGCTCCCAGTCTAGCACTCTATACACTGAGTCACCTAGCTAGAGATATGGAAATATAAATTACTCAAATCGCCCATCAGACACCTACCAAAAGTAGGGCACCATGGTATTAGCATTCCTATACACGTGGGACCTACATGCTCTTGGTAACTCAGGATACTGGTAAGGAAGGCTTGAAAAGATTCAGCTCTGCCCTCCCCACCACACACACACACACACACACACACACACACACACACACACACACACAATTCCCTAAGCAAATAACATGACCTGGCCCAATATTCAGATGCCACTGAACTAAGTAGTTCAGAGAACTATTATCAATGCAGGAACCCTATCAAAGCTTCATCTACTACCAACTACTGAGCATAAAATGTGAAATTCACATAATTCAATGAGATTTTTGGCCTGAATGTTAATAGTTTGTCAACTCTTGATCTAGATTTAAGAAAGTAATTGATAAAATGTTAATAATGCAGATTAAATAAAAAGTTTATTGCACAGAATTTTTTTCTGGAATACTGGTTGTTAAATATTTAGCGGCATACCCTTGATTCTAGGTAAAAACTGATCAGTTAAGTACAGGAACATCTAAGTAAAATGAAACATTATATGTGTTGTACATTTTTACAATTAAATATTCTAAACATCTCAGTTCAGCTTTAAAAAGGATTGTGGTTCTTAAATTTCCTAAAATGAGGAGACAATGGAAGCAATTGAATTTATATTGTTAATATAACTAAAAATTGTAGGAGACATGTGAGCATGTGATTCACCTCCCAAATTATGAACTCATGAATAACATTTGAGAAAATATAGAGTAATGTAGTGCATTTTCATCTGCGCTAGATGGAATCTCATTCCAACATTCTCCCTTCTATGAAAAGGAAATTTATGCAACTGACAGCATCTCTGTAAACTATGGAAAAAACAAAATGGAAATCCAAAAGTGTTTAAGCTGAGCATTTCATACTGTACATCAATTATCTGGCATCAGATTTCATTGAAATGAGAATCTTTTCCTCCTGTTCTCCTGTCTAACACCATGTGAGAGTAAGTGGAAATCACTTCTATTATGAGGACTAAATTCTTTCAATTTACAGTTAAGTGTCATCAAGTTTCTGAGGGAGAGAAGCAGATCATCTGTTAGAGAGAATTATAATAATTCTCTAATAAGGAAAAAGGATTGCTGAAGGCATAACCCACATTATTACACCCATGTCACGATATGAAAAAAGTAGAAAGTTCATAGTCATACCCAAAATTTAAAACACAGATTTCCCTCTCTTTTTTCTTAAAATGGAAAATTTCATACATTTTAATATTCATAGTGCTCAGGAGTATATAATGTATAGCTCATAGTTATACATTACTTTAAAGTTTACCATGCACTTCTTCACAACTCTTCAAGATTGTATCATTTTTTTCAGATGAGGAAAACAAAATCAGGGAAATCCGTAGGATTTAAAGTTATAGGAGACCATACAGACTATCTCATCCAACTTTTTTATTTCATAGATGAGGAAGTGAAGGACCACAGAAGTGCAATGATCTATCTTTGGTCCTGAAATCATGATATTAAAACTGATTCCCTTCTCCCCAAACTGTTAGGCTTCTGTACCTTACCCTACACTAACTAAAACTCAAATCCAACTATTCTGACACCCAAATTTGGTGCTATTTTTTTCCCACCACAAGACAAGGCCTCCTTTAAATATGAGGAAAGTACACTCAAAACCAGACATTAGAAATCCTGATATTTAGGAAGATGGGAGATATTGGAAGAAAATAATTAAGTTTGAGCATATCTGTGAAGTTCAACAATGAGCAGAGTTGTATTCAGGTTATATATATGTGTGTGTGTGTGTGTGTGTGTGTGTGTGTGTGTGTGTGTGTGTGTGTGTGGTGTGTGTGTGTGTGTATTACATATAATTTTAGGCTTAGCATAAGAATAAACTTCCCAAAAATCACAGAATCATGTAATCTGTCAGAAGTAACTTTAGGAACCATGTAATCTCACCTATCTATAAAAGAAATCCCTCTGAAACACCTGAAATGGAAGTTTCCATTTAAAGACCTGCAATAGGTGAGACACAACTGAAAGTATACAAAATTTCCCACAGCACCACACCCATACCTATAGTACCTTATTTATGCACAAATGACATAGGAGGTAGATTTTCTAATCTCTCCTGGGGCATTTTAGTCATTATAATTATTGAGTTCAAGAAACAGTTTCTCAAAAGGACTGAATACCATCAAATGATTCTACAATCATGGAAATGCCCCAAATCACAAATAATAAAGAGAAACGAAAAGTAAAACAACTCTAAGGTTCCATCTTATACACAGCAAACTGACAAAGATTGCAAAATGAAAATGTTAAATGTTGACAAAGTCATGGAAAGGCAAGTATATGCATGTAGTCGGTGATTCTGTCAACTAGTACAGCCATTCTGGACCATAATTTGGAGGTATAAAAGAAACTTTGCTACACTGTGCATCTGTTTTGAAGATATGAACCCACTACTAAATATATATCCAATAAAGGTTAGAGACAGAGAGAAAGATCCCATATATATAAAAGATTGTGGGATAACCTATGGAAACTACATATACACAAAGGAGTATCTATATGTTGTACTGTTGCTTATGGAATGTTAAAAGACCTAGAAAAAAAGGAAAGAGAAGACTCAAGGGAGTATTTGGACAAGATTCAAACAGAATGAAAAAAATTATCTATAGATTATAACATTCCCCCACTGAATGATATTTCAGTAAATAATATTCATAAATATATGCACATATACTACCTTCCTTATGGAAATGTCAGTGATAATTCATATGGATATTCTGATTTTTCAGACTCTAACTCTCAATACCTTCTTATCCACCCAATATGCTAGGAACCTTCATCCAGATCTATTGACTATGTGGACACCAAAGGAGGAAATGGATTGTCCATCAGTCATTCTAACTTCATCATTAGAACAATTTCTTTTTTGGGTCATTGTGGTAATATCACTTAAAGAGATTTTGTGCCATCTGTTCTTCATTGGTAATATGTTTCACACTAATCATTCACCTTTTACTAATTATTATTACCAACTTTAATTCTTCAAAGTCTTTGGACACTGGTATTTTATTATTTGAGTCCAACAGTGTCACTGGAAAATATTGATGTTTAAATAATGTATCTTTGTTTCAAAAGGATTCTTAAAAGGGTCATCAAGATGATTAGGGAATTTCAAAAAAGTGATGCAGCTTGCTCTGCCCCTACCTATTAGATCAAAATCACATGATTAAAAATTGTATCAGTAAAAAATCAACCTAAAAATCAACATAGATTTTTTCTATAATAAAACTGAGAAAGATTCTGCCTCTGGTAATTTTTGTTGTCACTTCATATCTTCACGAAGATATGTTTTAAACATTTTATCTTTTTTATGAGGAACATTCAATAAAAAAATTTAAATCTGAAATTTGGCTATGATGACATAGGTAGCTATAGTATCTCAGGCATGAGAATCAAAATATATATACTTTGAGATGGCTAGGTGGCTCAGTGAGACCTGAGTTCAAATTTGACCTCAGACCCTTGATACTTAATAGCTATGTGATCTTGGGCAAGTCACTTAACCCCAATTGTCCTGCCTTCCCCCTCCAAAGAGATTTTATATCTATCTATATCTACATACACACACACAAACACACACACACACACACTTTGTGTAAGATTCTGAAGGGACTTTCTGATCAAACTCATGCATGTTAATATTTACGAATTCTCTCTTATTTGCTACATTGTGAGAATACAAATTTTAAAAACTTATTCAAAACATAAGCCTAAACAACATTAACTAAGACTACTTTTAAAACATTGTGTTGCATCAGGAAATTTAAAATAAAAACCTAGGTCTGGAATCTGTACTATCTTCATTAATCTTTCATTGTTCCTTGTTTATATCACATATTAAGTTGTAATAAAAATTATTTCTGAATATTTATTATAAACCCTTGGTTTAGTTTGGTTCATTTTAATATGGAATCCATTTTCTTCTTTGTGTTCTTGGCTAATTTGTTGTGAAATTCTTCACAGACTTATTTATTTTTCTAATAGTGGTGTCTCTGACCACTCAGTTTAGAGTTCTCTTAATCTCTTAAATATTCCAACTTATCCTTAAAAAGTGAAGAATGATTCATAGTACAGAGAAGGACCAAGTATTTCCTATCTAACATTGTATTTCTAGCTCTCCTCTATGTTGAACCTCTGCTTTATCCATATTTGAAAAGAAATAGGAAGAAAGGCTATCTGTACAATTAGCCTGTGAAGAGGCTGACCAAAGGAAAAGCTTTACATCAAACAAGATGGCCAAAGATAATAGGGATAGATAGCCCCATCTGTCCTGCTTTATCAGCAGAGTTCCAAGAGAAGACTGACATTGTAATGCCAGAAGGAAATATAAAATGTATTATTAATAGTCTTGAAAAACTGATGTTTTAATAAAGCTAAAATATTAGTCTCCCAACTAAAAGTAACTAATGTTAAAAGCTAAGTTGGTGAATCTTGCAAATTCTGTAAAGACGGACTATGATTTGTTCATGCTTAGCATTTCTTTCTGAATAGGATTAACCTACTTTTCTCATACCCAATTCATATTTGTACATTAAGTATCTTTTCAATTTCCTCTTTAGGGGACCCAGATGTGAGTTATTATTCAACCCATAAAGCAATTTTCCCTGGTACACCTATGTGAGTTTGCAAAAAAGCTAATGAGCATGGGAAAAGAGAAGCCCCCTCTTACCAGACACAGGCTTCCCAGTGTCAAGACTCTTCCATAAACCATAATGGAATACAATTGTACAGTGAAGGGTGAGTTTCCCAGACCTTCTGACTTCAGGGAAATAATGTCTCAATCTTTTTGTCAATGCTAAACTTTGATAATGTCTTTTTTTTCTGTTCTTCATGGGCTGTCTGTTCACATCCCCCCTGTACTTGTCCATTGTGCTCTGAGAGCAATTTGAAATTCTTCAGAAATTATTGTATTCAATGTTTAATTGCAATAAGCAACACAAGGAGAACACTGGTATTAAAAAAAAGATTGACTTTGGAGAATGATTGAACAAATTATGGCATATGAATGTAATGAAATATTTTTGAAGCATAAAAAGCAAAAAGGAATGGTTTAAGAGAAATCTGGGAAGATTCATATGAACTAATTCAAAGTAAAGTTAGCAGAAGCAGGAGAAAAGTTTATTTAGTGACAACAGCATTGTCAAGAGAAACAACTATGCGAAAGACTTAAGAACTTTAATCACCAGTCTTCCCCCCTTGGAACTTGGCTCAAAGTCCATAGACTTCATACCCTGGCAGCTACCTCTCCCTCTCTGGTCCCCTCTTTTCATGAGTGAATTCCTCACAGGGCCTCCACTTTGTGCTATGGTCTAGACTAGTCACCACCATTCTTCCAGATTTAATTCTATGACTTTATTACCACATATCTCCTTCTCCATCAGTGCACTTTCTGCTCCCTTTTATGTGATATCTCTCCCCAACTTAATTAGGAATGCAAGTTTGGTGGTTATTGTGTTTGTTTAGGGTTTTTTTGGAAGTGGGAAGGTAAGGTAATTAGGATTAAATGACTTGCCCAAGGTCACACTGCTAGTAAGTGGGTTGCGTGTCTGAGGTCAAATTTAAACTCAGGTCCTCACTCTAGGGTCTGTGCTCTATTTAATACATTACCCAGCTGCCAAGAATGCAAGCTTTTTGAGGAGAATAATGGTGTTTTTGCTTGTATTTGTATTTCACCATGTCTAATACAGTTTGGCACATAGAAAATATTTAATAAATGTTTGTTGAGTGACTAACTGGCTACATTAAATATGTAAGTCTCTGGAACTAAATTATTTCCTGGCACAAAGAAACAGCACAATACTTTAATTATTTTCTCTTTCCCCCTTCTCTTCATTCTTTATCAGGGCAGAATATGCTAAAAACTAATTTGCATGGGATATTTGCTTACTTAACTAAAAGGTTCTTAGCTTCACTACCCTGGTGACAGACTACAGCTTTTACAAATTGCTTTAATAACAGCATTTGTACTTAGAACAAGCTCCTATTTTATGTAAAATAATTTAATGGAAATATGTATTTTGAAAGTAAAATAATAAACTACTAAATATTTTTGGATTGAAAACTACAGATGTTTCATGTAACAACTGTTTTTTATTTAGCACAATTCAGAAATAAAACAGTGTCTTTTGTCATCTTCACTCTTTATTCAAATATAACTTTTTTATTTTTCCAATAATATTCTGAAGATATAATATTTATTTTAAAAGATCAATTTAAAAAAGGAGTTGTCCATACCAAAAAGACTATTTTAGATATTCTTGGGATAGCATTACATACCTTGTTATTACACATTTAATCAATTTTCCTATTTTAATAGTGGAACTAAAACCATTTAAAGTTACTGTGAGTATTTAAATATTCACATTTGATTTTCATATGAAATCAGAAAAAATATAATCTGAAATAGTTCTATGTAAACAAAATTATAAACAAATATCTATCCAAACAAAATCCCACTGAATATGCCAAAAAATTGGATGACATTCACTGAAACTTATTTATATGGTACATAAAGTAAAAACCCAGAAACACTAATCTCATCACATGGTGCACATATAGGAAGAAAAAGAAAAAAAAATTGTGTGATATCTTAAGATCTTTAAGAACCTGCATAAAATTTCTCCCTTTATCCTTTTATTTTCCAGAAGTTTATAAAAAAAATTACTAAAGATTTCCAGTGTACAAAGCACTATGGTCAACATGAGGGATATAAACAGAAAACTAAGATGTTAGTCTTTGCTCTCAACAAATACAGGAGATTTCAAAAGTAGGTCAAATGGCAAGACTCCAGGATGCAGATGCAAAGTAGACAGTAATGCATCTTCTTTAATGTCATTTCCATCAATAAAATCATATATGCCCACTTTTTTACACTCTCAAGGACTTTGGCAGCAATCATTTTCTTTTCCAGGTCTTTAGTAGCTGTAGTTTCTGAGGAAGTCCTAGTTGAGGGAGAGGAAGGGTCCACACAAAGTAGACGTCATACTGCATTTATAGACAGTTTTGTCCTTTGGATGATGGCTGTGTCAGGCCATCCAGGAAGCATAGCCAGGGTCTCTAGAGTAGGCTGCTACTCTGAAAACACATTCTTTGACAACATTACTTTCACCTCTACTGAGAAAAATACGTATATTTCAATGGATCTATAAGCTAAATTATGTAAGTATTGCCTATCATGAAGAGGACCCCTAGACCTTCTCACTCCTTGAGACTTTCCTTTTTGAACTTCCGTACATTTGCCGTAGGGGAAACAACAAACTATGATTACAGTTGTCTGGAATATTAATGTCCTACCTGGACTATTCGTTAGTTATCCCTTGCTCTTATTACATGACTGCCTAAAGTCTTTTTCAGTTCATATACTTTTGGGATGCTATCTTTCATACGATTTTTTTGCCCATGAGCTGTCATGGGCAATATGCTTCAGTCTATTTATGGTACCATACATCTCTCCATTACCCTCTTGGCAATTTGAGATTTTGATGACTGTGTTTTATGACTCATAGCCATATGGCAACCCCAGAAAGATATTCGTGCTAAAAGATGGATTTTTGTCTTAGGAAGAATTTTAGGGTCTCTGAAAATTCTTTCAGTTTCCAAAATGCAGTCGAGGTATTTTTCATGAAGACTGAAAGAAATGTCTCCTGGCCTATGACCCCAGTAAACATTTCTATTGCTTTGAACACTGCTCAAATTACCTCTTGACCAATTCTCTGCCTCAGAAGTTTTATGTTAATGTTTCTGGCTTGTGAAGTCCCTTCAACATTAACAATTTCAAGTTTAAAAAATCAACTTTGACACTCTTCAGGGTATGAACTGAAACCTCAAAATTGTTTTCAAATTTTATTTCTGTTAGGATTAGTGGTTTAGTGCGTCACTTGATAGAATCATTGATAGTTTTCAGGACTGTTTTTGAAAAAAAATTGCTCATATTCTTTGAATACATCCATTGGAAGATTGCTCTAATTTTCATACATATTTTTCAGTTTATATCTTTGTATTATCAAAACCTAGAAAATGGCCTAAAATAAGAATTGTAAAATACTTATCTGAGTAAAAATTCCTTATATGTCATAGATGTAAGACTTTTTCCCATTACATTTTATTTCATTAAATATTTCTCAATTACATGTAAAAATTAATATTCATTATATAAAATGTTGAGTTACAAATTCTCTACCTGCTTCATACTCTCCTCATAGCCTCTACATACTTCATACCCTCCACTCCTCCTTGAGAAGGAAAGTAATTTGATATAGATTACAGATGTGGAGTAAAGCAAAACATAATTCCATATTAGTCATGTTATGAAAGAAAACACAGGCAAAAATAAAATAAAATAAAATAAAATAAATAAAGTTTGGGGGCAGCTAGCTGGCCCTATAAATAGAGCATTGACCCTTGAATCGGGAGTACCTTAGTTCAAACCAGCCTCAGACACTTAACTAGACATGTGACCTTGGGCAAGTCACTTAACCCCAATTGCCTTGCCTTCCTCCCTCCAAATTTTTTTTAATCAATAAAGTTTAAAAAGTATGTTTCAATTTTCATTCAGATTACATCAGTTCTTTCTCTCTTGTGGTGGGTAGCATTTTTCATCATTAATCCTTTGGAATTTTCTTGGATCACTGTACTGATCAGTCATTTATAGTTTATCATCATACAATACTGCTGGTACTATGTACAGTATTCTCCTGGTTCTGCTCACTTACCTTCACATCAGTTCCTATAAGTCTTCTCAGGTTTTGTTTTGGGTTTTTCCCCCTGAAATCATGATGCTCATCATTTCTTATAGCATAAAAGCATTCCATTACAACCATATACTACATCTTATTCCTCTTTATAATACAGAATTAGTAGTGCTGTTACTAGGTCAAAGGTTATGCATAGTTTTACAGCTCTTTGGGCATAATTCCAAACTGGCACGCAGAATGGCGGGATCAGTTCACAATTCCACCAACAGTGAATTGGAGTCCCTATTTTTCTATATTTCTCTCCACATTCGTCATTTTCCTTTTCTGTCATATTAGCCAATCTGATAAGCATAAGCTGATACCACAGAGTAGTTTTAATTTTCATTTTTTTAATCAACAATGATTGAGCATTTTTCATATAACTATAGTTTTGATTTCTTCTTTTGAAAACTGCCTGTCATCTCCCTTGACCACGTACGAATCGAGGGATGACTCATTTTCTTAATATATATATATTTAAGAAATGAGACTTATATTAACGAATCTTGCTATTTTTTTTAACCCAGTTTCCTTCTTTCCTTCCAATCTCAACTGTATTGGTTTGTTTTATATTTTAAAAAAATATCAATGTAATCAAAATTATTCATTTTACATCCTGAAATCCTATCTATACACTCTCATCCACAGATATGATTGGTAAGATTTTTCATGATCACCTAATTTGCTTATATCTCCCTTTATGTCTAAACCATTTTGACCTTAATCTTAATATATGGTGTGAGATGCTGGTCTATGCCTAGTTTCTACCAAACTGCTTTCTAGTTTTTCAAGTAAATTTGTCAAAAGGTGAGTTCTTACCCCCAAATCTAGCATCTTTGGATTTATCAAACACTAAATTATGATGTTCACTTACTACTGCATATTATATACCTAATCGATTCCATTGATCCACCACTCTTTCTTAGCCAGTATCAGATTATTTTGATGATTACCATATATCAACACAATTTGAGATCTGATGTGGCTAAACCACCTTCCTTCACATATTTTCCATTGATTCCCTTGATATTCTTGATCTTTTCTTCACCTAAATGAATTTTGTTATTATTTTTTTCTAGTTCTATAAAGGCATTCTTTGGTAGTTTGATTGGTGTGGCACTGAAGAATATTTTGTCAATTTTATTATGTTGGTTCATCCTATCCATGAGTAACTGATATCTTTCTAATTGTTTAAATCTGACTTTATGTGTATGAAAAGTGTTTTGTAATTGTGTTCGTATACTTCCTGGGTTTGTCATGGAAAGTAGTATTTTATGTTGTCTGAAGTTATCTTAAAAGGAAATTTTCTTTTACCTCTTGCTTCTGGGCTTTGTTGGTAATATATAGAAATGCTGATGATTTATGAAAGATTATTTTATATCCTTCAACTTTACTGAAATTGTTAATTACTTCAATTAGTTTTTTAATTGAGTTTAATATTCTCTAAGAATTCTCGCTTATCATCTGCAATAGTTTGTTTCCTGATTACCTATTGCATTTTTTAAAAATTTCTTTTTCTTCTCTTATTGCTATAGCTAGCATTTCTAGTAGAACACTGAATAAATGGTGGTTTATGGTACCCTTGTTTCACCACTAGTCATACTGGGGAGGCTTTTAGTTTATTACCATTACAGATAATACTTGCTAATGGCTTCATATAGATATTAGTTATAATTTGTATAGTTACTAGTTATCATTTTAATGTCTATTTTTATTCCTATGCTTTCTAGTGTTTTTAATAGGAATTATGTTTTATTTTGTTAAAAAGGTTTTTTCCTGTAGCTGTTGAGATAATCAAATACTTTTAATTGTTTTGTTATTAATACAGTTATTTATGCCAATAGTTCTTAATATTGGAGCAGTTCTGAATTCTTAGTATTAACAGCATTATTTGGCACAACAATTTTTCTTGATCATCTGACAAGTTTTCTTCTTTTATATGCATGATGTTTATTCATAAACTGATATTATGTAATTAGAATTAACTATTTAACTATTTTTCCTTTTCTAAATATTTTCCTTGTTTCATAAAAGGTTTTCCTCATAGCTACAGGTTAAAGACAGTTCCTTCCGTTATTCTCTTTCTCTTACTTTTTAACTGATGAAACTTTGTATCTTCAGTCTATGAATTCCCTTGTACTCTATTAACATAGTCTAAGCTGCTGATGAAAACCTAATTTTTGCCAATCTACTTTCAAGATTTTTCACATAGGTCCTCTCAAAAAAGGATTTATACCCTATACTTCCCAGTCCTTAGTATTTTCTATTCTTACCTGTTTCAACCTTGGATTCCATTTTTCAATTGCTTCTGTATCTTTCCTAAAGTCTTTTATTGATTTTTTTTATATTACTTAACCAATATAAAATAGTTTTGATGGTTATAATCCTATAATGTAGTGTGGGAACTGAAAGTCATTGAAGGTCCTTGACCAGTATAGGAAAATTATCAGACATATTTTAGGAAGATTATTTTGTTAGTTACATAGAGGCTGAAATGGAAAAGGGAGAAACTGAAGATGTAGAGCGATTCCTTGAATAGCTGAATGAACTTAAAAAGTTTGTATATTTAAGAAGCAGAGATATAGAAATCTAGAAAAAGAATAAAATTCTGAAACCCAAAGAGGAGTTCCTTGAAACAAAATTGTGCCATTCAGATCTATAAGTCCAAGAAAAGAAAAGACAATGGTCAGGAAGTTGGAAAGAGAATAGATGTAGGAGGCATATATCTCTCTATAAGGTATTCTGCCATTGAGAATATCAATTACAAAACTAATTGCAGCATCTACTCTATACCTGCAAGTTGTCATGTGAAATTTTTTAAAAAATGAAACAAAAGCCAGCTACATTTATGCAAGAAACAAAAAGATAACCTGATAGACCAGAGATTTCTAACCATTTTACATAACACAATCTTGCTAGAGTTGATGTAAGAAACAAAATAAAAATCAGTGACTGTCTCTGACCTCCATGATCCTATAGTCTATTGTTCAAGGGGTGGACAAGGGGAGATAACATGAACACATATGAGTAACTGCAAATATATACAAAGTAAATATAAGGTAATTTCCATAGAAAGAAGATAATAATGCTTGGGACAAAGAGGAGAAATAAAAGAATCAGAATAGGTTCCCTGTATGAAGTAATACTAGACCTGAGATGTTATAGACACTGGGGATTCTAGTTTGCAGAGGTAAAGAAAGAAGGAAAGAAGGAAGCATTCCAGACATGGAAGATAGACTTTGCAAAGACACGGAGATAAGAGATGGTATATCATATAAAGGAAATATCAAGTGTGCTGATTAGACTGGAATGCACAGTATAAGAAGTACATTAATGTGCAATAATTTTGGAAAAGTAGGTTGGAACCTTATTCTGATGGCATTTCAATGGGAAACCATTACAATTTCTTGAGCAAATGATTAAGAAGAACAGAACCAGGAGAACAATGTAAACAATTACAAATACATAGTTTCTGTTATGACTGAGTTTAATAGACTGGACTCATCTCACCAATGCAAGCTCATAAGACAACTCTAAAAGATTCATGATGGAAAACGATATCCACATTTAAAAAAAATTACAGAGTCTGAATGCAGATTGAAGCAAACTACTTGCACTACCTCTTTTTTGTTTTATTTTGTTCCCTTCTCATCATTCCTTCTATTGATTGTAATCTTTCTTTACAACTTGACTAATGTTTAATGTGAAGGTATCTGTTGAACCTAAATCAGACTGCATGCCACCATAGAGGGGGAGCGGGGGGGAAGAGGGAAGGGGAGAAAATTTGGAACTCAAAAGCCTATGGAAGTGAATATTGTAAAATTAATTAAAGTTTTAAAAAATAAAGGTTTCTTAAGCAAAAAACTGAAATACTCAAACTTTTAATTTAGGAATATCCATTTGGCAACTGTCTGGGGAATGGATTGGAGGCAGGGAGATCAACTGGAAGTCTATTACATCAATACAGGAGAGAGGAAATAAAGACCTGAATTATGGTGGTAACAACATGAGAATGAATGATAAGGTTTAAAAACTATTTAGGGTGGGGTGGAATATATGAAGGAAAAAAATCAAGGATGACTGAGATTTTTAGGTCACTGTTTTAGACACGTGGACTTTGAGAAGTCAAGAAAATGCCTAAAGACATCTGATGCTATGGGACTAATACTCAAGATAAGTTTAGAGAATAAATATCTTTTGTTAACACCAAAGCATTTTGCAAACACTACATAATATCTTCTGTCTTACTCACGTATTTAAATATAATTCTACTTGCCATTTAGTAGTCAAGAGCTATATGGATTTGAAAAATAATACACATATGTGGCATTTTTTTATTTCATCTTATAGAAAGTATGTTTCCTATGCATTTATTCATATTTAAGCACTGGTTTGGGTTTTTTCTCTTTTTTTAAATTTTATTTTAGACTCAAACACCAGAATGCAAATGCAGAATAAAGGGAAAAACACAGCATAAACTTACATGTTGGAACTTAAACACAAAGTAATAAAAGGGGGGGAAAAAGCATGTCATGTGCATAGCAGAACATAAGAGAGAATTCAAAATATGTAACAATAAATTTTCACTTCAAGAAAGCCTATGTGATAAATACTACATGATGTGTTGAGAGCTGTTCATATTTGCTTCCTTTTAAGTTTTCCTTTGTTTTCTACTTTACTTCTACCTTCTATCTTGCTCTCCTATTATTTAGCCTACTCACCTCCAAAGATCCCTACCTTATCCTTCCATTCCCATTGATCTAAATTACCGTTATATCTCCCTTAAACGTATTCCCTCACACTCCATTCTAGAGATCCCTCCCTTGTCCTCTCCTCCCTCCCTATCTACCATTTTATTTCTTTTGAATTTAGAAGACTTTTACACTCTTCTAAATATTTATGTATTGTTCCCTCTTAAACCGATTCCCAATGAAAGTAGGTTACCATAACTACCTCCTCTCCCATCTAATTCTTCTGTCTTGATTCTTCCTTTTGTACCTCATTTTTAAAATATAGTTATTCTTTTTAGCTGCTTCTAAAATGGTTTTACTTTTGAAAGACATATCACATTCAAGTCTACCCCAATCTTTCTTATGAACTACCCAATTACTGATGACAATCTTAGACATATGTTTTACATTTCACATATAAAAAAGTAAATAGTCTATCCTTACTGCATACCTTATAATCAGTCTTTGGCATGTATCTTATGTTTCTCTTGGTTCTTGTACATCAAATCTTCTATTAATTTCAGGTTTATTTTGTGTTATTTTTATTTTAAAAGTCTTGAAAGTCTGACAGTTGATCAAATTCCATTTATTTTTTCATTCAGGATTATGCTTCACTTTACTGGGTATAGTTTTAGACAGGACTCCAGTTCATTAGCTCTTTAATATACAGATTTCCAAGACCTGCAGGCCTTTAGTGTCTCTGCTGCTAGGTCTTGTGTGACACTAATTATGCCACCATCATATTTAAATTGTTTTAATCTTGATGCTTATAATATTTTATCCTTGAACTGATATTCCTATGATATTCCTATGATTTTTCCTCATAGGATCTCTTTTAAGTGGTAATTGGTAGATTTTTCTTCTATTTCTATTTTCTCCCCTTGTTCCAATGCTTCAAGACAATTTTCTTCCTTTATTTCTTGTATTATTGTATTGAGATTTTTTCCATCATTGCTTTCAGGTAGTTTGATTATTCTTATGTTTTTTCTTCTTGATCTGTTCTCCAGATAAGTTGTTTTTCTTGGAAGATATTTCACTTTCTCTTCTATTTTTTAATGTAATAAATTTTATTTGTTTTCTGGTTTACATAGTTTATTTTCATGAGATTTTTGAGTTACAAATTTTCTCCCCATCTTTCCCCTACCCCACCCCCAAAACAGCAATCCCACTGTGGAGCCATTCTCATGGTCTGATCTCTAACTTTCTGGTAGGGCAAGGAGGGTCTTCCTATCCCAACCCTGTATATCTTGATTCCTAGTTGCAGGTATTACAGAGCTTTAAATTCTAGATTCTTTCGGTTCCTCTCTTGTCACCCACCCCCACTGGAAGGACAACCAATTCAATAATGGCTGTGTGGGTATGATTATAAAGGACATCTTCATAGTGGACATATTGTGACAGTGATCAGACGTCCCTCCTTCCTATCCCTCCCCGCCCTTGTTCTGTTCTCTACCCTGTCCCTGTCCCTTTACTGAAGTGTGAGCATGCAGCATCCCTCCCCCAGACCCTGCCCTCCCCTCTGTCATCCCCCCCATCCCCATGCTCCCCTTCTCTCTTGGGTGGCATGATGCCCAGTTTAGAGTTTATGCCATTTCTTCCCTAAGCCAGATTCGATGAGAGTAAATGAAAG
>CM053601.1:114639125-114655611 GCA_028646575.1 Pseudocheirus occidentalis | reverse complement strand
TATTTTTTAAAGTATTGTTTTCTTCAGTCAGGTTGTTGACTCTCTTTTCATGGTTTTCTGGCATCATTCTCATTTCTCTCCCCAATTTTTCCTCCACTTCTCTTATTTGTTTTTCAAAGTCCTTTTTTAGATTATCTATAGCTACTAGCTCAGCTCTTCCTGGCAGCCCTGGAGCCTGGCCACATGGTGTTTTCAGGCTGGCCTGGTCTCAGCTGCCGGGCTGGTCTCAGCTCCCAGCCTGGGATGAGCCCGCCTGCCAGCTGCCTTTCTCTAATCCCCATTTTCACACCTTTCTTTAATCCTTATTTTTCACACGTTGGTAGATGTGGATTTGCTGGAGGCTGTAGCTCTTCTCTCTTGTAGACTGGCTTTGGCTAGGCTTGGCTCCTTTCCACCCACCCGGTGCCTGGCAGGGTTTGGTTTCAAGCTGGGCTTGACTTGCCTTGCTTTGGGTCCTGCCAAGATGATCCCCTGCTGCTGAGCTGCCTTCTGCAAGAGATGTGTTTTCCATATTTTTTGAGTTTGAGACTCCTAGAATTTGTCCAGTGTCATATTTTTATGGGTGTTTAGGGTGGCTGTGTGGGAGCTGTGGGATGCTGCTGCTTCTACATCGCCATCTTGGCTCCACCCCCAGAAGTCTCTCTCTTCTGTTTTTTCATTCTTCATATTTTATTTAATTATTTCTTGATGTCTTATAACCTCACTAGCACTGCCTTGCCAAGTTCTAATTTTCAAGGTGCATTAAGATTCTGGATCTCCTTTTCCAATTGGTTGACCTTCTTTTCATAATCTTGTTTCTCTTAGATTATTCTCATCTTATTGTATTTTTGTTTTTTCTCTCACATTTGATTTTTAAAGTCTTTTTTAAGTTCTATGAATTCCTTTTGGACAGGCAACGATTTGACATTATTCTGTGGGGTGGAAGAGAGTTTCTTTGCTTCAATGTCCTCCTCTGAAGATGAACCAAAGACTTCTGTATTCCCATAATAACTTTCTATGGTTGGATTTTTTGTCCTTTGCCTGTACATTCTTCTGTAACAGTGGTTCAATTTTTTTTCAGGGATCATTTTATTGACCTTTTAATAGAAAATAGGACTGTATTTGCCAGGAAGGATGATGCCATTGTACTTCCGCTGGAACCAGCACATGGCTTCCTCTTTGCCAATTCTGTATTTGGCCCTGATGCAGCCTGTCCTACATTTCTTGTCTGCAGTGCTGAACCCAGGCCTGCCCAGGACCACATAGAAGTCTAACCCGTAGATGCCAATGCTTGGGTCATATTTAATTCCCAGATAGATATGCTCTTGAATCTTGAAGCCAAAGTTGCCAGTGTCTGAGAAGTTATTTTTCCTTAACTCATATTCTCCCACCTTCAGCCCCTTCTCTAGAATCTCTTCAGCTTTGGCCCCACGGAGGATACAATGAACAACAATCTTCTTGTTTCTCCTGATTACTAAAGACCAGACAGTATAGTGAGCTTTGGAGAACACTGGGGTTTGGCCTGTGAGCTGCTCCAACACTTTGGCCACCTGGGTCAGTCGATCTCCACTCTCCCCAACACAGATGTTGAGGTAGAGCTAATGGATGTGTGGTTCCTGCATGGGGTTTTCCTTTTCACCCTGATCTTGCACCATAGTGGCGAACCAGAAGGGTTCAATTTTTTAAACCACCTCTAGCCCTGGGTGATGGGGAACAATGCCTCTTGCCCCAGATATTCAGTTCTCGCCTCTAGCCTGCAAACAAAGCCAAATCTCCTATCTCATGTAAGACCCCACTGCCAGGAGCATCTTGCACTCACTGACTGTATGGTAGTTCTTTCTCATCTGCTCTGATCTCTGCTGCACAACTGGGTCTGCCATTTCTTGTCAGCGGAGGTTCTCTCAACCTTCCTGGCTCAGATACCCAATTTCCCTCACTATCCCATGGGTTCCTGTACCTAGGGCAGAGGTAACCTCCCAAATCAACCAACCCCAGGCTTTGCTGCTTGTTGTTAACTCAGGACCCTAGCCTGCAGGTGTTTAATCTTCACTGGAAACAAACTTAGTCCTGGTATTTCTCTTCTGATCTTCCACAATTGTTCCAGGAAGACCCCTGTTTATATATATCAGCACCTTGTTTGCCCTAAGGTGCTGTTTGATCTCTTTTATGGGGGAAAATCTTGAGAGGTTGGAATTTTCTTTTTTTGTTTTGTTTTGTTTTTTGGAGGGGGGAAGGCAGAGGGCAATTGGGGTTAAGTGACTTGCCCAAGGTCACATGGCTAGTAAGTGTTAAGTGTCTGAGACTGGATTTGAAGTCAGGTCCTCCCGACTCCAGGGCCAGTGCTCTATTCACTGAGCCACCTAGCTGACCCTGAGTTTGGAATTTTCTGATCTATTCCACTATCTTCCCAGAATCCTCTCTCTTAAGCACTGCCTGTTTTATAGCTGTCTACAAATTTATAACCCCACAACTTGGATGGCATTTTTACATAATTAATAACAACCAAAGGTCACTTCCCCACACTTTTTGTAGACTTGTCTCCCATTCTTCTTATAGAAACCCTGTGTTACAGAACCCATCACAGAACATTATTTCAATACATTGAAAACAAAAATAACTCATTTTTGCTATCTTATTTGTAATCAGGTACAAATTTTGGAAGAAAACACGGTATGTAAATGATGTCTCAAAAGAGAATGTCTAAGCTTTTAAAAAGGTCTAGAAACTATGCTGTGAGAAAAATGGTCAAAGAAAACTAGAGAGGCTTAGTCTAGAGAGCAGAATATTCATGGAGTGAGTCATCAATATCATCTTTAAACATGTGGAAGGTTGTCACATATAAGGGAGAAGACGTTTAAGGCCTCTCTAGAAAGCAGGTTGATGGACAATGGGTGGCTATTATAAGAAGGAAATACAGCACTCAATGGGGATTTTTTAATATCTAATAGCCTGAGACCTTTGATAGTTTCTTTTATCATTCAAAAAACTGAGAAGGCTATCTAACCATTGCAACAAAACTGTTTTAGTATATACTACTAGTGACATCATCATAAAAAAGGTTGACTGATAGAAATATTGCCAATCTGAAAAGCAGGGATTTCTTCATTATGAAAAATGTTTAAGCAGAAACTGAATAATCTTATCTGTTAGAAAATCTTGTGTGAGATTCTTGCCCTGGAAGGAAGATTGGATCAAATGGCATCCAAGGTCTCTAATAACCCTGATATTCTCTGATTCTGATTTACTTATCCTTCCTTACTTATCCTTAATGTGATTTTCATTCAGAATGAGGTACAGTCATAATAATATATTATTTAGTATGTGAACAAAGTTTTTATTAATAATGAAACAAAAAGCAAATCAATATTCAAATAATACTTTTACTGGTCTATCAGTATTATTAAGGTCTGGGTTGTTAGGTCTAGTAGAGTTGTTCATATTTTCCCTCATCATTTTTAAAATATATTAATACTTTAATAAATAAAATAAGTATCTTTAAGTGCCTACTCTGTGTCAGGCCCTAGGCATATAAGTACAAAGAAATAAAACAATCTCTACTTGCAATGACTTTACATTCTAAGGGTAGAGATAAAAACTACATATAAATATATGCAGTATGAACAAAATTAATAAATAAAGTATATACAAAGAAATTAAACACAATAATTTTGTAGGGAAGTTCACTAGGCATTGTTTGGGGATGAGGCAGAGAAAGAAGGATCATGAAAGTTTTTGCACTTAGCTACATCTTAAAGAGAGATTCTGAGGTAGTAAAAGAGAAAATGCATTCCAGCCAAAGATAACTGGTACAAAGATGAGATATAAGAGAATCCTAAGTGAGTAACAGAGAAAAAGAGGTTGACTAGAAAGTGCAAAGTGGAGAGTAATGTATGATAAAAGTTAATCAGATCAGTTGGGGCCAGATTGTGTAAGGACCTAAAGGCTAAAAAGAAGAGATTCTATTATTATTTTATTCCAGGGCAGGGGTCCTGAACATTTTTTGTGTTGTTGAACCCTTTGGCAGCCTAGTGATGCCTATGTACCCCTTCTCAGAATAATGTCTTTAAATGCACACACAGACACATGTGCATACACACACACACTCTACAAAAAATTACAAAAGAAATCAATTACACTGAAATGAAGAGGTACTTTTTCCCATCCAAGTTCATGGATGCCTTAAAATCTAACCATAAGTTTCCTCTGGACCTATAAACCCCAACTTAAGAAAACCTCTCTTAGAGAGTCAATGGAAAGTCACTTTAGGTAGGTTCAAAAGATCTTGATTTATTGGATGAAAATCTCATCTACAGGAGATTTTCATGGCCTCCTTATCCCAATAAAGTATCTTTATGACTTCTTGTGGATAAAATAATTAATTGGATTGTGGCCATCTTTCTGGTGAGGAGTATCTCCACATCTACCCAGGCTAATTTTCAGATGACAGACATACAGTCAATCATCTGAAACTTACCAGTTTGAAAAAAAAAGCCAGTGCTTATGGTGCAAAGGCATAAACTTGAAGTATCTAAGGTCAGCTCAACACGATGATGATATGCAGTGTAAAGAAAGGTAAACTATGATATTTCTGTAACAGCTCAGTAGATGCTGGTTGTTACTAAATTTTACATTAGGATTTTGTCTAGCCAAAGATGTTTATTTTTAAGGTTGGTTATCATTCCTGAGAAGGAAGCTATTTTTTTCCACGGTTTTATATCCTTTCTAGTCAATAACAATCATATTCTACAGAGCATTGCTTTCATCTTTCTACTCTGAGACCTTTGATAATCTCTTTTATCATTTAAAAACTGGAAAAGATATCCAACCTTTGCAACAGAATTAATTGTTTTAGTATATACTAGTGATATCACCAGAAAAAACAAAACATTTTCAAATGAAGGTGCTAGAATAATAATCTGACACTATTCATGATTACACATTTTTGAGAATAGCTAACATTATTATTGCAGATCGAGAGCTCAGAGACAAATTTACAATTCTCACAAATACTATTCAACTTTTATAGCACAAAATGTCATTTTTAAACAATGAATCATCATTCGCATACAATTTTTCATCAAGCAATTAGTAATTACCATTAGATAGTAGTTCTTATCAAGGAGTTTCTATGGAATAAAAAAAGCTCACAACTGGTTTGGGAAATAGCTGCCTTTTACTTCAATATATTTTAGCTTCAGCCGCCTGGTCTCAGCACATATCATTAGCAGCCATCTCAGCGGATACAGTTAATTATCACTATTTCTTTGGGATGATGAATACTAAATAGAGTACTTGCTCTGTTAGGAGGTCTGAAACTGCTTCTGATATCAAAAATGATACCACTGGAAGTATCATGAAGTGGAATTCTTGGGTCTTGCTAATGCACATCTGATTGTTGCTACATGCTGTTTTTAACTGTCTGGGGAGTGTGTGGTTTTACTAATCACTGCCATAATACTAATGATTCCAGTAGACATTAGTGGAATTTTAAACTTGATGATCTCTTTTAAACAAGACTTAACATTCAAATTTGTCCATGTGAGACACACTGAGAATGAAATTTTTAATGGAAACGGATGAAAGGTCACCTTGTTTTTGGAAAAGATATTTTGAAGTTGATTATTCATCATCAAATGCTGAGATTGGAAATTAAAAAAAATAAACAAATTTGGTTGAGTGTATCCAAAGAAAAGTCAGGGAGCTAGATTCTGTCATTTTGAAAGTAGGTTTGGCAGTAATGACTGTTCAAATTCTCTACTTCTGAGGATCTGGAAGTCACACTGGCCCTTAAAAACACCATCTGATTTTGGAGAGAAGGACAGAAATGAATGGAATAGAGGGCATTGGTTTTGATGAGGGGATGTTTGTAGTGGACATGACAGGACATTAATGCTACTCTATAATAAAACAAAATAGAGTCCTTGTCATATTTCATTGAAAGATAGAGAACAGCAATATAGTTGTACAAGTCAGATTTGCACATGCAGCAAAAAGCATAAAGCCTTTTAGTCTTTTCTTATCTAATAACCCCTGGTCACTAAGACTTGAGGGCAAAATTTCAGTAGTTTAGAATTACTTGACTTTTCTGGAAGTCAAAGCAATGGAAGGTAATCTTTATTAGAATTAGGAAAAAGGATTTTGATGAGTAACCTCCGCAGTTACCCAATATTATCCATCCTCATCAGTAAAAATAAGTAATCTGCTCAGGAATTTATGAAAATTACAGTAAAATGACAGAAAAATGCAGTTAAAATTAGAAAATCTGACAAGAGTTTGCATCCTTAAAATTTTTCTTATTTTGATATTATTGAGAACAACAAAAATAAGATTTAAAAAATCTAGTGCCCTTTCTTCCTCACTAGGGTGAAATGTTTTCTCTATTTATAGTTCAAATTATATCTGTGAAGCTTTAATACAATTTGCTTAAATCATATTTTGTCTGAGTCTAGTCATTGTAAAAGAATAGATTATAGCATAGGTTTTCACTTCAGCCGATAGAAGGATTATTCTGCTGGTTGTATATAGCAAACATACAAGAATCACAATGGATGGAATTTTAAACAACCCCAAATAAAAAGAACGTTGATAAAGAGAAGAAAGATGAAGAGGGACATTCAAATAACTGCTCCTTTTTCTCTTTTGTTCCAAACCACCACCTCTCCAGGCAGCCCATTCCACTTCTGAATAACTCTGTTAGGAAGGTTTGGGGTTTTTAAATTGTTTTCCCTCGTCTTTACATATATAAAGGACTGTCAAATGAAATGGGAATTAGACTTCATCTATTTGGACCTAAAGGTCAGAAGCTGGGGGACTGGTGGACATTACACAGAATCAAATTTAGCCTTGGTATCAAGAGAGAAAAAAGAACTTCCTGAAAATTAGAGCTGTCCCAAAGGGAAACATGCTGCTTCAACATGTAGTTGTTTCACCTGCATTGGAGGTGAATGTTCAAAGGTGACATTTAGGATAGCATATTTTAGGATATGGGTTTGACTAGAGGGCTCCTGCCATCCTTTCCAAGCCTCACATTCATTGTGGTCCTGTAGGACTCTGATATATGCAGAAGAAAAGTGTAAACAAAAGCAGACTGGAAACTGAGGAATGAAAGAGCACTTCCCAACATAAAGATAATGGAAAGCTTCTGAGAGGAGAGTGTAATGGCCAAGCAAAAGCAACTTACAGGTTCTGATTACCAGCACAGTAACTCTCCATATATTCAGTAACAAAGCAAAACATTCACAGAAAAGAGAAACTCAAAATACTCAATCATTGAGTTCTCAGTTCAATCACAAAGTACAAAAGTCAAAGTACTCCACTCCTGGGTAGTACATTCATTTGGTCAGCCACAAAGTACAAAAGTCAAAAGTTTTCCACCCCTGGATCACAACTGAATTACAATACCCGCCATCACCACCAAGCACCCTCTCAAGAGGTAGTGGAGAGCACCAAGGCCATTCACCCCTAGTTCACAACTAGGTTACAATATCATCACAGCATTCAATACCCAAGGAGGGGTCTTTTCTTCATCTTGACTCAAGACAAGTTCTCAGCAGTTTCTGTTACTGGGAAGACAAAGCTTAACAAAGACCCCACAACATTTATGCACATTGCTGGCATCCTCTTCAATTCATCTTCTGACTGTGAAATCAATTTAGGCCCAAAAAGGTCTTAGGCTTCTATCAACAAACAACTCTGACATCAACAAGTCCATTCCTTTGTAGGGTTCAAATTCTATTACCATTACAGAGGTGAAATTTGAATTCAGTCATGAAGGAGAGGGTTCATCAACTGGGAAATGTTGGGGAAGGGACATATAAGCATGTAGAATGAAATGAACAAAGATATTTTGATGAAAGATTATAGGAATTGTGAAGGTTGATGAGAAATTCACTTTGCCTGAGGCAAGGGTACATAGAAAAAGACAGTAAGAGAAAATGTTGGAAATATAAAGAACAACCAAATATGAAGATATCTGAAACCCTTGATAAGGAGTTTGGACTTATTGCTTATATTTGTGGGTTCCATTTAAGTTTTTTAGTAGAAAAGGGACCTGGTTCTCAGGTTGTCAATAAGGGAGACTGATCTCTAGAACTGAAAATGGATTGTAAGAGTAAAGAGATTAGAAACCAGAAGACACATTTGACTTGTTGATATTGCAACAGTCCACGTGCAGAGTAATAAAGATAACAGGACAGAAGCATAGAAATAAAAAGAGGGGAACAACCACAACAGGACCTGGGAAGACTCTGCAGAATTTATAGGATGTGGAAGGTGAACAGGGAAAAAGAAAAGAAAAAGCAAACACCAAGTTTCTGAAAAGGAATGACTAGGTGAACAGTGGTTCCACTGAAAGAAATAGAAAGATCTGAGGGATTAGAGTTAGAGGAAAGATTAGTATATTTTGAATTTGTGTTGTTGGTGGGGTATAGAGAGATCCAGGAGACATTTGGAAATATGGATTGGTAGTTTGAAAAGAAGTCATTATTAGAGTGACATATATGGGATTCTTTCCCTAAATATGATGCATTTGAGAGACCAGATTGAATAGGGAGAGATTTAGATATGTAACTTTAAAGAATAAAGTCATACAATTTTTAACTCAGGCATTGTAGTGATATTCAGTGACAGAAAATCTTTCAGAATTCTCAAAAAATATTCAGATTTGATCTTTTGTACCCCCCTAACCATCACTTTCTCTCCTTTCTCTCTCCCTCCCTTACTAGACCAAACATTGCCCTGTATCTACCCAGTGCCTATCATCCTAATCAGGCCTATCCCTGTTTGCTCCAAATAAAACAATCATTCTTTTACCATTTCTCATAACAGTTAAGTGTGATGACTAAGAAAAGTCATACTAATACATGAATTAGTACAACTAACATTTATCTGTTAACTGCTGTGGTGACCACAATACTATATATTAATGAAAAATATCCATTCTCTTGCCCTCAACAATCTTATTGTAATCATCTACAGGATCATATGTCTCTGGGCTTTTTCACTTTCTTTCGCCCAAGTCTTCCTCTTCATACCTCTAAAGACTCCTAGTTTCCTTTATGGCTATCTAAAATTTCACCTACAGAAGCAGCCTTCTTAATTCCCACCTTTCCCCAGTTGTTAAAAACTTTTTCCATAAGGTTGCCTCCCCTCTATTCCATAGGTATCTTGCATCTACCTAAATGTTGACCTGTCCTTTCTCACACTAGAATGTGTTTTCCTTGAGAGCAGAGATTTGGCATTAACAATTCTTTGTTTCTACAGTTTTTATTATTCTTCTTGATGGATAGTAAGGATGTAACTTTATAGATTGATTCACCTATGTGAAATACGCAATATGCAAGCTTGCAAAAGAAGCAGATTTTTAAAAGCAACTTGCAAGTGAGTACAAATTAATATATTACAAATAGAATACATAGTACTGAGAAGTTGAAGAACAAAAAGAAGATTGTGGTAGGATTATGAAAAGCAACATAAAGAAGATTTCTGAGTTGGGTGATAAAGGTAAAAATTTCAATTGGCATTTAAAAGGTGAAAAAAAGAGAATACTACAAAGGAAAAGTATAAAAATATAGATCAGTTCTATCTTTTCATTGGGAAAATATAAATAAGTTATTTGATGAGATTAGAGTGTTTCAGGGTAAGAAGAGATAATGACATAATTTTTAATAGATATTATTAATGTACTACAGATATTGTTGGACAGGTAAGCTAGGAAGGTAAAGATTCATGGAGTTCACACAGAAACTTTAAAAAAGACACCAACAATGGCATTTTTACTTAGACATCTACAGTGTGGAAAGAGGCAATACCAGTAAGGAATGGCAAAGCACACATTACCAATTTGTTGTTCATCCAGATTTTGGCACTCGTGTAATTTTGTTTGTGTCTGTATACAACAAAGGATCAGAACCTAGACAAGAAAATATAATGAAATCATTCTATAGCACAAAATAGTCTTCTACTTAAAATCAGCAAAACTAGTCATCTAGAAGGTAAAAGCACCTTTAGTATTATATTCTAGAAATCTGAATCTCTTTGGTCATTGCTCTTCCACTGCTGAAATATGGCAGTGATCTCGATGCCTACATGGAATAAATTAATATTCTAATTTTATATGTGTGCAATGTAATTTGCAAGTATTTGTTAAGAAATGTCTTTATCAATAAGTTTTTCCCAGGCACGGGGGGACGGAGGGAAGAATTCATGGGAGGACATCTATAATTGTAATAATTTTATTCTATGAATGTAATTAATAATTTGAATCTCTTAAAGTTGACTGATATAAGTGCTATGTGGACGAATTTCAATAGTTCTTTAACGGTTTCCTTTGTTGTCCCCTCTTTCAGTGTATTATACATAAATCTACTTAAAGAAAATTCAAGCTATACAGCATTGTGCATAATGCAGCTTTTTAGTCGTAAAATGAAGGAGAGGGCTATGTACAGATGACAATGATTTAAAGCTAGTGAGAATGTCTTTATTTACCTGCATCTGAAATCAGGCCCAGTCTCTAGTCAAGATGTATAAATATTTTGCACTTTCATTGGAAACTACAACATCCATTCACTCACACAACCTTGTCTCTCTCTGCTGTATTACATGACATCTTCATCCTAGTGATAAATTGGATTCAACCCCCAAAATATCCAAACCTGTCCATTTTTAGGGTAAATTGATAGTAAAGCAATTTGACTTCTCAGAAAAACAGTTTTCACAATGAGGGTCTGTTGCAATATTGATCTTCTTTGTAACACAGTGTTTAACTCATAGCTCCATTTTATTCCCTTAAGAAAATTAATAACAAGGCTTTAATCAATAATACATGCACACATGCACGCACACACACACACACACACACACACAGTAAATTCTGTGTGCTATTTGGATTCTTAATGAGAGATTATATTAAGTAAATGTATACAAAATATGGGGAGAACCTGTGTAATCCAGGTAACTCAATCCTCCCCCAAGTCCCCCAATAGAATTTTGCTTTGACAATATAAATTGATGCTAGAGGAAGAAAGTGACTTTTCTTTAATGACTTAGATATTTCATGCTATGGGCATACTTATGAGATTTAAAAAAAATATTTGTTCATTGCTTTATGAAGACACAAACATTATTAGCCATTGCTAAAAGCATTTACATTCAACTGAATTCCACTCAACCATACCGTTCACATCCTTTGTCGACCTCTTTAATTTATTCTTCTATGTGCCATCCAAAATCATATTTATCTTACATTCCTGGTAAATCTATCTCCTGAAAAATTGACACTTGTCACTGTTCTCCTGATCTGTGCTCTGGTCCTTACCCAGAAAGGCCTCCTAATCTCTTGATAGCAATTGATACTGCTTCTCTGGGTCCTAGATCTCTTGTGACCAAAAGAAATATTGCCCATGAGGGCTTCCACTTCCTTTTGACCAAAAGTGCTCCCCTCTGCCATTGAAACTGCCTATACCCCAGAAGTGGGTATAAGCAATGGATTTGCCAAACAGTATCTGTTATTACAACTCATACTCCCACAAGTGTCTTCAGTTATCACTTTCTAACCAGCTTCTTACCATCTGGTGCTTGAGAGCTCTTGAACTGCTGCTGATTTTGCCACCACATCCTGGTCCCACCATTCATGTTTCATCCCTATGGGCTTCAGTTCAATCTTGATCCCACACCTTTCCCCACCCCCATGTTACAGATCTCTCTGACCTTTTAAGTTGTCTTTGGTTCAAAGAATGTCTCAGTTTGAACTTTTGTTGGCTTTGCCACTCTAGAATTTGATTTGATGCATTATTTTAAAGTTGTTTGGAAATGTATGTTAGCTGAGTGCTTTCTCCCTTCTGCCACCATAACTCAACCCCCAGTAGTCTTTCAATTCTGTTTTTTGCATTTTTGAGATTAAAAAACAGAATAGAAATAATATCAAAGATATACTTGAGTGAAAGATGAAATAGAGGGAAGACCAGAAGGGGTGGGGATTGGGGTGAGGGGCTATTCAAGAAAGCAAATTCTGACTGAGAAGAATTACTGATAATGTCAACATGGTCACAGGTAAAGAAAAGCTGTGAGCAATACTTTGCTTAGACAGTGGTTCTCAACCTTCCTAAAGCCATGACCCTTTAATACTCAGATGTGGGTGTATCTGCATGTGGACGGACCCACCTGGACATGGATAGAGGAGTAGTGTTTTCTGGTGTTTTCCACTGTATTCCAGAAATATATGTTTTCCAATGGTCTTAGGCGACCCCTGGTCAGTTGACCCTCAAAGGGGTCGAGACCCACAGGTTGCGAGCCACTGTCCTTAGAGAATACTCTTTAACCAAGTGAGTTCTTGATTATTAATTACATTTATATGCCAATTTTAAACTATTTAAGTGCACATATCTCATTTTTTTATTCTAAGGTTGAGACAGTCATATCATAGCACCTAAATTAGGAAGCTTTTGGCAATATTACTTTGGCACTCTCAGAGCCAACCTCTGTTCAACCTAAATAAGTCCAGATCCTTCTCATCCCACCAGATGTGAAACTGAACTAAGGTCCATGTCTCCAACATTTGCTGAAACATCCTGTCAGTTCATTTTGAACTACAGAAATTTAGGAAGAATAGTAGGATTGGGATCCATGTTGTCAGAAAGTGTACTTATGCCTAATAAAACTATAAATCTTTTAAGTACATATAATGATCAAAAATAAATTTGGTTTCTTAAAAACTCATGTACCAGTTTACATTTTTTAAAAATTAAAGCAAGAAAGCCTAATTATGCTTTGTATGCATATCTCCATCTATTTTGCCAACTGCTGCATATATGAAGTTCTTTTTTTAACAGCTATTTACTACATAAGAGATTCCCTATACTTTCCTTTTTAAAATACATATTATACTGTAAGGTGGGTTTCTAATAAGAAAAAAAGAGATGAGGGGAAGGAATTGATTTTTACTGGAAATACCAAAAAAACAAACAAAAACTCCTATTAAAAGGTCTCACTTGTGCTAAATTGGGTTTTGTTTGGCATAATTTCTGTTATTTTGTAAATAAATTCTAATCCTGCCTCATCAGTCTTTAAAAACAAACAATATGAGGAAGAAAACTTGGAAGTTAACCAATCTGGTATTGGCAAAAATTGACGTTGCGTATATGGACAGTCTATGGCTGAAGACAGTAAAATAGTATCCTACATTCATAAAGCAGAACTGACGTAAGATTAGTCAAAGTGAAGCTCCATGCTTATGGCCAATACCTAATTTTTCAACCACAAAGCCTATTTAACTATAAATTTCACTATGACAAAATGCACTGTACATACTATACTAAAAATGAGGCCTAGGGTAGTTGATAAATTATTTTCAGGAAGCATAAAGTTGGTAACTCAATAATTTCCCTCTTGACATAGTTTATCAGGCTAGTTTTTCTTCATACATATGTAGAATTCTTTACTAGATTCATGTGAATTCACAAAAGGGATATTATGTGAATAACCACCATTTTTCATACATATGCTGTACTTATGGTGGAACATAATGCAATAATTAAGGTACATAAAATATCGATAGTAAGACCCTGAAATTGCCTATGTGAGGCACTGGCTTATAGTTAAAAATTGATGAATTGGTTTTATTTATATAAAAATGGACATTAATTAATGCTGATATGCTTTGGGATTTCTATGTAATTATATATAATGTTCAGATCAATCTGACAACAATTCATCATAATTATTGCCACTGTAATATATAACAAAGAAATTAAGCATTGCCCAATTATCTCTGCATTGGGCATATGTGGATAATCTACTTAAAATCAACAGAAAACATTTAATGCCCCCGGGTTAAACATTCTTTACAAAGGAAATAGTTTACATTATCTTAAAAACATTTTCTCATAAAGTACCTTTAATGATGATTTTAAAAGAGACTTCTGGTTTGACTTTCACTTCTTTCTTATTTGCTGTCCCTTCTATGGATGAGGGAGAATGTAGTGATAAATCTGACTTTTAGATGGCAAAATGAATAGAGTGAAGCACCAAGAGTCAGGAAGGCCTAAGCACACATCTCGCCTCAGACACTAACTAGCTGTGTAATTCTGAGCAAGTCACTTAACATGCTGTCTACCTCAGTTTCCTCACTGATAAAGTTATGGTAATAATGTCACCAAACACCAGTTATTGTGAGGATAAAATTTGTGAAGTGCTTTGTAAACTTTAAATTTCTATAGAAATTTCTGACTAATATTATTCAGGGAATAACCAATATAGGCCTGAATTCAGTGCCTGAATGTGACAGCTAATTCATTTTGGGGATTATGATGGTCTCAGACATAGTGAGATGTGAATTTCATGTAATATATAAGAAAACTATGCTCCATCAATTTGTACTGAAATATAATCAGTGATATCAGAGGGTAGTCCTAATAGGACTAGACATGAATACTGTGTGAATATTGTGTGCAACAGCTAAAGGAATTTGAGGGCAAGATTTTAGTGTCTGTAACCAGAGAGGGTTTGGGGCTCCCGGAAGATGAAGATGAAAAAAAGAAACAGGAGGAAAAAAGGCAAAGTTTGAGAATCCTTGCAAAATTATGAAAGATGTCCTAGAAAAGAAAATTTAAAAGGTAATTGTATCAAACTGATTGGTGACTTCCCCATGCTGCACTGTCAGAAGTACATATGGCTGGACAGCAAACACAGAAAGAATAATGAAGGCTCAAGCACAAAGGGACAACTCAACAATGGGTTACGTGGCAGCAAAGAAACACTTGGAGATAAATCCTGACCATTCCATTATTGAAACTCTATGGCAAAAGGCAGAGGCTGACAAGACTGATAAATCCATGAAAGATCTGGTCATCTTATTGTATGATACTGCACTGTTGTCTTCTGGGTTCGGTCTGGAAGATCCCCAGACACATGCCAATCAGGAATCTACAGGATAAAACTTGGTCTTGGAATTGATGAAGATGATTCAACTACTGAATAAACCAGTGCAGCTGTAACTGAGGAAATGCTACGTCTTGAAGGAGATGATGACACATCATGCATGGAAGAAGTGGATTAAGCATTCCAAAACATGGAACTATAGCGAGTCTCCTAGACTAGTCTGAATAACTTATTTTGTATAGGGTGTTGAGAAAATACTTGATGTCTTTATTCCTTCTGATGTATATTTTCATATATGTTCTCTTTATTTTTGTTAAATCACTTTAAAAATATGTATGGCATAAACATGCTGTTTAAAGGGAAGTTTAGGATTCTCTTCCCTTCTAAGTATAATCAATACTGTGATACCTTAGACATTCAAACAAGAACTAGTAATCATTATAGTTTACTTTGGTTTTATTTTGGGGAGGGAGAAATAATATCCTTAATATATGTCCAAACATTGTAACCTAATGTTAGCTCACTTACACTCTTGTGGTCTGAATACAGTATGTGACAAAAAAGTCTAGTCCTAATACACAATGTCATGGGCATTATAAGTGAATGTGACTAAAATGCAATGCAGATAAACTCAGATTGAGTCCAAGTAATCTCAGAGTCCTATATAGGGTAGCTCAAATATCATTGTCTACTGCAATATTGAGTTATTATCTCTAGGAGTCAGCAAAGTCTTTACTAGAAATAAGACTACCATGAAGATAATAAAGACTACTTTAGCTTTCTCACATATCACAAGACAATCAGAATGTAGAGGAGAGAGAATTGGGAAATAAATCAAGATGGTGAAATAAAAGGAAGTAACAGCCAAACACAATTTCTATGAAGTTAGGTGAAAAAGAAAAGCAAAAACTATAAATTGAATGATGGCTAAGAGCAGTAGGGGAATAGCTAAATGAGGGAAATTCTTTTTAGCAAATTTTTCTGTGAAAGGTTCCTTTTCAAAGACTTGCAAGGATCTGGATTCAAATCTATTAGAATAAGAGCCATTTAAATATGATATATCAACTGCCATATTTTATTTTATTTTTTTAATGTAATACATTTTTATTTGTATTCTTGTCTACATCATTCCTTTACATGAGATTTTTGGATTACAAATTTTCTCCCAGTCTTTCCCCTATCCCAACCCCAAAACAGCCATCCCACTGTAGAGTCCCTCCCCTGGTCTGCTCTCTAACTTTCTGCTAGGGTAGGGAGGGTCTCCCTATCCCAGCCCCTGTATAGCTTGATTCCTAGTTGCAGGTATTGCAGAGCTTTAAATTCTAGATTCTTTTGGTTCCTCCCTTGTCACCCACCCCCACTGGAAGGACAACCAATTCAATACAGGCTGTGTCAGTATAAAGAACATCTTCATAGTGGACATATTGTGACAGTGATATGTCCCTCCTACCAATCCCTCCCCCACCTTGTTCTGTTCTCTACCCTGTCCCTGTCTCTTTATTGAAGTGTGAGCATCCAGCATCCCTCCCCCAGACCCTGCCCTCCCCTCTGTCGTCTCGCCTTTCATCCCCACACCCCCTACTCTCTTGTGTGGCATGATGCCCAGTTTAGAGGTTATGCCATTTCTTCCCTA
>CM053601.1:114619401-114638625 GCA_028646575.1 Pseudocheirus occidentalis | reverse complement strand
ATTATTCTCTTCAGAATGCTGTTGAGATTCTTTTTCCATCTGGCAAATTCGACTTTTTAAGGCATTCTTCTCATTGGCTTTCTGGGCCTCTTTTGCCATTTGATTTAACCTATTTTTTTTAAAGTGTTTTTTTCTTCAGTCAGGTTGTTGACTCTCTTTTCATGGTTTTCTCACATCATTCTCATTTCTCTTCCCAGTTTCTCCTCCACTTCTCTTATTTGTTTTTCAAAGTCCTTTTTCAGATTATCTATAGCTACTAGGCATTCTTCAAGTGTCTTGGAAGCAGTTGGTGTGGGAGTTCTGACTGTGTTGTCTTCCTCCCATTCCATGCTTTGATCCTTTTTGTTCACCAAAAAGTTGTGAAACTCTGGTTCCTGGAGGGAAAGCTCTGTTCAAAATCGCTGGGGTTTTCCCAGCTGCCAGAGCTATTAGGGTGTTTTGCAGCCTCCCCTAGCTTTGGCTTGCTGAAAGCACTCCCCAGGACCACCACCCAAGACCATGATCTGGATCCAGGCCGCTCAACACAAGAGCATTTGGCCCTGATCAACTGACTCAACTCCCTGTGGGATCCACAGGCCAGGGGCTCTGAAGCCGCCCAGTGGGGGCATCTGCCAGTTACAGCAGTTTCTGTCCTTCCCCCACTGCTTCCTTGCCCTGGGGGCAGATTTGCCAAACTGCTTTTACTCCCCCAAATTTAGCTTGAAAGCTTCATACTCTTTCACTGACATTTAATCCTGGCTTAGCAGATGTAAAGATTTCTCCAGGTGCTTTAGATCTTCTCTGAAGTAGACTCACACTTTGGCTTGGGAGGCTTGGCCACTCCTGGCTGCCCTGGAGCCTGGCCACAGGCCTGTAGGCCTGTGGGATGAGCCCCTCCTGCCTAGCTGCCTTTCTTTAATCCCTATTTTTCACACCTTTCTCTAATCCCTGTTTTTCACACCTTGGTAGATGTGGAGTTGCTGGTGGCTGTAGATCTTCTCTCTTGTAGACTGGCTGTGGCTAGGCTTGGCTCCTTCCTACCACCCTGGCGCCTGCCGCGCTTTTGGTTTTAGGCTGGGCTGGCCTCGCTCAGCTCCCATCCTGCCACGCAATGATCCCCTGCTGCCGACCTGTGGTGCCTTCCACAAGAGATGTGTTTTCTGTATTTTTTGAGATTGAGTGTCCTACAATTTGTCCAGAGTCATATTTTTATGAATGTTTAGGGTGGCTGCGTGGGAGCTGTGGGACCCTGCTGCTTCTATGCTGCCATCTTGGCTCCCCAACTGCCATATTTTAAAAAATGCTCTAAACTACCAATAATTAGAGAAATGCAAATTAAAGCATCTGTGGTTCTACTTTACGAACTTCAGATTGACAAAATTGACTAAAAAAGAAAAGACCAATGTTTAAGTGACTTTAGGAAAACAATTACATTAATGAACCAAGAGACTGGAATTGCTGATGCCATTCTAGAAAAGAATTTAGTACTATTGTTATGCAGAGAATAAGAGAAAGCTGAGACTTCGGTTCAAGATAAATTTAGGTGTTGATTTATTGATCAAGTGCGTGACTGCCTGGAATGTAAACTCAGATCAGGCAGTGATCTTTGGAGTCTATAGACTTGACCATATAGGCCAAAACCACAAAAACCACAATCAGGGAGAGGAGCTAGCAAAAAGAATGACATACAGAAGCAAAGAATAGCCATTGGTTGGATCTGTAGTTCAGGGCTAATTTTGGAATATGGTGTGAGGGTACAAGGGTGCGGTCTTCCTGTGACTCAGGTGTCCCTCGGAAGAACAGGGGTAGTCAGCTCTTTCCAGAACAGGGTGGAGGGTCATGGGGTAAGAGGTAACTGGAAAGTCTCAGAACAGGCCAGGGTAATGTTCTGGGCAAAGGGTGTGGGGACCCTGCTTGGTCAGTGGCACAGGACAGGGTGGTATCTATATTATACCATAACCCTGAGTTGCACTTTGTACACTCATACCGATTCAAGGAAAATACATAGAATTGCCCTGAGTAATGCCCAGACATGTCTTAAAGCTGTTCCAAGTTATGACATGATATAGGACAGAGACAGAGAGACAAAGACAGAAATATAAAAGCTTAATGGTGGGCCACAAATCGGGTGTGTGCAGTGACCTGGGATTTGGGTTTGGGTACAACACTATGTCCCTAAAGTTATTAAACTGTGTGTGTCCTCAGGTACACCAATACCACTAAGTAGCTTACATCCTAAAGATAACAAAGTTGGAAAAGACTCATATATGCCAAAATATTTAGAGCCGTTCTTTTTGTAGCAGCAAATATGTAGGAAATAAGGGAGTGACATTAATTTGGCAATCAGTTATCAAGCATGTTATATTAATTTAATGGAACATTATTTTACTATGAGAAATGATGAATATGATGCAGAACAATGAAAATAATTTATTTAAGGAAAACAACCTTGTCATTGCAAACAATATGGAAAGTCTTAAGAATGGCGACCAATATAATGACCAAACATGATTCCAGAAGATTGATGAAGTCCATATATTTTTACATGGAAAATGTGAAGATCTATTTTCTTTGAGTATGCATAGTTTAAAGGGCATGGTTTTTCTTTTCTCTCTCTTTTTTAATGGGTGGGGTAGAGAGACAAAATAAAGTTTATTAATTTTAAGAAGTAAAAAAAAGCAAAGAATGTAGAAGGGTTTCAAAAGTCCTTTAATTAAAGTAATGTTAATAAATCCATATGATTTACTTTAAGTCATATGAATTAATATTTATCAGGACTAATTATTCTCATTGGAATGCTAAAAGATGGCTTCTATTAAGTGCCACTGAGCACAGTGAGTACTGGAACTAAATTATCTTTTCAATAAATGAACACATTTATATAGTTTCTACTTCTCATTGTCTTTAGATATATTTCTATTATACCAACTCTGTATTTTCAGAATCTAAAAAGAAAACATTGGTAGTTCAACAGCAGCTACCAAGCTACAAGTATCAAGAAAATAGTGGAAAGAGGTCCCTAGTGACTGAGCAATGGCACATAATTTGTGTCCCGGGAGCTAGAGAAAAGACAGCCTATTTGGACACCTGTGCTTCATAATCCATGGTATGTTTAAGCTATATGCTTTCAAGCACTTATTAATAGAATTAGTAGTTGAGAACTACAGGGTACTCTATAGATTACCTAGTCTAAATTCTTCAATGTGTTGATAGAGAAACTGTGACCAAGAGAGGGTCCACAAATTTCCTGAAGTCCTATGTCATTAATTAAAGGGACAAGAATAGTATCCTCAAAAACCATGCTCTTTAATGTGAAGGTATATTTATAAATGCAATAATTATTATTTTAAAAACTGATCATCAACATAAAAAGAATAATAGAGAAAGAACGTGGGGACTTTTGGTGAAGATGGCAATGTGAGAAACTGTAGAAAAACTGATTACTTCCACAAAAACCTAAACAAATATATGGCAATGGACCCAGAAAGGACAGAAAAATGAACTGAGCAAAGGATAAAAAGTATACTCCTTCATTTAGTCTAAGATCCAACAAAATGATGGCCAAAATAGGGGTGAGTAGAAGGATCAAATTAAGGAATCTAGTGCTAGTTTAGGTAAAGATAATAAGTAGTAGAGGCCAGGAGAAGGATCATACCAGAAAAAAGTCAGACTTCAACAACACTGAATACTGGGAGGACCTCCTCAGAAAACAATGGAGGCACAAAGAGGCAGAGAATCAAGCTGAAAGTCCACAAATAGACCTTTAAAAAGTCATCCATCTACAAGAAAGGATGGTAGCCAGAGTTGTAACAATCACCAGCTACAATAATATGGGACCTGAAGTCAGATCTTGGGCCCAAACTATTAGAATAGAGGGTTAATAATAAAAGGGGGAAAAGTAAGAGCAAAAACCCAGAAATTATTATATTAACTTGGTGAAAAAAGGGAAATGAAGATGAGGACTGAACCACTTTGATTATAAATTAACAGTATTTTTCATATTCTCTCTCTCTATAATCCCTTTTTTTTTACAATGAGGGATCTAAGAAGAAAAGTATAAAAGGATATAACTGAGGGAAATCTATAAAATAAACAGTCATAACTTCGAATATGAATAAATAGGATGAACTTACCCATAAAAATGCTAGACAAGGAGAAGAACAGATTGGAAAGCAGATTCCAGCAATAGTTTTCAAGAATTTATTAATCTTCACACAAATTCAATAAAACGGGAAAGTGATAAAGATCTCAGACAAGGCAATAATAAAAGCAAACATGGATAAGTTATATTCAGACAAAAACCCTTATATTTATAGGTACTATAGAAATACTATAGTGTGTGTATTTAAAACAAATTAATCACTTCACACAGAGAAATGAATATAAATACTATATTAGTAGAGGTACTTCAATGTGCTCTTTATAGTAATAAGTTATCAAAAGCTAATTTAATTATTTGAATAAATTTTTTAGTAATTTATTCTATTTCTTACATAATAATAATAATAATAATAATAATAATTTTAATAATAATAATAATACCCAGTATCTTTCTTGCTCCCCCTCTCAGGGAAGAATCCCATTAAAATAGTATTTTTTAAAAGAAGAAAAAATTCAGCCCAACAGATCAATTCATTGGGAAATCTGGAAAACATATACAATATATAACTTCAATATGGACTTCCCACCAACGTGAAAGGGTTGGTTGGGCATGCTTTTTTCTCTTTCTTCATTTTCATAACATTTGCTCTTGTAATTATGTTACCTTCACTTTTGATTTTTTGATGTGTGGTTCTTTCCATTTATATTGATTTTATCATGCATATTGTTTTTGTGTCTTTGCTTTCTTCACTGTGTTATTTCACAAAAATCTTTCCAATATTCTGTGGATTATTACTTATAAATAATATTGTTTAAACCTAGCTTATGTGGTTAAAAAATGTCTAAGCCAAAAAGCTTACTGTAGAGGGCAGGCTGACCTCAGAAACATTACAGGAAAACCAAAAAGAATGCTTAGATCCTACCTAATGTTTGCTTTGGATATTGTCAGGTCCTATTTTTGTGTTCATGAAAAACTTGTGTTTTAGGTTTCCCAAAAATAGATTGACTTACTTGCTGATATATATTTCAAACTGCCTTTTTCTTGGAAACTACCTATTGTCTATGTGAAACAAGGTAGACAAATATGCTTAGACTCTTCTCTGAATAACATAACCTCTTAAAGAGAGGGGGTAGAGGAAACCCCTTTTTTCCAGATCTCTGTCTCTCGAACTTCCTAATAAATTCTTTTCTACAATTATTTCAAAATTTAAGGTGTGTATTTATAAACAACACTTCTCTGTATGCATCACATAAATTCCTTCTAAAGCACTAATGTTCCATTAAAATCAAACTTTATTTGATCATTCCCCAATCAATATATATCTGTTTCCAATTTTTTGTTATAAAAAGTGCTGCTAAGATATTTAGTGTATATAGGAAATTACTTTTTTATCAATAGCTTTCCTGATGTACAAAAGTAGGTACTATCTGCTTAAAAATATATGGACATCCTAGTCACTTTCGCTATTCCAAGTGATTATACCATTTCACAGGTCCCTCAATAATGTATTAGAATGGGAGAGGTGGAGTCAAGATGGCAAAATAATTCAGAAATCCACATGAATGCTCCCAAATTCATCTCTAAGCAACTATAAAACAATGCTTCAAAAGAAATACTGGTGCAGCAGAAGCAACAAAAAGATGGGGTGAAAAAATTTTCCAACCCATAGCTTAAGAGGTTGTAATGGGAAGCAAATACTTAGCACCTTGTTTCAGTAATTTATTTAGCATCTTGTGTCAGTTGAATCTTGCCCTGATTATATCAAGTCTTTGTTAAGAAACAGAACCTCTGAATTGCACAGTGGGAGGGACTTGCCAAAGACAGGAACAGGAAGGATGTAAGAAGTAGGAGGAACAGAGAGGAGCTAAAAACCATATAAAAAGCTGAGCACAACAGGGACTGAGCAGAGCTGAGAAGAGGAAAACTTGTGGTGTCTGGTACTCTGTTCTGTGTTGACTTGTGTTTGTAATAATCTGTACAGATGCCCTGGGACCTTACTGGAATCCCTGAAAGAGGATTTTTCTTGTTGTCTGTTCACAATGATCCTAGAGGTAGGTTTCAGAGGTCCTGGGACTATACTGATCATTTATGTTGAGTTCTCAGTTGTTTGTGGATCTGAGTTGATTTCACAGGCAGATAGTGAATTGATGAGGATGCCAGAAATATGTATGAATGTTATTGTGGCTTTGTTAAGCTTTGTCTTCCCAGGAACAGAAACTGTGAAGGACTTGAGGTGGACTAGACATTGTGAGCTTCAGTATGAACACGAACTGCACAAGGAGCTAGACAAATAACCAAGAGCTGTCTGTCCCACTTGGGTAAAAAAGGAAATTCTGCCCAGTAAAGACAGTGTCCAGGCAAGCAAGGAGCAGATCACACCCCAGGAGGCTAGTACAGGACACCATAACCTTCATATAGTAGACCAGAAAAGATGCCACACATCCATAGAACCCATGGCCCTGATACAGCAGATCAGATGACAGAATCTATAACCCTTGTACAGGAGGCCAAAATCCAGGCCCTCACTGCAGGAAGCTTTGACACAGTACGCCCTGCATACCCCTAGGGCAAATCTCAACTTAAAACTCAATATTTCAACTTAAACTTCTTCTAGAACTTCTGGAAAAGATAAAAAAATGACTTTAAAAATCAAGAAAGAGAAAGAAGAACAACAGGAAAAAGAAATGAGAGCAATATAAGAGAATTATGAAAAAAGAATAAACACTCTAGTAAGGAAACACACAAAAAAAGGAAACATATACAAAAATTCACTGAAGAAAACAAGTCATCAAAAAGTTGAATTTGTCAAATAAAAAAGGAAGTCATAAAGGAAGAAAGAAAATAATTTGTTAAAAATGAGAATTGGACAAGTGGAAGCTAATGACTCCATGAGACATTAAGAATCAATCAAATAAAATCAAAAGAACTGAAAAAAGTAAAACAAAAGGTGAAATATCTTATTTGAAAAAAATGACCAAGAAAATATTTTGGAAAGGGATAATTTAAAAATCATTGGACTGTCTAAAAAGTAAGATTTTTTTTAAAGCCTACACTTCATAATACAAGAAATTATTATGGAAAATTGTCCTGATACCCTAGAATCAGTGGTTAAAACAGAAATTGAAAAAATCCACTGATCATCTCCTGAAAGAGATTACAAAATGAAATCCCCCAGAAATGCCATAACTAAATTCCAAAATTGAAGCTGCTTGTGCTTGGCTTTACACCAGGTCAAGGAGAAAATAGTGCAAGCAAGATAGAAAGAAATGATTCAGATATTATAGAACCACAGCCATGATTACATGGGATTTAACAGTGCCTATATTAAATGATCAAGAGGCTTGGGAAATGATGTTTTAGAAGAGAGAACGGTTAGGATTACAACCAAGAACCAACAAAACTGAACATGATTTTTCAATGGAGAAAAATGGAAATTCAATGCAACACAGGTCTTTCAAACATCTTGATGAAAAGAACAGACCCAAACAGAAAATTTGATTTTCAAATATAAGACTCAATAAAGGCATAAAAATGCAAACAGGAACCAGAAAAAAAATAAAGAATTTAGTAAGATTAAACTATATCTCTACATGGAAAGATGATACTTATTACTTTAAGAACTTTATCATTATTAGGATAGTTTTTAAAAAATTATGGGTATAAGTTGACTTTGATGGGATAGATTAAAAAAATTAAGGGGTGAGAAGGAAGATTGCACTAGGAAGAGAATTAAGAGAGAGGTAAAAAAGAGAATAAGTATTTCACATGAAGAGGTGTGAAAAATCTGTGACAGAAGAGTGAAAGATGAGGGAAGGGTGGGCATTCACCTCAACCTTACTCTTAACAAAACTGGCTCAACAAAGGAAAAGCATACATACTCAGTTGAGTATAGAAATATATCTTTACCTATAAGGAAGTAAGGAGGGGTACAAGTAAAAGCAGCAGAAGGATGGAAGCCAAACAGATTGGGAAAAGAGGTGGTCAGAAGCAAAACAATGGTAAGGAGAGACAGAGTGAAAAGAGAGAGAAGAAAGAGGGGAGAGAGGAGGAGAAGACACAACCAGGAGAACTATTTACACAATGACCACAACATTGTGAATTGAAATGACATTAAAAGACTTAAGACCTCTGATCAAGGTACCATTTCTAGATAACTGATAATTATATCTGCCTTCCTTTTTGATGGGGAGGTAATTGGCCACACATATTCAGATATAACCAATATAATTCTTTTTTTGCTTGACTTTAATTAAGTGATATTATTATTTATTAAGTGATATTATTAATAGTGGCAAAGGAGATATTTAGAAAGAGGCAGGTGACATGGATAAAAAAGGTAGAAAAATGTCAGTGAAACAGTTTTACAACCTACAAACATAATTCAGAAGGAAATTCAGAAGTGCACACAGAGAACTTAGGAAGAATTGGTAATGAATAAAATTTGATATTTTGCAGAAAAACATTCCAAATTGCCTGTAACATATTCAAGATTTCATTGATAATCTTCTTTTCCTAAACTTCTTTGAATAGAGAAATGTTTTTGCCTTAAAATTATTTAATAAAAATTAAAATGAGATAATGCAGATGCATACAAATTACTAATTTTGTATACTAAAATAAATGTTCCTTCTATCTTACTTCAGTCTTCAAAGTTCATATATACAGAAATTGACCTGAGGAATCAATAAATACATATTAAATATTGAATTTATACAATTCAGACTTATGGTGATGGATTATGATTTCATACCAACATGACTGGCAACTTTATTTTTACTTGTAGATTTAGAGAGTTTAGTGGTGGCACTAAGTGTTAAAGGCACTTTCCTATGGCCACACAACAAAAATATGTCTAAGGCAGGATTTCAACCCAAATCTTCCTGACTCCAAAGTTGGCTTTCTATTTTTTATACCATGCTGCCTTTCATTTCTTGAACTAAATCATTAGAAGTTTGAATGCAATGCCATTTAAAGTCAGATGTAAAGAAAAAACAAAAGAAACCAGAAAAAGAAGCAGTTGCATGTTACATTATAAGGAGGTTTGTTTTACCCCCCTCTACTTATCTACCCTTTAGAACTCGTTAAACTGTATTAATTTGAATAATTAGATCAATTTGAATATTGCTATTTTGGAACCACAATTTCAGAGAATTTGAATATACCACATACCAGTGGGATATTTTCTTTTAAAAGAAAAAGTCTAAAGGAATAATAATGATTCCTCCACCCTTCATCCCCCCTCCAAAATAAAGCAATGATTAGACAATTTGGGAACATTTGAACATGGAGGGACTTCTGAATAGTTTGCTAACTGCACCACTACTCAGCAGCAGGGATGCTGCCATACCACTCACTGGGATAATTATCGCCTCTGAGGGAGCAGTATTTCCGGAAATGATGTTCATCATCAGATAAAAGGGGAGGACCCCTCACAGGCATTCTATTCCCAGCTATGAGGAGCTTTTGTTTTCAGAAGAAGAAGTTATGAATTAAGGCCCACTGCTGTTCAAATAATTAGGATTTGTGGTGTTTAAGAATTACCTCCATTAGAGAAGTAAAATGGTATTAATAGTGTGGCAGCAAGCTGTGAAATATAGAAACATTACTTCCTAAGACAGCTGTTCAACTGCTGTTAAAATATGCAAACTTCCCTAGAAAATGTCTTTTTTTTCCTAAGTGAAAGACACTATGGCCTGCTTAGCAAAGAACAACAAAGCAGAAAAACAAACAGTCCCACTGAAATGAGAATCCTTTGTGTTCCTGAAACAATTATGACACAATTTAAAATACCAAGGAAATGGAAAATCATTCAGGATCATGGCATCAAAGAAGGAAAATGAAGTGATCAACTCATAAAGAAAGGAGCCTTTTACCAAATGAATTCACCAGAAAATTTCCTTTTATCTACTAGAGAAAAAAAAGGAAAGTTGTAATTCAAAATGTTGCAAGCTCCTTATATTTACAAATTGAAAAATCTTATTATGAAACAACTTGTAGGAGGCTTGGAAAATGAGTTACTACTATCAATCTTTTTTTTAAATGATATACTCTAACAACTTAAATGGCATCTCTCTTTTTTTTTAATTAGGAGCAATTATAATTTTTCTCTGTAGGTTGTACAATGACTTTTTGGTTTTGTTTTTTTTTAAGTTCTACTTTCAGAAGTAGAATATTTTGTCATTTTTGAAATATAATAACACTGCTCATATAGGATAATTTTGATTTATTTAATGCATGTAAATGAGTGCTACTTAAATGACAAATGTCCATGAACTGTGCTAAAAGGTGTGCTAGAAGCAGGATATAATTGGCTCCTGAGACTGACTTTTAAAGTTTCAGGGTGAGCATTTACCCCTCAAAATTTTTTTTAAAAAGTTATAAATTAGTGCTTTATTGTTTTTAAATTTTTGTTGACTGCCTAGTCTTATGAACATGGAGAAAAAGTTAATAATGTAGTTTAAACTTAGGAGTGGGACTGTTTTTCTCTAGAAAGTCAGATGGTAAATTTACCAGTACATTCCATACTGTACTTATTATCCTATTAGGCATGCAAGCAATATACACTGTTTTCAGGGTCATTTGTGGCCAACAACACTGCTTCTGATATAAGCCTTTTGGTTTCTCAGTTATCATTGCCAATGCTCAGGTATTAGAGATATGAGGAAAAGCTTCTAACCACTCTTCACCTTTTCTTTTCATATTGTATTTATGTCCTTGCTTTTTGTGTATTTTGGTTGTTTTGTGCATATGACATTTAATGTATTTCTTTGCCCTTTAATATGATACTCTATACTCCTTGAAGCAATGTTGAACATAAAAGAGGTTAGCAATAAATTATTGTTAATTAACAGGTTATTGTCATACAATGAATTTGCAGTTAAAGTTGACAGGAAGTGGCTTCATGACCTTATGGGTGCCTCAGGTTTTGTAATTTAACTAAAAAATAATTTTCATAGACAATGCTTAGGAAATACATAAAGTAACTAGAGACATGTTAAGACTCAATGACAAGGTAAGTTGATGCTGCCATCATTATTTTTTCCTTTTGTCTTAGCTAATAGTTGATATGGTACCAATGAAACAATGGGAATACATTGGAAGTGCTTCATATAAATATTTATTTACTGTTCTGATGGTTGAATGAATGTTCTTTACTGACTGAGTAGACTAGTCTCCATAAGGACTTTTTTCCTCATCATGTGACAATGGAACACAGGATACAATTCAGAGGTCCTTATTTCTCTTACCAAAGGGAATAAAATATCACATGTAGGATTTTTCAGAAACACATGCTTACAATTCTGTTAATTTTCAAAAACTGGTCAAAAGAGGTTTTATTTAGAAAAATTGGTTCAACTCCTACCTCCTCTGCAGCAGCATATCCCTGGAGAATTAATTTAAACTCTCCCATCTTTAGTTTCCTTATATGTAAACTGGAGTAATAACATATATAGAATTTACCTCCAAAAGTTGTTGTAAATATCAAATGAGTAATAATACATGCAAAATATTTTGCAAACCTTAAAACACTCTATAAATCTCATTATGGTTGTGATTATTTTCAGATATTAGGGTTCAGCTTAGAGTTAGTTTCAAATACTCCTTCAGATACACACTACTGATGTGACTAAAGGCAAATCACTTAACCTTTCAGTGTTACAGGAAAGTTAGGCTAATTTACAGATGAGGTGATATCTGTGTTAGTGGAAGGAATTTCCACACTAATAAGTTTGTCCTCCATACCAATGAAATCACAGGCCTAGACAGAGTAATTGTTGTTTTTGTCATTGTTGTTGTGTAGGTTAGTCATTTAACCTACCCTTAAGGACCAAGTTCTCTGAAGCTACATCTACTTCATATCAAATATGTAATTTTGTGAGAGTGAGAAGGCAAAAATGTTCCCAGTGAAAGCAGGTTTCCTAAATGTCTGAATGAACTGCCGTCTTAAGATCATATCTGTATAGATATATTACAGACTAATATGATTTTCCTCCAAACAAAGCATTAAAGCATGTTTTTATGTTATGTTTCAGTTCTTCCCAAACCCATTGCTATTCCTTGTTTTACTTTCAAGAATCAATTATAATTGTATACAGTACTTTCATTTGCTACATTATATTTGAGCTGGATTTGCTGTTTACTACTGACTTTCTTCATAGCTCTTACATGCAACAGCAATCATATTTAAAAGAATATAAAAATTTTAATAGAAATTCAAACCCAGAGCTCTAGTCTTTACATCTGTTTCAAAAGACATTTGCTTACATTTTGATATTTAAAAGGTCAAATGGATTTTTATTTCAGAATGTATTAATTCAGTAATTTTCAGTACTTAGATAAAGCATTGCAAAGTCTCAGGAAAATAATCTGACCATAATTAAATAAAAGTGAGAGGAGTCAATAGAAAATATTGATGAGAACAAACTGTAGTAACTTCAAAGTGTCACAGGGACTCAACAGGGAAGTGATGGAATTGGTTAACGATTCCTGCCAACCTGTTAACTGAAACATTTATGAAACATTTAGTCTCTTGATTTAGTTACTGAATCTTCCTGTAACAAAGTAGTAACATAAAAAGAAATTGACTTCAGAATTTCACTTCTCCTGCAGATTTAAAACTCCCTAGGGAAAGTTGCTTTCTTTTTTTTCTCTATTCACTTTATTTCCTTTTTTCCCCCTTTTGTAAATCGTATGGTGCCTAACAGAGGCTTATGCATACAAGTGGAGACTATTTGCAGTTCAATTTGACTAAGAAAGCATGTTCTTTGGATGCATAATATTTTATTAAAAGTATTTCCTTTGTCCCCTAAGTTCTCCCTGTATCTGGTCATTTGGAGAGTCATAAGGAGCATGGAGCCTTTTGAATTCAATGTGATGGAGAACAATGCTCTTTAGAATTATAAATTAGCAGAAGTTTGAATTCATTAGACCTTGAAGATACTAACACAGCTTTTGTCAAAAGAGTTTGGAAAAGTCCCTGGCTTAGCCACATTTTAATAGAATCTCTTCAACAAGAAAATTTCATAAACAGAATAGTAAGTTAAGTGAGGAATGTAACTTTCCCCTGAGGCATAAATATATAGAGGGCACCCAAATTCAACCCGTACACTATCTGGCAAATAGGAACCACTAAAGTAACTAGCTCTTTTGCTAAACTGAACTCGTCTTATTTACTTACTTTACTTATTATTTTCATCTGATACATTACAAAGTTGATTTGAAGACTAGTTCTGGGCACATTTTAAGCTTCTTGTTGGAAGTGCCAAAACTGTTATTTATTTTCTCCTCATATACCAATTCTCCCTTGAAAAACAAAAATTGCTTATAAATAAATGTACTCAGTATTACTATATTATAACAAAAAAACAAGTAAACTGACCTTTTGAAGTTTCTTAGGTGGCATCAGGAACGTATTTAAGAAGGTCTTTGTATCACTGTGGGATTGCTTAATATGTTGTATAAATATTCCGTCCTATACAGAATGTGGATTTTTCTATTGTACCCTTAAAGTACATACATATACATATACATATACATATACATATACATATACATATACATATACATATACATATACATTTACATTTACATATACATATACATATACACATACACATACACATACACATACATATACATATACGTGTGTATATGTGTATATATGAATATGTATATGAAAATAAAATTTAACAGGAGAGATCTACTGAGAATTTTTTTGGAAGGTGGGGGTGGCTATGCAATCGGGGATAAGTGACTTGACAAGAGTCACACAGCTAGCGTCAAGCATCTGAGGCTGGATTTGAACTACAGTTCTTCTGACTCCAGGGCAGGTGCTCTATCCACTATGTCACTTAGCTGCCCTCCTGCTGAGAATTCTTGCTGGACTTTGCAAGTCCGAGAAAATTTCATGGCGAGACTCTAGTTCCAGTATCTATGGAGGTATGAAGAGCTGTAATTGATGGCTACTTTGGTTATGACCACATTGGTTATGACTTTTCTCATACTAAATACATTGGTGAAATATTTTAACGTTTTAGTTTTTCATTACACTGATGATAAATTAGATAATTAGTTACATATTGTGTTTAAATCAACGAAACCCAGGGTTGAGAATAAGAGAAAAATCTTATTGCAAAAGGCAGTTTCTCCAATTTTCCTTAAATACATTGGGATGGGAATTCAGAGTCAATTTATTAGTGGCATAGGGTTTTTTCTATGTATAACATAACTTACTGAGAAATATCAAAAGATATCCCTAAACTGCCTTAGAAACCAATGTCAAGCAATTAAAAGGTAAATAGTTAAGTAGCAGGTTAAGAATAGGAGTCAGTCCTGGAGAACACCTAAGAGAAACCATTCTCATATGAAATGAACTAACTGATCCTAGTTCAAAACCTCACCACCTTTCCTCTATTGCCAGACTATTTAAAATGTCATTTAAATCAGCAGTTCATAATGTGGGGTCCTTGTACTTAATGCAGATGATTGAATGAAAGACAGATAGACAGACAGACCAATAGACAGATAGATACACAGATAAACAGATGGAGAGATAGACAGATACTATATTTCAATTTAATTTCCACTGTAATCCTATATGTTTTATTTATTTCAAAATATTATACTAAGGAAGTATAATGCCATGCATCAGCAGCTTTCCAGAAGAATGCTACCATTAAGGTTCTGATTACACAGTATAGTGAACACTCTATCCCATAATGAATAAAAGCAAAACATTTACAGAAAATCAAGATTCAACATTCACAATATTACAACTTATCACAGAAAATCACAATATAGTATTCAGAACAACTTATCGTTAAAATGGCATATAGTTTTCACCAAAGTGGTCACAATATTTAGAACAAAGAACAATCTTCTCAAAGTACAGTAGTCAAAGTCTTCCACTCATGGGGGCACACTAAATTAACTCAATCAACACTTATTCAGCAATCAGTTACTAAGTCTCATTAATCACTAAGTACAATCATTAGAAAATACACAAATTCCCCACCCCTAGATCACTAGTAAGCCACATTATAATCACAGCATTCAATACTCAAGGAAAGGTCTTTTCTTCATCTTGATCCGAGACAAGTTCTCAGCAATCTCTGTTCCTGGGGAAACAAAGCTTAACAAAGCCACAGTAAGCATTGCCAGTGTCCTAATCAATTCACTCTCTGCCTGCAGAATAGTCTCAGGACCCCTGAAAATATCAGCAAGAATTTCTGTAAAGGTTCAACAAGAAAATCCTTCTCCAGGGCTTCTGAGCCAAAAGCAAGGTTCCAAGACCTCTGCAACAACAGCACCGTCCTTCACCAGCAGATGAATCTGGCAAAACAGCAGCAAAATAGACAGACAGACAGACAGAATACAGGCAACACAGCCATGCTTCCTCAGTTCTCTGTAGCTCCAGCTGGCCATTGGACACAGCAGAAATTTCAGCTGGCTCCTGGAATCAAAATCACTCCTCCCAGGTTTTCAAAATCAAAATATTCTTCTCCAGCTTAGAGGGGGGTAGGGGCTTTCCTCTTCAGCCTTCCTAGCAGTAACTTTAGCCTCCATGATTCTTGTGTGGAGAAAATTATGACTCAGTTCTTAGTCCAGCAGTCACAGCCTAGCCTCCAGATGCTGCTGAGAGAATTTCTCTCTCCCCGCCCCCCTGTATCTTTCTCTCTCTTTCTTCCCCCTCCCTCTTCTTCCTCCAGCAGAACAGCTGCCAACAGATTCTTGTCAGAAGAAATTCTGACCATGCCTCTCTGGGGCTATTGTTATATACCACATTAGCTTCCTATTTCAGCCAACCCCTTCCTAATAGTAATAGGAGACAGAAGTTCATACCTTCTCTTTCCCCAACTAAGTGCTAAGTACCTGCTACCTTTGCTTAACTTGAAAGGAGGTGCTAAGTACCTGCTTACATACCAGTATAAACAGGGGTCTCCAAATTTAAATTAATTACCAGTGCAGGAGGGATACATAGGCTTCATCAAACTCACACATATTAATATACATGTGCATGTGCAAAAAGACTAATAACTTCTGCTCTCATGGAATTCTGACTTTCACCATATAGATACTAAAATAAACTCCATCAAACACAAGTCTCAATCTGTTCTTCCTTTGATAAAGAAGGTTTATTGATTCCCTATTGCTTCCAAAATAAATGCAATATACTTAAATTAATATTTAAAACCTTTTACTTCTGGCTCAAGCTTCCTTTTTTAAAACTTATTTCATGTACTTCCTTCCATATACATACTGTATTTTCCTAAACTTATTGTTTCTTTTCCCACCACTTTACCTTTGCAGTTTATCTACTATGTTTGGAATGTACTCCATCCTTCTCTTCACCTTTCAGAATTCCTATTCTTGCAAGAATTACTTCATTTATCATCTCCCATAGGAAAGCCTTAATTAGCCTCATTACTTGTTAGTGAACTTCCTCTGTATCTCAATCTCTCCATATCTTTTTCTCTCCTCACATCGTCAAAGCAAACTTGGGATGTAGGTATTGCAAGTTCTAACTCCAGTTGAGAGATTAAAATTCATAAACTTTAGAAAGATTAAAGTAACCTGTTCTAGGTCACAGAGTTATTGTGACTCTGAGTCCAAATCTATTTAAACTAAACTGCATATATAATTGGGGTTAAATGAGAGGCCATTCCAAAAAGATCATGTGCAAGTTAAGGATGATTGTTATCATTACCACTAGTTCATATAGTTTTAGAAATGCTGACTATAGCAATAAGAAAAAAATTTTGAAGGAATAAATGTAGGAAAAGAGAAAACAAAATTATTACTTTTGCTGATGATATGATTTTAAGAATCCTTAAGAGTCAATTAATATTAATAAATACAATAACTTTGCAGAATATAAAATAAACTCATATAAATCATTAATAACTCTGTGTACTTCCAATAAAAACCAACAACAAAAATGGAAAGAAAAGTTACATTTGAACTACAAAACTTGTTCAACACTTAAGAATCTATCTGCCAAAACACACAGGAATTCTTTGAATAGATTATAATTTGCCTCATCTCTAAAAATGAAGTGGTTGTTGGAATTAAAAAAAAACACTACCCACATATACCACTGTGGAATGTTATACTAAATTCAGAAATTGGTTCTATTGGCTACAAAGGGAAAGGACAGGATAATATATCAAATGTTTACATATTATACTATAACAGCAATGCAATATTCACAATGCCCACAGTGACTATAAATATGCTGGTGCAGTTGTGAATCACAAAATGTAACAGGTTCTCCACATGGAGGACAGAGCCAAAGCACTTATTCCAATACCAGAAAGCTGAGTCCCCAAAACAGAAGTCAAAGTCATTATAGTACATTATAGTACCAACAAAGTTGGTACACATGGTTAATATAGTGAACAACCCCATGGCCAAGCCTTCAAAACAAAACAGGCTCCCTCAGGCAAGGATCCTCCTCTCCTCCCTCAAGGTAGCTGCTCAGTCTCCATGCTGTTTGCTCCCAGCAGTTTCTGCTCCCAGCAGTTTTCAGTATAAGTCCTCAATAGAAGTTCTGGCTGGGTCTCAGAAGAAGTTCTGCCACCACCAGTTCTGTTCTCAAAATCTCTTACCTCTCCAGCCTGGGCTTATTATTAGCTCCTCCCTGCTCCACCCCTTCCTGCTATGTCAGGAAGTTCATCCCACTGTGGGATTCACAAGTTCTGGGTCTTAATACCTGACACAATTATGAACTTGAAACTAAGTGCTATGTACATGTTAGCTTGCCAATACAAGGGGCATGGAAGATCTTCACATCCCATTACCATTACATACAGCATGGAAGAGACTAGTGTCTTAGAAGCATGCTAGATTTGAATTTAGAGAAACAGGGTTAATACTCTATTACTTACTGCCTGGCTAACAAGGGGTAATTCAGTTTCACTTTATGTTACTTTCTCTATGTGGTACAGCCAGGGATTCAACAAATTCCTAAAGTACCTTCCAGCTCTAAGAACCCATATATCTTGGACACAAATGTGTTAGCTCAAAACTTTACAACACTTCTCTCTCTCTCTTTGTATATTCCCATTTGTTACAAGATGTGTTCTTGAATGGTCTTCAAAGTCACATTTGTGTGGTACATCATATGATAAGATTAGCAGGAAGAGGCACAACGCAGGTTATTCCCCTCTACCCCTACCTGGATCAGTTTCTTTAGAGGAAAGAGTTTACTAATTTAGACACATGAGCAAAAGTGCTTCAGATAAACTGTCATAATGTTATGAGGGCATTTCTGAAAGAAGTGAAGAGTTAGAAGATATTCAAGGCAGGGATTAGAAATTTGTTAACATCCTGTTTCTGAGATACCTATTTTTTTAGCCTGGCTTTATTCTAGGGTAATGGTTTTTCTCCCCTTTTTCCCCTTCATCTTCTCACAAGTAAATTTTAGTTTTGAAAATATGTGCACTATATCCATATCTTGGAATGAAGATGTAAAGACCTAGGAGAGGGTGTTCCTTTTATTTTAATAACACAGAAGTGACCTAAGATGAAAGGAAAATACTAGGAGTAATTGTAATACTGGAACAAAAAAAGGAGTGAAAATAGGAATGAAAATGATTTATTGAATTATAGAATTAGGAAAATTCTATAAATTATCTGCAATGTTGAAATGATTTAGGAAAACAAAGGGAAAATGATTAGGAAAAGAAATTTTTATGGTCTTCTGTGATTCCTTTTATCCTTAAATATGTTTTATTTCATTGCATGAAGGCAAACCTTAGTAGTACCCAAGACAAATTTTCACAAATAATAAACGGCCATCAAAAAAACATTTATTAAATACTGATTATTTGGCAATCTTTGTGCTAAATTGCTGGCAATAAAAAGAAAGACTCCTTTCCCACAAGGTGATAAAAGGATATACCAGAAACTGTTTCCATCCCATTAAAAGTTTATGACACTTCTACTTCTAGTGAACACCAAATGGCGGACGACGCCGGTGTTGCAGGAGGTGCGGGAGGCCAGGGAGGCTTCCGTGGGGGCTTCGGCAGTGGGGGTCAAGGTCGAGGCCGGGGCCGTGGTCATGGCTGTGGGGTCCAGGGAGGAAAGGGCGAAGACAAGGAGTGAGTTCCTGTCACTAAGCTGGGCCGGCTAGACAAGGACAT
>CM053601.1:114573944-114618901 GCA_028646575.1 Pseudocheirus occidentalis | reverse complement strand
GAAGTCTCCTTATCAGGAATTCACTGACCATCTTGTGAAGACTCACACTCGTGTATCTGTCCAGAGGACGCAGGCAGCTGCTGTGGCAACCACATAGATGTTTTTTATAAACAAATAAATTGAACTATGCCTGCTTAAAAAAAAAGTTTATGACAAAAACCATATCATCTTTTAACAGTTGGTTCACTGGGAGAAAAAAAAACTACCTTATCCTATATTATATCATTTAAAAAGATATGTTTCCTTGATGTCTCATTCAAGGAAATTCTTGTAATCAATTAAATTAACTCATAAAAAATATTCCCCATATTGGTCAAAGTTCATGTATTTCAAACCTGTTAATTGAGCCTGGGGCTAAACATTGGGGGCAGAGTATAACTAAGAAACTGACAGAGCTGGAAAATATAACTAGCCCTGCTATCCTTCTGTATATATCCCCTTAAAGCAGACAAATTACTGTAGTTGGTGAGTGGCACTGTTCTTCTCCCTTTTACACAGGCCACAAGAGAGCTCATTTAGAGTCTGTGGCTGGGAGAAATGGACAATACTAGAGACTCTCAGCCTGCAAGCTCTCTTTATGGAGAAACTTCTGGGATGAGCTCCCTTATCCCTGACCAAGCTATTTGTCCTAGGGCATAGCTATAGATACTCTTCAGTTGTACCTGCTATATACATTGTAGTTTAGATACAGCAAATTCCAAAGCACAGTTTTATGCAAAGGCTTCTTTGGAGTTTTCCCATGATATGTCCTTAGATAGTTACTGACAAAATAGATGTCATCAAAAGCCTCAAACACTTCAGCAATATAACCTTAACATATTTGCTAAGGAATTTTGATCCTACTGATATCCTAAAACCATTTATTTTTGTGATGTTTTTTGTTTGCTGTTCAGTTCACTGCAATTTTATATAAAGGGTTAATACACTTCTAACAGTGAATTTATGGTAATGGCATTAGGCAAATTAAGTGATTTTTGTTTTCCCCAGCAGGCTGTACTCAAATGATATATAAAGCCAAGACAAAACAGAGAATCAGTTGTCTACTTGACCTTTTCTAATCAAGTACTGTAATACTAATTACTCTAATTTTAATTAAAATGTTCCTTTTAGCACACAGAAATATCAGTTAGATGAGGTGTTGAAATTTCTGAAACACTTAAGAGCAACATTCTTCTCTTGAGCCTATAGCAGGCACATCATTCATAGTATGAATTTCAAGGGTTAAGTGGTTAAATGTGACTACTAATGTCACTTGCTTACATTATAAATGAAAAAGAAAACATAAGGATACATCTATTTTGATGGTATCAGTGTACCCTGAAATTTCTCTAAAGTTTACTGATGTACACAACAGTAAGATATTGAAGAAGGCTGAGGTTATTTTTCTCATGTTTTTGAGACAATTTGGTTTTAAAGACCACAGGGGTGTCAGGAGATTATAAAAACAAACAAAAAGCATTAAACATTCTAGTTTAAAATCCTTTTGCTTCATAGAACTCTTACCCCATCAAAGTCTTTTGTATCTGAACTTGTATGCTCTTTAGGAAATAGAGGAGAATAAATTTCAAGAAAACTGAGCACTTCTATGGATCTTAAATAGCTTTATTTTATGTAGACAATGCCCTATTTTCAAAATATTAAAGAATTATAAAATGGATTCTTGGTAGTCTATATTTAATTTCCACATAGTCAAAGAAAGTATAATGTCATAGGAGACTCAATATGGTATGGTGCCTAAAGGAGTGGACTTCATATGAAGATGATTTTGGTTTGAATTCTGCATTAGGCACTTACTGTGTGATCCTACTCAAATCACTTGAAATTTCTCTGCTTAATTTTCCTAATCTGTGAAATATGTAACAGTCTCTAGATCTAACCTCATAGGCTGGTTTTGAAAATCAAGAGATATCAGTGAAATACTAATGTTAGTTATTAATGTTAGTGAGTTTTAATATTTTGTTGATGGTCTATTTTTTCATAGAATTATATAATAGAATAACAAAGTTACAAATTGAGAAGGTTAGGAGGGAGCAACCTGAGCAGTTCAAAAGAATTCTCTCTAGGCTAGAGCATCTCTCTACGTGCTTAACTGGTCTTCCTGCTTGAGGAGTTTCAGTGACAGGGTGCTCAATAGATAGGAGCCCATTATATTTTTGGATAGCTCAAGTTTTTATATGAAGAAGTTTTTCCTTAATGTAATGCTCTTGGATGTAAAAAGACAGGAAAACTATTTTCCTTGAATGGTATTATATCCTTTGAAATTAATTGCATTAGCCAAGTACTAAGTTAAACTTTTCAATTTGTGATAAGAGAGAATAGCTGTGTAAGTGCTGAAGGATGAATACACTCCAAACTGAAGCATGGACTTTGTAACTTTGATTCTAACACTATGGTAGCTTGCACAGCATGTGACTAATAAGAAGATTTATCTTGAAACCCCAGTCCTCTCAGTGTGCATCTGTTCACAGACAGATGAACTCACATACATATACAGTAGCAAATTATTGTGTGGTTTAAAATCTCAGTTGAATTGTGAGTGGAGACAAACATGCAGATGAATCAGACTTTTTTCCAAGGTTGCATATGTAGTTGGGATTGGAAACATAAAACCTCACTGGGAATTTCCAGACTTGGGATGTCTTTTTGGTTTTTCAGAGTCAAATAAATTTAGTTTGGATCTAATTATCACATATCTTCAATGATATGTGGGCATTTTTGAATGATGTCATTTTAGAAATGTATTTGCGTAGTTTCATTTTTCTTTTGTCCAGATTTATGATTTCACTAGGATAGGACAACCTCATTTAAGAAACTCCTTCATCTCAATACAGAGCAGCAATTGTTTCACAACTTAAGAGTGTTAGAAAAGAGCCTGGAAGTACTAAGAGCTTAAGAGATTTATCTACATGGGGTAGGGAACTTGCAGACTTAAGGCCACATGTGGCCATCTAGGTCCTCAAGTGAGGCATTTTGATTGAACCCAAACTTCACAGAAAAATCTCCTTAAGAAAAGGATTTGTTTTGCAAAACCTGGACTCAGCCAAAGGACCACACTTGACGTCCAAGAGGGCCATATGTGGCTTTGAGACCACAGGTTCCCCATTCCTGTTTTATAATTTCATAGAAAGAGTGTAAAAACTAGAACTTGAACTCAGGTCTTCTATATCCTGGTGGCATTCTAATATGCATCATACTAGGATTCTTCTCGTGGGTTATTTAAAAGCTTCTTGAATATTTACATAAATAATATTTGAACCACAAACAACAAATATGTGTCATTTATATAGAAATGAAGATTTCAGATGGCTCAAACTAAATCTATCATGTGTACCTTTGACCAACAATTTAAAATAACAAAACCCTTTATCTGTTGATAAGCTGAGTTGCATCATTCTTGTTTAGGAAGAAGAGAACATTAAAAAAAAACCTAATGTAATGATGTCTACTTATTTACATCAGCCTCTTTTCCCTCTCTTCATCAACCAGAGTATCTTACCTTATAATAAAGAAATATAAACAGCAGGTGGCACTGGAAAATTAATAAAGCTCAACTATCAGTCATCCAATGAGCAAGTGGATCAAGTGAGCTTGCTCCTACAACTCATTCTCCCTCATTTCTTAGAAGTGGTGTTGTCCTGGCAGCTTCTGCTCCTTAAGCATCACTTTCCCTTTCCAAGCCAGCCCTTCCTCTTCCCTAGGGGTATGGAACTCCTATCAGGAATGCAGCTACACTCAAGAAAAGGAAAGTGATGTTCTGTTGACTTTACTAGTTTTATAACCTAGAAGTATGTGAATTACAAATTCACATTTCAATGTTGTAACAGGTGAATACCAATCTCCCAGTAGACCTAATCAGCCTTAATTAGCTCCAAAGTCTCAAGGTTCAATAAAAGCCCAAATGTTTCCATCTTTCTGAAGTGAGAAATGTTTTCTTTCTTTTTCCTTCATTTATAAACTGTGAATAAAACTTTATATACAGCTTAGAATTTCTTTTGATCAACAGATTTATCACATTGACTGACTTAAGTGAGGAGGGGTAACCTTTTTAAACAAAGACTCCCTTCTACTTCCCAAGGGAACTGGAGTTTTAACTATAAGTAAATCAATCATGATTTGATCTTCTGAGGCTGTCTAAGGAAAAGTGGAACGAACATGACTGATCTCTAACCTAAACTGGTAGGCAATGCAGAAAAATTTTCTTGGACTGTGATTCACATAGAAATCACCCTCAATGCCTTGGCTCAGTACTCCTTCTTATGTATTTGTAGCCTCCTGTCAGCTCCCTACGTAACCCACTTTTCTTTCTTACTTCACTGTTTTTTGTGTATTTTTTTTTCTTGACATGACTTGGTTTCCGTATCTTCCATACTTCAGTTCCCACTCTATGGATGAGGTCAGAGAAATGCTAGGCAACTTGTCCTGAAAGTAAACATGAAAAATCCTTCACAGCATAAGCAATACTAGCAAGGTCTTCTGATACAACAGTTCCATTTAGGATCAAAGATCTAGAGATAGAAGGGACTTCAGAAATCCATCTAGTCCAAACTCCTCTTTTAAAGAGAAGAAACAGGCTCAGGAGATTATGTAACTTTCTAAGTCATACAGCTGAGTATTGGTGGTTGGATTTGAACCTAAGTCTTCTAACTCTAGATTTAGTTTTATTTCCACTGTACTATGTTGCCCATGCCTGTTTTCCTTTGCTCCATGTACAAACCTAAAAGTGGAATACCAAAATAGGGGTTATAAACAAACTGGGGGAGGGGGAGAGGTAGTTCAGCAAATTGAAACAACAAATAAATAACATCTAAAAGATTATGAAATGTTCCACATTCATAGCCTCAAATGTTTCTAAAGGAAAGAAAGAGATGAATTCTCATATATCTTCTTTAAATGTGAAGATTCATCATTATAATTGCAGTGTTTACTTTTTATTGGTTTTTAAAAATTTATTGTGTAGTCATTGTAAATGTTTTCCTGATTCTATTTCCTTCTCTTTGTATGTTCATTTTAATGTTTCCATACCTCCTTTTATTCTTCATAGCCATTGTTTCTTAAAAATGCATTAACATTCCACCATATTCTTGTAGTACACAAATTTTATACTACAATATGATTAGTCATTCACATAATTAATGAGCATTTAACAATCTGTATTGCTCCTAGTTCTGTACTACTATGAAAAATGATGCTATAAATACTTTGGAGTGCACTGGACCCTTTTTTGTTGACTTCCTTGGGTTACATGCTTGCAGGGGAACTGCTGGGTCAAAGAATATAGACATTTTAGTCATTTTCTTGGCATAATTTCAAATAGTTTTCTGAAAGGAAAAGTATCTTAAATGCTTTGTAAACCTTTAAGTGCTATGTAAATGTCCTCTAGTATTATAATTTGTCTCTTTAAAAAATCTAATAAAAATAAAAATTAAATATAAAATGAAACAAAGAAATAATATCCTTAGTAAAAACTGTAAGCACTAGAAATGTGAGGAAAGAAAATAGAATCCATTTGGAGGCAGGGGTGAGGGGGAGAGGAGAGAAACCAAGTAGCTAAAGGACCTTAGGTTCAAATCCAAGCTGTCTACTTGCATGACTTCAAGTCTCTTTACCACTTTGTGCCTCAAGTTCTTCATCTTTGTTTATCAAAGTTTTGGAGATCAATGTCTCCTACTGAATAAAAATTTCTCATGCTTGTCTTTGCAACCTCTTGCAAGCCACAAGTCTACAACAACAGCTAAAAAGCAGTTATTCTTCCTTCCATTTTGGAGGGACTTGGCAGTCAAGTGATTCCTTTCTAGTTTGCATTCCTCATTCTCTTGGATCTTCTCTACCATGCCACAAAAACTTCTTCACCCTGGAAGCTCACTCCAACTCTGGACTTGACATCTTGTAAAGACTCTCTTCCTTCTAATCCCTTCCAATGATTGTATGATTGCACCTACATTTAAATGGGATGTCCAGGTCAATCACGCCTCTCATTCACCTCTAAACTCTACTTCTGACTCAGCAGAAGTGATTTTATTCTACCTTTATTTGGGAAGATGAAGAATGATTGAATAAGTTAGGCAGGGACTATTTCATCATATTTATAATACAACTGAACCTTGTTAGTCTTCTCATCATCATACTCATCAGGCAGGAGCAACTATATAAAGGATAAAGGATAGAAAATGCAATATAGCTTTAAAACATCCTCAAGTCTGTGCAGTTTAGTTAGATAAGATCTGGGGACCAGAGGGAAGGAAGAAAGTTCAAGGAATTAAAGGAACCTGGCAGGATAAAAACAGACCTGAAGCTGAATAAAGTCTTACTTCCTCTCTATAGTTAAATTCCCAAATTCCAAAGAATATTAAAATTAGAGATAATTATTAGATATTTTGAAATTTTAATATTTGCCTCTATATACATATTATGTATTAATACACATATTTGTATGAAAGGGGGGAGCTGGGTGACACATGGATAGAGCACTGGGCTTGAAATCACAAAGATTTATCTTCATGACTTCAAACCTGGCCTCAGATACTTAGCGACCCTGGGCAAGTTATTTAACCCTCCTTTGCTTCAGCCCCTCATCTGTAAAATGACCTGGAAAAGGAAATGGCAAAACTACTCCAGTATCTTTGTAAAGCAAACCTGCAAACGGGATCACAGAGAGTTGGACACAACTGAAACAACTCAACAACATTTATATGAAAAGATATATCACAATGTATATTATATAGCCTATATTTACTGGGTTTTCCCCCTTTTCTGGTAAGAGTAAAAAATAAAAACAGATTAGAGACTCAGTACGAATTTTTGTTTACTTCAGCATCAGGACGGGATAAGAGATTCTGTAGTGGGACTAGTCTGAAACACACTTTCTCATTTTTTGTATATAGTATTTTATATTTTCCAATTACATGTAAAGATAGTTTTCAACTTTCATTGTTTATAAGATATTGAGTTTCAATTTTTTTCTCTCCCTCTTTTTCTTCCCTCCTCCCCAAGACAACAAACCATCTGATACAGGTTATACAAGAGGCAGAATAACTTTCAAAGCAACTGTTTTTGAAAAGGGGAAAGATGTGCTCATTTCTGAGACTGTTGGAAAACAAAAACAGTATTGGCAGCAGGAAACTACCTAGCCAAAGGAAAAGAAACATCTTTACATAAGGAGGCCCTGGTACCATCAGAGGAGGAAACTATAAGAGGATGGAAAACAGGAAGGAGAAAGTGATCAGAAACTGACTACTTCCTTCCTCCTATCCTTAAAAAGAAATACATGCTATCATTCTTTTTCATGTTTGGTTTTGTTTCTTTTTTTCCCATTGTTCACTCCATTGGTTACAACCCTTCTACACAACCAAACTATTGTACAATGTGAAAGTATTTACAGATTTTATACATGATTGCATGCCAACATGGGGGGGAAGGGAGGGAGGGAGGGGAGAAAATTTGAAACTCAAGGGACTGTGGAATTGAATCTTGTAAACTAAAAGTAAATAAACAAATCAATGAAAAAAATATAACTTATTGTGTAGGGTAAGACTTGGAGTCAAGAAACATTCTAATCCTGCCTCTGACAGTTAGTAGTTTTGTGGTATTTGTGACATTTAAAATCCCTTATACTCATTTTCTTACTCTGTAAAACAGAAAAAAAAATAACCAGCAAAATAACATCTATAGCACTTATCTTACAAAGTTATTATGAAGATCACAGTATTATAAAGTGCTTTAAAAATCACAAGTTGGTATACAGATGTCAGATTATGATATTCAGTCGTATAGGGCCATTTGCAGTTGTCTGCTCCAGAAGGGTAGCTAGGAGGCACAGTGGATAAAAGACTTGGGTTTGGAATCAGAAAGACTCTTCTTGAGATCACATCTGACCTCAGATACTAGCTGTGTAATCCTAGGCACATTAGTACACTCTACCTGTTTCCTCATCTGGAGAAGGAAATGGCAAACTACTCTAATATCTCTGCCAAGAAAACCCCAAATGTGGTCATGAACAGTTGAACATGACTGAAATGACTGAACTACTTCAGAAACCTTATCTGCCTCCCATTTCTCCTTCCCAACTGATTATTATTTCCCCTTATACTCTCAGCATTCTAGTTCAGATACTTTATCCACCATTCCATCATCCATCTCCACTTTCCACAAGGCCTAGCACGCTCTTCCTCTTCACATCTGCCCCTTAGAAACTTTAATTCTCTTAAAAGTTTAGTCTAAATGTTGCCTACTTCTACAGGCCTTCACTCTTCATGTTAATTATTTTGAATGTCTTTTATAAAGAAACATACATACATAGATGTGTGTGAATATAAGAAGATATATTTATATGAAATGTATTCTATATATGCACTTCCTTTCATATATACGTATGTGTATCGTGTCTGTATATGAATGTGTGTACGCATTTTTGTGCATATTTGGTGTTCCTTTTATTTCATCTAGTAAAAAGGAAGCAGGGTGAAAACAAGGACTACTTCATTTTTACTTTATTAAATGTTCCTGTTGTATTATAGTTGCTAAAAATGAACTAAACGCCCTGTGCTTTTTAGGGGAATCCTGGCTTAAAATATTCTGCCCTGTTTCCTCATAAGTTATTACAATGTCCTGGAAATTTCACTACTTTGGCAATAGTGAACCAATGGATCACATCAGTTAGCATTACATTTGGCCACAACGCTACTAACTGTAAAGTCCAACTCTTGTAAACACCACGTTCAGTTCCCTGATGCAACAGCTTGTAAGACTGTGGCAGTCTGAAAAAGCTGACTGAAGATGTGCCTGGCTTTCTGGTTCAGTAAAGAGGATCACTCTCATTTTTGAATCATTTGGATTATGTCTTGTATGAATGTCTATATGACTTACAGCATTGTCCCTAGGAGAAAAGGTTTCAAAGTTTAAAACAACTTATTTAGCAATGAATTTTAAACACAATGTGTTTGTAAACTGGGGTCTGCCTGAACAGATTAGATTGTGACTAAATAATGTGGGTGGTGTGTGTGTGTGTGTGTGTGTGTGTGTGTGTGCATACATGCTTAGTAAAGGAAGAAAGAGAAAAAGAGACATGGAGAAAGACCTGTACATATACACATATAATTAAACATATGTACTTTGCAAATCAAGGCAAAAAACCTAGTGGGGAAAAACTGCATGTAATGTAATGAAGCAACATTTCATGTTGTATTCTTTTCTCTGTATCTTTCTTAATGAATGAACAGAAGTAAATGGTTGCTGCCAGGCTTACTTCATGGAGTATTATAATTTCTTCCTCTGCTTGAATGTCACTTCACATGTTCCTTTTTATATGAGAAAACTATATACCTACTAAACACAGTTTAGGCTCCTCACATGATTTACGGTGCAAATTAAGGACAATATTTTCAGTAATCAATGTCTGCATTATAAGGAAATAAGTTTTAAAGAGAGTTAATAGTCCTCCTGCTTGAAGGAAATACTATTCTGGCCCTTCTTTGTGTAATTAAAGGACTCTGTGTTCTGAAAAAAAAAACATTATGGGGAACTTAAAGCTCTGACAGATCCATCTAAGTTCAAAAAGCCAGTGATGGAATGCGGATCCTACTAACAGTCACCTCATTTCTATTAGTTCAGGAAGGATCCAGAGCATGCATTTATCCAGTCACAGAAAATCATAAAAATTCTAAGCTTTTGTCGAGGGGCTGTGATTTGAGTTAGTGATGGTTGTGCCCATAGAGACAAAATGGTGGGTCCTTGAAATAAATAACATTGCTTCTAGAGTTTGCTTTGCCCTGTTTGATAATTCAGACTATCTTTTGATCCCTCAAAGTATGAAAGCAAAATGGAGATAGAAAGCCTTATTATTTAATCTACTATTTTCAAAGAAATGGAAGGCTATTGATGGATTTTATCAAATGATATGTTTATTTAAAAATATTTTTGGTACACACGAGAAATTAAGCACAGACTAATTCAGAATACATAAAAGCAAGGAGGGAGAATGAATACAGTCCTGGGTTTGGTAGTTGGAAAAAATGGGTTCAAATCTAGCCTTGTGAGCTCCCCCATGCTGATAAAGTGTGGCTATACAACAACCTCAAAATATCTCAAAAAGGGAACAAAGGGTAAAATTGATTATCATTAAAACAATCTCCTATTATATCAGTCCTGAGTTATACTACATATTTCACAATTCAAACCCATTGCCCAAACTTATTGTATTAATCGAAAGAAAAATGCTTTATTGGTCTTGTCCCTTTTTTATGTTCTCTGTGATCCACTTTTGAATTTAGTTAAAAGGCACCAAAGGGGTTAAGAGGAGAAAAGCACTATATTTCTTTTTGAAGGAGTTTAGGTCTCTCAAACTCTGCCCTTCACCACCACCACCACCACCCACCCCACCCACTCCCACCCACATTACCCCTCATCCCCCACACACAAATGTTTCTAAAGTGAATATTAAGTTCCTTGGAAAAGAAGAATAAAGAGAAATAGAGAGAAGACAGATGTCCTGATATACAATTAAAGCCTTTCACTGTATTACCAACTCTACTTTGTTTATTTCTACATTATGGCAGTCAACCAAATTTTAACTGTTTTTCTCAAACTTACTGGATAATGGCTAGAGTGGAAAGGATTCTGGATTAGATATTGAAATAGGTGATACCTGATACATCTGTAACTTGCTGAGTCTTAGTTTGGTACTTATTAAAAAAAAGTGGTAGGTGAGGGGTTAAACAGATTATCTATAAGGTCTCTTCAAATACGTAAATTGTGATCCAATGATGTCCACTGATAGACATGACAATGAAAATGAGAACTAATGATGACAGAAATATGTGAATTATACAAATGGCTAAGCATTTATGAGCTCTTAAGTCTCACAACTTACTCAGTGGCCAAGAAGGCAGAACAATTAACTCAAATACTGTCAGTATACAGTAGAGTCCATAAGACTGCCAGTGAGATACTATATATTGGAAATTGTTTTCAGACCCATGACAAATGAGTGAAAACATCATTAAAATATTTATTGAGCACTATCAGTTTTCTAATCACTATAAGCATTGGGGTTACACATACAAAAGTGGTTGTTCCCATAACCAATGAGCTTACTTAATAATGAAGGAGACAACACAAAATAATATGCCAGTATTTATAAAACAGCCAAGTTTTGGAATGTGTTTACATTCATTATCTCATCTTCTTAATACAATGAGATAGATATTGTTATTACCATGTCTTTATAGATAAAGAAATTGAGGGTAAGAGATGTTAGCTGACATGCCCAGGGTAGTCTGGCTAGTTGTGCCTAGGGCAGCATTCAAATTTAAGTGTTTCTGATGCCAAATAAGAGATGGGTGACTGACTAGCAAAGGGTTTCTTTGGTCTGAGAAATCAGGGAAAGGTGAATAGACCAAAAGGATACTTAACTGATATTCTCTTTTCAGAAGAAATGATCATGTTGATTTCATTATAATTAAAGCAAGTTGGTATAGTGGGATAGTACTAGATCAGGCTGGAAAATGGTCAGCATGTAAGAGCAATAAAGTCTTCCTTTGCTCCTTCCTTCCTTTCTTCTTTCTTTCATTCCTTCCTTTCCTTGCCTTCCTCCTCCTCTTTTACTTCTCCTTTTTCTCCTTCCTCCTCCTTCAACTTCCCCTCTCTATCTTTTTTTCCCTCTCTTTCTCTGTGTGTGTCTCTATCTCTTTGTAATTTCTTTCTCTACCTCCCTCTCTCTTTCTCCCTCTTCGGCTCTCCTTCTCTTTCTTTTCCCCCCTTTTTCTTAAGACTGCATCTCCTATTTTGCCCAGACTACATGTTCAGGGACTTCTCACAGCCCATTTCCACTGTGATCAATCAGAGATCTAACTTGCTCAGGTTCTAGTGGGTTTGTCGCTGCCTTGGTCATCTGGTGATCTGCCACTCCTGGAGACTCGCCATAATAAATCCAACCTAAAGTGTAGACACCTTACCACTTTAACCCACTGTAGCTCAGGAAGCCTAAACTCAAGAGATCTACTCTCTTAGCCCTCCCTGATGGAAGGGATTAAAACAACGTGCCACCATACCCAGCTTAGGGCAAAAGTATCAAAAATCATCCAGGGCCCAGTCTCTGGAGCTTTATGCAGTGGGTTCATCAGCATTTTCTAACCTGCAGTCATGTCTGAAAATGCCTTTTTTGAAAAAAATGATCTGGTTTTACAACCCATTTCTCACATATATTTGTTGTGAGACTCTGGGCATGTCACTTAAATTTGTAGTGTTCAAGACACTAGGGATACAGTTTCCAGAACGTATTTGTTAATCTACAATGTTGGCAAAGTGACTTTCTTCACTACTGACAAGGAAATGACACTACATGTAGACAACTGCATTCTTGAATTCACAAATGTGAGCCAAAAATTAATTAGTTAATTAAAACAGAGGCATTTACCTGTGACTATGTAGTTTCAAAAGGTTTTTTCAAACTTTCATGATGACAGATGCTTTACTCTTCCTCCTTACATTTCATCCAAGCTACTAAAGTGACTTCACATACACATATCTCTATAAATTTCACTTAGTTCACAGGAATTTGCTCTTTATTGTATTGGGTTATTGTCTTTTTCTTTTGTTTCTCAGGTGGCATTGTAGATGTTACTCAGCACTTGGCTTACACATACATTGGGGAAAGATAATTTTCCAAAAGAAAATTTCTAACGAAAGTGAGTAGAGAGTAGTTATAAAATTCCAGCCTATGAGTGGAGGTCAAGCCAACATCCGCTGTGTCTAGCTCACTCTTGCCTACATAATTATGCACAGTTTTCTGTTGTATGCATTCACTCAAGCATATAATAAGTTGAGATTCAATGAACTGGAACATCCTGATTCAGGTGATGTTTGAATAAGTTGTTTTCCTGCTGCAGCTCAATAATTTTTCCCCGTCTCCAATCTTGACAGCAGGACTAAAATATTCATAGATATGTTAGATACTACAATATATTTTGATCATTTTAAAAGTCAACATACTAAAAGTTATCAGTAGCCCCCCAAAACAGGAGTTTTCTGTCTAAATAGTATAATTCTCAAAAGCTTAAAAATACAAGAAGGGCATGTCTCAAAGCATCAGGATAGCGTAGCCCAAGTCAGTACAATGAAAATCAGAGTGTCTAGATAAGAGAGATTTTGTTTCAAAGGAAATAGGGATATTAACTACCATGCAGAATAACATCAGGAAACTGCAATAAAGAGATCAATAAAATGTGGTTGGTTAAGTAATTGTTCTCTTTTGTGAAAGGACATCTTGACACAGCTCGGCCAGCAAAGTTGATTTGCATCAAGGTTGGTTTATATTTCAGATGATATTGGTCATTTTTGATGTAGTGGATGGACTGATCTTACTATTCAAATGATTTCTCATTTAGAGGATTACAAAACTATAGAAACTAACTACTGATTCCAACATTTTGTGTTCATATAGTTATAGATATAAAGAGACAATATTATACTATGTTAGGCCTGGAAAATACACAGATATAACAGGAGTATAGATCTTTGAACTGACAGAGACCTCAGAGGATCATCTACCCTGACTTTTCAATTTTATACACAAGGTCACCAAAGGAGATAATGTATGCAAAGCACTTTGCCAACCTTAGACTGTAATAGAGATACGAGCTATTTTGTTTCACAAGAGGAAACAAGAGACTTGGTCAAGGTCACACAGCTAGCTAAAGGTAAGGCTGAAACTGGATTCAAGGTTTCCTAAATCAGTCTTGTGTTAATTACACAGAAATGAGTTCCCTCTGTAAGAAAGGCTAAGCTTATACATTAGTTCAGACATTCTTATTTAAAATAGGACTGGGAATTGTTTCTGTCATTTCATCAGTATAGGTCATTCTCAGAAAAGGAAACTCCCTCTAGTGATGTGGGGGGGGGGGGAGGAAAGGGTAGAGGAAAGGACACCTTTTCTCACAGAGTTGCTTAGGACACACAGAAATTAAATGATTTGCCCAGGATCACACATCCACTAAGTGCTTGAGGTAAAACTAAGATTAACATCTTGGCCTTAAGACTGACTCTCTCAACTATTCTATGCTGCCTCTTCTAAATTCAATATTTCCAGTTAATTAGATTAATTACAGAATTCAATTTAATAAACAGAATATACTATATTATGCTATAAAATACAGCAATAAATACGGTATTTTACCTCCATTACACCCTTGCTTCCTTTCAGAAATTTAAGGAATCCCTAAATTCCTTAAACAAAACCATACAGATCTTTCCTTGTCAAGTTGTTTCTTCATGAATGAACCCTTTTAATGTTTTGTTTTAATGAAATGCTAGAGCAAATTCTATAAAATACATGTGAAAAAACCATCAGTGACTACTACCAGTGATTCCACTAGAGCTAAGAGGCTACATATTTTATTCTCTGCTCTCTTTAACCCAGGACTGAGATGAGCTGACTGCTTTAGATTGAGCTCAAGATTTAGTATCAGAGAGTAATTGTATCTATACATTATAATCAAACAAACATTATTTATTATTGGCCAAGTGTGGATTAAATCTTATTTAAATTACCTTTGAGTCAACTTAAACTCATTTCTTCTTATTCTGATCTCAATGGAGTTGGAAAATACCTAGCTACCATCCTCTCTTTCATAATATTGTAGAATTGCAGGGAACTCTGGCGTTATATACGTTCACCCTTTATTGAAAGTGTGAATCTAGCCCCTGCTTGAGGACATACAATAACAAGAAAGTGTCTACATTTCAAGACAGACCATTCTGCGTTTTAATAGCTATAATTATTTAGTTTTTCATAACATTGAGCAAAAATCTGTTATTTTATAGGTTCTGCCTTGGGGCCTTGTCCTAATTCTGCCTTTTGGAACCAAGAAGAAAAAAATCTAAATATTCTTTTAAATAACAGCCATTAAGGTCTTTAAAGCCAGATATTATGACATTTTCCAAATTTTCTCTTTTCCAGAATGAACAATGTGGGTTACCTGAACCAATATTTGATTAGGAGAGGTTGGAATTCCTCCACATTTAGGTTTGCTTCTCCTGAATGGTGTTCAATTATTTTCCTAAAATGTATCATTGAAAACCGGACAAATGAGATGTAGTCTAACTAGAGTAAGGTATAGATGGATTTTCACCTCCTCATTAGATGGTATCTCTGTCTAACTGTTATTAAAACTCAATGCAACATTCCATTAGGATTGTTTTTGATTTATTATAGGTAATAATGAAAATTCCCCATTTCATATTTTTATTTTAAACTAATGTGGAATATTGCCGATTTAAGTGCTATTATGTAAGTACTATATATCTCCTGGATTTAATGCATAGGCACATTAGTTTGTTATGTGTTATAGCCAATTTTTCAATTTATGGTTTCTTTTTTCATTTTTTAGTTTATTATACAAAACCTTCCTATGGAATTTCATCCTATTCTCTAGTTAACCCAGGTCAGTTTGAATTTTGATCTGTTCATTCCAGAATACTGAATTTTTATTCCATCTCCTTCCCTACATCTTAAGATTTGTTGACACATATAACTCTAGTAGTCAAGTCAAACAAGTGGGTAATTTGGTCAAACAGTAAAAACTGAGGCTTTGTGGTTCAGTGGAAATAGCACTATCCTGGGATTCAGGGGACTCCTTGATTCTCATGCTCACTATGTCACTAGTTCACTGTTTATGACCTCCAAACAAATCATTAAACCTCTATTTTCACAGCTACAAAATGAAGAGCTTGGATACAAGTATTTCTCAGGTCCATTTCAGCTCCCAAATTCTATAACTGTAATTTGCTTGTGTAGACATAGTGGCAGTGTAATCTAAAAACATATTGAACATTCTCTCTATTCCATAATCCAGGTCACTGATGAAAGTGAAATGTGTTAACTCTTTTGTCACATGATTTTATTTCATGCTGTTCAATAGAAAGGAAGAATCGATCCATAATGGAATGTGAAAGAGTAAAATGGGAAATGTGAGAGAACAAATTCTATCCAAATGGGAAGATACTCTGTCATTATAATACAGTACTCTAGGTGATTCATACTAGTCAGAAAACTACAGGCAAGAGTCAATCATACTGACATATGTGAATTAATGTACAAACATGAACATTACATTTTCATTATTATTGCTCCACATTCATGCACCTTTCTGATTATAACTCTTTAACATTAGGTAACTATTAGAAGTCACTTATTAATGAAATACAAATCTGATCATGAGTTTTTCCTCCTGCTAAAAACCTACAAAATATTAATGACCATAATAAGTAGAGGGGACTTGAGATAGATGGGTTTTGGATAAGGATTTGGGTGTAGCTTTATGAAAATGAAATACTCTTATAAATGAAAGGAACGTACAACAGTTGAGAAAAAATCATTATAATCCTCTTTTGGTGAAAGGGTATAATGGTAAAGTAAATGGGAAGATCTTTCCCATCCATTAATATGTGACCTGTTAAAGTCACATGGAAGCCTAAATCACATGACTTTGAGTCACATGAAGCCTGTGGTGGGAGGAGCTTGCTGAAAGGGTAGAACAGGAAGGGTGGAGCAAAGCCCAGAGGAAATTGGTGAGAATAGTTAGAGTTGAGGGAAAGGGAGGAAACAGGCAGTGAGCTATGTTAGTTTGTGGGAAGGCCCTACCAGGGGGAAGGCTTGGGGATGGAGGTGCCCTCTGCATTGTTATTGTGTATGGATTTCTTTGTTGTTATGATGGATTTGGCTTTCTGGTACTGAGATTCAGCTTTCTGGTGTTTGAAAAAATGTTTTGGTTCTGTCTTTCATGTGGAGAGTCTGTTATAGCTTGTAATCCAAACCTGAGAATAAGGCTGCATATTCATAGCAGTTGCTGTGGGTGTTGTATTGGCAAAATAAAGGGAAACATGTAGGTTAAAAAACCCATTGAGAGTAATTGTTGTGGACCTGTTCTTGAGTTTCTGTGTTGCCTGGGTAGGTTATGTGTGTCCACACTATAAAAATGTGTTCTGAAACTAGTAACTTGTGAAAGTTTCCAAGTATCTCTTTTTCTTTCATCTTTGGAGATATATTTGGGATTATATATCACAGTGCCTGAAAGGAAGGAAATATCTTTTATCAATAACATTAAAAAAAGTGACCTTTCCAATGTTTACAGAAAATAATTATTTCCATTAAATCTGAGGGAGGTATTTTGTTCTACAAAATACAATAATGGACATACATGATTATTTTGTCTAAAATTTAATAAAAGAGACCAGTGTTCATATGTCAGTACTGGTAAGTCATTTAATGAAGAAAAAAGTAAACTTTCATAGTGAATAGGAAGAAAACTGCCCATTTTTAATCAATTAAAGGAAATAAGAAGTATCTCAAAATGAAGTGAACAAAGTAGTTAGCATTTATGTGGAATTTCTTAACTTCTAATGATTTGGGACACCAATTCCATTGGTATTACATGTTGTTCACAGAATGTGTTAGATATTCTAGACCTAGCAGAGCAGTGGTTCTCAACCTTCCTAATGCTGAGACCCTTTAATGCAGTTCCTCATGTTGTGGTGACCCCCAACCATAAAATTATTTTCATTGCTACTTCATAGCTGTAATTTTCTACTGTTATGAATTGTAATGTAATTATCTGATATGCAGGATGCATTTTCATTATTAAAATTGAACATAACCCACAGGTTGAGAACTGCTATAGTAGAGGATCATGTTTCAAAGTTTCAGCTGAACTGCTATCCCAGTCTTTGTCCTAGGCTAGCTCTCCTACTTCAGTTAGAAATGCTTTAAAAACAAGAAAAGAAGAAACGAATATCAGAAATAAGTGCTGCTAAGCATGCTTAGTTACAACCTGAAATGAATTAAAGCCCTTTAAAAGGGAGTTGAGAGAGAGTGAGGAATCTGGTCAGATTAAACTTGCAGAAGAGAAAACAGGGAAGATGACAGGTGCCTTTAAAAATCAAAGTTCTGTCACACAGAAAAGGAATTACATTTACTGTTTCTCAGAACAAGGAGCAACATGTTGAAGCTGCTTAGAGGTATATTTAGGCTTATTGTAAGGGGAAAAAGTGCTAACAATTAAAATTATTTATAAAGTAGAGTTTTAGTCTTGGGAGGTATTGGTTTCTTTCCATTAGAAACCTATAAATATATGATAGATGAAGCATCCCGAACTGAATACTTTTCTCCAATTTGGCTGAACTACACTGGGACTATTATTTGTTCCAGTCTAGTCACTACAATTCTTTTATGGCAGCCAAATTTTACTTTTTTTTGTTTTTTACTTTTTTTCCTGTTTGTCACACTGCTGACTCATCTTGAGTTGGCTGTCCAAAAACATCCACAGATCTACATGAACTATAGTTGGGTTTTTTCCCATTTTATTTTGCAGTTGATTTGCAGGCGGCAAGTACACAATCTGTTGCCAGATCAGTGCTTGAAAACCTTCCAGCTTAATGTGACTTGCTATAACTTCTATTCTGCTTCTATTAACTCCAAGAACCTATGCTTAGCTTCATATCACATAAAGAGGCACTTAAATCAAGCTTTAGATCAGGGTCCTCACAGTCCACTATACTAATTCTTATTTACATAAATTTAAATTCTTATTTACACATAAAGTTTTCATATTTATATAAAAACAAGCAAACAAAGTATCAATGGCCAGTGCCATTTGCAAGAGCTAGTGTGTCACTTAAGCCTGTAAAAATGAGCTGGAGAAGGAAAGGATATTTACAAATAAAATACAATATCTACAAATAAGAATTGAATAAAAAGGGGAAAAAAAGGTTTTCACATGAAATTTTTGTTACAACTTAAGGCAAAGTGAAGTAATTCTGTTTCTATTTCATAAAATGTAATAAATTGTTTTTGGTAATTCCTTCAAAAACTTAAAAAGAAAATTTTAATTTATGTTTCTGAAACTCTTTTATTCTGGTTCCTGTTGCTACTACTGGCCTCACTATGTTTGTAACTTTAATCTTCAAAAGAAATTTCCAGAGATGCAAAGGCCAGAGACCCCCAAATTCTAAGTTTCACAACTGACTGATACTCCTGACAGCTGACAGAAAAGAACACATCCCAATACTCAATTATGCATTAAGTAGAAAATTCAAATTTCTTCCATGTCACCAGAAGGAAGTATTCCTTAAAATCAATTTATCCAATCATTATCAGAAAACTTTCAGCCCACGAAGCACAAGCTCATTTCACCTGATATGAAATTAAAAAAAAAATTTGCATAGAGAATCAAGCAATTTGTGCTTCTTTGGAACTATATTAGGTAAGTGAACCAATGTGTTTTTCTTATAATGCAGTTTATTCTCAATCTTATTGAAATGGTGCATCCACATTTCCATGCTGTATTTGGCTACATAAGGGATGTCCTACCTACCCTGATATTTTTACCCTTATAAAATAAGTAAAGCTGTAACAATATAAGCATCTCGGGCTTGTTTCCTTTGTATTTGAGTGTTTAAGAGCAGGGAAGTATCCAGTTATGCAACAATAAATGACAAAGAGATTGGGTCTCCTAGCATTTTTCTTTTGTTCTATAATTCCTAGTAATCCTTAAAAGTATTCCTAATGTAAAAACTATATGAAGGCATGGAGAACATGCTTATGTGCAGAGGACAGTAAAAGGGAAAAATTACATTAGAATATTAATTTTTTTTTTACCACATTAGGATTTCCTTTCCTTTGAGCAAAATTAGTTTGGAAAAAAGTAGACCCATCAGTTTATGTAGTCTTACCTTATAACACACACAGAGGTACAGAATACAGTAGAAATTTTCCTCAAACCTAGTAGAATATATACAGAGATAAGGAGGAAAGATGACAAAATAGTCAAGGGCAAACATAAGAGTTGATAGGTAGTAGTTTTTACTTTACACCATCCAATTTTAGGCAGTACTTATAATTTAATTTAGCAGATTATTTAATTATGCAGATTATTTCTGCATAAATTCCATTTTTAGCTTAAATTCATTTATCAATACCCTCAAAATGCAAGGTTAAATACAACTGTGTAACAATTGTTAATAATAATTTTTTCCTACCTATTTATGGCAAGGGAATAGAAAATAATAAAATGTCTGTATGCTACGCTGATAAAAAATGAGGAAAATGTATTTAGCTAGCTAAATGGTAAACACCATCAGGCAAAATAACTCCACTGCTCCAATTATTTTCATAAAGGAAAATTGGAAGAGTAAACAAAATAAATTAGTACACATTTTTTAAGTTTGCAGAAATCTAGGGGTAAAGGGACTGATATTAGAGGAAGTGGGGTTTACCAAACACAGTAAAACTTTAGATTAGGACCGCTTATTGCCCCAAAAGGGAAGATTCCAAGTCATACAAAATTTCAGATCCAAGTTGTTATACAAATATTATAAGTGATAACTTGTTCAACTCTAGGGCAATTAGGTGACACAATAGATAAGAGCACCAGTACTGGAGTCAGGAAGACCTGAGTTCAAATCCTGATTCAGCTATTTACTTGCTGTGTGACACTGGTCAAATCACTTAACCCTGTAAAAATGAGCTGGAGAAGGAAATGATAAATCACTCCTGTATCTCTACCAAGAAAACCCCTAGAAATGGAGTCATGATGAGTCAAACACGACTACAACAACTAAATATCAACAAATTGGCATCAATTTATAAGAATATTTGCTATTATTTTTCTTCTACTGGAAGTTTATTAACCTTGAAGACCATGTCTTTGGCTGCATGCCTTCCTCTCCTTGAGTTTCTGATTATAGTTTGCTTGTATGTTCTCAGTTCTCCTTCATGCCATTGACATATTATATCAACCAGATCTATTAGGGGGACACACTAGCTCTTGCAAACAAATTGAACTCAAAGCAAACTTGGTCCATAGCACATGCAATGATCTATTCAGCTTGTCAAGTGCCTTCCTTTTTCCCCACTGTGATTTTTGTCAGCTTCTGTGGAGAATTACAGCTTGCTCCAGCTGCAGCATTGCAGCATCATTCGGCATTCTATAGCTCCATCTTGTGTCATCCAGACATTTCCAATGACTGTTCCCCCCTCTGGGCTGAGTAATTACATTCCTGCTCTTTGAAGACATTTGCACAGTGACATGATGAACTTAATGCAAATGCCCGGACAAATTTTCTAAACAAGTGTTAATAATAGGCAGATGGGAACTTCCACGGCTGTGCAGCGCATGTGGTACCCTCTCATTCAATCGAGCTTGTAAACAGCACATCCTTGCAACACTGTCATAACCTTGGCCAGCTCTCTCCTTTGCTCTCAGTCCATGTGTGACAAGAACAGTCAGCAGTAAATTACACTGGCCAACTGTTTTCTGGTAGAGATACAACAAAAATTCTTCCTCTTTGAATTCATTTTTTATTTGTGCGCTATCTGTAATGTCAACATATCCATTCTTTACAATTTCCAGGGGTTTTTTTAGCTGAAAAGCAAGGCATACTTGTCCATGAGTTTGAGCTACAGTGATTAGTTCTGAATACATCCAGTGGACAATATAGAACTGATCTGTAGATGGTTTCTACACACCTGAATAGAACTAAAAGGAGTTTGTAAACTTAAGTCATAATTAACTATTTACACAGGATTGGTAATAGGGAAGTAGAAGCATTGTTTTCAGTCAATCAGAAATAAAAATGGGCAAAGTGGCTGATCATAGCTGGAGGTTCTGATCCTTACTACATGTGGTTATGTGGATAGATCCTATCTACTTTTTCCTATAATCAGTCAGAAAGAATCTATTATTATACCAGGCAATATGCTGGCAAGGGCTGGAGATACAAAATACAACAATTAAGAACCCCTACTATCGAGCAGTTTACCACCTAAATGAATTGTGATGTATGGCAAAAGCCAGGAAGACCATTTAGGAATCCTTGATTATTAGAGATGACAAATAATCTAGGTTTTCTACCCCTTTTATGCCGTCAATGTTCTTTGTGAATATCTTCACTTTCCTCAACCCTATCCAGGGGAAGATGACAGATAAAGAAATCACTGTGAGGTACAGAGGGCAGGAGGAGCTAGAAACAATGCCACTGCTACAGTATAGGGTAAAAGGTGGGTTCTGTCATTGCCTAAAGCAAATGAAAATGCTGAGGGCCTTGTGTGTTTATTGGGCATTGCCACTGAAACAGAGATGAGAGGGAAAGGAGATGCTGCCTCTCAAAACATACGTCAACATGGGCTGTTCTGGAGCTACAGAGTGTCTTATTCTGTGTGCCTTTGGAGATACTAAGGAAGAGTTGTTCTTTAAGCTTCCTTCTTAGTTCATGGAAATTCGGCCAAATATAATATAGTGACAGAAGCAAAGAGACTGATCTATGGCTAAGAGATAAGGCAAGGACATTTGATACACCATCCTTTAATTTTTTATAAAAAACATGCTTAAAATCATAACTTAAATGCACATAATTCTCATTTATAAATATATTATACATATAAAATATAGACATGTTATAATGGATGGAAATATATTTAGAAGATGTCTAAACAAAAAGTAAATTTTGGTAATAAAACACAGGATGCAGTAGCCCAAGGCAGCTATAAAATGATTAATATTCTATCAAAAAGGTAGAAGAGGACTGATAATTGTTTTTTAGAACATACAATGAAGAGGTTAATTTTTTGCAGAAATGATTGTGAAAGAGATCCTCCTTGCATCAAAAAGCAGTAATGGTAGAGAGAGGGTTAACTTCTGTGGCTGTAGTCTTTGACATGACTCACCTCCATGAGTGGAATTAAAATGTCCACCCAAGCTGACATCTGTATGAATTTTGATGACAACATATCAAGAAAAAGTTGAACCAGTAGCTGAGTCATATATATTTCTTTACGGAAATGGAGTTTCTAGTGGTATTTAGAACTAGATCATCACTAGGACTTAAAGAATAATAATCCTTAAGGTATGAATTTAGTGATCAATGTACATTCTGCAAAGAAACAGCAGAAACTAAACAATACTCAACTGCAGTTGGTAGAAATTTAGGTTCAACAGTATACCAAAAAATAATCAGGTGATTCAGACTATACACTAGAAGTTCATTATTCTTTATGAACTAGTAGACACCAAATTTCTGTTCTATAAATACAAAGTCCAGATATCTGAGAAAGCAGAGAAAAAAGCTTCACTAGAACTAGAGCATCATTACAGACATGATTGTTGTCCACACTGCTCACACATAACATTGATTATAAACATTTAAGAACATTTTAAATAATGTTTTCATATCAAATACCCAATCCAAACCTTAAAAATATAGAGACCTAATAGGAAAAATTAAAGGCACACAGAAAGAGGACTAGTAAGATTCCACACTATCTGCTACTAGAGTTTTACTGAAGATACTTTCAATGGAGCCTACAGGGAATGAGTTTATATCCTATTAGAACTATAAAAACAATTTTTAAAAAATATCTCTGAGCAATAGTCTATAACAGAGATGTCAAACATGTATCCCACAGGTTGCAATGTGGGCAGGATGCTGCCCAAACCAGATTAAAATATAACTGGTGTATCTCATATATATTATAGCTGAATAAGTATGACACTGGGTCTTCTGAACTGGGAAAGGGATGTTTTATTGTTGATGGCTGTAATGAATCTCTGTCAAAGCCAGAAAGGCTTTTATGGAAAAGCCACAGGAACATAAACACCAAAATATTAATTTCTCTTTCTACAGTTCTTCACATAGCATACGCTTGTCAGAAATATAGGCTCATACACCTAAAACTGGAAGGGACCTTATAGGTCATTTAGTTACAGGAAAGATGTTGATTTAGAAACTGAAAGGATTTTAGTAATCATCTAGTTCACTCCCTCATCTTCTAGAGGAAAAACTGCTGGAGGACCAGAGAAGTTAATGGACTTGTCCAAAAAAACATAAGTAACAAGAGGAATAGACAGGATTTGAATTCAGGAGTTAACTTGGACGTGCCCTTTGCAATTTTCCCTTCCTTCCTTCCTTTTTTACTTCCTTCCTTCCTTCCTTCCTTCCTTTCTTTCTCTTTCTTTCTTTCTTTTTCATTCTTTCTTTCTGTCTTTCTTTCCTACATACCAATATTTTTCAATATGAATCTAGAGTGGATAAGAATTTATTATTTTTTAATCTTCTTATGAGATTACTTTGTTTTTAGTTGTTGCTGTCTCTACCTTTCCAAATAAATCCTCAGATTAGATGGATGCTGTTCAGGTTTATCTTTAGATGTCTTATCTTGTATTGTAAGGTGTCTCAAATTCTCTTTGAAGAAAAAAGTACAAATCTTAAATAAATTTCCCCAGATTAAAAGTCACTAATTATTTTCATTAATAATTAGATTTTCTCTAAATTATATTGGAGGATAAATGTTTTATTATTGATATAAGTACAGAAAAATGCTGTGAGAAACTGTCAGACTTAAAATGAATGATAGAGTTAACAACATTCTTTGAAAGTAGTTAACAATTAATCAATTGAAATATATCAATAATTAAAATGAAAGAAAAAAGAGGTCACCTTTTTATTAGAATATCCTTGTAAAGAGTACTTTGAATCATTTTAGTTTGTGGCCATAATTCATTGTGAAATAACATTTAATATTTTATTTCATAACAACGGAGAAATAGCTTGATACAGGAAAAAGGATACCTTAGACACACTTTCCACCATCCATCTCCACCTATGTAGATGTCTTTCTGGCACCTTAAACTCAGCATACCACATCAGCTTAATACAATATGTTACCTTCTCCCTAACTTTCCTTCTATTCTTGTTGAGAGAAGTATCTTTATCCAGATCACCCAGACTTAAACCCACAGAACCATTTTCGGCTCTTCCCTTTGCTTCACCATCCATATTCAATCGGTTGCCCCAGTTCTAGACTATAACACCTCTCCTTATGCCCTTTCTCTAAATGTGCATTTATTTCAACCTTTCTCCCTTTCTTACCTGAATAATTATAAATATCTACTAACATTTACATTTACATCATGCCTCTAACCTCTGACCTTCAGCCAAATAATCCTCACAAGGCGCAGATGATACCACTTCATTCTTCTCTGCCAAAAACCTCAGTGACTCAACTGGAGGACAAAATTCAATCTCCTCATCATTCCATTTAAAACATTCAAAGTCCTCTGTGATCTGTCTCCAACCTACTTTTCCAGTCTTCCTTTTAATATTATTTCCAGATTTTACAAAGAATTACTACTACAGAAAACATGCTGTCTCCTTTTCTTTCTCTTGATATCACAGCCAGACTTCACACTATTCTCCAAAATAAGCATATCTTTTACCACATCTGCTCATCTGAAATTAGAATACCTTACCTTCATACTCAAAGCCTTCCAGAACCTGGATTCAATTTAACTTTCCAATATTATCTTCCACTATTCCTATTTCATTTACTTCTAGCTAAACAAATCTCTGTCATTGCTAAATCATGCCCTTTTATTTCTTCCCTCCATTTGTTTGCTCATGCAGTTTGTTATCTAGGCCTAGAATGTGTTTCCTTCATGTTCTGTCAATCATATTTCAACATCTGATTCAAAGACAACTTTCTCCATGAGGTCTTGGTTCATATCTTTTCTTCTGAACTTACAAAACAGTTTGTTGAAATTTACATTGTATTGCAGTACCTTCTTTTGTGTGAGTTATCTGTGTACCTGGTTGTTCTTTCTTATTACACTATAAGCTCTATGAATATATGGATTGATTGATTCTTATTTGTAACTGCCTCCAAAATAATGTAGTGTCCTTCATATAGACACTAGTTTTTTTAAATTCATAATCATATGCTAATAGATTGCTATATGAATAAAAGGAACTTTTTTGAGGCAGTATCCCTAATTTTACTCTTATTGTATATTAAATTTTAGATGGTCACATTCATTTTTTTTGTGTCATTGACAGTACTAATTCAATCTGATCCTCCCTCTTTGGGTTTACAGAAAAAAAAAAGAGTGAATTTTATAAAAGCATAGGGTAGAGGAGGAATTCCTTGGAACTCCTCCTCAATTTTCCACTCAAGTCAGGCTTATTTCCAGATCAAGGTTAGAATTGCTTTGCTATTAGCTGGTAGCATTCCAAAAGTCACTTAGGAACCTATCAGAACAGGCACATATTGTCAGTTCTACACACTGGAGAATCCAGGGCCATGTGCCCTGCTGGCCCCAGCTGTTCTCATGCTCCTTTGATGAGGCTATGCCCTGAGGGTGATGGTTCTACTTAGCACCCCTACACAGTAGGATTGTGGAACTGCCTGACATTCTGCCTTCTTTTCCCTCTGTATGTCAGTGATGGTTCTTCTCAATGGGTTTGCCTGAGTATAATTTCCATCTCATTGTTTTTACTGTTTATGGTGCTTTGAGTCACTCAGAAAACATACCCGCTCATAAATACTATTCTAATCCACACATCACATTTTGCTTCTGTCCTGCTGTGCAGCAGAAGCCTATTACAACAGAGTAATAGTTCTAGAGAGTTTGAACTATATCATTTCACAAAGGAGGAAACTGAGGCCCAGCAAAATTTAGTGACTTTCTCACGGTCTCATATGTAAAAACTAGCAGAGCTTGGATTAGAGTCAAGGCTGACCAATTTCAAAGTCAGCGCTCTTGTCATCCCACCACACTAATCCAGTTTACATAGTTTCACTGTATACTATGAACAAAAGCCTGATGCCCTGAGCTAAGCACTATAAATCTGGCATTATTATGAAAATTAAATAATAGTGTGCATGTAAAACACTTGGAAACTGTAAGCTTTATATAAGTGAATCTTCAATCAGAAGAGCTATACTTTGTATGTTGTTGAATTACATGGATGTGGATGAGGGATTATTTTTTCCCTCTGAAACAATCTCTTATTTAATCTGAGGTTTTGCTGGGAATCACAGAAGTACCAATACTGCCATGCGGTCAATATTGCCACAAAAAATTTAAGTTACTGGAACAGTCTTTCTGAGCAAAGTACAATTCTGATTTATTGCTAGAGCATCCTAAGCAGCTACAGAACACTTCTCACAGACAGACATCTCCCAGGGATGAGTTTTCAAACTTCAAAGTCTGACACAAATCTACACTTTTAACAACCACGTAGCCTTAGTTTAATAGAAAGATGAGGTGGCTTTTAAGTGTTTGTAGCATGGATTTGATTCTTGCCCATCGATGCTTTTCTAGTTAGAACTAATTTGAACGAATCTTTTAGTATAAATATGTATATGTGTGTATGTGTGTATATACATATACATATACATACACATACACATACACATACACATATACATATACATATATGCAGCTATAAGATTTAACTATCCTTTTCAGTTTTTACAAAAACATGTATCCTCATGGGCTATAAAAGTTTGGTGGGTTTTTTTTTTCAACTACGCAATTGGTAAACCATTTTTTTTTCTCAAAAGAAAAGACAGCCTCTGATTTTTATTTTATTTTCTATAAAACATAGCATTTTCCTTCACAGACTGAAGTCAAATCCCTATTCCTTTTGGACACTTCAGGTTTCCTGCTGCTTTTAAAATGAGATTGTAGCAATAAGCTTAAATAAAACACTTTCTTTTCCCTATCAGTTATATCCTATGGGCTTTTCTTTATACACAACTTTAAGAAGAGTCTTTTAGCTATGTATTTGGCAGTAAACATTGTGTACAAGGGTGTGCATTTAATTTTGTCACCCCTTTAACTTTGAATTTCAATATTCTCTTTAAAAAATTAGGCTGATATCCATTAGTGTCCAATGCAGAGATATGAAATACTGATTTAATTAAATAATTTACGCATTTCTGATTAAGACTCCTTAGAGTAATTTAATTACTGTAATTTAATTTGAAATTCCCATGGAGAACTGTACAAGGACACAGGTTACTAAAAATGCATCTAAGAAATTTAACCTTTTTTCAGTAAGTTCCAACCATTCAAATATAAGATGATGCTAAAAAATGTAAAGGGCTTTATAAGCATACTTATTTAGAAAATAAGCTTAACTTTGATAAAAATGGAACTTGGTATAACATGAAATCAAAACATGCTTGAAAATATGAAATTTTTAGGAGAGGATGAATTCTTAGGATTATGCATCTTGTTTTTCTCATATTGAAGGGTTTTGTATATGTGTGCAGAAAGATTGCTGCAATGTGTAAGACATTTAATCTTCACAGAGAAAAATAATTATAGACTGCTATTGAAATTTCTCCTATAGTAAGATTTTTTTTTAAGTAGCCAAGTCTATTAGTTAAAGAATAAAGGAAGTAAGAGGGAAGTAAGGCAGGAGATTTATTAAAACCCAAGTAAGATGCAGTGTATTTCATTTAAATAATTTTGAATTGATTTGTATTGGTTCTGGCTCTTTAGACTATTGAGAGCTAGATTTAAATTACATGAGAAGATTGTTCACAACAAACTTCAGTTGTAAACTTGACTTTTATGATTTGATGAATTGATACTTATACAGTAATTGTTCAAATAGAATGCAATAATTTAAATTAACCATTGAGAAAGCCTCAAAAAAATCAGGAGTCAATTCAATATGCATTTATTAAGAAACTATTATATGCCAGACACTACATTAGGTTACGCTCTGGAATAAATGCTTCCTCGGAACATCAAGAAGCTTATGTTTTGTTGGGCCTGCTAACCACTATCTCCAACTTCTTTCATTCATATGCATACATCATGCATACACATATACATGCATACATACACACATACATACATATGTATGCACCCCATATATATATATAGCCATGAAACATGAACATGTGACCTAAACCAGAGAATCACTGCCATGAAAGGGATGTCAGAGACCAACCAGTGCATCTTGTGCCTGACCAGAAATTTTCTCAATACCATCACTAAGAAGTAGTGATCCAGCCTTTATCTGAAAATACAGTGAGAGGGAGCCCTCAACTTCTCATGGCAACCTTTCTCATTTTGAGATTGTGGTATTTGTTTTTCCTGTACTGAGTTTAAGCTTTTCCTTGAATGTATCCAGTGATAGGGAACCTACTACCTGCCTAAGTAGCCCATTCCACTTTGGGGTGGCTTTTATGAGTAGGAAGTTATTCCTAACATCAAACCAAAATTTTGAAAAATTCTTCTTTGAATTTCCTTCTTCAGATTTAATTCCTCCTAGCTGTCTCATTTTATTATATTTTAAGCCCTCAGAGCCCACATATCCATTTGCATCCTTTCAAAGCCATTCTTTCCAGATTCAGTTGTACATCAAATCATACCTGGCTTTTTTTCTCCTTTCTCAAAGTTTACAGCATTTTTACTTTAGAAAAAACAGCTCTTCCTTGTTTGCCATAATCACATCCAAAAATCTCAGTTCTCTACAAAACTTCTTCCACCTTTTGAAAAATGAAGCATCAATATTATGAATCAATAATGTATCAGTTTCTTTCCTCTGGGAAGAATGTGAGTTCTGATAGATTTCTGGATAGTATTTGACATCCACCATCATTATATATCATGGATTTGTGTCAAGTTAGCAAGTGGCTTATCAAATCCAATTTCCATAAACGTGGTCTCCAGTATTCCACATTGTAACTCTCCATCTTCTCTTTACCCTTACCCAAATGCTTTCCACTGTGCATCTTCCTTGCTTCCACCATCTTTTACTCTCTAGATTTCCTCACTGGGCATATCCTTCCTTTAAAAAAAAGATTACTCCTCCATTGCTTTCTTTCCTTTTTTCTTATAAAAGGAATATATTTCCAGAGTCATATTCTAGTCATAATTATCATTCATTGTGACACAGAATTAACTGAAACATACATGGAAACTAATAAAGTACAATTTTAGCTGAAATGTAATGGAATCATACTTTTTATAAGAGCACTATCTTGAAACCAACAGGAAAAAATAAGTCACTTCTTTTGAACTGGCATTGGATTCAATATAGGGAATGAGAAGGGACAATGAATTACTTCTTTATAGAAACAGATGGTACTACAGACAGAAATTTTTCTTTTGGAAATATTTTGGGTACCTGGAGGTGCTCACTAATTTTGTGACTCTAATTAGTTAACTTTTATTAGTCTATTTATGTTCCTTTTCATGGTATCCTAGCCTTGTTCTTGGACCTTACTGTGACCCCCAATCTCTTCACCTCTCAGTTCTTTACTAAGTTACCTCTTTTATACTGGCTATAATTTCATCTCTTTCTAATCTAAACCAGCTGGTGGGACTGACCAACTATACTCTATCCTCTACATTTGAACCTCTTGCTCCTTTGACCTACTGGCAATCATGCTTCCCCAAGTCCCAAACAAGGATTATTCCCACCATTTCATGACTTCACACCTCTTCATATGCTGCTAAATGGGACAGGAGAAAGTTATGGAACTTTTGACTGTGTACATGAAAGATTTATATTAAGTCAATCTTAAGTTGGCCTTCACTGAAACATCCTTTTTTGGAGGGTGGGAGGCATCCTAGGCTATCCCTAGTCATCCCAATTGATATCCAGCCACTGGATCCATATGGCTCTGGAGAACAAAGCAAGGCTGGTGATTTAGCACAGTCTTCCCTCACTCAAATCAAAGTCAAATGCAGGCGATGTCATCAACTCCCTGATGTCATAGTCCCCTTCAAGAATGAAGGACAAACCATACACAATCTTCTTTTACACACATCCCCAATTCATTCACTTTACTATTCTATATGCACCTATCAAAATGGTTTCATTCTTCCTTGGGGCTCCCATAATACCCGTTTACCTTTTCCCCCTTAGATGAGGCCATTCCACAAGAGCTCCCTCTTTTTCTCATTTCACATCATTTCATTATCTTCTGTACAAAGCTCTCACTCAGCCATATAGCACGAAGATATGACCCTTCTCCTTTGTATGATAAACCTCTCTACAAACAGCCTTAACTCCATCTCATACTATCTTCTCCATCAAATTATTTCTTCTATAATCTCTGTTCTCTCTTCTCAATCTTCAATCTCTCTCTCTCTCTCTCTCTCTCTCTCTCTCTCTCTCTCTCTCTCTCTCTCTCTCTCTCTCTCTCTCTCTCTCTCTCTCCCCTTGTTTCTTCGGTTATGTACCAAAGCATTCATTTCCTCTCCAGTTTCAAAAATTTTAGTTTGAATCAACCATCCCTGCCAGATCTAACAACACTATATTTCTCCTCCTTTTCTTTGCTAAACTAATTGACTGGGCCATTATCAGTCCTCCTGTCTTCTCACTAGACTCTGATGACTCTGGAGGAGAGAGTGAAGCTGATGACTTTGCACAGCCCTGCATCACTCAAATCCAATTCATTTGCAAGTCAAGACATCACCCTCCCAATGTTATTGGTCCTCTTCAAGAACAAAGGATCAACAACAACAAAAACTATCTGAGAAAACTTTTCATACACACTTTCCATATTCCCTCTCCTTTCCTCTCACTTGACTTTAAATCTTTTGTAATATGACTTCTGACCTCATTATTTAACTGAAAGTACTCCTTCCAGTCATCAGTGATTTAACTGTCAAATTTAATTGTTTTTTTTCTCAATCCTCATTTTTCTTGACTTCTTTACAGTCTTTGTCCCTATTAATCCCCCTTCTCCTGAATGATCTTTCATCTCTAATTGCTGTTGTTGATGATGGCACTAGTCTTTCTTGATTCTGCTCCTACCTGACTGAGTTTTCTTTTACAAGTCTCCTTTGGAAAAGCATCGTCTACATGCAATTCCTAATTGTGGTTGTACACCAAAGATCTGAACTGCCTTTTGGAAATATTTATCTAAATGTCCCACAAGTCCTAAGCTAAACATGTCTGAAATAGAACTCATTTTTTCCACCAAAATCTCTCTACTTCCAAGATTACAATGCATCTTCTGTAATGTCTACTCCATAATTAATAAACTTTGTTTCATCTTTAACCTTTTCCTTTATCACTCCTTCCAGCTTCTGCCAATTACTGAAACTTGGGTAATTCCTCATGACACAGCTTTCACTGTCATCCTTCCCAGTAGTAGCTATGTTTTGCTTTGTTTTGTTTTCTGATGCCTTCCTCCCACACCCAGATTCAATGATTGAGGCAGAAACATGAGAATATACTTTTTTTTCCTCCACTGGCAAATTGGCAAACTTGCCTCTACCACCATCACTTTAAAGTTCTCCCTTCCTCTATACTTTTGAAACATAAGCCTATTCTTTATGGTTACGATGACTTCCATTCCGTTCACCACTTGGTTCCAAGGCCATCCATCATCCTAATACTAGCTATTCCCCTCTAGTTTCCCTAACTTGATTGATTAGTGAATATATTCAATTTGACATTATTCCTCTTTATCTGGTCTTATTGCTGATAGTGCCTTGACAAACTCCAAGCTTGGTTTATTGTACCATCTACATCCTTCACTCCTTTTTGTGCTGCTAAAAAGAGGTGGAAATAAAAAGATCATGAAACTATGTTGATAGGGTCTGCTACAGCTTCATGCTGCAGAATCTCAATTAAGTCTTCATGACAGTGAATCGTTTTATTTCTTCATAACTGATTTAATATCTCACACTTCACAGAAGATTTTTCAAACCTTCTCATATCTCCTCAAGCTTCCTGTGGTGTGCTGTCTCTCTATACCCTCTGCTGGAGATCTTGCATTTTACTTCACTGAAAAATTGAGATCATTCATGAAGAGTTTCAGTTTTTACTCCTCTATTCCTCCTTTTCTCATATCTCTCAGACATCTTCTCCCATCATATTCAATTTCAACCTGAAAGAGGTGAACTTCACCCAGTCTCCCCTTTTATCTCCAGCACATTGCCCCTTGATTATCAGAATTCTCTCGTTAAACTTCAATCAGTCCCATTCTACTGACACCTTTCTCTGAGGCCTATACACATGCCCATGTTATCCCCATTCTTTAAAATATCCCCATTTGATCAAACCTTCCACAGAAGTTATCTGTCTCTCCTTCTTACGATCTAATTCCTTGAGAAATCCATCTACATTACATCCTTCCATTTCCTTTACTCTTACTTTCTTTAACTTTCTGCAATCTAACTTCTGGCCTCATCATTAAACTGAAATTACCCTTTACCAATAATCCTTTAATTGTCAAACAATAATCCTTTAATTGTCAAATCTAATGCCCTTTTTTTCAATCTTCATCCTTCACCTCAATGTAGCATCTAACATTCCTGATCTCCATCTTTTCCCTAAATATCCTCTCCTTGTATTTTTGTCACTCTGCTCTGAGTACATACATGAGTACATACTTTTTTTTCACTCTCACTGAATCCTCTTCTGTGCAAACCCCACTAAATACAAATGTCCTCCAGAACTCTACGCTGGGACATCATCATTCTTCCCTCTATCATACCATACCCGGTGATGCTATCAGTTCCGATAGATACAAGTGTCATATCTCCATGTAAATGTTTCCTATCCCTATACATCTAGCCCCAGTCTCCCTACTGAGCTCTAGTCTTGAATCAGCAGCTACCATTTATACATCTTGAAGTAGGTGTTCTCTAGACAACACAAATTCAACACGTATAAAACAAAAGCTATAATCTTTCACTTATAACCTCTCCTTTTTTGAACTTACTGTTATAAACACCATTATCCTCTTATGTCATCTTCAACTTCTCATTCTAAATCACTCCCAAATTTCTTATCCTGGACTATTTGTAATAACCTTCTAAATGATTTCCACTCCTCAAAGTTGCAAAATAATTTTCCTGCAGCATGGTCTGACCATGTTGCAGTCTTCTCCCCCACACTCAATAGCCTACGCTCACTCTATTTACTCCAAGATCAAATATAAAGTTTTCCATTGACATTTAACGTTCTTCATAACCTTCCTAATTTTCCACACTTTTTACATATAACTCTCCACAACTATTCAATCTATGCTCAACCACATTAATCTACTTGTTTTTCACATAGGACACTCATCCCACCTCCATGTCTTTGCACTGGCAGTTGAACGTTTTCCCTCCTCACCTCTAACTCTGAATTTTCTTACTTCCAAGCAATTAACTAAGATTATAAGGTGAAGAACAGTTGCTTATTAGTTATTGATGTGCAATGGTGGAATAGATTTCCTCTCCCAGACTTCCCTACATGAATATCATAGTTCTACAGACTCCCTCATTCCTACATTGCATTTTCACTCTGAACCGTTCCAACACATACATACACACACACACACACACAAACACACTTGTAAATAAAGTATATCATTATGAGAATTTTTCACAGAAGAATTAAATTTTAAGTGATTGCCCTAAGAAGGATTTGACTCATGGTTTGTTAAACATTCTGATGGCACAGTTGTTTCTACTTTTCATTTACCACTTTAATGTAATGGGAAACTTAACTTTTTCTCTCCTTTTTTTAGTTGCTTGTAAGTTGCTAAACGCAATGTTCTTTTTACTAATCACATTGCATTCATAGCTTGAGAAAGAAATGTTCTTATTTTCTGGATCTCTTAGTCTCTGTTTTATATTTGAAATCAGAATGTGGCAAATCAACTTTCAGGTTATTTTCTTGGAAGTTATGGGCTTTTCATGTAAAATGTCTATTAAGAAAACTTATAAAAGAAATCAAAATCCCTGGCATTTCAACCACATCCATTTTCCTTTTGAAAGTTGAAGAAGATTCACTAAATGTTCAGAAACCTCCATACTGAGCTTGCCAATAGAGGAAGATTGATTCAAATTTCTATTCAATGGCTCCAAAAGGTGATTCATATTCACTAAAAAGAGGAAGAATATGCTTTGATACCTATGAAACACATTTCTGACTTTTTTTAGAGGTCATAGAAACATACATATAGAAAGGAACCTCTAAGTTTATCTAGTCATTTAGTCCAGTTCCCATAACTTTATAGATGACACAGTGAGCCCAGAGAAATTAAGCAATTTATCAAAGGTCACATGTAGTAGATCTAAGAGGAAAGATTTGAAATCAGGACCTCTCTTTCCAAAACCAATGTTCCTTTTACAATAACACTCTCTAACCCGATGGATATATAAGAGTAAAAGCATTCAGTGCTCCAATGGAATGATGTGCATTAAAGGAATATGCTATGCTGTTTTGTGGACATGATGCTGCCCTGGAGTTGGCAAAAAATGTTCTAAGTATGATTTTATGTTGGGATTTAAGGAGTGGAAGCTCGAAATGGAAAGGCCCAGATGGAAGCAATCCTAGCTTGGCCATCGTTCCTGCTTGATTATCCTCTTTTTCTCAGAGAAATGGATTCCTCACTCCTTGCCAAGCTATGACTTCCTTTCAATTGTGCTCTTGATCCCCTGCTCCCATCCCTGTTTGGTCCAGTACCTCCTTCTCATTTGTAATCTAGTGAATCCTCCATGTTCTCTAATGTCTTCCAGGAACTCATTAGGACAGCATGGATGTACTCATCAATATTCCACACCTATTTCTGCTACAGTAAGTCCTGAATGATATATGGCACCTTCATTTTCTCTTCTTAGTACAAATTTTCCCTGCAATCTTTTCCTGGCTGTTGATTTCTAAGTGGGACACACAAATGAAGCATGTTAGATTTAAGTCCACACCTATTACAGAGTAACTCTGCCTTTAAAGTGAGCAGAGTTCCAAAGCCTGATGTAAAATATTGTCCTTAGTAACTGTCCCTTCCTGAAAGATATATTCATATTTTTTCTATTTAGTTGTTAAATTGATGTTTGGTGTTCAAACGATATAAATATTTAAGTGATTATTATTTAAAACGTGTTCTAATGACTAAATTTCATTATTAATATGGTTGACTCAGTAGGACCATAAGATATGTAAACAAACACATGTGGATATATCTTAAATGAAACAGTAAATAAATTTACCACCAAAAATATAAGTTCTCTCTTCTAACACAAATGTATTTTTTCCAGCCTCTTATTCTAGAATCCACAGTAAAAAATAACAATGGCTAATGTCCCAAAGTTATGTAATTAATGGACATTATGACTATGACGGAGAATATCAATCCACACTGATGGGAAAAGGACAGCTCTGAGTCAATCATACCATCAATACAGCATAGCTGAATCCAGAATGATGTCTGCCAAACATTTAAGGCCATGTCTACAAGAAACAAGGCCACCTTCTCAGCTCAAGCAAAACTCCAGAAAATGTTATATGATGATGTATACAACCTATCTTTATACAACCTTGCTATTGAATAAGGAATTATATTTTTTTCTATCTTCACTGACATTTCTGAACACTCATGTTACAGTAATGTTTCAATAGTTCTATACCAAAATCAAAGTTAGCATTACCCTTTGTCAGCACAGTTTACAACCAAACAATGACTACTAATCCTGAAAAATTAACAAAATCCTCCATAGTACCATTTCAGAGAATCTACCCAAAGTATTGGGGGTATTTGCCTTGGTCTTTTGATGTTCCGTGGGTATTAGCATGGCTTTTGAGTATTCCTTGCTCCTGCTGCATATTTGTCCTACTGGTTTTCCTAATCATGTTTCTTGAATAATATTTCTCATGTTTGGATGCTACTTGGATTTAGGACAATCTCTAATGCTACTTGAGTTTAGATCAGAAAAACTAACCAGCAAATGTTACTACATGACTCATTTATATTGTTCTGTATGTATCATTGAGTCTATTTCCTTTGAGTAATTATATGTTATTGGATAAATAATGGACTTTTATATGCAGCTTCTTTTAAATTGTGTTAGCATAAATTCCAGTAGATCATGTAGTTTTATACCTGTGTTCAAGAATGCTGTAGTAATAAGTTTTCAGGGGTGGGAGGAAGGGGAAAGAAAATCTTTTAATGTTTTAGATTCAGAAAAGAAAAAAACACAGAACTGTAAACTTGACAAATGAATCTATAGGGGAAAAAATAAAGTCAACTGCATATAGGTCCTTACTCCTGGTCAAAATATATTACTTGTTCTCAGGCTGAGTATTTATTCATAGGACAATGTGAATTGGTATTTTCAGTGATGTTCCATCTTTATTTTTTTACTTTCATGCAATACCAACCTAGGATAAAATGTCAGATATCAAAATATTATTAGATGGAGAAACAGCTAACTGCTCTCTCAAGGAGACAGGCAAAACCCAACTCCTTATTTTAAGAAAGATGATTAGATACACAGAGGGTAAATATAATTTTCTATAATTTCAAATATTAAAAATAATATTAAAACTATTAGGTCATCTATGACAATTTCTATTTTTAATGCTGTGCTTTGAATTTACATATCTGTGGATATATCATATCCCCTAATAGTTGTTAATCTCCTTAAGGGTAGGAACAACTTTTTTGTTTGCTTGCTTTTTGTATTTTCATTGCTTAGAGTAGTGACTTATCCATAGCAGATGCTTAATAATTTTGTTTTTAACTTAAAACAGTTTAAATCATCGTATGGTTTTAGTTTGTATTTTAGAGGGAAAAATCAATGACCAACAGTTAAAAAATACAGGGGCTACATATGTACAAAAATATTTATAGCAGCTCTTTTTTGTGGTGGCAAAGATTTAGAAATCAAGGGGATGCTCATCAATTGGGGAATAGCTGAACAAGTTGCGGTATATGAATGTAATAGAATACTACCGTGCTATAAGAAATGAGGAGCAGGCAGACTTCATAATAGCCTAGAGAGACTTATGTAAACTGATACTGAGTAAGGGGAGCAGAACCAGGAAAACATTGTACACAATTACAGACACATCCTATCTGTGATGACTGACCTGATAGACTGGACTCCTCTCGGCAATGCAACACTATAAGACAACTCCAAAAGACTCACGATGGAAAAAGATGTCCACATCCAGAAAAAGAATTACAGAGCCTGAATGCCAACTGAAGCAAACTACTTGCTCTCTCTCTCTTTGTTTTTTCTTTCTCATCGTTCATTCCATTGGTTATAATTCTTCTTTACAACTTGACTAACGTTTAATATGAAGGTATTTTTAAAACCTATATCAGAATGCATGCCGCCATGGGAGAACAGAGGGGAGGAGAAGGAGAGGAAGAAAATTTAGAACTGAAGGGATTGTGGACTGAATGTTGTCAACTAAAAATAAATAATTTTTTTAAAAAAAATATATAGGGGCTAGCATTTAAAACATGAATTCAAATAAACAAATATAAGGACCAAGAAAAGTTATACATTGAGCATTAATATTTATATTATTCTGCTAGTTTGGGAATGAACAGGGGTAATATTTTCATCTTTCTTCAACTTTGCATAATAATAATACCCAGCATTTTCCCTTGCTTGTGCTACTACTACCAGTAATAATACGTCAACATCAATAATTGGGCCAGTGAAGTGTTACAGAATATTAAACTTGCTATAATTCAGGGTCTATCTTCACTGGGGGTAAGGAATAGTCATGATGGATACACACACACCAGACCCTCATATCTATCCACTATGATGTGGAAAAAATATCCATATCTATATGTGTATTTCTCTTCATTTGTATTTGAAGGTCTTTATCCTGATTACTAATAGTATTTGTTGTTTCTAAAAGTGAATTACTTGGAGTTTGCAAGATCCTGAATTTTTTTGGGGGGGGGATCCTAAGAATTCTTTCAGTTAGCATTTAATTTCATATGATCAGAAGTTATGGGCAGTTTTCTTACATTATTCCTGATTTGTAGAGTTAATTTAAACTTTTCATCCTGTTAAGTTCTGGGAGAATTATTATCCTCAAGTTGTCTCTATGTAATCTTTCTTCAAGATCGCTATTTTGCTTATATAGTGAACATGTTTTCTTTTAAGGTAACTGTTTTTTACTTTTCTTTTTTAGATTGTCTTTAACTTCTAGATATTTGCATTCTAATTCTATTGTTCCCTCTTATTTCTTTGGTAAAGCCTGTGGATTCAATTGTAGATCCTAGCTTTCTTTTCTGTGCATTATTTTTGTTATTCAGGTCATACATTCTGTTCTCATAATTCTCATTTAAACCATTAAAGAACAGTATATTGTAATTCTACATTCTCCTCAATCCTCCATAGGGTCATCTGTCTTATCAACTGTTGGGTGATTTTCCTTTGTTTTATAATATTTATTCATAAATGCTTTAACTCATTTCCTAGATATGGGGATCGTATTACTTTCTGATATCAATGTTTTTTCCCATTAATTTACCTGTTTAAAGTCTCACAATTTGGCTTTTTTCTTCCTGAGATCTTTTGTAATTTTTGTCTTTTCTCCCTTTTACTTTCCCCTATAGCTCACTTTCTCACTCTCTGACTCCCTCTCCTCTGATGTTGGTTCCCTTGGGGGTTCAATCTCAGAGCATCTAAGCCCATTCCACAGGTACATGAGCCTAGGTCTCTTCCACAATAGACTTTTGGGCAGGCAAAACTGGGCCCAGATGGGTGTTGAGTGATTTTGCTCATTTTTAGTGAAATGCTCCCCAGCACCACCCCCAATTACATCCAAAACACATACTGTATCCTTTCCTGGCATCTTATCCTGATTCCTTTGTTCCTCCACTCTCTGGCCCAGCACCAGCAGTTCAGTTAGATGCCACACTGGTGCTGCAGGGCTAATTTTGAAGTTTGGTATTCAGATTCTGGGAGAAGGGTATAGGAGATGTGCTACTGAGTACCCTTTCAAGCCCAGGTATATGTCCTTGCCCTCTCCCTCAGTTCCCAGCATTCCTGGAGACAGCTTTTTCAACACAGAATGCTATGTCCCAAGGCACTAGCTTTGTGTCCCATGGGAAATTTTCTAGTCTAGAGGAGTACAAGCTATCTTTCCTGGACTGAGGAGATTTTCAAAGACTAGTGCCTGGATCTCTACAGCAAAGAAAAAAGAGAGAGGGGACCAAGGTGTAGAGTCTTGTTTCAATACTGTGTGTCTAGGCTAGTGCAAACTCTCTACTTGTAGTGAGGTGCTGAGTGAGCTCTATGTAGCTACCAATTCATGTCTTCTTTTAAAAACCTTCTTTTTGGATTCCTAGTATCATTTATGCAGACAGTTTAAGTTTCTATATCATTGGTGCATAATTTCTGCTTTGGAGAAATTTGAGAGGCAAAAAGTAATAGAGGCCTCTGTCTTGTTCATCCAGAAGCTAGGTGTGCAAGTGTCACATTTGATAATCAATCAATCAATAAATAAACATTATTCAGTTGCTGAGCAATGTACTAAATACTGGGAAAACAAATAACAAGAACAAAACAAACAAATAAAACCAAGCCTAGCCATAATGGAGTTGCACTTAAATGGGGAAGGCAAAATATAAACAATTAGATAGACACATAGTAGAAGGAAGGTAATCTCAGAGAGGAAAGCAGTAGTATCCAGGAGGACCAATAAAAGCCTCCTGAAGGTGGTATTCAAGCTAAATCCTAAAGAAAGTCAATGCCTCTTAGGAGAGGCAGACGTAAAAAAGGAAGGCATCATAGACATGGAGGAGAGTCAGTGCAAAGCTTAAAGATGGAAGGAATATTTTGTGTAAGGAACAAAGAGAAAAGAGTGGCAATGAAGGGGAGTAACGTGAAAGACTAAAATATAGGACTGTGCCAAATATTGACTTTAAAAGTCAAACAAAAGAACATAAATTCAATCCTAGAAATTATTTTTAAAATTCTCTTGCCTCTAGGAAATATCAGTTTGCTAGATGAGTGAAGGATGGACTGGAGTTGAAAGGGGTGAGAACCTAACAACTGAAGCTATGTCAATAGTTCAAATTAGAAGTGATAAGGGTCTGAATCATGCAGGAGAAATGATGTAGAGATACAAATGAAAAGACGTGTCAACAGAATGTATATATGAGCTGAGTGAGCCTGAGGGTTCATCAAGGATGACATTGAAGTTTTAAACTTTATGTCAATAAAACAACAATGAAATAATAGCTAAAACATTTCATATAGCATTTTAAGGTTTTCAAGATGCTTTACAACTGATATTACATATTAGTTATGCTAATTTTTAAAATTATTCCCAATTATATTGAAAATACTATGCCATGAAACAGGGGTCAATTAAGTGTTGGATGAACGAACAAATGAATGAATGACTAAAAGGCAATACAAAGACTAAATGAAAGCAATGTCATAATTTAAAACAATTCTTGTATCTCAATTGATGGTAAGGAACTAAATACAAACTCTCATATCTTGGCCATTTCTGGTGTTTGGTGGTCATTCTTATCTCAAAGGAAGAGGTGCCCCCATTCCTTGACAACGGTAACCTTTCTCTGTGTCCTTGATCCTACTCTTTTCTGTTTAGGTCAAAACCATCTTCTATCATTCACTTTGTACCTCTTTTACATCCTCAAGCACTCCCTCTCCATTGGCTGCTTTTAGTCTGCAATCTATGACAAAATGCATCATGATTCCTTTACACATTTTAAAAATTATAGTTGGATAGTAATACATTTGCTGTTTGAGCAACTTATTACACTTTCATTTAATAAATGTAATCACTCTGTAAAGATATTTACTCAGGAAAGTCATTGTTTTCCCTGTTTAAACTCCTTGTTGAACCCTTCTATATTTCCTATATTATTAGTCGTAAACATAGCTAATGTTTCAATTAAACAAAATACAAAGTTAAGCAAATATTCATGAATCATGCTTTCTTTCTCTTGTGCTCTCCTTGTTTCTTTGTTCCAGGTTTTGTGATGGGGCAAGTGTTTTGATTTTAACAACATTCTCATCCAACTAAAAGATTTGCTATAAATGGAAATTGCATATGTGATGTATATTTTTAATGAACTCACAGAAAAAAATGTCTAATATAAACAGAAAACAATTCTATTTAATTTAATTATTATTAAGTGTCCTTTTTATATGCAACTGACCTACAACCATATAATAAAAGGTCAATATGATCTCTGGAACAGTAGGTTGATGTAGTGGTTGTTATGCTACACCTTAAGTAAGCAAGATGCCTCTTCCTGATTTCAAATCTGGCCACAGACACTTGCTGGCTGTGTGACCCTGAGCAAGCCACTTAACCCTGTTTGCCTTAGTTTCCTGGAGAAAGGACAAAGCAAACATCTCTAGTACCTTTGCAAAGAAAACTTCACATGGGGCCACAAAGGGACAACCAAAAAACAACTGAACAAAAAGAACAAAAATATGGTCTATGTCCTCAATAAGCTCTCAGTCTAAGAGAAGCATTAACACAACAAAAAAACCAAATTACTTTTGCATTTATATCAAGTCTCAACAAAAAAAATAAATAGACATAGTCCTTGAGTAAGTAAATAAAGAATAAATCTTGGGTATCTTCCCCCTATCCTGGAAAGTTCACAATGCCTTTTCTAGTTATCACACACTTAATAGTTATTAGGCTTCCAAAATGTGTCTCTTAATCATAAAATAAATGTGCTAAAATCTGAAATCTCACTTGTGAATTATCAGAACTTATATTGTCTATTTACAAATTAGTCTACATTTTCCACCTTTTTAAATAGTATTTTTCCCAGCTGCATGGCAAGCCAGTTTTTAGCATTCACTTTTCCAAGATTTTTAGTTCCAAATTTTTCTCCCCCACTTTGTCCCCTCCCGTCTTCCTAAAATGGCAGGCAATTTGATATAGGTTATACATGTGCTATCATGTAAAACATATAACCATATTAATGTGAGTTATGAAATAAAAAACAGATCAAAAGTGGGAAAACACAAAAAAACAAAATAAGTGATACAAGTATACCTCCATCTGAATTCAGAATCCATTAGTTTTTTATCTGGATATGGAGAGTATTTCCTACATCAGTGTCAATCCTTTGTATTTGCCTTGGACCATTATGTTGCTAAGAAAAGCTGAGTTATTCATAGCTTATCATCACATTTTGTGCGTGATACTGTATACTGTTCTGTGCAATTCACTCCATACCAGCTGAGTCAAGTCTTTCCCGAATTTTCTGAAATCTGCCCGCTCATCATGTCTTAATACACAATAGCATTCCATTACATTAATATACCACAACTTGCTCAGTCATTACCCTCAATTTTAACATGCCCTCAGTTTCCAATATTTTGCTATCATAAAAGGGTCCACTATAAATATTTTTGCATATATAAGTGTTTTCTCTTTATAATCCCTTTGGAATATAGACCTAGTAGTGTAGTGGTATTGCTGGATCAAAGGGAATGCACAGTTTGGTTTCCCTTTAGACATAGTTCTAAATTATTCTGCAGAATGGATCAATTTACAACTCAACTAACAGTTTATCAGTGTCCCTATTTTCTCACATCCTCTCCAAAACTGATCTTTTCCCTTTTTTTGTGATGTTAGACAATCTGAGAGGTGCGAGGTGGTACCACAGAGTTCTTTTTCTTTGCATTTCTCTAATTTAAAGTGATTAAGAACATTTCTTCATATGCCTATAGATAGCTTTGATGTCTTCATATGAAAACCATTTGTTCATCTATTTTGACCATTTATCAAGTGGCAATGGCTTGTATCCTTATAAATTTGCCTCAGTTCTCTATATATTTGAGAAATGAGACCTTTATCAGAGACAGCTGGTGTAAAAAATGGTTTCCCAGCTTACTGCTTTCCTTATAATCTTGGATGCATTGATTTTGTTTGTGTAAAAAAATTTTAAATTTAATACAATCAAAATAATCTATTTTACATTTCCTAATATTCTCTATCCCTTTTATGGTCATGTACCTGTAACTCAATGAACTTCTCCTTTAAGAACCTGTGTGCTATACCACTTTGTATATATATGTTTAGTATTGATAGTACTTAATTGTCTATGGTACCTTTTAGCAAGATGTAGTTTCCTTCCTTTTCTCTTTTAATTAGGTCTATTTTGTTTTTGCTTTGTTTGAAATCAGGACTGCTATCCCAACTTATTTTTTTTTACTTCAGCTGAAGCATAAGAGATTCTGCTCTAACCCCTTACCTTTACCCTGTGTGTCTCTCTACTTCAAGTATGTTTCTCTTCAACAACATATGGTAGTATTCTAGTTTTTGATCCTTTCTGCTACCTGCTTCCACTTTATGGGAGATTTCAATCCACTGACATTCACAATTATGATTACTAACTGTGTATTTTCCTCCATCCTATTTTTCTTCCCATTTGTCCTCTCTCTCCTTTCACCATTTCTCTCCTCAAGAGTGTTTTGGTTCTGTCTACCAACTCCCCAGGTCTGTTCTCTTTTCTGTTAGTTCCTCCCTACCACCTTAATTAGTCTCCTCCCTTCCTCACTCCTTGTCACGTAAGACAGAATTCTATATTCAACTGATTGTGTATATTATTCTCTCTCTGAGTCAGTACTGATGAGAATAAGGTTCAAGTGATGCCCATCTCCCATCCTCCCATTTTTCCTTCCACTTTAATAGGAACTGTTGGGAAAACTGGAATACAGTATGGCAGAAACTGGGTATAGACCATTATTTAAAACTATATACCAAAGTCAAGTCTGGTTATAAAGGTATATGGCTGACACTGTAAGCAATCTGGGAAAGCAAGGAACAGTTTACCTGTGAGATTTATGGAGAAGGGAGGACTTTATGACCAAACAAGAATTAGAGAGCATTATTGCTACAAACAGTGCAGCCAGGGGGCTAGCAAGTGGTGAAGAAAAGAGACAGGGATGTAATCAATAGAATGTTTATTACATATTCATTGCATACAGAGCCAACAAACAAATGTTTCTTAGTCCTTATATACTTTACTTCTAAGGGGTCTCTATGACTACAGGGTAACTACAAGCCTGGGAATCATTCCAATAAGAAAGAAAACAATGTATCCAGGCCCTCTTAGATCCTGTTAATCAATAACAATTTCTGACTTACACATAAGATGCATGCATAGCATGAACCATGTCCAGAATAGCTGGGCCAGGTACAGGTCAGCACATGTCCCAAGCAATTGTTACCAGTAAACACAGTATCCAAGGGGCAGGGGAACATTCTGTTGAGGCCTCTCAACCCACATAAGTTCTCTACATCTCCCCCTTTCTGCATTTGGCTTAAATGAATATTGTAAGTCATTTGTCTTAGTTATTGAGACCTACAGGAAATGAGGAGGGGTAGGAAAATACAACACAGCACAA
>CM053601.1:114556280-114573444 GCA_028646575.1 Pseudocheirus occidentalis | reverse complement strand
TGCCAACATGGAAAAATGATAATTCTAACTTATGAAACTTTTCTCAGTATGAGGATAGGTGAAGGGAATACAAATGTATGTATACATATACATACACATACACATACGTCTATCTAGGAGGGTTTATATATGTATATGAACACATATCTGAGTATGTATATATGTATATATATATGTATACATAGAGGTCACAGGATCAATTGAATAGAAAGGGACAATACTTTAAAATGTGAAATTCTGAGGTGGGAGAGGATTAGAATGAAAGGAGACAAGGAGAAATAGAATGGAGTTAATCATCTCATATAGAAGAGGCAAAGGATAATTCTTACAATGGAGGGGAAGTATAGGAAGGCAAAAGGGAAAGAGTCAACCTTACTCTCTTTGAATTTGGCTTCGGGAAGGAATGACATAAACTCAAACTGAGTATCTTGCCACACAGGAGAGTAGGGGGGGATGGGGATGAGAGGTGTGATGACAGAGGGGCAGGCAGGGTAGGGGGGAGATTTGCTGGAAGCACACACTTCTGTAAAGAGACAGGAACAGGGTAGAGAATAGAACAGGAGGATGAGATGACATTGGAAGGAGGGATATTTAATCAGTCTTTCACAATATGTCCACTGTGGAGATGTTCTGCATAATTACACATGTGCATTCTGTATTGAATTGCTTGTCTTTCCAGTGGGGGTGGGTGATGAGGGAGGAAGGGAAAGAATCTATAATTTAAAGTTCTATAATCAAATGCTTAAGTACATATATATATGCACATATATATACATATATATTATTATTATTATTATTATTATTAACTACATGAAACTGGGAATTAAGATATACAGGCATTGGACTAGGGAGATCCATCCTTCCCTACCAGAAAGTCAGAGGTGCAATGGGGGAGGACATAGGAGAGAACAGATTGGGGGAGGTGTTATACAGTGGGATGGCTATTTTGAGTTGTTGGGTAGAGGAAAGATGGGGAGAAAAATTTTGACTCAAAGTCTCATGGAAATGAATGATGCAAACAAGAAAATAAATAAATTAATTTATTTTTTAAAAAATAAAGTATATTTTCTTAGTTTTTTGTCCTTGCTGCAGTCCTCTTTAAAAATCAGAAGGCATTCTAATCAAATGGAAAGAATGCTAATTCAGAGTATGAAAGAATCAATATTTTAAAATATCTTGAAGTTTAGATAATGACCTAAACAAAAACGTGTTAATGTAATATAATAAAACGTAAATGGAAGTATAATGTAATGAAAACATATAGTTAAATACTTGAATTTTTTTTAAATCAACTATATTTAAAGCATTAAGGATAACTGGATTAATGACATTTCATATGAGACAAAACCTAAGAAACTTATTGAACTCCAAGATGCTCAAACACATGGGTTTCGTTAATCAGGTGCCCCACTGTAAGTCTCATTGCTATGCTTATTGTTTGGATGGTATGATCTATGTTTATGGATAGATTATTATATAGTGATTGTTTCGTTTTTTAATCTTCTATTAATTAAACATTGAGATTACTTTTTAATTAATTTATTTATAATTAATCAACAATCAAAAATTTTAAAATTTAGAATAAATTTGAATTAAGATAATTAAGTTAAATGAACATTTATCTTCTTTTAATTAAACATTGTTAAGATTGCTCTTGTTTTGCCTTCTCATTTGATAAATATTTCATGTTTATGAATTAATGATATTGTGGCTACTTTGTGTAAGTGGGAAGTACACTAATGAGGGCCAAGAAATTTCAGAGGTCAGTAGTAAGAATATATACCACACACATAAAACAACCAAGTACAGTTGGACCATGAAGGTGAATTGTGCCCAGCCTGCCCCCTCCCAGTAACTTTCTACAAGCCCTACCAGTTTTAAGGCAGGTTGGGATGAGTAAGCCAGCACACACAGTCAAAAAGGTGCCAAGCTGGGTACCACAGCTATGAGTTACACTGGTAGTGCATGGTCATATATATGCTATAGAAGTACATAGACTGGTTAGTGTAGCATACAATAAGACCTGGCTCAAGACCTCTCTCTGACAAATTAACCATATGATAGAGGATTAGCTGCCTAGAAGCATTTAGGTGGCACAGCAGATACAGCACTAGACCTGGAGTCAAGAAGTCCTCAGTTCAAGTTATTTAACGTCTGTCTACCTCATCTTTCTCTTTCGTAAAATGGAGATAGCGACTACTTCCCAGGGCTGTTGTGAGTATCAAATGAGACAATATTAGTAAAATTATTAGCACAGTGCTTAGAACATACTACGTGTTTAAAAAATGCTTCCTTCTTTTCTTCTTGTCTTAGGTATATACAATCACATTCTTTTTTTTATTCTTTTTTACTGACTTTTACAGGTAGTGAAGAGCATTTCTTCAAACTTTATACTCACCTATCTCTATCTTATCAAATAGTGCCCTTTTTCTTATATTTAAATGTAATAGCTTCCATTCCAATGACCAGTGAATGGTACACTTAGATCTAATTGTTGATGAGGTATATGTTTCTGGATTTAAATTCTAGCCAACACAGATTCGGCAGTTAAAAAATGGGAGAAAGAGTATTAATTAAATGACCTTACAGCTCAGTAGACAGCATAACAAGCTGGTGTGTGGGAGAGCAGGATTTGACAGCCAGCCTTAGTCTTCTGATCCTTGGGCTAACAACAACTTTCCAACCCTGGTGGAGGCATGTGAACTGACTTACTGAAAGGTGGCTAAATAATTTTTAGGCTAAAGATTTGGAGAAAGGTGATAAATGAGTAACGGCACTAGATTCAGCTGGGGGGGGGAAGCTCTATTAGAGGGGCCAGAAGAAAATCTGATGATTTAGCAGAAACCAAAAATATGAAATAGCTGAATTTGGATGACTGGCAGCCTTTATTATAGCTGCTGTAACAGAATTGGTGCTGTCTTTCCCTGCGCCTTATTATTTTGTGTGGCTAGAGTGCTGTGGCCCCATAAATAGATGTACTACTCATCTCAGACAGAAAAGCTCAGAGAGGTGTACCAAATGGTTTCAATGTTTCTCCAGCATATTCTAGGGATATTCCATTCCTCATTACTCTGTTTACAGAGAGGAGCAGTGCTTGTCATAAACTAGATATCCTTGATTAATACTTCTGGGAAAAGTTAGATCATTCAACAAATATAGACTACTACTATGTGCCAAATATTAAGTATAAAAAGATTAAAAATACAAGGAAATCATCACTATCCTCAAGGAGCTTTTATTCTGTTGGGAAATTAGTGGGAGAAAGGAAGATCCTCTGTGTTCTTTTCTCCATAGCCCAATAGTCCCAGAGTCACTCTTCTATTAGACAATCTGAGCTTCACATCCCCAGTTTCCTAATAGGCCCACATGTCTGTTGTGCCAAGGAAAGGGGGAAGATGCTGAGCAGTGGACCAAAAAAATTCTTAATTAATAAGCTTTTATTAAGTTCTTGTTATATGCCAGGGGCTGTGCTAGGCGCTAGGGGTAAAAGACCAAAAAAAGCATATACTTCATTCAAGGAGTTTACCTTCTTGCAGAAGAGAGAGCTTGTAATGCATATATATGTGTGATATATATCTATGTCATCTATATCTATATCATCTATATTTGTATCTATATCTGCTTTCCTACTGTCCTCAAAAACAATCTTCACTCAATTCATCCATTCCCATTTTATATATTTTTTAAAAACTTTAATGTTTTATATTGTGCAGAGAATAAGAGCGAGCTGAGACCTGGGTTCAAGATAAATTTAGGTGTGGATTTATTGAGCAAGCATGCGACTACCCAAGTGAAATCACTCAAATGAGTGGTGATTATTGGATCTCACAGACTTGATTATATGGGCCAAAACTGCAAACCACAACTGGGGAGGAGCTAGCAAAGCCATTACATTACAGAAGCAAAGAGAGCTGGTGATTGATTAGCTACATAGTTCAGGGCTAATTTGGGAATATAGCGCAAGGGCACAAGCGTGCAACCTTCCTGTAACATGGGGGTCCCCCTCTAGAACAGGGTGGAGGGCACAGGGTGGAGGGTCATGGGGAAAGAGTATTGGAAAGTCCCAGAATAGACCAGGGTCATGTTCTGGGCAGAGGGTGTGGGGACCCTGCTTGGTAAGTGGAACAGGATAGGGTGGTCTCTAGTCTTGCACCATAACCCCAGACTGGTCCTTGTACGGTACACCATAAGGAAAAATATACTGAATGCTAATTTGAGGAAGTAGGGGATCAAGGAACGGTGCCTTGGGCTATGCCCAGACTTGCCTTAAGCAGTCAAAAGCTATAGGATAGGGACAAAAGCGGGAATAAAAAGGGGCCCAATGGTGGGGGCCCAATGGTGGGGGCCCAATGGTGGGACACAGGTAGGCCATGAGGCAGGTGACCCAAGACTTGAATTAGGGCACAACATTATCACTCCTCCTTTTTGTGGCTAAACTCTTCGAGAAGGCCATTTACAGTAGGAGCTTCTGCTTCCTCTCCTCTTGTCCTCCTGTCAACTCTGGAGCCTAACTTCTGATTTCACTCAACCATAATTCCTTTCTCCACAGTTATTAGCAAAATCCTTAATTACTTAATCCTTTCCCCTTTTGACCTCTCTGCTGCATTTGATCTTGCTAATTGCCTTCTTATTGATACTCTTATCACTTGATAATCTGTCACTTTTTGTGACACTACTTCCTCCTGGTCCTCCTTTTACCTAGTTGAACACTCCTCTGACTCCCTTTCTGGGTCTTCATCCATGTCATGCCTGCTAACAGTGGGTATTCCTCAAGGCTTTGTCCTGAACCTTCTTCTTTTTGTCCCCTTTATACTATTTTATCCCATTAGCTCTCAGGGTTTCAATTATCATCTCTATGTAGATGACTCAGACATATTCAACCACTTCTAATCTTACTCCTCATTTCCAGTGTCACATCTCCAGATACTTTAGACACTTCCAACTGGATTTCTTGGAGGCATCTTCAACATGTCTAAAACTGGACTTATCACTCCCCTCAAACCCTCCTATCTTACTAAATTCCTTATTATTATTGAGGATATCTCAATTCTCCCAGGTACCCAAGCTTAAAATCTGGATATCATGCTCAATTCTTGACTCTCATCCACCATATTCATTTGGTCATGAAATCCTCCTATTCTTTTGACCTTTATAACATCTGTTGTATATGATCCTTCTCTCCTCTGATACCGCTAACACTTAGCATAGTCCCTGACATATAGTAGGCATTTAATAAGTATCAATTGATTGATTGGTCTCCCTACTTGAAGACTCTCCCTTCTCCAGTCCATTCTCTACTCATTTGTCAAACTGATCTTCCTAAAATTCAGGTCTGACCATATCACTCTCCTATTTAAAAATTTCCATTTGTTATCAATTACAAATACAGGACCAAAAATTAAATCTTTTTTATTGGTTATGAAAGGTTTTAAAACTTCATAATATGTTCCATTCCTACCTTTTTCTATTCTTACAATAAACTCTGCTACACCTCCATGTATACTGGGATCCAGTGACAATGGTCTTTGCTGTATTTCTCAAAAGACTCTCCATTTCCCAACTGGGAGCATTTTCATAGATCATTCTCATAGATCATTCTCCATGTCTGTAATGTTCTCTCTCCTCATATGATTGTAGCATCCTTGGCTTCTTTTGGGTTTCTCTTAAAGTTCCAATTGTGCAATAAACCTTTTTTAGACTTTAATCTTAATAACTTCCCTCTAATGCTACCCCAAATTTATCCTGTATGTTTTGTTTGTATATGTTATTAGCATGTTGTCTACCCCCATTATACGGTGAGCTCCTTGAGAGCTGGCAGAGGTTTTTGTCCTTCCTTTATATCTTCTCCACTAAGAAGAATATCTGGCACATAGTAGGCATTTAAAAAATTCTAAAATGTAATATCCTTCTGAATCTCTGATTACTGTTATCCTAACCTTCACTGATGAATCAAGTCCTGAATACAAGTCTATATTGTCTTGAGCCCCTTTTCTGATGTGTTCTCACCAAAGTTAACTGTCATCTTCTTGTTGTCACAGTCCTCTTCAAAAAATGACAAACCTCAACCTGTGATCAGTAGGAGCTGTCCCAGTGGAGACCCACATGGCCAGTTGCACCTCAGCTCATTCTCTCCACTCTCCTCCCCTCCTCTCTGAAAACGGGGTGTTCTGCCCAAAAGTAAGGTAAATTGTGATGGCTGAAAACTTGGGGTTTACTGGTTAGATTTCTTTCTCAAAGACCATGGCTTAAACCCAATTCACCCTGGATTTCATTGATTGAACAAAGATAGGTCCTTGCCCAAGTACCACTTAATGGTTATTATTTGGGCCCTCCTGTCTCTGAGTGAATGCAAATAGTAATTGTTTCTCTTTTGGCCAGCAACCCAGAAGGTCTTCCCCTCCCAGTTTGTTTGTTTTTTTAATTGGTTAAAGGGACCAACCCTTGTTTCACTTCTTAAACTGGTGAGGACTCAGAAAGACGTTAGCTTAAAGAAGCCAGGGTTTCTCACTGCATGGTGGGCCATCTCCAGTTGTTCTGATCTACATCTGGCCACTGGACCAAGATGGCTCTGGAGGAAAAAGTGAGACTGGTGACTTTGCACAGCCCTCCATCACTTAAATGCAATTCAGTGCAAGTCCTGTCATCCTCTCCTTGATGTCATGGTTCTCTTTGAGAAAGGCAAGAGTTTAGGGGGAAAGATAATGACTTTGTTTTGGATATCCAGTTTGAGAAATTCAAAAAGTGAGACTGGAGGTCAGCAGAGATATTAGGGCAAATAGGAAGATTTGAGAATCATCAGCATAGAGATTATAATTAAAGTTATAGGAACTGATGCAATCACTAAGAGAGAGAAGAGAAGAGAGCCCAGGACAGAACCCTGAGGGATACCTGTGGTTAGAGGGCATACTGTAGTAGAGGATCCAGCAATGGAGACAGAGAAGGAGCAGGTAGGAGGAAAACCAAGGGAGAGTGGTGTCCCAAACACCTAAAGAGAAGATAGTATTAAAGAGGAGAGGGTGATTGACAGTGTCAAAGGCCAAAAGAGAAGTCAAGGAGAATGGGAGCTGAGAAAATATCATTGCATTTGATCATTAGTAACTTTGAAGAGAGCAGTTTTGGTGAAATTTTAAGGTCTGAATCCAGATTAAAAGAGCTTAAAAAGAGAATGAGAGAGAAGGTGGAGGCATGTCTTATAGATGACCTTTTTAAGGAGGTTATCTACAAAGGGTGGAAGAAATATAGGATGATAGTTATCAGGAATGGAAGGATCAAGTGAGGGAGGATAGACATAAAAGAGAGAGAAGCAACAGCAGGAGAATGTACTCATAGGCCACAGACATCACTTTAAAAACAGCAGTAAAGAAAGAAAATAAGTACGTGCCACTGTTCTTAAGCTATGTAACTGAAAGTGGTTTACCTTCCAAAAGAACTTACCAAATGGCTAAAATCCAAGAATGGAATAAAAAAAGTCCTTTTTTATAAAAATAGAGGGGTTTAAGATGGCAATGAAAGATCAGGTCACTTCTATCAGAAATTATAGGATTAGTCACACAATCTGTCAATAAACATTAATTGAGCACCTACTTTGTGCTAAGCTCTGGCTACACCATGAAAGTGCTACAAAGATAGCTTAAAGACTGCTCTTGCTCTCAAGAAGCTAATGGTATAATGGGGTGTTTTCCATGTTCTTTTACATATGAACAACTAAAATAAGCTACATATAAGATATGGAATAATCAACAGGGAGAAGGCACACACAAAAATTAAGAGGAATTTGTGGAAATGTCCTTATGTAAGGTAGGATTTTAATTGAGACTTGGAGGAAGCTAGGGAAGCCAAGAGACAGGGACTAGGAAGGAGAAAATTCTATGCATGACAGACAGTGGAAATGCTCAGTGAGGAGACTGAGTATCTGGTTCAAGGAACCATCAGGAGACCAGTGTCTCTGGATCAGAGTACATGAGGTGTGGGTATAAGGTATAAGAAGACTGGAAAGGAGAGGAACATATCCTGAAGGGCTTTGAATTATATTTGATCCAAGAAGTTTTAGAGAGCCAATGGAGTTCATTGAGCGAGGATGGAGAGCAAGGTGGGGGTGGGAGAGGTGTTAATCACTTGAGGAAGTGATTATTTTGCACTTTAGAAAGATCACTCTTGACAGCTGAGTGAAGTATTGACTTGAGGGAAGAGAGATTTGCAGCAGGCATACCAACTCATAGGCTATTGCAACAGTGCAAGAGGTGATAAGGACCTTCACTTAAGCAATGTCATTGTCAAATGAGAGAGGGGGGCATATGGGAGTTATTACAAAGGCAAAATCAACTGGATAAAAGGGTTATCCCTAAGGAGCATGGGCTTAATGTTGAATGTAGATTATGTGAGGAAATGGAAACTGAAAACTGCACTTCAGGAAGAAAAAAAATTAGTGAGAAAAGCTTTAGTAACTAGAATAATCTATCAGAAGCTTGCTTTGTATTATATGCTAATAGAAAACAAAATTCTGGTACTACTCTGTAATGCAAATTTCAAATTTGAAATGTCCTTCAGAATTCAGTAAATAAATTTTTTATGAAACTGGTTTTTTATCACAGGCAAAATTATTTCTCACAATTACCAAGATATAACATTCAGCTATAAACATTTGAGAACACTTTGAGTCTCTGCCACCATTTCAAAAGCTCACAATCTCCAAGCTATAGGAGGATGAAAAACTTTCAAAATATAGAGACTTGATGGTAGAAATTAAAGCCACTTAGAGACTAGTTAATGCTCATGCCATCCTTTTATTCTCTTTCCTACTAGAATTGTCACAAAGATGCTTTCACTGAGGCTGGAGATGAATTTATATCCTAAAACTTTTATTCTTTTATAAAAAGCAATAATTTTTTTCACCTCTGCAATATTCCTCAAAATATTAAGGACATAATGATAATGGTAAATCTTGTCCCAGGAATTATTTTTTCTGAACTCCATAGAAAAATATCAAACTGATCTATTACCATTAATGCTAATACTAACTATACTAATAACAGCAGTTCACGTTTGCAAACTGCTTTATATACATTATCTCATTTCCCTGATATAGCTACTATTATTATCCCCATGGTTCAGGTGAGAAAATTGAGGAATAGTGACATTAAGTAACTTTCCCCAGGGTCAAAATACTAGTGAATGTCTGAATTAGGATTCCAATCTAAAACTTCCTGATTCCAGGTCCAGAAATTTATGCATTGTGACATACTGTTTTTGAGCTGTAGATTGGCCCTCAAGAGGAATTAAAGCCTTCTTTCTCCAGTGGATTTAGGCAAACAGCAGTTAATCATATAGCTAACAAGTATCTGGGTCAAATTTGAACTCAGGTCTTCCTGACTTCAGGACTAGTGCTCTAGCCACTGAACCATCTCTCTGTCTCCTGTATGTAGTGGAGAGGATTCTTTTTTAGTGATGGCTTTCTGAGATTTTCTCATTCTGTAATTTATGTAAAACATTATACAAAATGGAAGTTGTTCATTACTTTATGATGTCTAGACAAGTTAATTCAGTTTAAACTTAGTCCTAATGAGGCCAACCATGGATATATACCCCATACAAGCTATTAAGTTTCCTCCAGAGAAAAGTTGTATTCCACTTCCCTAGATTGTCCTTCTAACTTAGAGAATCTTTAGTTCAATGGCTTCTGTTATTCACAAGGGTCACTGAGTGAGAATTGAGAATGTGATTAATTGAGTGAATATGCTATCTCTCTTCTGGGAAAAAAAACAAAACAAAACACCGCCAAAACTGAATGGACTCGTCCTACTGTCAGTAGACCATTAAGAGTCATGAAGGTAAATGAAGGACAGAACTTATATTTTATTATGCTATTATCAGTTGCTAAAACATGATTGTCTTCCTCTTTAGTGAATCTAGTTCAAAAAAGGACTAGAGGTTTATATTAAGAGTTAGGAAACAATAGGGGCATTTGATCAATTTCAGGCTGAATCAATGACAATTTCACTTTGAGGTTCTTTCTCAACTCAGTTTCATCTTGACCCTTGAAAAAGTTCAGAAACATTGAGCTACCCCAGATCGACTCTCTGTCATAGAAGAAAAAAAAAAGATTACACTATCTGTGGTGACTGTGAAAACTAAATGAAATATCCAATTATACAAAAGGTTGAAAATGTTCAACTCACCTAAACAGAAAATGCAAATGCAAAACTGTTAGACCTTGGCATTTCAGGGTTTTACTGCACTCCATTCAGAAAGCATCCCTGAAGATTTATGACTAATATAAAACACTAATTGAAGGTAAATCTTCGAAACACACCTGGAGATTTCTGCTAGTTACCTTTAACTTCTATTATAGTGAAACTCTCAGAAACTATTTTTGGAGATCAAAGGGGTACTACTTTGAAAAGCTCAGCTTGATTAAGAACAGACAACACACATTTAGGAAATGAAAGGAATTGCTCGCTACCTTTTTGAAATCTGTTAGGGACCTCACTCCAGGTAGACAAATGGGAAGAAAAAGTTAAAGAGAATTTTAAACTTAGATGTTTGGAAAACCTTTGACAAAATTCTTTACTGTCCTGTAAGATCTGAGGTACACACCAATGAAAGCAATAGGAAATTGGCTCAATGGACTGAACAATGACTTATGGAAAGGAAATAAAGTTACTAGAAATAGCTTTTCAGGCTCAAATCTGTTACTATATTTTGATAATTTGAGAGTCAGCAACAAATGTCCAGTCTTGTGATGAATAAAATAAAGACATTTGGGGTTACTGTTTGTAAATTATGATTTTTAAACACATTCTATGGCTTATAATATTAATACAATATAATGTTATATAATAATAATAACTGGCATTTACATATTACTTTAAGCTTTACAAAGTTGTTTTTTTAAAGTATATGGTCATTGATTTGATCCTCACTTACAGATTACTAACAAATAGAAGTTTTATTTGAAGGAGGAAACCCCAGGGCCTAGTTAATTTCTCAACAGGTTATAATAGATGGCATCAATTGGTTTTAATTATTTCTCACTTAGCTAGACTCATTCAACTTTTGAATATCATTTTCATTTTTATTAACACTTTTTGAAAGTTGACCAATGAAACCTGGGATTAGTATTTGTTGTGATTGATAAGAAAGTATTGTCTGTTTACAACTTAATCCATATTTTATTTTTTATCTTTCCTCACTTTAGGACTACTTTATAGACATACTGTGAGTATTAAGTCGCCTCAGCAATGAAAATACCTAAAGAGCCATGAAAGCATCAGATGTCACAGGTTAGATTTAGAGGATAGTTTATTGTAACACCAATAGTTTAAGATTTTGAGGTGTCTAGGAACATATATTTATGTATGGACAAGACAAGAAAGGCACCATACAGTATTGGACACCAAGAAGCCTCAGTGTCAGGAAGATTTGTATTCAAATTCTGCCTCTGATTCTTACTGGCTTAGTGACCCTGGAAAAGTCACTAAAATTCTGTTAGAAATCCAAGCACTTTTCAAAGAATATAAAAGGCAGAAAAATTCCTGGCGCACATTATTCAGAAAAGTTTTTTTATTGGGAATTTCACACACCAATGAAATTAAAAGACCACACACACACACACACACACACACACACACACAAATGAGATTAAAAAGTGAAATGCAAAATATGATTAAAATATTTTGGAAAAGTAATTGTAAATAGAGAAATTATTCTCTAAGCTTGGATCTGTGATGGAGGTCTGCACCAGCGTGATGGCAGTGTGAGAGGAGAGGAGTTATATATGAGTTATTATGTAGGTAGAAATTATAGGACTTGACATCTGTTTGGATAAGAAGGATGAGAGAAGTCAAGAATAAAACATAAGTTTGAACCTTGGTGACTGGTAGAATTGTGGTGCTCTCTACAGTAGTATAAAGTTTGTTAAGAAAGGAGGGTCTTACAGTAGGTAGGAAAGGGGTGACGATAATAAATATATTTTTGCACATTTTGAGTTTGAGATTTTCAGTAGACTGTAGGTGATGTGAGACTGAAGGTCAAGAGAGTGGTTAGAGTTGAATAAGTAAATGTGAGAATCATCTGCATGGAGATGATCATGGGAGTTGAGTTCACCAAGTTAAATAGTAGAGAAAGATGAAAGAAGAGATTATGATTAGATAAGGAAAACTCAAGAGTTCCTGAACATTGTATAGAACACTTGTATTAGCAAGATTAAAAGCATGGCCATCTCTGTGTGTTGCAGAGATAGGGTGGGTGAATAGGTCGTGGGAAATTAGTAAATTGAGGAATTTAAAGATTAAAATATTTGAAGGAATATCAGTATTGACATTGCAGTCGCTCTCCTAGTAAGAAGGCAGGAGTTGGAGAGGACAGAAAGACAGTCATTCTGATACAAAACCAATTGAAGAAGGAAGGAGAGTGCCCTAGGGATTTGTAGGTAGTTGCCAACAGAATCTTGACTGTTGTTGAATATAGATAGAAAGAACCTCAAAAGAGTAGAGGTTACAGACTGATTGCAGTAGAGAGAGAGAGAGAGAGAGAGAGAGAGAGAGAGAGAGAGAGAGAGAGAGGGAGGGAGAGCACTTGGAAGTAGCAATGGAGGGCAAACAGACCTGTGACCTAGGGGACCTGTGATCTGGAGAGAAGGGCTGGAAAGGGTTACCAGAGAAGTCATGGCATCAGGATGGACCAGGTACAAGAAGATGGAAAGAATAGAAAAGGAAAAATTTTAATGAAATCCCTTTTGTTAACTATGAAGCAGGCATTCCAAAGACCACAGTGGAAGAACAAGATAGCTTGGGAATGGGAGGTTAAGGAAGCTTGGGTTGAAGGGGATAGGTATAAGAAAGGAGAACAGATAAACTGGGGGTTGAACAATGGTAACTGATAATTCAGCACTGCTGGAATGTCAAGAAATAATAGATGGAATTATGTTAATCATTGATGAATGAGTTCAAAAAGATTATCACTGTCTATAGGGCTTTGGCTACTGGTCAGTCAACTCTATGTGCTGGGAAGGGGAAGGTGAGGATGGTTATCTAGGCAAAGGCAAAGCAGACCTTGTAGAGCTATAGGTGATTGGGGAGGGTTCCTAGAGCACCTGGAGCTCAATACAATGGTTACTATACCAAACAGGCACTTTCCTCCCCCTAACATGTTGCCTGCAGTTTAGCTTTGAATGGATGTGCTTTAAATCATATTTAATATAAGTTTTTCTTTTTATCATTTGCATGTGGTCAACACTTCCATTTTAGTTTTATGAATGAATGATCTACCTGGTGCAGAAGTATATGTGGTGGGAGTGGTTCTGCTACCATTATACCAGTTTGCCAGTTCCATTATCCATTTTATTAAATTTACCAGTATGTAATTATGGCTACAGAATGGTTGTAGAATAGAAATTGGTGGTATCTTATCTTTGGTCTCTGTCATAGAGTAACACTTCCATTAAATTCAACAAGTATTTAGTGAACTTCTACTATCTGGTACTGATTAGCATATAAACAAGTCATGGTAATTATGGAAATGATAGGATTTACAAATGCATAGGGCCTTAGAGTCTAGCCTCCTCATTTACAGATAAAGAAATTGAGCACCAAAGAGGTAAATTGACTTGCATCACATAAATCTGGAAGTAAAGGGCAAAGTTACCATTCAAATCCAAGTTTTCAGATTTCAAAGTTCAAACACAACTTGGCTACAACTCTGTGACTTATAAAAACTCACTTAAGGTATCTGATATCTAGGAGCCATGCTTCTAAGCCAGCCAGTTTCTGAGTCAGGAAGTGAGTAGAGGGAATGACAATATTTTACAAGAGTATTTGTTCTAGATCTCAGGTCAAGACCCAAATTAGCATCATTTATATTTTGGACTCTAAGTGGTTCTATGAAAAAGCTCAGAGAAGGTGGTGAGCATATCTGCCCAATGTACTTCTTGGACCATGTATACGATGGACATAAACTTTGTTGACCAGCAAACCCTTCTTTCTCCCATCCTCTCCCTTCTAGTATGGGCAGGAAGTAGATTCCAAGCATGAGTCGAAGCAGCAATGAAGGTAGCCGTCTTTACTACTGATGCTGTCTGGTACTGTGGACATTTTGTCAGTTTATAGTCTTGCCCCTATTGATGTCAATTTTTTAACTCTTAGGATGTCGGTTTGGTTCTATATTACAAATAAATAAATAAATAAATGACTTAAATGTGTATTTGAGAATATGGTTGATGGATCTGAAAACATAAAATCTAATTCCTTTTAAATTTCTTAAATTAAAATCATGCTTTATGACTGCCTCACTGATAGATGACCACAATCAATATTTAATCAGTTTGGTCAGTTGTGTTTTTACAATATTTATTCTCTTGCTCTGCTATATAATAAGGACAAAGAAGCTGGTAATTAATAACTAATTTTTTCCTCAAAGAAAAATAAATGTTCTATAATTTTTCTCCTCTATGATTCTTTGCTCTCAGAAAGTGAAAATGTTCACATTTCTTGAAGCTAAATTTCACCCTGAGGTCATGAAAATAATCTCATCTTTCATTATCAAATACATTTATCTCTCTTTCCTTAATATTTTCTGTCCATGTTGTATATCTATGTTTCCATTTTGGTGAAGTCCACAGCTCAGATTCAGGAGGAATAGAGGGATGATGCGAGGGTGAGGCCAAGGAGTAGGTTATACATATTTAACAAGGGACTGGCTATGTAATTTTCCCTGACAAATACAACACTGTGTCTTCTGGAATTTTGCAGGAAAGGCATTTAGCCCAGTCAGCACTGCTGTAAATTTCTAAACACCAGCTAGACAGAATTGAATTCAATCTTTTATGTGCCTTGGGACACATCCAACCCATTTCTGATTTTCCTCAGAAATCCTGCTGACTTGGAGCAGGTGTGCCTTAAAATAACAAGAACTCATCATGGCACGATTGTTATCTTTCTGACGGCTTCTTCTTAACTCCTTCCTGTTGCGCACACCTGGTCACACAGGCTTCATGAATTTTTGGAGTGAGCGACGGACCACCCCACAGAAAGGCCTTTTTTTCCCTATGGAGGGATAAAAGGGATTGTTATATTAATAACTGATGATGGACATTGAAAATGGAATTGAGCTAATAAGGGAAGTTTTCAGTAGAGCTCCACCTGTGTTTAGTCTGCCACGTTATCCTGACTTAGCACTTCACTTTGGGATAACAGGTGCAGATTCTTTGCTGTATTGAGAGATCTCATAAGCCATGTTCTCATTACTAATTATATAATTTCTTCCATTTTAATTGAAGCACTTAGAAATCTTCTCAGTCTAAACATCATAAAATGTTATTGGCAACCAGTTAACATTGTAATTCTCTTTTTAGCTGATGTAAACAAAAGCCATAATCCTTACCATTTTCCAGTTATAGAAGAAAATAAAAAATAAAAGAAAAGGGCTTTTAAAAACAGTACTATTAATTTAAGGCTTGACTGATAGATGATCAGTGAAGGTGAATTCAAGGGAATATGTCTTTATCCAAATTTGTTTGAACTGGCTGCTGGTTTGAATGTTAGGTAATAAGAGGCAGCTAAGTGGTACAGTGGATAATGTGCTGGACCAGGAGTAAGGGAGACATAGATTTAAATCTAGCCTCAAAGACTTATTAGTTATCCTGGACAGGTCATTTAGCCTCTGTGTGCCTCAGTTTCTTCTTCTATAAAATAGAGATAATAATAGCACTTCCCAGGGTTATATTGCGAGGATAAGATAAAGTAATATTTGAAAATCACTTTGCAAACTATTTAGTGCTATGTAAATGCTAATTGTTAAAATTGTTGTTTTACTATAATTACCGTTTAATACAATGCTGAGCATGTAGGTGGCTGATAAATGTGCCTTGCAAATAATCGACAAGTTGAAAATGTGTAGGACACTCAAGATGGTCAGATATGGATGGAGTCTCTACTGTATCACTGAAGTACATAAATGAGTTTAACAAAACCTAATATTGATGCTTTGGGATAGGTAGGATATGTATTAATGCCTCATTTTTGCAGATGAAAACAAGTAAACTCAGAAGGACTTGAAAATAACTTGCCTATGAGCACAAAACCCGATTTATTAATGCAATCTCATTTTAAAATCCCTTCTTTTTCCTGAGAATTTCTTATAACTATGGACTTCACCTGCCAAGACAGAATAAAGTTATGGGAGCTACTTAGAAGGTATATATTATTGACCACATGAAAAATATGCATTAAAGATCATAGAATATTTACTAGAGGATAAGCAAGGGTCATATATCTGTCTCTCTATCTATGTAGCTATTTATTATCCATCACAGCAATTAACTTATTAATAACAATAATACCTCAAGTTTATCAGTTGAAAATTCACAGCAAGCTTTCTTCACAATAGGACCATGAAATGGAAAGTGCACAAATTAGTATCTCATTTTTACAAATTAGAACATTGAAGCTTAAAGAGATAAAGTGACTTTGACCAAGGTCACCAAATTAGAAAGTGACTGAGCCAAGACTCAAACTTAGTTCTTTTGATCCCTATTTAATTCAATACCCTTGCCACCTCATGACCATGTTATGTCCGTAATAAGTATGGTATAAGTGTCACTCATCTCTGTCTTTACCAAGATGGTAGTGGTCATGATGGTGGTTGTCCTTAGTTCTCCAAGAGTATCAAAATGACATCACCATGCCAGTCAAGTTTCAATGTCTCTGACTATGGCTGACCAAACCAATGCAATCTCAGAATGCTCCATGTAATGGTAATGGAATTTAAAGATCCCCCTGTATTGGCTTGGTTTTCAGGTTGAGTTTAAAACCCAGAGCCTGTGAATCCCACTTGTGGGATGGACTTGTTGATGTGAAGAGAGAGGGCTGAACTGGGAGGAGCCATGGATTTAGATAGAAGCCCAAGCAGAGAGAAGGCCCAAGGAAAAGAGGCCAGAGTTGCTGAGAGAAAGACTGCTGAGGGCCACTTGGAGCTGCCCAGGACTTTTGAGAACTGCCACCTAGAGCTGCTGAGAACTGAGGAGGCATGGCTGTGATGCTGGTATTTTGTCTGTCCGTTTTGATGTTGTTTTGCCAGATTCACCTGCTGGTGAAGGACAGTACTGCTGTTGTAGAAGTCCTGGAAACTTGCTGTTGGTTCAGAAGGCCTGAAGGAGGATTTTCTTGTATGA
>CM053601.1:114534993-114555780 GCA_028646575.1 Pseudocheirus occidentalis | reverse complement strand
CTATTTTTTAAAGTGTTGTTTTCTTCAGTCAGGTTGTTGTCTCTCTTTTCATGATTTTCTTGCATCATTCTCATTTCTCTTCCCAGTTTTTCCTTGACTTCTCTTATTTGTTTTTCAAAGTCCTTTTTCAGTTGATCTATAGCTTGTAGGCATTCTTCGAGTGTCTTGGAAGCATTTGGTGTGGGAGTTCTGACTGAGTTGTCTTCCTCCTGTTCCATGCTTTGATCCTTTTTGTCCATCAAAAAGGATTCTAGAGTTTTATTGCTGTTCTTATTTTGCTTCCTTTTCCTCATATTCACCAGTCAATTAATTGGTTGGGTTTTTTAGGTCTGTATTGCTCTGTTTCCAGGGGGAAAGCTCTATCCCAAATCGCTGGGGTTTTCACAGCTGCTGGAGCTATTATGGGGGTGCTGCAGCCCCCATCAGCTTTGGTTATAGCAGATCCTGCTGCTTCCCTGCCCTGGGGCAGATTGGCCAAACTGCTTTTCCTCCCCCAATTTAGCTTGACTTTCTCTGACCCTTCTCTAATCCTCTACATCCTTCCTGGCTTGATAGATGTGGAGATTGCTTCAGGTGCTGTAGATCTTCTCTCATGCAGACTCACGCTGCAACTGGGCTCCTCCTGTCTGCCCTGGGGCCTGGCCGTGGTTTTGGTTTCGGGGTGCGCTGGCCTCAGCACCCAGCCTCCCATGGTGAGCTCCCCCTGCCGAGCTGCCTTTATTTAGAGATGTGTTTTCTGTATTTTTGTGAGTTTGGGAGCCCTACAATTTGTTTAGAGTCATATTTTATGAGTATTTATGGTGGCTTTGTGGGAGCTGTGAGACTTTGCTGCTTCTGTGCCACCATCTTGGTTCTGCCCCACCTTCCGTCTTTCTTAACTTCCCTGTTACTGTCAAGTATACTATTTCTAGTCTGTAGGCTCACAACCTAGGTGTTCCTCCACTCCTCACTCTCTCACTCCACCTTCATATTTGATCTTGCCAAGACTGGTAGAATCTACCCTTCATCGCAGCCCTCTCATATACCCCTTTCTCTCCTCTGATACTGCCCTCAGTCTGGCATAGGAACTCATCCCATCATGGTTGTACTCTTGCATTATTTTGCTGGTTTCTCCGCATCACACGAGGCTTTTTTACTCTAGTACATCCTCCACTCAGCTATAAAAGTGATCTTTGTAAACATCAGGTCTGACCGTGCCACTCCTCTACTCATCAAACACCAGTGGTTGCCTGTCACCTCCGGGTTCAAATATAAAGTCTTTTATTTGGCATTCAAAGTTCTTCATAACTTACACCCATCCCAGATTTCGATTCTTCTTACATCTTTTACTTCACCATGTTCTCTGCAGATCAGTGACATTGATCTCCTTGCTGGTCAGTTAACACAACACACCATCTCCTGATTTTGGACATTTTCACTGGTTATGCCTCACGACTAGAATAGTCTTCCTCCTGATCTCTGCCTCCTGGCTTCTTAAATCCAGTTTTCTGTAGGAAGCCTTTCCTCCTCTGTTTTAATTCTAGTAGCTTCCCTCTTTTCATGATTTACAATTTATCTCTATATAGCTTATTCACACAAAATTATTTGCATGTTGTCTCCCGTATTAAAATGTGAGGTCTTCAAGAGCAGACACTATCTGGTGCCTTTCTTTGTTTCCATAGCACTTAGAGTAGTGCCTGGCACAGAAAAAGTTCAAACAAATGTTTACTGACAGACTCATCGACACAGTCAGAAATATGCTGGTGACTGTTTAACAACCAGGAGAAAATGTATTTATGAAATGTTTTAAAATTTATTCTGCATTATTGACATTTTCTTTGTCACTATCTAATATCTAGACAGTAAAAAATAAGGCCCTAATTTGCAGCATTTGATAATTTCCGAGATATAAATTCTCAGGAGTTATTTTGAGCAGGCTCTTGTACATCCCTGGGTTCAAGAGTCTTTCCTACAGCCATTCATGTCCCCTTTTTACTTATTCTTAAGTATTTTCAAGGCACACAAGTTTTTTTATTCCAGAGTGATCTCTGTATTGAATCTTATGTTTAACATAACAACTTTTTCTTTAACTTTATCTAAGGTGATTTTATATATCCTTCATTTCTCAGTTAGTGAAATTTTAGTCTGAATTTAATTTAGTCACTTGAAGAGAACAGAAAGCAGAGTGCCATCTTTTGTTGTTCATTCACATCCAATTCAGTGCATCTTAGCCTGGGAAAAATAGAGATAACAATGGGTTCATAGTTTATTTGAACGATACTCTAGACTAGAAACAAACCTTGTATGATAATAAGAACCAAAACACTTTTTTCCTATGATTTTTATAGTATCTGATAAATTTAAGAGCTATGAGAGTTCATTATTCTTCAGGAAAAAAAATTATCTAAAAAGCTGAAAGTGTAGATGATCCAATGACCCAATTTAGCTACTTGTAACCTCCAGAACACACAAATGAGAATAGAAAGGTGCTAAAAAAATGTTTAAGTGAGAATTAATATTAAGCCATCTTTTGCACTTATTAGCATTGTTGTGAATCAGCTATAGAGTCACATCCATAGAAATGCTTCCAAAGAAATCTATTATTATGTTCATCAACTTTCCTTATCTTTACAAATGTTGGTTTAAAAAAAGTTCATCTTTCCAAAGGAAAATTAATTCATTAGCAGTGTATTTTGTATGTTGCATCTAAATAACAATAATCCTTTAATATCTTAACAGTTTAAAATTTTTAAAAATATAGGTATGAAAATTTAGAGAAGTATAGTATGATAGAAAAAGTTCAGAAAACTTGGAGTCTTGTCCTTAAGACATATCTTATTTCATCCAGATCTGAATTTTCTACTTTTTAAAAAATAGTTTTAAATAATTTAAGTAATTAACTTAAAAATTAAACAATTAATTAAGTAATTAAAAATAATTTGACAAAGATGTTCACCAGGACAGAACTGAAGACAGAATCTTGTGACGTTCTATAGAGACTGTACTCCAGGTTCATATCATTCCACATATTAACACTTCAGGAGGAAGGCAGTATGATGTAGTGGTAAGATTCACAAGGTTTGGAGTTAACAGACCTGGGTCTGAATCCTGAGTGGATCTTTGAATAACTTATATTTAGACTTTGGGTAAGTTAACAGTGTGAGCCCCAGTTACACATGTTGACAATCACAATCCTATGCCAGGAGTGTTTATAAGAAAGTTACATAATTTAAAAAAAATGTGCTTCAATCACAACTGATTAGTACTTTTATAAATTTGGTCAGTGATTAGAAATCCTCATAACTACACTACCATTCAGCACACATTTCTTCATCTAATTCAGAGACCCAACATTCAGTTCAGTCTGGTGAATAAGTATTCAAAAAGTACCCACTGTGTTCCAGAAGCTGCATTAGATACTGGTGATATAAAGACAAAAATGAAGCAGTTCCTACCTTGGATAAGATTTTATTATAATAGGGGAGTTAATGTGTTCATATATCTACATTTATGAGATACCTTTTAAATAAAAATGAAATAACCTTAGAGGGAGTGAAAATCATATCTGGGGAGGACTAAAAAGTCTGCTGCAAGAAGGCAGTGCTTGACCTGAGTCTAAGAGGAAACAAGGGATTCCAGGAAGCAGAGGTGAAGGGGAAGATCATTCTATGCAAGTAGGATAGCCAGTGCAAAGGGATAGATATGGGAAGTCACCAGGGGAGTGAAGCAAGGTTGTATGCTTATTTCCATGCTTTTTAGAATGGATGTTTTTCAGTGAGTTAGACACCTCCAACAATACTAAAAATGTCATCAAGGTCAGCTATCACACTGATGGTAAATTATGTAACTTGAAAAGACTACAAGCCTAGACTAAAAGAGAATGAGAGTTGGTGCCTGGTATTTTTGTTTGCAGAAGATTGTCTACTTATTGCAACCTTTGAAGCCGAGATGCAACAAAGTATAGATTAATTATCTCTGCTGTTGGTGCTAATTTTGACCTAATAATTAACACCAACAAAACGTAAGATCTTCACCAGCCACCTCTATATATGGAACCATCTAGTTAGAGCAAATGTAGAAATTTTGAATACTGTGGATAAGTTCAGTTACATTGTCATTATACTTTTCAGAAATGTCCATATAGATGATGAGGTCAATGCACACATTGTCAGAGCTAACTCAGTATTTGGGAAATTGTAGGAAAAAAGAGGTATTAGGTTACCTGCCTGCCAGACTGAGGTCTGCAGAGCCATTGTGCTGACCTCATTGTTGTATGCCTATGAAACTAGACAATATACCAGTGCCAGGCCAGGAAACCGAATTGCTTCTATTTGAATTATCTTAGGAAGATTTTGAAGATCACCTGACAAGATAAGGTACTGGACATTGAAGTCCTTTCTTGAGCTAAAATGCCAGGCTTTCACACTCTATTGCAGAAAGTACAAAATACAGGCAATACTAGAGCCAATCATGCTAAATGTGTTTGTACCAAAACAGTAGTTCAGAAGAGAGGCAATGAGATCAAGAAGTAGGATTGTTCATGAGGTTTTATTCTGATAGAGAATTTAGCAACTAATTGGATTATTGAGAGTGAAGTCTGTGGGATGACAGCAAGGTTGCAAACAGGTGACTAGAAGGGTGGTCAGCGTATACAGACAAAGAAATATAAACATGCACAAAATAAATATAATTTAATTTCAGGGAATTAGGAGTTCATTTAAAATATCTCTTGATAAATCTAAGTACACTATGTCTATAAAATTTCCCTCAAATATAGTTAATATATATCAATCAAATGGGAAAATGATAGAAGGCAAGTTGTCTAAATAAGGTATCAGGGCTCCTAGACCTATTACACAGGTATGCTTAAGAGTATAAAGAATTTCTCAGGTGTTATCAAAGCTATAGTTTCCACTGGCACTGGTGGCTTTGATTTATCTCAGTTAAAACTTTCATTATTCTCATTGCCCAAGACCTCTAGAAGTTCAGGATTTACACCTAGGGACCACAAACACAGTGTCAGTTATATTCTGGGCTTTTTAACTTACATGATGGACTTCAACACCATTCATTGTTTGACTGAACCTTATTGAGACTGAAAGAAAAGATGACGTTCAGTTCAACTTGCTTGTGTATCTTGAGGAAAGGGGAAAGCGTGGAAGAGAGGAAGAACTGTAGCTTCTTTTGAGGCTAGTTATTAAGAACAGTGCCTGAGAGAGACATGTGGCTTCTGGCAGGGAGCAAGAAAGGGAATGAAATTGCCAATGGGACCACTTTTAGAGAGCTAATGTCCTATGTGTGTCCTTATCTTTAAGGTCTGTATGGCAGTACTTGTAGTCTATTTAGATCGGAGATGCTACAGCTTGTTCTAAAGTTCCTCCAGAGAGCTTGAGGCCAGATTGAACCTTCCACATGTTAAGCTTTATGCTCTGTTTGAGGGTCATTGAAGATACATATCCATTTTTGAAAGAGAATTTGAAATTTGAACTTTAAAGACACTATCTTTTAATTCCTTTCTCAATACATTTTCAACCAACCCCTACTGTGTTGATAGGTGCTGAATGAAGGTCATATTATGGCAACTGAAAATTAAGGTGAACTGAAAATTAAGGCACCAGAAACCTTGTACCAACAGTCAGTCAAGGGAGGGAGAGGCTACATTCCACCCCCATACGCATGCTTCTCTAATCAGGTGCCAAAATGAGGTTTCACCCACCTCTTTTTCCTTCCCTCAAGGTCAGTCAGTTCTTCGGTATGTTCAGTACAATGAACCAGGCTATAAACACAAGGTAAGTCCTACTTTTTTCAGTTTTGATGTGATGACTGCAAGCATCTCCATTGTCTGGACAAGGTTAATGACCTTCTATAAATGAATGACAGCACCTGGTGCCTTCTCACCCCCAAAGTTCAACTGCCTCATGGCAGTTGTAACACTGGGTGGTATTGGATTTAACTTGAAAAAGCCTTGATATTGTCAGAGAAAAAGTCCTTTCAGCTTGCCTAAAAAGATTACTGTTTTTTTTTTAAAGAAAAAAGGATGTTAGAAAGTTATGCAAACAGCCCTAATTGAGATACTTACTTTTTAGGTTTTTAAGGCCTCTGAAATTATGGATAATTTGCTAAATGTGCATCTAGCCAAATTTCAATATTATTATAATTACCATTTTAAACAAAATATTTTTAAAAGTCCTTTACAATAAGCTCTTCATGGAGCTTCAGGAGAAGAATGCTGTTTTGGATAGGATTTTTTTTCTAACCCATTTTCATTTTTTTATTGTGGGTTTTTATTTCAGAAACCTCCAGTAGCTCCTTTGTTTTTTGTCTCTTACCTTTAACCTCTGGTTTTCAAGGGCCTCTTCAATTTTTGAGCAGTAGCAACAGCAGCACAAGTAACAACAACAGGGAGATTTTGCCTGGGCAGCAATGAGAAGCATTTCTATAATGAAAGAGATAATTGTGGCTCCCTGCCTCTGCGATAATTGAAAATCGAGGATAGAGTCTATTCCATTTAACTTTATTGCCTGAGTTCAAACCACTGTACAGGAGGGAAAGCAACACTAGAGTAATTCCTCTAATGTCGCTTTCCTGTCCATACACCAGTTTGAAACCCAGCATTAAAGTTAAGCAGAAGAGGCAATTAGATTTATTCAATTACAGCTGTGTGAAAGAAGCATAATTATCCGTTTCATTATTGGAAATGCTCTGCTTGCCAAATATTTTCCTTGCTAGCCTGGCTACCAGATTCCCTCCATCAGACTAGAAAACTGATAACACTTCAATAGTATGGTCCAGCTTATTCATCTTGAATTACAACAGAAAACCTGTTACAGATGCAGTCATTGTTATATCCACATTAATGTGACATGTGTTCTAAACGCTACTGACATAACTTTTAGGTGAATGTCATGTGATTGGGCCTTTTCTGTTAGCTAGACTAAGTTTAAAATGTTCAATGCCACCACTGATGTGACAGTCTACTCTTGGGATGAGAATTGGAAGCAAGCTCAGCTTGTTTAATTCAGATAAACAATGCCAGCCAGGGTCTGTTCTCACATCTGGTAGACTCTGGGGATACCAGGAGGGGGAAAAGCTGGGCATCTGAGACAGCAGAGGCATATGGTTGCTCTTAGCTGGTGGTAATCTTTTGGACATTTACGAAATGTTCAAAAGTAAGCTGGAAGCTGGTGGAAGAGGTTATGGCCATCAGAACTAGCTCAGGGGTTCGGAAATCAGTGTGTGAGTCTAGAGAACCATGATTTTGTTGGGTGTGTGAGAGGAGACAGAGAGACAAAGGCAGAGACACAGAAAGAGAGACACAGAGGAAAGACCGAAATTATTTTTAGCAAGCATGAGAGTTAAGGAAGCTTGGGAAGCATGGCAATTGGTAAACAAGAATGGTCTTTCATTTAGGAAGAGTAACCAGGGAGAAGATAGCTAGGGGAATGTCTTTGAACTCTGAACCCTGATAGATCTAGGCAATATTTGGCCTTATGTGTATCTATGTGGGTCTTCGCATCCTCCAATTTTTTTAGGTTGTTCTAAATCTTTGTTTGTAGTTAACTGTCTAGGAAGATAGATGCAATTCTGTCTGTAAATGAAGGAGTCAGAACCATGGCCAAGCAGGTGGCAGATGCAATGATATTGTCCCCTGGTCTTGGTCTGGTATCTCTGTGTAGTTTTTTTCTGCTGAAGCATCTATGTGGAAGAAGGTATTGATTTTGGGGGAAAAAACAAACAAACTTAGAAACCACCCCCCCCCCAAAGCCTTTCATAGTTATTATACAAGTAAGTATCACCTGGTTTAAAGTATATCTTTTAGAGACTAAAATTTGAAGGCTATAACATGTTCAAAATAAATTAGAGTGAGTCCATCAGCCAAAGGGCTAAGCTCTGGTTCCAGGAAAAGAGTTCAGAGAAAAGAAAAACCCTTAGGGAATGACCCTACTCTTTTTTCTAAAGAGATTGGCACTAGGGGCCAGGAATCTCCTGCTGGGGAGATGAAAATTTTATTAATAGGCAAGGCTTTGAGGGAACAACATGGGGAAGACTCTGCTGGTTCAAGGGAAAGAATTTTCTTCCCTTTCCTAAAAGAGCAAGGGATATCCTACATAGGTACTTTAAACTAAAAGAGCATGGCAGCCCTGATGCTCAAAATTTACACTGGGTCAGAAGCAGAAAGAAGTGGAGATTGTAGCTATGCAGTGTTTCAGTAGGGACAAGTTCAACTGAACCGTGGCTCATAGCAGTCCGATAGAAGAGCAGTTGGCCCCATACAGCAGAGCTATCATCCTGGGGAGATTCGCAGAGCAACATGCATCAGAAAATGAGACCAGTGAAGAACAGGCCTGTCTAGTGGAGGTTATTAGTTATTATGGTGTCATTGGAGTACCAGGGTGGCATCACTAGAAGACTTCATCACTGGAAAGCATCCAGTTTGAATATTTGGAGTCAGAGATGACCTTGGATGTGCATGCTTAATTAAACATGTCACTTAAGTGAGCACTCCTCCATGCATAATCCCTATGTGTCTCAACTCTCTTCGATGATCCTGTTTGTGTTCTAGGGAGAATGTGTCCCAGGGTTAGGCGTAGTTAAATTATTGCTGCTTTTTTTTTTTACTGTGCCCTTTCAGTAAATGCCTTTGCTTTGAACTAATTATGTTCTTATTTTTACTGTTAAGCAAAAACACATAATAATAATAATAATAATAATAGCTAGTATTTTAAGGTTTGAACTTTAAGTACCATAATAGCATTTTAAGGGTTGCAACGCACTTTATTTTAACTCATTTGTTGTCCTGTGTGGGGATTCATGATCTATAGATCCACAGAGCACTTTTTTACCTGAGGTAACCATCTCTTAGGGCAGCTCTTCTTAAACTGTGCATAGCCACCCTATATGGGTTCACAAACAAATTGGCAATGGTAAAAGGTGTCTGAATGTGCAATGATTAAAAATCAAACACATAGAGAATCTGAGGTGTTTCTGGCAGTGCTTGCCCATGTTGCATTGCACAACTTCACTGCAGCCTTGGTTCTGAACACAAAAGCTTGGCATTTTGTACTGTGCATGCTCTCAGGCCATGTAAGACCAACAAATAATACTGAAATGTGAAAAGGGATAGGGAGTGGAAAAAGTTTGAGAAGCCCTGTTCTAGGGAACCTGCCTTTAAATTCCAGGGTGGGAGGGAGATTGTCCCCAAGTGTTACATGAATATGCTATTTAAAGGAGGAAATCTACTCATTCTACCAAATTCAAAGTAGCAGGTAACCTAATTATTACTGATTTTTACTGTTTAAATTATCCAAAGAGTCAACTGGTTATTTGTTTTAGTGCCAGCAGACATGGGTTACGTTTTTTGAAAGGGGTGGTGAAAATGGGAGAGAAAAGTCTGTTTTCTCTAAAGCTCAGTATCTTAAATTATTTTTCTATCTTAAGATTATTCTTCTAGTGACTAGAAAAAAATGCTTCAGTTAATTAGAATTGACATGGAGTTCATTTCAGGGCAGCAGCCACAATAAAAGAGGAACAGGAAGAAGCATCTCATCCCCAAAAGATAAGTTGGTGTACACATGGACACTTCACATGATGTCTGGACTCTCTCCAGTCACAGTTCCCGATATCAGGTCCGGGGAAATCTGCTCAACACTTATATAACTGTAATCCTTGGTCAAGTACCAAATACCATCCAGCATCATCATGTGCATGCGTGTGGATACACACTTTCTCTGTCTGTCTCTGTCTCTCTCTGTCTCTCTGTCTCTCTCTCTCTGTCTCTGTCTCTCTGTCTCTCTCTCTGTCTCTCTGTCTCTCTCTCTCACACAGACACACACACACACACACACACACACACACACTTTTCTAACCCCACCATGCTGTTTTCCTAACCCATCAGAGAACATATGACTTGCAGGACACAGCAATGTTATAGAAAGAGAAAAGTCCCAAGAATAATTTTTTCTTACCTATTTCAGTATTCTTCCTTAAATTTTAATACAGGGATAAAGTACTATCTTAACTCATCAGATGGCATATTTTTATTTTATTTTTGTGATTTGTGCATCCCTAGCAGTGACAGCAGGCTGAATGTGATGATAGGAGTATAGGTATTTGAGTGTGAAGATAAAGTGAAATATATCACAGCTTCAAGACACTGTGCATATCAAAGTGATGGGCATAAAAATATTGATTTTAAACTATGATTCAGCCAAGACAGTGAAATTAAAAATCACAGAACTGTAGTTAGTGTCAGCGAATTCTCATCAAGTGTTAAATGGCAAGGAGTAAGAAGACAGCAACAATTTCACACTTTAACAGGAACAGAAGTTTAATTTTTAAACTTTTCTGTTGTAAAAGACCTTGCCATTTAGCTAATGAGTTTTATTCCTTTGCTCTGAAGATCATGGCCTGAAATTGTAAGAAGTCATTGATTGAAATTGGGGTGTTTGAAGAAAATTTAAATTTTTCTTATTGACCTGACAAATTTGGTTAATTTACCATGGACAGTTAATAAATAGCAACCTGTGATTTCATTTGATCCTCAAAAGAGCTCTGTGAGCCAAGGACAATGAGTGTTATTCTTACTTTAGAGATGACAAACTAATAGGAGGAGGATTAAAAACCTAACCTTTGGTGACCTAGTTATTGTGTCAGAGGAAGAATTAAAATCAAGGTCTTCCAGGTTCCAAGTTCATCCCTCTAGGGACTAAGGATAGATATCTCAAGGTAATAAACTGAATGTAGGCTCTTCTTCAGACTGACACATTTTTTTGTCTTTGTATCTTCATTGAATAATACAAGGGCTGGAGATGTATGTTGTACTGGCACTTAGTAAATGCTTTTGAACGAACCATGAGTGACTTGTTTTGGCATTAGGCAGTTTGTGAACCCGAACTGTATTAGATGGTGTAGGAAATGCAGACAGACTTTCCTTTTTAATTGCTCTGCAGTAGATTTTCCCAATATTGTAATAGTCAGGCCTATATCCATTGAGGCCCCAGCTATAAACAGAATGTAGAAGAATCAGTAACTAATTCTACCATATAAATTATGATTGGCTCTGCATCTGCATTTCCCTTTATAACCTGATGAACTGTGCATAGATGGATACGTAGATAGAAGACTGATAGATCCATAGTTAGATGATAGAGATGTGGGTGTAATGATGTCTAAAAAGTCTTAGTGTTGGGGCGGCTAGGTGGAGCAGTGAATAGAGCACCTGCCCTGGAGTCAGCAGGACCTGAGTTCAAATCTAACCTCTTAACACAAAAACTAGCTGTGTGATCTTGGGCAAGTCACTTAATCCCAGTTGCCCTCCAAAAAGCAAAAAAAAAAAAAAAAAAGCCTTCGTGTATTAGCATGAGTGTATGACTATAAGATAAAACTAAGAATATATTTAAAACGATAAGAGTAAGTCAATGCAATTTTAAACTTTAAACACATATAATTATGACTAGATATAATTATGTATATGTAGATACATATAGTTATTGTGTATATTTCCGTTTATGTACACTAAACATACTATATATGTAGATGTAGCATATATGTATACACATGTATTATGCATGTATAAAATACACATGATATGTTTTATGCCTCAGTCTTTCCAGCTGTGTTATAAATGCTAAGGCTAAGGTCATTGTCATATCACTCTGGCCTGTTCATTGGCAGTACAGGCAGATGTTCCTTTATATGAATTTGTATTATGCAAATTCAACTTCACATAAAGAATTCTGGAAGAAAACTGAATTCATAAAAAGAACAAAAACGAAACTCTTATGTTTACTGCGTGTATTGTACTCTCTTTCCACTCTTGCCCCTCAGTAGGTGCTCCGCAGCCTTGCCCCCGTCAAAGAATCCAACAATAACCCCAAAAAACCCCCCTCCAAATGAAAGCACAAAAATGGAGGATGGTGCTGCATTTTGCCCCCTCCCTACCATTCTTTCTCTCTCTTCATTCTGACCAGACCCTTTTGTTGCTTCTCCCTTCACTGGGTCTCCTTCCTCCTCTCTTCCTCTTACCTGTCCCTGGGCAATTTTGCGTTATGGTAGAAATCACTTTAGTGAGGTTTCCACTTAACTAAAGCAAGAACTATTTGTATAAATATATTTGAAGATGATGCTAACCTTAAAAGGGAACTTATCATAGAAGGCAGTAATCAGTGTCTAATATGTCCAGTGAGACATTCAGATAATAAATACCATAGGATTTCAAGATGGGGGCAATCATTATAGGTTGTGATGATCAAGAAAGGCTCTGTGGAGGAAGTAGGAGTCGAGCATTAAAGTATATTATTCACTGGAAAGAAGAGAGGATTTGGCTGGGATGTGTGTTGTGACATAAATAAACCACTCTTATTGACTATTTGAATAGCCTTTTAGTTGTTTTCCCTGCCTTAGGTATTCCTCTTCCAACCTTCTTCCACACAGTATTTTCCCAAGTGTAGGTCAAACGATATCAACTTTATCCTTCACCCCCTTGCCGCACCCCCAAACCTGTAACTCACCATGCCGAAACATCTCCTGTGACTCCCTTTTTCCTCTAGGATCAAATGCTGTTTTTTAAAGTCCTTTACAATGTGGTCCTTGTTTCCTTCTTAGCATTCTGACACTTTATTCCCCTATTATCATTATCCTGCTCATCCTCCATCCTTGTAGTCCATTCTCTGTCTAATGCATATCTTCTAGGGACCTCTATGGAAGAGCTTAATATCTACTTGCATTATAAATATAATTATATAATGTATAATAATTTATTTTATAAATATATACACACATATATGTCTTTATATCTATGTATCTATAGCTATATTTATATATTATTCATGCACACTTTTCTTTCAGTACCTTTCCTGACTTTTTAGACTTTCACATTTTGCTCCTATGCTGTGTACCTTGAGTATAGGGAGTGCACTTTGCTTGTATTTGTATTCCCAGTGATAAATGCAGCATCCGGCATATGATAAGTGCTTCTTGGCTGATTTTCTTTTTGGAGTATAGCCTTTGTGAAAATAAATAATGTGGTATAAGACTAGAAGGGAAGTTGGCTCTATCATGTGTCACATCTTGAGTAGCAAGATAAGGAGACTGGACTTTAGTTGGTAGATAGTGAAGAGGCTCTTGATTAGGGAAATGATAGTAGTATTTTAAAAATTAATGATGAAAGTACTGTTTTAAAATAATATGATATGGACTTTAAAAAAACTATCCCTAATATACATGTAGTAAGCCATAAATGACAAGTGAAAGTGTAACTGTAAAAATGTGTTCCCATTACCCATTCTATGTTCATGAGATTGGTGTTCTATAGAGAAATGGAAAAATAAGGCCAATGATGAGATATTTACATTTCTAAGTGAAAGTATAGTTTTTTTTATCCTGCTGTCACAGGAAAATGGTTAGAAGTAGGCAGGGTGCTATTATTAGAATTTAATATCCCAAAAGGAATATACTTTTAAATTATTATTTTAAAAATCAAATACATATTTAATTAATGATGTGTCATTTTGAAAATATCAGGGGAGACAAAGTAATACCATGTGTCTAGCAATTTTGAAGTGACAGATCTGGGCTATCTATATAAACATCTATGGGGGAGAAGAAAAAGCTATGAAAATTTAACTTTTTAAATGACAAAGACCTTGCTGTCTTATTATTCTTTGCCTGGTACAGTGTAAATGTTAAACATGTTGTAAATACGATGCTTTTATCTCTTTATTTGACTGAATTTTTCAAGATACCCCCCGTTTCACTGTCTTAGTGGTCCCAGAAAACTTTGGTCTATATTTGATTATGTGACATTTTGGGTATCTTTTCTGTTGTTCTCAGTGGGGCTCTCAAAATACCTACAAAGTTTATGGGGATCATGTCTCTGGGTCACATCAGAAATGTAGCCTAGACTAAGTTAAGAAGGACCTATCATCACAGACACATTTTATACTGTGATAGAAAACCCCACAGCTCCTTTGGATCCATTATCTTTCAAAATTGCTAGAGGATTATTTTTTTTAGAAGCTCCCACAGGGGTCAGACTGTAACAATTGGCCATTAGCTCCATTCTTCTTACTTCATATTTCATGGTGTTTTACCCCTATAACATCATAATGCAGCATAGGCTGTCCTTTCTATGGGGATAACTCACTGCTTTTGGTCTCCTGCCCTTGATTTAGGTGCTTACAATATTCACCTTTTTTATTCTCTCACCTTTCTCCCTTGGGAAAGGTTGTCATAACCTCCCTGTATATCTTTGATGCATGTCCCTAAACAAGAAGGGAATCTAGGTATACTTTATTAACTCCAGCTGGTCAGTCTCTGGCCTGTATGTCTTTATTTTGGTCTACAATACACAAATTTCTTATACCTCATATACATCTCATCTCCTGCCAGGATTATATAAACCTTGGTCTATTAACCTCAACTCAGTGTGCCATATCCCAAAAGCAAATAATGTGGATTTACTTCATTAAGATAGGGAAGAAAGATTTTTGAAAACCCCAGATGCTTTCCTGAGCAATGTTAATTTTTTGGGGTAGCCATATTTATTCTTGACCATGAAAAGAGTCATGATTCTGCCTTTTATAAAGGACAGAAAATGCTACTTACACATGGATTTCCTTGAGAAGTGGATTTGAGTGATTTTAATGGGAATGGGAAGAAGTAAGCAAAATAGCTGGAGATTTAACAATAGGCTGTGAAGCCTGGGGCCTCTATGGCAGAATTAGGTGTAGTAATTCACTGACTGAAGTTTCATTCCCCAAAGCAAGAAACTCTGGGGCTTTGTGACTTTTGCTTTCAGGAGATAAGTGTCTTCTTCTAAAGACATTTGTAGATGAAAGGAGCAATTTCATTTTCTTTTCTCCCTTTTTTCTCTTCTTTCCCCTGTCCTTCCTAGGCATAAACATAGACTAACTGCACTATCCTATATGTATGTGCAAGGTCATTTGTTCTCTTCTTCTTACAGAGGATAGAAGTTGCGTTCAATACATTTGTAACATAGTTCCAGTGATTCAATAAAATCATCCATTGAGCTCACACTGAAGAGGTCAGTCTCTTAACTGATTCCCTCCAGGGCAAATAATATTTCTAGGGGCTATAAACGGTGTTTCCCCTTTATACCACTTTCCACAAAGAGTTCACATTAAATTATCCAATTTTATCCATGTTATGCTATGAAGTAGAGCTGTTGCTGAGAACATTTATAGGTCATTGCAGAACACCACAGGTGTTAGTATCTGTCAGAGAGCAGCCATTTTCTACCTATGACCAACAGCCCTGGTAGAAGTGCAAATCATCTGACATTTGACTAACAGACAAGCCTTTAGATGTTGAGAAAAGAAGTTAATGTGAAGGTCAAAAGTTTTATGGAGGATGTAATTACACATCGCATAATTCTGCTTGATGATATAACAGAAGTTAGACAAAGAATAAAGTCTTGCCTTTTCATTCTGTCTTGTAGTCATCATAGCAAAGCGTGATTAAGGCTTCACAGCTTGTAAAGTCAGTAAAACATTTCTTACATATTATACAGCATTTTAGGATAGACTGTTTTTAGGCCTTGTTTTATGAGCACTTGGGTTGCTACTAAGGAAGCATTTTAAGAATAATGTTTCCAAATTGGAGAAATTGCCATACATGACAAATAGAATAGATTTTCCCTGTGGTCAGAGAGTATCCTAAAATTGTTAACTTGATTTCAGAAAGAAACTGAAATGGAAAGCATATTTTCAGTAAATTTAAAATAAAGTAGATTACTGGAATGAACCCCTTAGACTGGATTGCTAATATTCTCATTCCTGGATTTGAAGAATGCTGAAAACAGTATCATATAAAGAAAAACTTGGATAATATTTCTTTCCTTATTCATTTAATATTCTAGGGGTTAAATACCCTCGTTTGAATGTGCAAGGTTGATATTTTTTCCCTAATGATTAGTTATTTAGCAATGATTGTTAAAAGAGCCCGAGATACTTTCGTAAAAAGGGTGGTCTGACATATTGTCATTTAAATTACCCAGATTTCCTCAGTGCATGTGAATCTGCAGGTTTCTTATTAGCCTTTCTCATGAACTCCTTCACCTCCATTTGGTCTTTACTTATACATGCAAGTATTTTACTGGATTGGTCGATGGTTCTGCCATCTCTATGTGTGTAAATGAAAATGATGTGTAAGGCCAGCCTGGAACGAAATAAAAGATCAAGGGAAGTTCCCATTAGTGTTCATATCTATCCTCTATGTACCCTCCCCCCTTCCCCTTTCATAATATCTCTTCTTTCTCTTGATTCTTCTTTCTGTATTTCTATGAAATCCAATTCATTTTATATAGTATTTTACTATTTCCAAAGCACTATCCTCACATCAGCTCTGTAATGTAGGCAGTGCAAGAGTTATTATATCCATTTTACAGGTGAAGAAATTGAATATTAAAGAATTGAAGTGATCATGCTAGGGTTACATAAATATTAACTATATATACTAGTATTCAAATGTACATTTCTCTTGATTTCTCATCTGTTTCGCTTTTAATTTATCATGGCACATTTCTAAGAAGGAGGGTGGTGATACATTTTTAAAGGGAAATAAATATAATGACTGCTGACATTGAAATGTTGACAGTGAGTAGAACCTGAAGTCAATGGAATAAATCCCAGATTGTAGAATTTTAGGTGTATCCCTGGCCCACGATTCCCCAGCAGTCTGGATTTATGTGGATTTTGATTTGTTGCCTCAACTGTAATTATGCAAAGGAAATCTCTCAATACAGTATCCCAAAAGTCTTATTCATGTATTTCTTAGGTTTAGGTTTTGGAAAACGTAGGCAAAAGGCATCTTTAGCTCCCACAAGATTTTTCAAGAAAGCATATGTAAATTAGGTATATGACACCTTTTGTTTTGCCCTATGAAAGGTCACAAAAAACATTAAAACACCAATAAACAGATATAGAAAAATTCATAAAGCATGTATCCCATAAGTTCCTCCTGGAAGACAACTAAAATTGGGTGGCTCTTAAAGCATCCTTTTGACAATTTGTTGATTCCACTCCTAAAAAACTATACATTCCCATCAAAACTTAGTACTACACTCTTATTAGGTTCTCTAGAAGGTATGTTGGAAGCTGCTGCTGAGGAATCAAATCACTTTCTATTGCTAATTCATTAAAAAAAATCATTACCTTTGCTTTTTAAGTAGAATCCTATATGAAAATTATGTAGATGATATTTTTTTTTCCTTCCATCCCTGGCCTGACTTTCTGGACTTCAAAACCATGCTCTGACACCAGCTATATTCCTCCTCTCCCTAACCCCCTACTTTTCAGCTCACTTTCATGTGGTGTTTTATCCCTTTAGAATATAAACTCCTCAAAGGCAGGAACTATCTTTATTTTTTGTTATATTTGTTTATTTCCTTCTAAGAACATACAGCATAAAGAAATCTTTTTCTCTCTAGAAGGTTCAATAACCTAACTCTGGAACTTAGGAAACTATTAAAGTTGGGATTATATTCAAGGTAAATCCCAAGCTGCTGCTATGCCAAAAAAAAATCTCACAAGTCTATTTAGAAATTCAGAGTTTTGAATGATGGAATTCAAAATTCCCTCTCCTCCAAGAAGGATAGTTAATGAAAATTATCCAAGAACTATTGTCTTTGGCCTTGTGCAGCCACCTGCTTATCTCTGCCATATTCTTCTGTTTTAAGTTACCTTCAGTTGTTCTGAGGGCAAGAAACTACATGGGCACAGGTTTACTTCCTACCACTCCCAACCCCCAATCCATAACACAGGTGTATTCTGATTCTAATAGCTTCTTTGAGTCTGCAGGTGAGTGAGAGATTAATCCTTTAGCTTGTTTTTATATAACATGGACAAGAGTGACTTTTCTATTGAGTTTGCCATCCTAAGTTTTAATAAATTATAATAAATCAGCGCCTGTCTCTGAAACACCATCAGTTTGACACTAATGGGTATGCCAACAGTACATGGGGGTATACCTTTCATTAGTAATCTCCAAAGCTCCACATTCTATGAGCTTGAAATTGATCTTGGACTACCTGGAGGTGATTCTTTGATGATAGTGGACTTATTTGTACCCCTGAAATCATTAATATTATGCATCTGCCTATTCTTGTTATTCGTTTACATAAATAACATGTGAGAACTAGAGCAAGATTATCTTTTCTTTTTGCTTTTTTTTTTGGAGGGCAGTTGGGGTTAAGTGACTTGCCCAAGGTCACACAGCTAGTTTTTGTGTTTAGTGTCTGAAGCCGGATTTGAACTCAGGTACTCCTGACTCCAGGGCTGGTGCTCTACTCACTGTGCCACCTAGCCGCCCCTGATTATCTTAATTTCATGGACGAAGTGATCTTAGTTTTTTTTTTTCTGGTTCTGAGGGGAAGAGGCAATAAGAAAGTGCCTATATATAAGGTACTAACTATTAAAAAATATAAGTAGATCGATTTGGAATCATTTTACTGTCATACTTCTCTTGTCTGTACTGCTTTAAAAAATGAGGCCTTGTAATTTCTAGATAAGTTTCAAATAATTATTTCAGCTGTTCCCTACATGTCTACAAATATCTTAACCTTGAGGGTAAGTATGGCTGGGTGCAGAGAGCACTGTCACAGAAACTTACCATAAATTATATAATTTAATTATAATAGCATAAATAATATTATATAATTTAATTATAATGTAAATAATTATGTTAATGAATTATATAGTCTAATTAAAGTCCTGTTATTATGTAAACTATTGATTATTGTGACTACTCCATCTGGACATTATCAGTCCTCCGTAAGATGTAGGATTAGAACCCTGATGCCTAGAGAGATCATATTTCTGGTGGTCCTCTGTACTTGCCAGATTGTTTCTAGGATAGTATATTTAGTTCTTAGCACCAAATTTCAAGGGCATTGAAAAGCTCAAGTGTGTCCACTAGAGAGTCATCAAAGTATTGGAAGGCTTTGGCTCATGCTGTATCAGGATTTGTTAAAAATGAATGGCTCAACATGTAGAAAAGCTTCCCCCATATTAGTATTATGTAGAAGCAGAAGGGACTAGTTCTGGAGATAATAACTTCCCCTTACTTGAAGACTTCCAACAAATGCTGGATCACCCCTTGTCAGGTAGGCAGTAGAGGAGATTCTTATTCCTTTACATGTAGCTGTCCATGAGGTTCCTGAGATTAAATTTGACAAAAATTTATTAAACAACTACTGCAGTGTCATGTGACACTATGTTTATGTGATAAAAGGATATAGGACAAAAATGAAACAAGCTTTTTGTCTCTAAAGAGTAAACAGCAAATGCGCACAGATAGGCACATTTAGAATATTATTCTTGGAGAGGAGATAGCTTTTTGAAGTAGCAGGTTTTATGAACTTTCCCCTTCCCCCATCTCCAACTACAAATAAAGAATATTTTAAAGACACTCCTTGCCCAGTAAGTTACACATGGATTTTTCTAGTTGTATAAGCATAACCTAACGTCAGTCCCTGAGAGGTGACATTTTCAATTGTAAAGCGCAATGGCACTTTTTGAACATATCTGTTGTATTGAGTTTTATGTAATTTAAGGTGTATCAGCCCTTGTGACTGCTATAGCGTTCTGTTGATTTATATTAAACTAGAAATTCATTTATAAACTCCCATTTCTTTCTGAGACGAACTATTGTTTAGCTCTTCATTTTCCATTTTGAACTTTGAGAGCTGATTTTTGATCCCAAGTGTAAAATGTAACATTGATCCCAATTAAACTACATATTATTAGTTTGACCCAGTGATCTCTGTCTTGCCCTTTTACAGGTTCTAATTGTTTTAACTATACTTAAAATACTTGGAATGACATGGAAATTTGATAAACATAACATTTGTGTTTTTATCCAAATTTTGGCATGAAATGCTAAGCAGTACAGAGTCAAACATCGATCTCAGGGGTATTCCTTCCAAGTGGACATTGAACTATCAATAACTACTTGGTGATTTGTGTATACAGCTAATCCTGAATCAACATAACTCTGTAACTATCTGACTTTGTCAAAATTGTTTGCTAAATTCCAGGTAAATTACACCTTCAAAATTCCTCAGATGTGCTAGTCTAGAAACTCTGTCAAAAAAGAAAATGCAATTAGCATAGCATGATCTGATCTTAATAAAGCCAGATAGTCTCTTTGTAAGGACTGTTGCCTTTTAAAAAATATTCATTGACCATTATTCCTTTGATAAACTGTTCTAGAATCTTACCAAAAATCACCACATCTATCCTAGTTTTCAGACTCTAGTCTCTTAAAAAATCAGGACAATAATTGCCATTGTGGTATATTTCCTATTCTCTAGCATCTCTTAAGGGTCACTTAGGGTAGAGCAGCAATAATATCAACAAATAATTTCCCTAACTTGGGGTGTGGTTCAGCCTTTGTCAGTAACACTCATTGAAGGCAGATAGTATCTTGCATATCTATGCCCTCTTAACCATTTTTTGTTCTTCAGTTAAGGTTGCAGAGTTATTCATGGAACAAATTGTAAAAGGCATTATTTTTTAGATAGATTCTGGACTAGAGAGCTTTTGAAATGCCTTCCAACTGAGAGTTTGCTTCTATTTTGTCTATTTCTTTCTTTTTTCATATTATGCTATTTTATTTTTCCTCCATTTAATAGTATTTTTTTCCATTTACATGTAGAGATAGTTTTCAACATTTACTTTTATAAGATTTTGATTTCCAAATTTTTCTCCCTTCCCAATCCTCCCTGCCCCCAACAGCAAGGTTATGATATAAGTTATACATGTACAATCATATTATACATATTTCCACGTT
>CM053601.1:114507253-114534893 GCA_028646575.1 Pseudocheirus occidentalis | reverse complement strand
TGCCCTCCCCTCTGTCATCCCACCTCTCATCCCCATACTCCCTACTCTCCTGTGTGGCAAGATACCCAGTTTAGAGTTTATGTCATTCCTTCCCTAAGCCAAATTCAGTGAGAGTAAGGTTGACCCTTTCCCTTTTGCCTTCCTGTTCTTCCTCTCCATTGTAACAATTACCCCTAGCCTCTTCTATATAAGATGATTAACACCATTCTGTCTCTCCGTTTCTCCTCTCATTCTAATCCTCTCCCACCTCAGAATTTCACCTTTTAAAGTATCGTCCCTTCCTATTCAATTGATCTTGTGTCCTCTATGTACACATCTGTACACATACCCAGATATGTGTTCATATGCATATATAAACCCTCCTACATAGACATATATGTATATATATATATATATACACACATACCCATACATACACACATATACACATACACATTTGTATTACGTTCGCCTGTCCTCATACTGAGAAAAGTTTAATAAGTTACAATTAACGTTTTTCCATGTTGGTATGTATATAGTTCAACTTTGATAAGTTCCTTATGATTTCTTTTCCATGTTTACCTTCTCATGCTTCTTGTATTTGAGTGTCAGATTTTCTTTTCAGTTCTGCTTTTTTCAGCAAGAATGTTGTAAAGTCCTCCACCAGTTTTGCTGGGTAGGTGATTCTTTGTTTTAATCCCAGCTCCCTTGATCTCTGGAATATCATATTCCAGGCCATTCAGTCCCTCAGTGTAGAAGCTGCCAGATCCTGGATTATCCTAATTGTGTTTCCACAATATTCAAATTGCTTCCTTTTGGCAGCCTGTAATATTTTCTCCTTGATCTGTGGACTCTGGAACCTGGCTGTAACATTCCTAGTAGTTTTCTTCTGCGGATCTTTTTTATTTTGTCTCTTTCTAATGCATTTCAGCCATGTTTTTAAATATATTAAATATGTTAGAACTTTTCCATTTTTAAGTAGAAATTTTGTTTACTACTTTCTGTTTTTCTTTTGTATTAATCATTTCTAAAGTCTTAATGCTTCCAAATGAAAGCACTTTAAAAAAAATGAAATGAATTGTTACATTCAAGGACTTTCTGGTGTGTAGCATATTGGTGGTAACTTAAGTAAAACAAATATACTAATAGTCATACAGTCCTCAAAAATAGCATGCATTGTAAGTTGGAAATCAGAATTAAGTTACAGTCAACGAAATATGATGCATAGGGCCTTATGTTATGCTCTTGGTTGTGTTCTGTCCATCTCTGTAAATGACCAGGAATGTATTTAATGTCTTACTAGATAGTTTTACTGGGCATATTAGGTGGTATGGTGGGAACAGTGGTACAGTGTTTGGCCTGGAGTTAGGAAGATTCATCTTCCTAAATTCAAATCTGGCCTCAGACACTACTAACTGTGATTCTGGGCAAATAATTTAATCCTGTTTGCCTCAGTTTCCTTCTCAGTAAAATAAACTGGAGAAGGAAATGGCAAATAACTCCAGTATCTTTTCCCAAAAAACTCTAGATGGGATCACAAAGAATCAGACAAGACTGAACAATAACAACAAAGATAGTATACTACTAGTATAGGTTATTATGTAGTAGCTTATATGTACATATTATATTATTATATCCTTTATATTTATATAATGATTATTTTACCCTCTTCACTCTGATAGGATCTATATTGTTTTGCATATAGGGCAAAAATAATTCTAAAAAGAATTTCTGAATGATTAGAGATAGGAATGAAGATGAATTTAACTTTTCCACATAGAAACCATCCTTGCCAGAGAAATATAGCCAACTTGATTGACCGACCATCTTGGAGATAATGCAATCCATGAATAAAATTAACATTTGGTTCTGTAGATGTTCTTTGGCACCATTGTTCAGCTATCTACAGACTGTCTTAGCCACAATAAAAACTTCCCTTAGGGATGGTTTTATTTCTGTTCAGTTCATAAGGACGATGTCTCAGGTTCTATAGAGTGATGAAGCATGTGCTCAAATTATTGCAGGGTATTTGTCAGTAAGAAATACTGGTTCCAGTGACTGGTAATTCTGCCAGGTATTCTCTGAGGTAATTAATCATCACCACTTATTTTCACTGGTGACTAATTTACATTGTCAGAGATATACTGCCTATGGTTTGGCATGTGACAAAGTGATTCTAAACCTCACCCTTAGTTACTAGTTCTGAAGAAGATATCCAGTATTTATCAGAGCATTGTGGACAAAATCCAGACAATAAGAGGAGCCTAGATAACTACCAGGGACTCTTTCTTCCATTGTCACTTGGTTGATATAGTGTTCTTATTAATACTATTACAGAAATTGCCAAATTAAATCATAATCTTAGAGTTACAGTGTTCTTTGTTTCCTCTATGGTAATTTAAAATTTTTTAATTCATAAGACTAGTTTTAGCTTATCAGTTAAGGGAAAAGAATTTGGGCTCTGGGCTAGTCAGAAATATACATCATTTTGAGGGATAGGTGGGTTTTTGTTGCATTTGTGTTGAAATTCATTTGCTGCCCCTTTTCCCCCAAATAGACTCAACTCCTGTAGCCGTACATACTTCCTTATTTAGAGCTCTGAGTTATGGATAGGTCTGGTTGCACAGTGAGATGGATAAGGGCATTGTTTTACAGTCGAATGGGAATTCATTTTCTAACCATATTAATCTTTTTTGCTTTTAATTCCGTATGATTTTTCCTCTGAGACACTTTGAGTTTGTCAGTTCTTCACTAAAGCAGATATATGCAGCACAGTATCACATGACTGCCTGACTGGATTTCAAATTAACCTTCTATTAATGCTAAAATACAATACTTGACCACTAACTGTACTGTTAATGTCTCACAACCTCCAAATGATATTAAACTTAAAAATAAATCAGCCATTCTTATATTAGGATCAGATTAAGGATTTACACTTGGTAAAAGGTTAAGCAAACCTCCATGCTTTTTGATATTTTTTAATTTGCATCTTTAATAAGCTGTAGCATCACCAGAGTTACTGGTTTAGTTTCTTTGTACTTGGAGACTTGAAATTTGCTCTTTTCTCCACAGTGCCCAAAGTCACCCCTCATCAAAAGTTAGATTCTTAGTCATATTCATTCCTTTAAGCTACAGAGGCAGTAGGCAATTGGTGCATTAAGGTATCCTAACACTGAGGACCAGAGCTTAAAGTGGTGGTGCCATCACTGAATTTTACATTCAGTTCTCCGTAGCACCTATTACATACTCAGTGTGTGTTTACCATGAAGTCATTGGCTATTTTCCAGCATTTGTTGAAGCATTGCATGGTGGACTGAAATCTTTGTCCCATCCCCCTTACCCCTTCCAAATAGGAACTGATTATAAAAGCACTGGAGAAAATCTGACCCAATCTACATGAACTCTTTCAGACCACTAGGGTATTTTTTGGTTAGTTTCTGCTGTAGCTTAATACACTTCTGCAAGGTGCCTAAATAACTTTCTGGGAGTCATTTAGACTAGTGGTTTTCAATTTTCCTAATGCCACGACCCTTTAATACAGTTCCTCATGTTGTAGTGACCCCCCAATCATAAAATTATTTTTGTTGCTACTTCATAACTGTAATTTTGCTGCTGTTATGAATCACAATGTAAATATCTGATATGCAGGATGTATTTAAATCGAACATAACCCATAGGTTGAGAATTGCTGATAGACAATAGAAGAATCAGTGATGTAAATTTTCTTTGGAGCCAAAATCACTCCCCATCTAAGTGCTAGAACATTAACTCTTTCAGGCCCCCAGAGTATGATTCTGAGCACTGGGGTAGTAAGGTGCTTAGGGAAGCCCATTAACTTTTTTAGACTATTAAGGTGCCATTGCTTTTATGCAAGAGTTAATGGACTTCTCTAAGCAATTTATTTACTGCCAGGGAGTATTGTAACACAGGATATAACATAAAATGTTAAGGAGTGCTTTACCAATTGGAGACTGTGAGTTCTTTGTGTAGAAAATAAAAATAACATGACTTCCTTCAAGAGTACAAATGTAAGGTGTATACAAATGTTTTGTGTATACAAAGCAGATTTTTTTCATTGTTCTGATGCAGTTTGGATTTTTTTGGTCTGAACCTGTTATTTTAACTAGGTAGAGAACTCAGAATGAGTAAGCTCCCACTGCCTATGCTGATGTAAAATACCTGCTATTTGTTTTAGAGAATTGCCTGGGGGCAATGAGAATCTAAGTGACTTGACCAGGGTAATGTAGGTAGGATGTTTGAGAGGTCAGAGTTGAATGTAAGCTTTCATGACACCAAGATCAGCTCTTCTTCTGCTATGTCCGGCTGGCTTTCCCATGCTTTATTAATCTTTACTTTTAAAAGAGATTTGAAAATGTGGATGCAAAGTGAAGCTGAAAATAAGAAAACAAATGCTGCCTTCCAAACGTTATTTTCTTGATTATACTTAGCTATTCCATTAGGCACACAGTAAAGGAAACATAACAGGTAAGGGCAAGCACAGATTAGCATGCCAAGATATGTGGCAACATGAGTTTCTGTTAAAGCCAACACTAATGTATGTCCTGTAGTGAGCAGAAATGAAGTGCCTGTCTAACTCTGTGGGTCCATTTACAACTCTACATATAGCTGCCACAGGCTTACTTTTCAATAATATCAACAATTAACTGCCTACCAAGGACTTTAAATATTTATTTGTATGTTAACTATTAATAGAAAGATGATTTCATTACTAGCACAATGGAATGACCCCAAATTATATAAGGCAGAACCATAAAAAAGTGAACTTTTCTGTAATCAATATAACTTAAGTTACTTTTGATGGAAACCCATTATGTTTTATTGTTGTTGATTTGGTGCAACAGTATAAGTAATGTTTTGTGCTTATGGCCCCCTAACTTTCCAGTGAAGGGAAGGAGGTGCATTTTCAGATCTTTTTTGGGGGGGATAAACTCTTTCATTATAATTGCATTGGATTCCTCTTTAAAAATTGTTCTTTTTATTTGTGTTCTTTTCCAGATTCTATTTATTTCATTCTACATCTGTTTATGTAATCATTTCCTATGCAACTCTGAATTAGAAGCTCACTGTGACAAGTCACAGGAAGGTTTATCCAATAAGATTGCATGGGTGAAGAGAAAGGGGCAAAAAAAGTTGCTAAAACTGTTTCAGTTCTATTTATTCATGTAGGTTTTTTGTCTCAAGAATTAAAGAGTTGTCTTGGCTCTATTAACATCTTCCTTTGGATGTTTTTTTTTTCTGAAAGGTAAGATTTTGTTCTCTTATCTGCTTGAATTTTCCTAGTAATTAATTTGGATTGATTAAAACTCTTACAGTTATGATTGAACGTTATCAGTGAAGAGAGTCACTGTGTGTATATGAGTGTGCATGTGTCCACGACAATGGAGAGAAGTGTGTCAGGGTACATAGGTAATGTAGGTTGTACCGTGTTAATGGCAATGTACATGCTATAAAAAGTGAAGTAAAAAATGTCAAATAAATGTAAGCTTGGAGAACAAAGTGAGCCAGTCATGATGTGAAAGCATGAATGAATGGTGGAGAGCATTTGGGGGAGGTGGGGTTTGAACAAAACTCAAAAAGGATACAAAGACTTTGATAGGTTATTAATCAGTATTGGTGGGGCAAGTAAATACTGCATTGATATGACAGATTCATTAAAACATCCATTTATAGCTATGCTACTGGAGTGTAACCAGTCTACAGAGTTGAAGTTCTTAATGGTGACAAACCAGTGACCCCAATTACGTATTTTTTTTTCTTTTCATGGTCAAAATTCCATTACTTAGGAAGGTGCTTTGCTATTATAGATTTGTAATAAGGAATTATAGGAAAATTCTGAGATTTTATTTCTTTTGGGAATCATCTTCATCATAACAGATCATCAGTCCCTTTTTGTCTTAGTAGATAGACTCTGGGGAGTTACTGAAGTGCACAGAAGTTGTGACTTTTCCAGGCAAATAACTAGGCAGTGTCAGAGGTGAAATTTGAATGCAAGTTTCCCTGACCCTAAGTCTAGCCCTGTATTCACCACACCAAGGCTGCCATTACATGTCTATATAATTTTGTTAAATGCATAGTCTTTTTTAAAAAAAATACATAGTGACTTTTCTTAAAGCAACATTTAACAATTTTCCAAAAAATATAGTTAACCATAGTTCTAGTAAAATAAAATTCATTAAAACATATTTTTAAAAAATCAAACAAAAAACTCTTTCAAGAAGGCCTTGTCATCTGAAATCAATCTTGGGGAAACTTTTCAGGAGTACCATGATTGATACAGTATTAGCACCTGATTTTACCAAAGCAGATGAAGCATTTAAAAGAAGCATTTAAAAAAATTCTTGGAATGACTGGCAACAGTTTTCAATCCCCTTATACACAGTAGTGGGTTTAACAAAGGGAATTCTGTACCCATACTACTGAGGTACCCATAAACAACTATTATTAATATCTGTCTTCACATATACAAACACATATATAAACACATCTCACTAAGATATATGCATGTGCATGTATACACACACATATATATATATAACTACTTTGTGCAAAAAGCACAGTTTTTATCCCTATCTACCTCCTCTATTTGCCTCTCTTACTCTTTTGTGTACACAGACACGCATACACATACACGTCCCCAAAAACTTTATGATTATGAGGAATTTCTCTCTCTGATACTAAAAAATGCACCTGTGATCTCGCTAATCCAGGAACTTCCTCAAATAATGTATCTCTTAGCCCATTCAAGACTGGTTTTTCTGTTGAACTCCTGTCCATGTCCTCCATGTATCAGAGAGGCTAGTCTTCATGCTGACAGCCGCCTTTGATTTCTCCTGATATTGAGAGGGGAGTTCTTATTACATGTAAATATTTGAAATGTTGGTGAAGCCATGATTTTATTAGCTTATTGGAGTTTCTGTTGGGAGAAACTTTACCATTTTAAGCTGTATGTAAAATTTGGTTTTTATGTGATACATAAAAATTACTTGGAAGAAAACACAAGGAGACAAATCTCTCCATAAATTCAAAATTGGAGAAAGAAGTATAGGAGAATACTCTTTAGTACTATATTTTACTGCTATGGAGAATTGTGCATATTTTAGTGTTATTTATATGGTGGGGAGTATACAGAGCAGTCTTCTGAGAGGCACTGTTTGTCCCCCCATTTTCTCTTAGGTGTTTTAAGAAGTACCCTCAGATAATTTGAGAATCTTATTCAGCTGAGAATAACTGAGAAACAACTGGGATGACAGTGTAGCACTCTGTAAAATCTCTAAATATAAGGCCGATGCTGTAATAGGCCAAAGGTGCACAACCCAGCTTGTTGGGAAGAAAAGACATTAAATGTTGGTGAATTATCATGAACCAAGTTGGCATTGAGTATGATGCAAGGGTAAATGTCTGCTTCCACGCAATACAGAAATTATAGGACTTGCAGTGCCAACCCCATTCCCCAAAACAAACAAATACACAAACAAAAAAATCAACTAAAAAAAAAACACAGTGCCTAGGAGATAAAAGTGTTTTGCTTTTTGCCATGAGATGGCAGAGATTTCTGACATTAAAATTTGGTCCCCTAAGAAAAATAATGCCTATCATTTGCTGTAGACTGAGGAGAATTTCAAGGAGAATTGCAAAAAGCAGGAAATACACATAAAGAAATGCAGGATAGTGAAAGAAACACAAGACATAGCAGTAACCAGTGATGTCTCCTGAGAGTGGTGAAAGGTGTGGGCTTTAGGAGAAAGCACTGTGATGAAAGAGAGACATGGAGACAAGGGCGGATATGGTATAAGCCCCACCAGATACTGCTTGATTGATCTTTACCTATGACAATACTGAAGTCACTAACACTATGTGGTCTTCCCAAAGGTGTAATTTTTCTCTGGGTTCTAATCTTCTATTTGTTTCACAATACTTAGAACCTCTAAGTAAATCCACTTGTTCTTTGAGACGTCTGAATCTGTGTGCTTATAAAGTGTGTGTATGTGTTGGTTGGTTGGGGGGAGTGGAAAAGAAACTTCCATGTTCTGACTTTATCTTTCTATCTTTTATAAGAAGTCTCATCTTCGTCCTTCCAGTTGAAGCTAACAGAAGAAAAGGGATCTGTTTGATCTTAGGGACCAAGTAAAATGTTATAAAAGATTACAGAGACGTGATACTGTTTAAGAACTACTGGCAGACATGCTTGAACAGTACAAGAGACCTTATAGGACTAAAAGATCCACAGTAAGAATTGTGTATGTGGTTAGAGTTAGTGAAAATGGATAAAATAACAAATCACATATGATCAGTTGGTTTGCCAACTTCCAGTGCCCCAGTGTTTAAGTTAAACATTTGCACTGAATTACCCCCAGAAGGCAAATGTGTATTTTGCCATTGACCCGAGCACTTTTCAAATAGGAACTCAGGAAGTTCTGCCTAATGGTAAAGATTCATAATTAATAAATCTGAGTTAACTTTTTGAAGGGAGCTAAACCTTACCTAGTTAAACATTTACAATCAGTAAATAATTAGAAGGGAGCATGTTCTAGGAATGGTGTACAGCTTCTGTAAAGGCATAGAAATATAAAAGTGTTATCTACAAGAAATATTAAGTGGAACAGTTTTTACCAGAAAAGTAGAATGCATAAAGCTTCCTTTGCCACCATATCTGGCAGCTTCCTCACATTGTAAGATTTCTTCACCCCTGAGCTCCCTTCCATGATTGGTTAGGTGTTCTAGAATCTTCATTTTAAGGAAGGCACTAGGCCATCCATGTTCACTCTTACATTCCTCTTTGGAATCCACCCCTAGACTTTGATTTTTTTTTTACTATGCTCCTGGAATAAAGCCATGGATTACCTGCTTTCTGTTTCTGCAGGGTTTATAAAGCTTGGAAGGATGTATCCTCATAGTATCCTCAGGTAGCCCAACACGATTAAAATGTAATTGAAAATATTTAAAAGTTAATAACAATACAATAAAACAGACATTACACTTTAACAAAATTACATTACACACACACACACATATATTATATGTATATATTTATGCCCCCCACCTTACCCTCATCCTTATACATTGTTTAGTGGTCCCCTTTTCTATTTGAATTTGATGCCACTGATATAGTGGATAAAGTGTGGGTCTTGGAGTCAGAAAGCATTTGAACCCAGTAATATCTTAGGTATGAATCCTTCCTTCAGCACTCTGAGCCTCAATGTCCTTATCTGTGCAATGAGGCAGTCTGAAATTGCTGATCTCTAAGGATTCTTCCCACTCTAAATCTATTACCCATTATGCTACATTTTCCTAATTTTTAATAATCAAGTGTACATGACAGTTTGCTGACTATAATGCTTTCATTGTAGTTGTTACATATTCTGTCAGTTATAACAAGTAGCTAGATGAGCAAGCCCCTAAGTTAGCACATCATTGACAATCATCCTGGGTAGGCATTGATGAAAGACAATAAACTGGTCCCAGAGTTGAGTAAGAGAAAGAATCTAGTCAATCAGTTTTGACAAAATAATGTTTTTAGTTAAAAAAAAAACACTTTTTCAGTAAAGCTGTTTACTGATAGAAAATGCCTAATCATTTAACACCAAACTTTTCCAAGTGGTACTATGAAAGTGTAAGTCATGGAATACTGTGATCTTAGAAAAATAAATTTCAGTTGATCCAAAATATATTGGAATGTATGTTGGTATCTATCTATCTATCTATCCACATCCACATATACATATATAGACATACATACATACATACACATACACACACCTGCATGGATTTGTGTGACTGGCAAAGGGGGAAGGCTGGCCATGTCCAGGAGTCAGAGGTAATATGATAGACACCTTGAATATTTTAATGGTATCCATACAATATTTTTAAAGCAACATTTAAAAAATATAGTTTTTCTAAGGAGAAGTTAAGGAAAGACACAGAGATTGTACAACAGAAGGCAGAACTAGTACAACTAGTACAGAAAATACCCACAAGAATAAGATAGATACTTACACTCAGAGAAAGATCTAGAAAGACCAGAGTCTTTAAATAGAGACTGAAGCAATACATGCTATTGTTCTTTTCTATGTTTGGTTTTGTTTCTTTTGTTTCTTTTTTTCCCCCAATTATTTGCTCCATTGGTTACAATGCTTCTATACAACCAAACTATTGTACAATGTTTTGAAAATGTTTGCAGATCCCATACATGATTGTACGCCACCATGGCGGGGAGGGCGGTGGGGGAGGAAGGGAGGGGAGAAAATCTGAAACTCAAGTGATTCTGTAACTGAATCTTGTAAACTAAAAGTAAATAAACAAGTGAAAAAAAAGAATAAGATCATAAATGCATGGGATTATTAAAGTAAATTGACTATTCTGAGGGTACCTACAGAAGTACGGTATTGTTTAAACACATAAGCTGCCAAATAAATGCTTTTGAAAGAAGACGTTTTCTGTTATTGCTGCTATGGCAGATTAACTGTGACAGCAGTATCCTGAAGAAGAAAGCTTCATGCAGTCAAACCTTAACTTTGGCCAGCCTAAACCAGGAATATTTTAATTCAGAAAATACTTAAGAGATTTTTTTCTGCTATTAGTTTCCTTTTTTCCTATGGAATCATTTTAAATTTTTATAATTTCTGCATCTGAAGGAGGGCCTTTTGTTTATCTGATTTTATTTTATTTTATTTTTTAACAAAGACAGCAGACACGTGTTATTCTTGGGCCTTCAAGTCATTATGATGGCATTGGTAGCAAGTAGGTGTCTCTGGAGTTCATAAAATCACAGAATTGAATTTGGTGTGGACCTTTAAAGACATCTAGTATAAACCCCTCACTTAGTAGAGGAGTAAATTGAAGCTGAGAAAGTGTAATCACTTGTCTATGGTTCTACAGACTCAGGCCATAATAAGTAATGGTAAAAATAGCTCACATTTGTACAGGCACATGTTAGTTAGCAAAATATGTCTACCATAACAGATCTGTGAGGGAGGTAGTAACATTATTATTATCACTATTTCACTTGTGAGGAAACTTAGGACCAGATATTTGCTCATGGTCACACAGTCTCTAAGTATAACAATTGAGTTTGAACCTGGGTCTTCTGACTAGAGGCAGCTAGGTGGTGCAGTGGATAAAACATGGGAAAGGTCTGCGTTCACACCAATTCTCAGGCACTTAATAGATCTGTGACCCTGTGCAGGTCACTTAACCTCTGCTTGCCTCAGTTTCCTCAACTATAAAATCAATATAATAATAGTATCTACCTTTTAGAGTTACTGTGATGATCAAAGGAGAATTTATTTGTAAAGTAATTAGCATAGTGGCTGGCATATTGTGTGTGCAAAGTGAAATACTTATTCCCTTTCTACTTCATATCCATTGCTCTCTTGACTTTATATCAGATTGCTTTTAATTCAGGGATGGGGAACCTGTGGCCTCAAGGCCATGTAGGACCCTCTAGGTCCTCAAGTGCAGACCTTTGACTGAATCCAAATTTCACACAACAAATCCTTTAGGATTTGTTTGGATTCAGTGCAGGTTCCCTATCCCAACTTAGTTTAAGGTTAATGTTCACGTTTGTTTTCCTTTTTCCTTCTTGTAGTGGTTCTTCATTTTTACCTTTACTTTTAGAGTATTCAGTTTAATTCCAGAAAAGAAGTGTGAGAGAAGAAAAAAAATACAAAAGCAAAGACTTTCCTGTCCTGAATTAGCTTACATTCTAGTGTCCTATATCCAAATGAATATAATACAAGTTATATTGATGGAAAGAGAGCACTAACTACGGAAATTAGCAAAGGCCTCACAGTGAAAGTGGCACCCAAGTTGAGCCTTTAAGGAAATAAAGAATTCTTGGAAGTGGTGATAAGTATATTTCAGGCATGGTGAAAGGGTTGTGTGAATGCATTGGTATATCAGTTTTGGAGAAAAAATTTGGCTAGAACAGAGGTCAGGAAGGAAAGTAGTATGAAATAAAGCTAGTGAGCAAGGCAATTAGAACCCACGTCATGAAGACTTAAATGCCAGATTAAATTTTTAAAGGATTTTAACCTTTATCCAGTGGGCAGCCACTAAATATTTTTGAGCAAGAGGATGGTGAGGAAGATAATGATGATGAGGAAGATGATTTTGACAACTATATAAAAGAGGAATTATATATATATGTGATATTACATATATACACAGATATGTATATATGTGTGTATACACACACACTAACACACATACATACACACATATATTTGAATTAGAGAGATAGGGAGTCTGCTAGAACAGAACATAGTTATGATTGTACCCTAATATAATAGAGGGTTATCTCTTAGTAAACACAATTAGGAGGCTAGCCTTATGATTGTATTTGTTCTGCTAGCAGTCTCCAGATGAGAAGTGCTAAAGATCCACAAGAGTTTATTCAGGGGATTTGGAGAGAAGTTTTATAGATATTATGATTTGATGGCAAGAAATAAGACCTAGATTTACAAAGGAAGCTGGTAGGAAGGAGGGATGTACACGGAAGGAAAAAATTCTGATGTTAATTATTTATTTTGTACTTTGATATAGAGAGGACTGATACATCATTGAATTCTAATAGATTATTGTCTAAAGTTGGATAGCTTTCTACACGTTCCATTGTTTATGTACTCATGTGCATTTGTGATCCTAGGAAGACTTAGCACTGCTATGACAATGCATACAATCATATGAAATGATCCTATTAAATGCTTTAATCACTTCGCATCTTGACTATTGCAATTAACTCCTTTATTGTCTTCCTAAATCTTCACACTCTGAACATCAGGGGGTCCAAAATGTTGCTGAAAATAATAGCTTTCTTTCTAATTCCAGGACATGGAATTGCAACATTCTTTTTCTTGTATTTTCTGATTAATTCAGTGTCGGCACTTAAAGTTAAAATTGCCTCATTATATGTTTTAAAGAAGCAGTGTATGTACGAGGAAATTAGGAATAAGCCAAAGGATGGAGAGTTTAGAAAAGGAATCTTATATAAGGAAGAAGGAATGAAAAAAGAAAAAGGAAAGTAAAGAAATAAGTTGGGATAGAGATAAAGAATAAAGGTTTTTTTTTAAGTTTGTGTTTTACAAATAGAAAAAAGATTTTTTTCGTTCTTTCACATAAAATAGGCTTTAAGGAAAAAAGAAGACATTTTAATAAAAAGGCCAAAAATGATAAGGAATATGAAGTACGTAAAATTGTAAATATAAATATAAGGTAAACATGTTTCCTAAATTTCAGTATATAAGTATTAGGCATGGGAAGGTATAAAAAGGTGATTTTAGAGCAAATAAAAGAATGCACAGCTTAGGGTGAGAGCTATTCCAAACAGAAAACAAGTATGATTTAGCAAAAATAAAATAAATTCATATATGATTACTCAGTGAGTATTTATTGGGTAATAAGTGTCCTAACACATGACCTGCTAAAAAGCTAGCATCATGTCCCACAGTGTTTAGCTCCCCAACTGGGAAAGTAAGAGAACTGAAGGAGGCTTGGGTTACAGTCTTTAATATTTGAAGTTTATGTAATGGAGGAAAATTATTCTCTCTGAAAAGATGCACATTGCTATTGTTATTAGAAAGAGAATTCTAGACAGAATGATCTCTCAATCTCAGTACAGTGTTTATGATCTTAGGATTTTTCTGTAGTTGTGTACTTAAATGCAAGATTTTTTTTTTGATTTAATTTCTTCATTCCTATTCCAAATACTTAATTCACGTTCATGTATGACTTCAGGCCATTTTCTTCCTAAAATATAAGTTGCTTGGAGCCTTTTTAACAGGTGTTCAGTAGTGGGTCACATGGTTTATTTGATGCCATGTCATTAATATCTTTTACTACCATGGCTTTATTATGTCAGAAATCTGTTTGATTGAACACTCTTTAAAACTAAAGAATAAATTTGGAATTTTTACATTATGCTGCTGCACAGCAAAGATAATTGAGATAAAAACTTAAAATCCACATTCAATTTAACAATCTTGAAATTTTTCCGCATCTCATCATTCTCCCTCTTACTTGCTTTATCATCTAATGTTTCATAAGTGTTTGTAACTGTCTTAATTTCATTGGTTGTCTGGACTTTATTTATTAATTTTTCAGTTGTAGCAAACATTTTGGAAAATGATTTTCTCTTGTTTTATTTTCCCATGTAGATACTGAAAATAATCATTTTGGAAAAACTGTGAAAGTTACATTACTGAGTTTTCTACATTTATAAAAGTTTTAGTAATTTGGGGTATTCTAATATGCCAGCAGAATAGTCCTCAATTATTATACTTTGAAAGCCTCTATGGGAGTTTAATTCTTTTTGGCCACTGTGACCAGGAGAAGCATTCCTTGTCCCCAGTGCCGTGTACAGTATTTTCAGGAATTGCTTCAGTTTGCCAGACGTGAGAGGAAATGCCCAATATTAATTACAATTTCTATCTTGTTTCTTATTTTTTTATTTATAAGTGTTTCATACATGGCAAATACAATGTCAAATTTATTTTAAGAAGAGAAACACAACATATTTTATAATCTTAAATGGAGTTTAGTTTTTTTCCAACTAATTAATTATGGAAGGGAAAGTAACACCATGTCTGTGTTGATTATTTACATGTATTGGTTTGTGTAGCTTTTCATTATGGCCCAGAAAACAACACTTTTGAAGTATGTTCTTTTTTTTTTCAAAAGGCAGTCATTTTTTCAGCTACTTGTCAGTGATTGACAGTAATAAAATATTCTGCACAATATGTTTTGTATCATTTTATGAAAACTAATTGTGGTCAAAGGAGAGTTGGAAAGCATCCAACTGGAATATAATTACTTGCTGATGATTATGTCATGAGTTAGTTAGCTTGTGTGTATATGACACTAGGTGAAAGAGATTTTTGGTCATTGCTAAACATATTGGGTTGATGTAGGCAGTCAGCATGAAAAAAAAATAGTCCCTAATTGAATTTTGTAGCTCTTAAAAATGACTTGGTGATCATTTGCTTATTATGACCAAAACTTTAACAGTCACAGTGGTTTATTCAATTCTGGAGGGGACTTTGGAGCTTCATCATTCTTTTTTCACAAGTGAGTAAATTGAAAGCCAGAAAAGATAAGCGATTCGTCCAAGGTGTCATATATTAAGTAGCAAAGCCAGAATTTGAACCCAAGTCATTTGACTTCATATTTGAGTCTTTTTCCATTATACTATGATATGATCTTTAGATTGAGGTTGTGCTGACATGGACAAATTAGCTGACGGATCAAATTGTTTAGAAGTTTTAAACTGGCACTTACTTGGAAACATTATAACATTAGTTGTCAATGATGATAATGTATAAATGAGCAAGTGTGATATCTCATGTCTCCAGAACACTGCCCCAGCCATATAAAGAATAGCATATGAAATAATCTTATTTTCCTTAAGGCCCATGTAGCAGCAAGCACCCTAGCTTAACCAGGATGGCCACTAGCATGGGTTCTTAGATCTTATTTTCTGAAGGAAGGCAACTCAGAAGGGTTTAACAATCTTACTTTAATCAAACATATGTCATTTACCTAATTCATGGGAAAAGGTCAGCACCCTGAACTTCAGAGAAAATACAAATAAAAGTTACAAGCATACAAAAAGTACAGAAAAATAATACAATTCAGCAGAAAGGGCTTCTAGCTGTCTGACCATCACATGCATACAGTTTGTTAACAGAGAAAGAAGCACCAACATCTGGGTTTTCACAGCTAGGGGGCTCAATAGCTGCCCAGGGTCTCATCTGGCCAAATCACAGAACACGTCCTAAAGTGAAGTATATATAGCCGTCTCCAGGGTCAGAGAACATCACAACCCTTGTGACTCACTGCTTAAGTTTTTTTTTTTTTTTGCCTTTTTCTTTTGGAGGGAGGAATGCAGGGCAATTGGGGATTAAGTGATTTGCCCAAGGTCACATGGCTAGTAAGTGTTAAGTGTCTGAGTCTGAATTTGAACTGGGGTCCTGACTCCAGGGCTGGTGCTCTATTCACTGTTCCACCTAGCCGCCCCAAGCCACTACTTAATTAAAGTAACAAGGTGTAGACCTTCCTGAAAAACAAGCCTCCCCTAAGCAAGCTTCTCCTCTTGGGCTCTGCTCTACCCATTAGCAAACTCCTCCTCCCACAGGCTCCATGTGACTACATTCAGTCTATTGTGGGGTACAGTACATTTTCAAATCAGGGAAGATCCTTACATTCTGTTAGGCTTATTAAGGGGGCAGGGAAGATCTTCAAATTCTCTTACCATTACAGCCCATTATATAAAGAGCCAGTTTAAAAGTTACACAGACACAGAAACAATTTTATTAGACAGAGACTGAGAAAAGTCTTATAAAGACCTATCAACTTTTTCCTTCCTCTGCTGTTTTAATTTGTACGTGGAAGTACTGGCGAAGCATGGTTTTACATTAAAATTTTCTTGGTTTCTCCCAGCTACTAGTGTCTTTCTCTTCTAAGATAAAGGGGAGGTTGTGAATAGAAAGACCAGAGTTTTAGAATATCCTGAAGAGTCAATCTGCACTGACAGTGCATGTTTGCTTGTCCTAGAGAGAAGCATGAAATTATTTTTTTTATTTCAAGGTAAACTAGTATTTGCTTGTGGTTATTTGCATTTAAAACTTATTTGCACAGAAAGGAGAAATTATAGTAAATTATAATAACATTATTCAAATATTAAAACTTACTTGAAAAGTTCCTATGTCATTTTGCACAATAGGACCAGTCTGATCCTAGAGAACACAATAGAAGAGTATACAAAGGGAACCTAGGGTCAGCTTTGCCAGAGTCCATTATACTATTGGTATTTATTCCATTTGAGTACCCAGCATGTTTGCCTTTTCCACTGATTTTCTAGACCATCATCCATAAAGCTCCTGTATGCTATCAGTTCCAAAGTCCTCATGCCATTTGACAGGCAGCCATTGGAATTGGGGGAAGTGTGGGCTTGAAAGAGAATGATGAAAGCTGTGGAACCCTGAGGAAATGATTCTCTATAGCAGAGTTGGGTTGAAGAAAAAACTCTGGATGTGTTTTTAGAGGTAAAGCCCTCGTTGCTCACTCTTAGTTCCAAGTCCAGACATACAAATATATAACTAGTCACAAATATACTAAATGCACACACATCTATCTATATCTGTCTCTCTGTCTATCTATGTATCTATTTATGTATGTATGTATATATCTGTCTGTCTGTCTATCATCTCTATCTACTAATGACTTGAAATATATTGAGAATGCAACTGTTGCTTTTAAATCCAGTTGGACCTACTTACTCAAACGGCTAATGAAGGCAGTTTGAAAGGTTTTAGTGGAAGAGAGTGGGCTAGAAAGATGGAGATCTAAGTCAGGAGTGATAAAGCAGTTCTGAACAAGGAGTCGATGGACTCCAGGGGATCTGTTTATATATTTCAAGATATCTATGAACTTGGATAGGAAAGAAAAATTCCATGTTTATTTTGCCATTCCCTGACAGATTTGTTATTTACCTCGATTATTTAAAAATATTCTTAGGAGTACATACACTTCACCAGAATGCAAAAAAATGTTTATAATCTGAAAAAAGGGTTAAGAACCCCTGCCTGTCAAATGCTCTCTACTCTGAACTGCCTAGCCATCCCCTTTTAATTTAAAACATCCTTTGTCTATTTCTGATCAGTTACTCATCAATATCATCCAGCAAAATTCTATTTCCAGATGGGCAGTGAACTGTAGATAGGGATGTGAATATCCTGGACCATCATGCCCTGGAATCTTGGCCTATTTTTCAGAGCAGTCATTGTTTTAGGGCTGGCAAGGGTTACAGCCATGCTCCATTCTAAGGAATGCATTTCTCCTTATTTTGATCTCACAGTTTATGCTTGGTCCTAGATTAGATTTCTCAGAGGTATTTTCCTATACTAATTCTATATACAAAATGTGTAGCAATTGAAGGACTTACTCTCTGGACTTTTGGGCACGGTAGTGGTGTGGTAGCCTCTTGCTTCCTTGGGAGCTCTTTCAGGGAAATGCATAGCAGTGAATAGCTCTGCAGGAGTTTGATTTGAAAGACAGGAGGTGGGAAAAGAGGAATCACAATAAAAGGTGCAGTTCATGACAAAATGGGCCCTAGGAGAGACTGTGCTACAAAGTCATTAAAACAAGAGATACAGAAAGAGAGCCAATCTGGCTCCTGGGATAGTTGTAAAGGCTTAAAAAGCTATTTTAAAAAGTGAAAGTGAGATACTATTTTAAAAAGTGAAAGTGTTGAAAGAAACAGACATTGCTCTGAAGAGGAAGGTGATCTGCACATAAGTGAGCACTGTGTTGACCAAAAGAGAGATGACAGAGGGCCTTTGAAGCACCAAGATTCTGCCTTGAGTCTAGTCTTCTGCATGTTTCTTTGTTTTTAGCACTTAACATTCAGTTGATGTCTTACTCTGCTGGTCTCCGTCCTCTGTCCCTATACATGCTGCAGAGAATGTCCAAAGGAACTTCAGGCGTCCTTTGCTCACTCAGCTCTATGTTAAACTCTATAAATGAATATTCCTCTGTTTCTGAGTGCCCACCACTCTGGTTTTCCGGCTTTGAATTTTGTAGAACATATTTAGAGCATAAAAAAATTCTCAGTATGTGACAGACTTTTATGCAATCTTGGTAACTCTTCTTCTAGTTAGGGTTAGTGGATTATACTGGGAGACGGAGCTTGGCATCTATTATATAGGGCAGTGGTCCTTCAGATGGGTTTGCTTCTTCACACAGTCTTGCTTGCCATGGGACTTTGGCATTCTGAATGTTTAAGATGAAAATTGCTGGAAAATTGAGAGACTTGCTCATTTCCATTGTCCTGTGATTAAGAGCAACCAGTTTTGTGGAGATAGGTTTTTGCTTTGAAGTTAAGTTATATTATGTGTGCAATACTTGGAAAGTTTAGAGAATACTATGCTTACCATACTATATATACTAAGTAAAATTTATATTATTTTAAAAAGTCTGCAAAAATATAACATCTAAAATTTCATGGTATACTTACTAAAACTCATAATACTCCCTTTGAGAACCACTGGGATAGGTTAATAAGATATAAATCTGTAATTTATCTTGGGGTAGAGGAGGGGAGAAGAAAGGGAGAGTGATGGTTTGGTAGATAGAACACAATCTTGGAGTCAGAGAACCTGAATCCAAATCCAACTTCAGACACTTAGTCACTTTCACCCTAGGCAAGTCACGAAACCTTTTTTTGCCTTAATCCATTGGAGAAGGAAATGGAAAACTACAGAAGTATCTTTGCCAAGAGAACCCTGTGGACAGCATGGTCCACAGGGTCATGAAGAGTTGGACATGACTGAACAACTGAACAACAACTACTACAGTGTGCCAGGTACCATGCTAAGTAATTTATAAATATTACTCATGTGATCCACACAACAGCCATATGAGAGGTGCAGTGATTATTGCCATTTAACAGGTGAGGAAACTGAGGTGAATAGAGGTTGAGTGACAGAGCTAATAGGTGTCAAAGAGTGGAACTGAAATCAGGTCTTCCTTTTACTCCAAGTTTATTTTCTTTCCACTGTATAATTGTATCTGTTACATATATTTGGATATGAGAGAGATATTTCCATGGCCAAGAATGACCAGTTCTTCCTTTCTCCTAGCCATCCCAGAGGGTGCATCTCTGATGGTCTGGCTAAGATGTTCTAATGTCAAATGTATGTTTGCCTAAAAGACTATTTTAGAGAGAGCTCACACAAGGCAGGCGTTCACATGGTAGTCAGAAGAAGAGGTACAAGGACATTGTTGAGGTCTCTCTGAAGAACTTTGGTATTGATTGTGAGATGTGGGAGACACTGGCACAGAATTGTCCAGCATGGCCTGCCCACATCAAAGAAGGCTTTGTGCTTTGTGAGCAAAGACAGAATTGAGCAGTAGCTCAAATAAGATCTGTAAATTTAGAGATATCTCTCTCTCAAATCGTCATATGAATTATGTGTCTGACCTGTGGCAGAGCCTTCCAAGCTTGTATTGGTATGATCGGCCACTGCTGGACACATTGTACATTGACCCTGATATTGTGATGTCCTTTTAGTCCTCTCTGAGTATGAAGGGCAAACAGCCCAGGCTCAAGCTATGTGACTATGCTGAAATTGTATCAGTCTTGATCCAAATCTTCAAGGCAGTGCCATCTTCATGTACATGCCAAGTTTAATGTACTCTAGGGGAGTACAGATAAAAACAAAACAGTAGAGCCATAGGAAAATAGCAACGAATGAAACTATTACCACACACAATAGGAGGGGGAGGAGAGATACCCACAAGAAATGGTCTTAGTGTACAGTGCCCATTGTCCTATACCAAAGGAATGTGGGGGAGGTTTTGTGGTAGTGATGGTGCAGTTTCCAGACAGGGGCTTCTGCACAGTCTTCATACTCATTGAAGACACAGAGGCTCTTTCAGCTTAAATTTATCTAGAGTTTGTAGACAAAGAGCCAGCAGTACTAATAGGAGGCTGCCCTGGTTATTTATAAAGGAAGGTAAGACTTACGACCTGTGAAATAATGGTATTTTCTAATTTGCTTAATAAGGAGTGAGGAATGAGGGTCTGGGACACAGGGAATTAAGGAATTTAATTCTTACTATACCATACAGCAAGAGGCTGGGGAATCTGTGTTAATGTCCATTTTCTGGGTTTATTAGCCTTAGTACACATGCATCCTCCCAGTTTAAATGGTTTTGATCTCTTCACAAGGAGCTCTCAAAGGTCCCCAAGTTTATTCTCTTTCTCCCATCCTTGGAATATATGCCTTAAAGGGTTAGGCTTCTCCTGTGAATGGGGTAAGATGAAGAGGCAGGTTACATTTTCCATATGCTTCCTGGTAGGGGGGGAGAAGCAGTAGAATTCTATAAGAATATGCAAGGACACCTGTATTGTTCTTTTGTGAGAATTTTTAAAAAGATACTTCACCTTATTATAGTTCTTTACATTTTTTCCTCCCCAAAGCACTTTCACTTAAGCATCTCATTTAGTTATATAGTAGAAAGAACAGAAAGAACTCTAGACCTAGAATCAGAGTACCTAGGATTGAATTTTAGCTTTGCCATTTTTGTCTTGGTAATGTGTGTGTGTGTGTGTGTGTGTGTGTATATGTTTTCAGAGGTTTTCAAAGTGCTCCACAAATATCTAATTTTGTCCTTATAAGGTACATGCTATTATTATACCCATTTTCCATTTGAGGAAACAGACAAAAAGAAATTAAGTGACTTGTCCAGGGTCACACAGTCAGTAAGTGTATGGGGCTAGACTTCAATCTTTTCTGACTCCAATCCCAGCACTGTATCTGATGTACCATTCAGCTACCTCTTTGCAACCTTGGGAAAGTCATTTTCTTTTCAAGTTTCTTTTTCACAAAAATAAAATAAGAACATGACTTCTGTAGTCTCTTCTAGAAATCAAGCTGCTATACTATGACATTTTTAGTGATTGTATGGGAAAATTAGAGCATTTGAAAAAAAAAGGATAACTGAGATATGGCAAAGTTAGATATTTGACTAGGCCTAGGGCAAGTCATTGCAGCAAGCTGTGTCTAGATGCCAGCTCTCTTTGCAATGCTTTCGTGCAGACCTGTACAGAAAGTGTTATTTGGTCTTGATGGAATGGATAATAGAAAACTTTGTGTAGGATGGATAGTTTCCCTTCAACACATAGGTGGATGATGCTTCTAGGAGTACATTCTTTATGACTTCCTGCATTTAATAAAAGATAACATAAAGCTCAATTTAAGTCATTTGTCATGCATTTAGTTATATCAGGTAGTTTGAGATGAAACTTCTTTGTAAATAATGGGAAAAGTATTATCCTGTTTGGTTCCTAACATTGTAATATCTACCATAGAGATATGTAAATGCCCAGATAAACCCTTTGTACTCTGCTAGCTTAAATTCTTCCATTCCCTCCAAGAGTAAGCTTGTGTCTCTTTCTAAGGCTTGTATTTAATGTGTGTCACAGGCTTTACTGTATTGACAGTAATTTATTATGGGCATCATGCATTCACAGAATGCCTACAACTTTAGCAAAGAGCTCACTATCGACTTCGTATTAAGCCAGCCTGTTTCTTGTATGACACTGAAGGATTAACAGATTATTTAACCAATGGAGCTCATGATTAGTCTGGTAACACTTAAAAATAATGTCCTGCTCATTAAAGGCATGGTATTTATTGTAATGACATTCATCATGATGAACTCAATTGCTTTTAATGTAGGTGTCATAAGGACTAATATGGAATTTCCAGTATAATTCAACATTGATTAACTAGACTGTTATTTTAATGTATTCCAAGAGTTTTACAGGGTTATTTATCTGTGTATTCTCAGATTGCCTTTCTATAGTTTCAAAATATATTTTAAAAAGATAAGCACCCAAATGATGATTTGTTAGGCAATAAATTGGAATAAAATTGATGACTCAAACTGTGCTGATAGTGAGGAATATCGACAACTTTAAAAAAAAGTTTTGTGAAGATTGTCTTAATATTATTATTTTTCTCTCTTTCACCCCCAAGTTCCTCCAAAAGATGGGATTTGCCTTTTTTAGATATTCTAAGTCAAGGACCTTGTGTTAATCTTTGTTTAATCTATTCTTCTTTAGTATGTAAACTAAAATCTACATAAGATACCAGCTCTCTTTGCAATGCTCCATACTACCTTTTGTGATCCGGTGCCTTCTTGCAGACCTGTACAGAAAGTGTTGTATAGGCTTGATGGAATGGATAATAGAAGACTTTGTGTAGGATGGATAGTTTCCCTTCAACACAAGTGGATGATGCTTCTAGGAGTACATTCTTTATGACTTCTTGCCCTTAATAAAAGATAACATCAAGCTCAATTTAAGTCATTTGTCATAAATCATATTCCAAATATTACACACACATACATACATACATTACCACTTTCTGTTTCTTCTCTGTTCTTCCGGGCATTTTTTTGTTGTTGAATTGTTTTAGACTCTCCATGATCCGATTTTGGGTTTTCTTGGCAAAGATACTAGGGGGGTGATTTGCCCTTTCCTTTTTCTAGCTCATTTAACAGATGAGCTGAGACAAACAGGATTAAGTGACTTGTCCAGGATTGTGCTCTGTCCAGTGCACCATCTAGCTGTTTCAGGCATTGTTTTAGTATTTGATTATTCTTTTGCTACTAGGTAGGTCCTGGATTGATACAGCTCTTGTGTGTCTAATAAGAAAGCGAGATCTGTTCAGGAAGATATGATTAGTTTCCCCCCTCCAATGTCACATTTGTGGAATCCATACTTAGCTAGCTTTCTGCAGAAAGGTACAGTGCAATAAGAAAACCAACATGGATAGGTAATACAATGTGGTCCAAGTATCTTGTGATATGTATTATGGCAGAAAGATCAGTTGGAGTCAGATTATGGAGGATTTTAAATGACAAAAAGATTGTAATTGATCCCAGGCATAGTAGACACTGAAGTTTTGTATGAGGGAGAATGTGTTTAGCTATATGCTTTTGGAAAACCATTTCATCTGCTATAGAGGGAGGGTTGAAGGGAGAATAAAGGCTAGATACAAATTAGTAAACTATTTCAGTAATTCAGGCAAGAGGAAATGGGGGCCATCTGAGAGTGATTGATGTGTGAGAGGGGCACATGAGAGATGTGTTATTAAAATTGACAAGACTTGGCACTTGATACGGAATGAAGAATAGTGAAGAATCAAAAATGACACTGAAATTGTTAGCCTAGTGGGAGGGAAAGTTGATTGACCCTTGAAAGAAATAAGGAAGTTTGGAAGAGGAATGAGTTTTGGGAGATAAAGGTGTTCAGTTTTACATGTGTTCAGTTTGAGATGTGTGGATACAGCAGATAGAGTGCTGGACCTAGATTCAGAAAAATGAGTTCAAATCCAGCCTCAGATGCTTATTAACTGTGTGAATATTGGACAAGTCACTTAACCTCTGTTTCCCTCAATTTCCTTATACATAAAATAGGCCTAAAACAACAACACCTACCTCCCAGAATTATTGTGAGGATCACATGAGATAATAAAGTATGTAGCATGGTGATTGACCGCATAGTAGGTGTCAAATGCTAATTAATATTATTATTATTCATTATATACATGAGATATCTAGTCTAAAAGTTCAATTGAAGAGTGGGGCTAGACATAAAGATGTGAGTTTCTGCACAAAGAAATTAGGCCCATGTTAGCTGATGAGTTCATCAGAGAAAAAAAAAAAGATTAATCTAGAAAGGAGTGTTGAATAGTGCAAAGTCCACTGTATTTGAATCCAGAAGACATGAACCTGAATCCTTGATTTGCCACTTACTAATTGCATGGTACTGGGCAATACCTTTATCTCTTTGGTTTGGTTTCCTTATCTGTAAAATGAAGCTAGAGTATAGTCAGTACCTCCCAAGGCCATTGGGAGTAAAATACTTTGCATACCTTAAAATCCTAAGTTAATGTTAATATGAACAGTTAATCTGTGGTGGTAACTTTTGACCTACTTGTTTCATCAGACTGATAGATTGTAGGAGGATAGGAAAGTGTTTGCTGTTGTGCCTAGGCCTGATGCAAAACTGGGCCATATACAACATGCCACTTGTCCATATTATTTTGCTGGGGTCTTTCGTCCAGCCTTTGAAGTAGGTTTATTAGTGACCAAGACAGGATGGGAAAGAGGAAATCAGTTTTATTACCCATCCCTTGATAAATCATATATAAAATCTTGCCCACTTTCCTTCACAGAATAATTGGATATTCAATCTGAAGAGTATATAATTTATTAAATGTACATAAATAATTTCAGGCAAGTGAGGAAGGCTCAACTCTTTAAAGGGAATGTGAAATAAAGTTAATGGAGGAAATGTCAGAATGTCACAATATCATAGTGCAAATGTCAAGTTGTCATTCTAAGATTTGGCCTGTTTCCTCCCCCCACCTCACTATTTTTTTTAAACATTCATTGCCTCTTTAGGGATTTATATTCCATGAATTTTTGAATTTGGTACTATAGCATGTATTACCATGAATAAATGATGTTGACATGCAAATTATTCATCCTTTGTGCTGCCCAAAGCTTGTGTTGGTTCTCACTTAATGGAGATGATAAAATTTATGGAATGGTGCTATTTAAACTTCTTTATCAAAGTTTTGAAATTAAGCCTCTGGTTGATTTGGGTAGCAGTTCCAAATTTTTAGGATCTTTCTCCCAGTTATAATCCTCTTTAACATTGCATAAGAGGGGGCGGCTAGGTGGCGCAGTGAATAGAGCGCTGGCCCTGGAGTCAGGAGTACCTGAGTTCAAATCCGGCCTCAGACACTTAACACAAAAAACTAGCCGTGTGACCTTGGGCAAGTCACTTAACCCCAACTGCCCTCCAAAAAAAAAAAACATTGCATAAGAGGACAATGAAGTCTTCACTTAATGAAAAAAAATCTTATACATAAAACATTAACACTTTATTTTTTATCTAAGGAGAGAAAATATTAATACAAGGCAAAATAATAATAAACTAATCTAATTTGAATATGCATAAAAAGAATAGATTCTAAATTATTTTAGGAGCAAATAACACAATTTACCATTCTTATAAGATACAAATGAAATTGGATTTTAATGATAATTCTACATAAGAATGTTAGCAGTAAACATTTAAAATTATGGATTCTATTATAAAACTATTCAGGAACATTCAGGTTATTTAAAGAAATCTGTAGGTAGAAAATCTCAATTAGAAAAAAGAAATTCAGGGGTGGTTAGGTGGCGCAATGAACAGAACACCTGGAGTCAGGAGGATCTGAGTTCAAATCCGGCCTCAGACACAGCACAAAACCTAGCCATGTGACCTTGGGCAAGTCACTTATCCCCAGCTGCCCTCAAAAAAAAAAGCAAAAAGAAATTGCAGTGAATAAAGCAAAATATATACTAAATATATAAAGTAGATCAAAGATACTTTCAGAAAGTGACATAACAAGAAGAATAGTATTATATAGTTTTTTAAGGTTTCCAAAGTTCTTTCTATGTTACCTCACCTGAACCTCACAATAACCCTGAAATATAGGTATTATTTCTTTTTTTTCAGTTACACATGACTTTATTACTTTAGTACATAAACCAAAATTTATGCAACCAGAGCAGAGGCTGTAGATGATTCATATTTCCTATTGAGTGGGAGCACTCTTTTGGTCTTGTAGTACTTGGCAGCCAATGAATTCGGCTCTTGTTCAGAATCAGATGGAATTTAGAATCCTTATCCTTTTAGTTTCTCTCAAGATGCTTTTGAACAGCAATAGATTTCTTGATCAGGTGATAAAGATCTTCAGGAAAATCAGGTGCAACTCCCTTGGACTTTAGAATTCTCAGAATTTTGTTGCCAGTTACAAAATGTGCTTGTGCCACATCTGAGAATCCCTCAGGATCATACCAATCTGGGAGGGGGTCAGACCCTTCTTGACCAGCTTGTATATCTGTTCCTTCTTGTCGTCTGAGGTGAGCTTCAGCCACATGGGCACCCTGCAGCAGTAGGGCCCTACTGGGACAGGCCCTTCCTGGGAGTGTGCATGTGAACCATGATGGAAGTGAGCAGGCAGTGAAAGAGCATATGTACTATTTCTGAAGCAAGATTCAAGCACAGGTTTTTCTCACTCCAAGTTTAGTGTTTTCTCTACCATGACAGAGAGCTGTCATTTAGCTTCAGCTAAATCTTAATGGCGAACAAGAGTCCCAATGGTAGAAGTGAGGAGGAAGAGCATCCTTGGGCATGAGAGAAAGTCAATGCCAGGTCATTAGTGATGGGAGATAGATGAGCATGTGTGAGGAAAAGCAAGTAGACCAATATTGTTGGACTAGAAAGTACTTGAAAGGGAATAATCTGTAAGAAGACTAGAAAGATAGGAAAAAAGGAGAATTTGGCTAGATCTCAAAATGTGTGAAGTGAATTGATGTATAGTATGACTAGAAAGGTAGATTGTAAAGTAGAGGAATTTCTGTTTGATCCTTTGATTCTAGAGGTAATATAGAGAAGCACTGTAGTTTTTTTAGGAGGAAGGTGACATCGTGAGACCTGTGCTTTAGGAAAATCTGGTCGGTATCTTTGTAATGGAGAGATAAAACCAAAGCAGTCTAGTTGAATAGTCTTTTCCAAAAATTTCAATCAATTTCTTCATTTTAAACAAATTTGGCCATGGATTTGGTCTGATTCAGTCATTAAAACTAGTAAAAATACAAACACACTCATCACAGGTAGGGAAGTTGTGTCCACCTAAATGGATGCTGTAACCTTGTCCCAAATATCCTCATCATGCTAAAACTAAGGACTTTTGTTTCTGGTTAAATACTACGTGTCACTTTGTTCCATTTCCATATCTGAACCATTAGACTAAATTGAATATAAAATATATGATATGTCAGAATAAAATGACCATTGGTTTCCAAATTTCTCTCACTATTTTTGATTTAATAAACTTAAAAAAACATTTTTAAAATAGGCAGTAAACCCAGTTTTTATTAGCACTTGATTGGCATGATTTGTACAATAAACTGGAGTAGGAAATGGCAAATGACTCTGGTATTTTTTGCCAAGAAAATCCTATATGGGGTCACAAAGAGTCAGAAATGAATGAAATCACTAAACACAACAACA
>CM053601.1:114491436-114506753 GCA_028646575.1 Pseudocheirus occidentalis | reverse complement strand
CAGAGCAAATTATCTCACATGGCAAAGGAGGCCCAGAAAGCCAATGAAGAGAAGAATGCCTTAAAAAGTCGAATTTGCCAGATGGAGAAAGAGTCTCAAAAGCATTCTGAAGAGAATAATTCCTTCAGAATTAGAGTGGAGCAAGTGGAAGCTAATGACTTTATGAGAAACCAAGATACTATTAAACTGTTACAAAAAAACGAAAAAAAAAATAGAGATGTTAAATGACTTGCCCACAGGTCATAAGTAGAAGAGATGTTATTTGAACTCATGTCATCTAACTATAAATTCAGCTCTTTTTCTACTACACTATGTACCACCAAAGGTTCTAATGTCTATTACCCCTTGATAATTTCATTTACTCCCCTAGCTTCAATTACAGAAATTATTTCCAACTCTCTTTAACCAACTCCAGTTTCTCCCCTGACTTTCATTTCTTCCTCCCTATCTTCTCTCTACACAGATATACCACCAAAATTAAAACTTAAAAAATTTTAATCTTTTATCTTTTTCCTTGAAATTTCTCTTATTCCCAATGTCCTTATTTATGTTAATGGCATTACCATTCTCCCAGACTCACAAGTTCAAAACCTTCAATCAGCCAACTCTTCCTTCTCCCTCACACAGGGAGTCCAATTATTTTCTAAACCCTGGTGCTTCGATTTCCATATTTATTTATTAACTCAATCATTCATTTATTTATTTAGATGTCTGTCTGTCTATCTATCTATCTATCTATCCATCCATCCATCCATCCATCCATCCATGCATCATCCATCCATCCATCCATCTATCTATATATCTATCTATCTATCTATCTATCTATCTATCTATCTGTCTGTCTGTCTGTCTTTGCATTCAACCCCTCCTCTGCCACCACCCTAGATCAGGCCTTCATGACCTCTTGTCTGAACTATATAACTGCTCACATGTTTACAAACCTGTGTTCAAGCGCTTTCTATACATTGTGTTCTTTGATCATCACAAAAACTGCATGAAATAGATACTACAATTGCAACTATTCCTGTTTTATAGATGAGGAAATTCTTGAAGTTCAGGAATACTAAAGGACTTTGATTTAGTGTGTCAAAGCCAGGATTCTAAACTCAGATTTGAGGGCCCAAATCTAGCCTTATTTCCATTTTATACTATCCATATAGGTAACGGAGTAAGATAAGAAAGAGAAAGAAAGAAGGAAGATTGCAAGAAAGGAAGGAAGGACAGGAAGGAGGTAACTGACTCACTGAGCAGAGACTACTGCTTTCAAGAAATTTGGTCATGAAGGGAAGAAAAGAGATGAGACAGATGGCTGGGACAGTAGGATTAAGGGATGTTTGTTGTTATTTAATTTTTTTCCTTTTAATTTAGAGAGTTAAAAAGAATAGAGAGCTGACCTTATAGCCAGGAAGACCTAAGTTTGAATCCTGCTTCAGAGATGTATTGTTTGTATGTCCCTAAGAAAGTCACCTAAACTTTCAGCGTTCTAGGCCAGCGTATCAAACTCAGATAGGAACCTATCCCTGAGGGTCACATATTGACTCAGAGAACCACAAATGAGCATCATCAGTGTTTTATTACAGTTTTATTTATTTTGTGAAACATTTCTTAATTATATTTTGTTGTGGCTGCACACACTTTGCAGACCCAAGGGCCAGCCTTGGGTTGCGTCTCAGGAGGGATTGAGGAGACCAGAGACAAGAGATGTTTGCAGATTATAGTTTATTCCAACATGGGCACCAGCAGTAAGTAAGCAAGCTACTATATTACTACAAAGAAAGCATGATTCATGTGTGACCTCCTTGTGGACAGGGGATATAGGCCAATGGAGGAGATCCAAGCCAGTGATGTCAGCAGCTGTTCAGCATGTGAACAGTCTCTTTTGAGACATACTTGAGAACAACAACTGCACTGTGGTTCTCAGTGCCTTCTTATCTCTAAAGAGTACACAGAGTAGCCTTGGAACTGAAAGGTCCAGAGGCAGCTCCTAGATTCTCATGAGAGAGAAAGTACTTTTGACTCACATTTCCCCATACAATATTTTAATCTTATTTTAGCCATACTTGGGAGTATTATGGACTGCATGAGGCCCATGACTGGCTAGTTTGACTCCTCTCTTCCACATCAGTAATGTCAAGCTCAAATAAAACAGATCCCTGCTAGCTGTATGTTGATTTAGAAAATCATAAATTAACAATGAGCTTGAAACTTCTGTCTAGACAACTTTTTAGTAAAGTGAGTTGCAGACAATATGCTAACCTGTGTTGGTAAAGGGAGTTTCAATTTTTTTTTAATTGAGAGAACTGAAAACATTTGTAAGCAGATGGTAAGAAGTCAGGGGTGAGGAAATGGCTGAATAGAACTGTAATAATTACCGCTCACATTTATAGAAAGATAATTTGCAAAGCAGTTTCCTTGTCAACTTTGTGCATTGGCTAGCACAGGCATTATTATCCTCAATTTGTTGATGAGACTTGATATCGAACAAGTTCAATAACTTGTCTAAAGTCTCAGAGCTAGTAAGAATACTACCTAAGACTTGTTCCAATTGCTTTTGATTAAAAGTCTAGGGCCCTTTCCACATGGTTTTAGAAAATGCCTTTTTTTCTGAAAATATTCAAATTCATTCCAAGTTTCCTTAATCAAAGACACAGGTATGTTTCTGATAGATGATGGATCATTTGTTATCATCGATTCCATTTAGACAAAAACTTGTTAGAATCAGCCTCTTCCAATTTTTTCATGCTTTAGAGGCAAATGTCCCAAACCATTCTTTTATTTCAACTTAATAATTTTTCAAAATTGCTTCAGAAAGTAGTCTACCATTCCTTGGGCCAGCCTGCATGGTTGTTGCCTACTTTTGTTTTTAATCTTTCTTATTTTTGCCTCCAGTGGCTAAATCTGAATCTCACATCTTCAAGTGTCTCTAAGATGAATGAGGAAATGTGAAATGGGGCAAGGCCATTTAGAAGAAACAAGTGGGATGGTTTGAAATGTTAGCCTTATAAAAGAGTATAGATAAATATTTCTTTGAAATAAGTAGGTAAGAATGTGCAGTGGTACTGAGGAGTTCTGAGGAGACAAGGATGGTAACTGAGGAAGCTTACATTAGCTGATCTTGATCCTCTCCATAATGCAAGATACTAGGCCATTTGGTGTTAAGTGAGAAAAGTTGAGATGGGGAGGGAAGGGGAAGGGATTGAAAAGATAGGTACTTTTCTAGCAATACAAGTGGGGAATAAGATGCAAAGGAAGTAGATTAGAGTAGATAGAGGGATTTCTGTGCATAAATGAGGCCTGAGCTGAAATCATATAAATTTATAGTAGATGATAGGGAATTTTATGTCATAAATTTTTCCAACACCGTTTTTTTTCATTTGGGGAAGAGAGGAGAGCAATTGGGGTCAAGTGACTTGCCCAAGGCCACAAGGCTAGTAAGTGTTAAGTATCTGAGGTCGGATTTGAACTCAGTTTCTCCTGACTCCAGGGCTGGTGCTCTACTCACTGTGCCACCTAGGCACCCCATCCAACATTGTTCATAGCCAGAGGAAAAGAATAATTCCATTCAATCCAATATTAAGTCAGCAAATCTTTATTAAATATCTACTCTATGACAACCACTGTAATAGTTGCTATAGATACAAATACAAACCTGATCAAAGTCCATGCTTGCAACAAGAGCTTACATTTCATTGGGAAAGAGAGGGCAAGAAAAGATTATCAGTTACTGTTATTAAAAATTAGAACATTGGGGATATTGGATATTCATGTGGGAAAGGGATTCTCAGATAATGAGCAGTAAGTCATTAAGGCAATGGATTATGAAATTAAGGCTAAGTATGGAGGCAAGTGAATACAGAATGAAGGGTGGGGTTAGACTTAGAGCTTGGTATGAGGTCAAGGCATACGAGGTCATGATTAGAAAAACGGGCCATTTAGTCTGAGGGAGGGCCTGAGAATGTCGGAACGATAGAAAGATTCTGGTCTGATATTAGGATTTCGAAGTACAGAATCTTGGAGTTGATATAGGTCTGTGTGAGAGGCAGGTATAAAGTATTTTACCAAATAGGGATAGGATAGCAGGTTACTGTATCCAGATTTAGGAACTGAGTGTTTAAGATGTTAGAAGATTTGTCAGTATGAATATTAATATTCTAAGGCAGGCAGTAAGTGATGGGGGATAGAGGAAGTTTGAAAGCCATGTGTTAATACTTTTAAAGGACATTTGGAATAGGACCAGGAGGTCAGTATGTTATAGCAATAAGGTTGGAGAGCAGGAGGTATAAATGAATTAAACAGATATAAAAAGATAAAAGTCAAGTCATAGGCATTAGCAGGTTGGCACACAAGCCTTTTTTTCCCCCTTAGCCTCCCCACCCAAACCAAATTGGCCTAGCCCCATAGAATTCCTCAATTAGTGCAGGCCAGAAGCACAACTCATCCTAATCAACTCTTACTCTTCTAGTAGAATGTAAACTCTTTGATGGCAGAGATGTATTCATTTTTGTCTTTGTTTTTCTAGTACCTAACTGACACAAAGCGTCCTTTGTCCCTAGATAGCCCTCCTCTTTTTAGCTCCAGTCTGTTAATTCTCTGTTAGAGTCATAAACTCTGTGCAAAGACCATTATCAAGCTTTAATTATTTGAATTTTAGTCATCCAGAAACTCATTTTTTTTATAATATTCTTCATAACACTCTTGCTATGGAACTTATTGTCCCACAGGAACACCACTTTAAAGCCATTTTTTTTGCTGAATCAATTAATAACATTAGCAAGCATATTCCTTCATTTTCTATCAGTTCTAAATAAGTGCATCCAAATCCAGCAAACTAGAGTGTGTACTTATTTTGTTTCCCTGCAGATTTTGCATAAATTCAAGATAAAGCAAGAATATTAATAAAGGAAAAAGCCAAAAGGAAAAAAAATAAAGTATTCAATGGTAAGCAAATATTATGTTGACAATTTGAAATGAGGTCAGTACAGGCTAATAAAAGAAAAGAAAATATTTAAGAACAAAATGAAATAATAGACTGAATGTTCTCTTAGTGCCTCCCCTTCTGTAATTATGTATACAATAAGGAAGTCCCATTAAAAATAACTATGCTGAGAAAAGAATTAAAGTTATTAATGTTACTTAATTTTTTTTTGGAAAATGTCTCTGTTGTATTGGGCTGGAGATAATCTCAATTTCTTATGCAATGCTGGCAGATGCAGAGATACAAATGGTGGAGATCAGTTTTAATGGTCCTTAGGGTAAGCAAAGTGAATAAAACACAGAATTATTTGGGAATAAACTCCCCTGGCATATGAAGCCTTTAAAATTTACAGACTCATAGGATACTGCCATTTTGGTTCCAACACACTATACTTTCACAAAATTTGGCTTGTATAAAATCTGAGTGATGTACATGATTGAGCTTATTCTTCAGACTGTTCCACTCTGTGTCTGTATTTGTGTATGTGTGTATGTGTATGTACTTGTTTTTTTAAGAGATCTCATTTTGTACTGGCTGCCAATAGAAAAAGAAAGCATTTAACCAGATCAAAATGGTAGAATACTATGTTGAAAATAACTGGGAAAGATACTTCAGGAAGAGTTCATTCTTAATTGAATCAACATTTTTCTCCCAGAAGTTCATTGATTGAGTTTGGATCACCACAAGACAAGGGCCAATGATTATTTTATTAGTTGTTAAATAGTGTTAAACTGAACTCTTGATCTTAATAAGAAAAAATATTGCAAAGCCTTTTACTTACTTTATTTTATTAAATCTTACAAGAACCTACTAAGTTGGATATTACAGACATTTCTAGTATTTTACAGATGAAGAAACTGAGGCTTAAAGAGACTAGGTACTTGCTTGGGTTCACACATCTAGTAATTGTCAAAGGCAACATTTAAACCCAGTTGTTCCTGACTTTAAGAACAACATTCTGGTCCCTACTGCAATGAAAATGAAGAATAGAACAAAGTCTAAAGTTCAATGGGTCAGATTTTGTTGATGAAAATATGGCATTTGCTACAAAGCTATTTTTCTTTTTAAAGTCCTCACCCTCTAACCTTTTTACCCTATTCCTTTTAAGAAATGCATCCATGTTCTTCCTATTAATCTGTGTGAGTGTGCATTTACATTAGAAAGGTAAAGTTAATTATTTAGAAAAATGACCAAATAATACAACTTTGGGTCTTGTTTCATAACATGACCTGTATTGTGTTTAATTTATCCTATTTTCATTTATTTACATATTTAGCCATTTGTTCACGAAATACTTATTAATGAATTACTGTCATTGGTACTACTAACTACTGAATAAAACTTTCTCCATGTGTTATTTACACCATTGGAATGTAAAGTGTATCAGATCAGGGTTCCTACCAGTTGTGCAGAGGACTTAGTACGGTGCTTTTCATGTTATAATTGCTTAGTACATATTTTTACATTAATCCATCCATCCATTCCATGTTTAATACACTGTGCTGGGGACTAAGAGAAATGACTAAAATAGGGACTTTGACTTTAAGTTCCATGTCTGGAAAGAAATGATTCTCGTAAACCAACTATATGCATTTGAAGAAACTTAAGTGTAAGGCTCCTATGCTATTCATATGTATGAAGTAATCTGTGATTTACTTTATTCTAGCCAATGCTACTTAAAGTTAAGCTCTAAATCCAAACCATCAGCCCTGTGTTTCTTCCAGCCAAAAGAAGTCTATACTATTTCCTTAAAACAAATAGATTGGGCTACTTGTTTTTCTAACTTTAAGGAATATTAAAGTGCCTGGGACTCCCTGATCATGTAATAATAATAATAATTTGTAACATGTTGGCAACATTTGGATAGAGAAGTTTTAAAATGCATTCTTCTCCTGGGAAATGAAAACTCTAGTCCAAACAACCTCCTACAAATGATTTTTTGGCAGCGAAAATGGTGGTTGTGCTACTGATGATGCAACGAAATCCACATGAGTAGTGTCTTAATGAGCCACTGGGTTAATTGACATGACAAGCATGTAATCAAGTTGAAAGTGCTTATCTTTTCCTGACATGGTTTGATGGTTGGCTGTATCCTTTCATTCCTTTGTTATAATTTGGCTGTAAAACAGTTGGATTGTTTGGCACCAAGAATTTGTGCATTTTGTAGGCTTATAATGGTAATCATAAAAGGTATTAGAATTCTAACCAGTTCTCCTAATGTTATATGAGCTGAAGCAAAGATACATATTAAAATATTCCTGGGACATACTGATAGAATTCTCCACCAAAATCTCCCTCCCATTCTTTTTGTTTAAGTTTTTAAAAAATCAATCTGATCAAATTACATGATTCTAACATATTCCAAGTATTTATACAGACATCAACATTGGGAGAGGGGAGGAAACTATCATTAAGATAGTTTGAAAATTCTACTTAGCCTTAAAATACAATATAATTTTCTAAAAACAAAGGATGACTCCGTGTAAAGCAGACCTAGACAACACACCCATGGGTTGCTTGTGACCAGCCAAAGGATTTTGGGTAGCTGCAAGAAATGCATATAGTGTAAAAGAAAGTAAAGACATGAGTGCATTGTCTGTACCCTGCTTAACCCACCTTCCACTATTCTCTACTGGGCACATCATGCAACTTGGGGGGGGAGGGTTGCCACTGTGTACTCTCTCTTGACTATCACATAACCCACAGCAACCAACCGTCATCAGTCTGTCTCTAAGAAGAGTGAGAGTTGCATCTTTTCCTTGTGTTTTCAGTTTTTACTGGCATTGGACAGAGACAAAGCAAGTGTAGCCATGTGCCAATGCAGCTGAGGCCCACTGTGTGATGAGCATCAGCAACATGCGGGCTTCTTCTCTACCTTTGCTGTGCAGCTGCCCTCTAAGTTACATGAGAGTCTAGTGCTCTTTCCATGGTCAGACATTCAGTTCATTATCTCTTTGTATGTGAACAGTTGCTGTGGAGATTTTTTTGGTTCTAACATTAAAGTTCTGGGGATGACTTTGTGAAATGGGCGACAAAAAGAAATGGAATATCAAATTGAACATAGAGTGTTTAATCCAGAGTGGACTAATAGAAACTTGTTTACTTACACAAGACACAAAATATTGTGCCTTGTTTCCTGAGAAGTAATAAAAGAAGGAATACTATCTTCATCTCAATTTCAAACCCAAACATCCTGACTTAAGGAAATTGGACAACAATGAAAAACAAATTAAAGTGTCCAAATATTTGAAAAATCTCAGTGGGGAACAATGTTTTTTTTTTTGAGAAAGTATACTCAGACAATGAGGCAGCTACTAAAAGTGGTTTTCAGATTTCTAAAGAAATCAATTTCAAACATGATTCCTCAGTACAATAAACTGATTGGTGATAAGAAGTGTAATACATGCCATTAACTAAATGTAAACAGTAAGAAAACCTGAAAAATGTATTAAAACCTTCACTGCTTAGCAAAGTAATTTTTTAAACATTAATGTGATTTCATGATAAATAAAAACCTTAAGTGTAATTAATTGATATTAACTGAAATTTCTCCTTTTTAAAATATGGTTTATTTGCAAAATGGTTTAAGTATTATATCTTTACTTGGAAAGCAAGCTTCTAAAAACCTATCTGCAGTCTGAAGCCCCAACCTTCTTGCAGGTCTGGTGTAGAGGATAAAGTGAAGGACTAGGGAATTAGGAGGTACTAGTTTAAAATCACAATTCTAACAGAAGCTATGTGACCATGGACGTGTTGCATAACATTTATGTTTATGAAATAACTTTCTATGTGATTCAATCAACCTTTAATAAGAAGTCATACAGGGGCAGCTAGGTGGCGCAGTAGGGGTGGCTAGGTGGTGCAGTGAATAAAGCACCGGCCCTGGAGTCAGGAGTACCTGAGTTCAAATCCGGCCTCAGACACTTAACACAAAAAACTAGCTGTGTGACCTTGGTCAAGTCACTTAACCCCAACTGCCCTCCAAAAAGCAAAAAAAAAAAAAAAAGAAGAAGTCATACATGGATGTTGTAATGAGAATGGGAATTTGAAGATCTTCCCTGCCCCTTAATAGACTTAGGGGGAGTTCGAAGATCTACCCTGCTTTGAAAGTAAACTCTGCCCCTTGATAGGCTGAATGTAGTGTCATGGAGGCTGTGATGGAGGGAATTTGCTAAAAGGGTGGAGCAGAGCCCACAGGAAGCTTCCCTACTGTGAAGATAAACTCTATCCCCTAATAGACTAAATATAGTCACATGGAGCTTGTGATGAGAGGAGTTTGCTGAAGGGATGCAGAGCCCACAGGAAGTTTGTAGTCAGAGCTAGCCAGACATTGGGGGAGAGAGGAGGACCTCAGGCAAGGAGTCAGAGAGGCTGGTGAATAGATATTAATCTTGTATTGGTTTGTAGGAAGGCTGAAGGATGCTGTGGCTCTCAGCATTATTATGGCTTCTGAATATCTTTGGTACTGTGATGGAATTGACTTTCTGGTTTGGGGATCTGGTTTTCTGGTGTCTAAATAAATGCTTAAGTTCTATCTTCCATCTGGAGAGTTTGGTATATTTTGCAATCAAATGTCATGTGATACTTAAAGTCATAGTCTTTATCATGATTGTGGGCTCTGTAAATATTGCATTGGTTCTACCAATGTAAGCTGTACTAGTACTGGGAGTTTCTACACCAGAAGCTCTCCATGATAACCAAATTCATCTATTATTTTCTCTATTTTTATAATTGGAGGCACCCAAATATCTTGAATTTGCTACAAAGTTAGTTATATACTTGAATAATTATTATCCCAGATGAAGCATTACCACATGCCTGGACTATTGTAATAGCCTGCTCAAGTCTATTCCTGCCTCAAGTCTCTCTCTACTCTAATTCCTCCTCCATTCCATCAAACCAATCCTCCTAAAACACAGGTCTGACCATAACACTCCACTATTCAATAAACTCTAATGATTACCTATTTCCTCCAGGATCAGATTTAAAAGTGGGGTACATCCTATGTATTTGGAAACAAAAATCAGAAAAATCACATCTTTTAAGAATATATAAATAGTATCTTTTGTTAAAAACTATTTTCTTTCCAAATATAGGGGAAAAAGTGAGATATGCAGAACTCATTGAGAGCAACCAAGGCTGGCAATGTATATAATATTCCATACCCACACTCTTTCACTTCTGTAAAGAGGGTACACATTGTATTTCTGAAAGCAATAAATATTGACATGAAATGGAAGAAATGAACTGCCTGCAATAGCATCCCACCCTCAGATTATCTCATTAAAGAATTGGGGTGAGGGTCAAATTTGACCAAAGAAACTAAAAGGAAACTCTTACAATAGTAGCTGGAATCTAATTTTTTGAGAATTGAAATAACAGCCAGGGTGAACCAAGTAGTAAGCTGGAGAACTGGGATCCTCTCCAATTAAACATTCTTTTCACTATACTATATCCCCTTGGAGTTGGAAAGATAGGACTTTTTCTTTTTAATCTTAGAGTCCTATACAAGTGTCCTGTTATTACACATGAAAAAAGTGCATTTCAGGTATTAGACACTATTAATGCAAAAGCACAGAGGTGAGAGATGTGTATGAGGAACATGAAGAAGGTTACTTCAGTTGGATTATAAAATGTGAGAAGAGTAAGGTGTAAGGTTGGAAAAGTAGGTTGGGGACAGGTTATGAAAGGTTTTAAAAGACAAACAGGGGAATCTAGCCCGTGTGATGGTGAAGGTCTCTCTATATATTTATATTTATATACATTTAAGATCTATGAACCTTTATTAAGATCTATGAACCTTTATTCCCATTTTTCAGAGAATGAAATGAAGGCTGGTATAGGTAAAGTGACTTGTTCAAAATCACACAGTTATTATATCAGTGATAGGACAAAAGCATATTAATCACAAAGTATCTGACTCTTTGTTCATTGGGTCAATGCTAACATATGAGGCACATGTCACACATGAATACAGGCAAATGTACAAAGTGACATGTGGATAACTACAAGATAATACGGCATAGGGAGTGAGGTGGAAACTGTCTCTATTGGGGACTGAGGAGATTAGCAATGAGTGATCAAAGTGAGACAGACTCACCTAGATCAGGGATTCTCAATCTTTTTTTGCATTGTGGAGCCCATTGGCATTCTAGCAAAGTCTTTGAACCCCTTCGCAAAATAATGGTTTTAAATTCATGAAATAAAAACATAGGCTAATAGTGGAAATAGTTATTTTGAAATACAGTTATCAAACTATTATAAAAACAAAAACAAGCCAACGAATTCAAGATTAAGAACTTCCTATTTAGAAAAAATGATTCTTACAAAAGATGAATTTTGAGGTCAGTATTGAAAGTAGTGTGTTGAGGCTGGTGAACAGAAGAAAGCCTTTCTTGATGAAGAGAGGAAATAAATGAATTAATCAATCTGGTATAGGGCTGGGAGAGAAGATGAGCTTTGCTGAAGTGGAAGGCAGTGTTAGCAAAAGTCTAGTCAATTAGCAAACTGATGAGAAGGCAAGATTATGAAATATTTTCTCCCATATTGCAGGAATATCCTTCCCCTAAGTTATGGTGGAGAAGGGGGAAAATCCCTTTGGATATTTATCTTTCCAGCTGAATAAACTCATTCAGTCTGTCTAATATTTGCTTAAACAATTCTGCATTGGCAGACTATTAGAAGAGTTGACTTGACTAGAGTTTAATCCATTAATTTACCAGACAAATCCTTACAAATAACTTTTTAATGAATACCTTGATCACTTGACATGAAAATAAACAAACAAGCATATCAGTGTCCATCAGACAACCACTTGTATGGAAATGCATATGCAGACTTTCATGTGAATACTTAATGTTTTTTTCCACAAGAATTTTTTTTTTGCTATGGAGAAGTTGCTAATACATACTTTTCTAAAATTCTTTTCCTTTTTGAAGTTGCTTCTTGCTACCAGAAGGCATCCTTTCAAAAATCAATATTCTACCAACAATGCTCTATGACTGTGAGTGATTGTATAGAATAACCTCAGAAGACTCACAAATAAAGAGCAAAGGAAAACTGTATGATGGACAAACTCAACTGTATCAACAAGACTTGCATGTAAGGTTTGGTTTAAAAGATACTGTCAAGAAGATGTAGTGCCAGAAACAGAGGTGGTTCAGTCATAAAATGAGAGCATGAGCTTACTGATGAACAGCTTGAGGGTTGCATTAAATATTAAAAGAACTTATGATCCAAACGAAAGAAAGGTCTTCAGTTTTTGGAGAGATTTATATATACATATATGCATATATACGGGTGTGAGCATGCATGGAAAGGATGATGGCACGATGCCTTTTAGGGGTGGGTCATTTCCCCAGATTCTTTATGCTGATTTTCTGCCTGGAGACATCTGAGGTGAATGAAAGCTTCCAAGGAAACAGCTAGCCTTGTTATCTGTTTCTTCATTGTCATTTCTGTTCTACTTCTTTGTAATATAATACATTGTGGCTACAATCTAATCTCTATATTAAAAAGTCATTGCAATCATAATAATCAATCTAAGACTGAATAAAGGATTGTAACTGGGCCATAAACATTGTGGATTTTTAGGCTAGCCATGCATTTTGGTGCTTGGGATTTGGTTGGGGTTACCAGTAATACATTTTTTATAGTAGTTATCCAGAACTATCAGTACTACTCACTGGATTTTACTATAATAATCACTGGATTATACTGTAAAATGGTGACACCTGCGATAGATGAGACTATTTTTCCTATGACAATGTGCTATTGTTGCCTGAGCTCCACTAACACAATTCCTAAGTAACAGATGAAGAGAAGCACATTGAGAAGAGAGACAGTGTAACGTGAAATACAATAGTAATTTCAGTCTCTAGCATCCAGAATGTGGTTAGCTATAGAAAATCTAAGAGGTGACCACAAACAGAAATATAAGGAACTAAGAATATAAAGACCTGTGTGACACTAACTATTGATGATACAAAAAGAATCTTTAAGCCCCAATGAGAAGGATCAGTAGTTTGGATACTACAAAAGTAAAATTCCCTCAAAAATTATGCCATGCGGTTCCAGGTCATATTGTCATAGTATTAGGGGTAAAGGAATGAAGGCAACTGAGGTGAGATTATAGGACAAGAAGGTATAGATGGGATCGAATTTTTATACACTCTGACAAAGAAAGCATCCATCAAAAGATCACCATGTGTATGTTTTCTTGATTTTCAGATGAAGGTTTGCATAAAGAAAGTGGTAGTACACTGAAGAGTACTGGACTTGAGTCAGGAGATATGGGTTCAAATTCTGAACTCTTTTACATGGTATTCGTGTTAATTGAGGTTATCTAAATCTATGTATCTATGTATACATCTCTATCTATTTGTTTATTATTATTGCATCTTCTTTAATGCTAGCTTTATTTTTTATTATCTTGGATAAAATTTTATTTTTTCCACAATTATATGCAAAAACAATTTTTAAGATTAATTTAAATTTTTATCATTATTTTATTTTAATTTTATTTTTTAAATTAACTTTTGTTTATTTTTAGTTTACATCATTCATTTCCACAAGATTTTGAGTTACAAATTTCCTCCCTGTCTTTCACCTACCCACCATCCTAAAAGTGTGATCCCACTGTATATACCCTCCCCCAGTCTGCTCTCTCCTATATCCTCCCCCATCACCCCTCTGATATTCTGGTAGGGCAAGATGGATCTCCCTACCCAAGTGAGTGTATATATTATTTCCCAATTGCATGTAAATAATAATAATAATAATGAAATATTAAACATTTGATTTAAACTTTAAATTCAAGATTCTTTCCCTTACTTCACCCAGCACCACTGGAAAGACAAGCAATTCAATACAGGCTGTATATGTGTAGTTATGCAAAATATGTCCATAACTGACATATTGTGAAAGACTGACTATATTTCCCTCCATCCTATCCCACCCCCACTTGTTCTATTCTCTGTTTTGTCCCTGTCCCTTTACATAAGTGTGGGCTTCTAACAATCCTCCCCTCCCAGACTGCCGTCCCCTCCATCATTCACCCTCTCATCCCCTTACCCTCTACTCTCCTGTAGGGCCAGATACACAATTTAGAGTATATGTCATTCCCTCCCCAAGCCAAATTCAATGAGAGTAAGGTTGACCCATTCCCTTTTGCCTTTCTGTTCTTCTCCTCCATTGTAACAGTTATCCCTTGCCTCTTCTCTATGAGATAATTTACCCCATTCTGTCTCTCCCTGTCTCCCCTCATTATATTCCTCTAGCACCTCTCAATTTCACCTTTTAAAATATCATCCCTTCCTATTCAGTTGATCCTGTGCCATCTGTCCATGCACATCTGTACACATACTCATATATGTATTCACATGAATATATACCCTCCTATATAGACATATGTGCGTGTATACATAAGTATATGTGTGTGTGTGTTGTGTGTATATGTGTGTGTGTGTGTATACACACACACATTTATATTCCCTTCAACTATCCTCATACTGAGAAAGTTTCATAAGTTACAATTACCATTTTTCCATGTCACCATGTATATAGTTCAACTCTGATAAGTTCCTTATGATTTTTTTTCCCTGTTTACCTTCTCATGCTTCTTGTATTTGAATGTCAAACTTTCTATATAGCTCTGGTTTTTGCATCAAGAATGCTTGAAAGTTCTCCACATCATGGAATGACCATATTTTTCCGTGAAGCATTTTACTCAATTTTGCTAGGTAGATGATTCTTGGTTTTAATCCTAGCTCCTTTGATCTCCGGAATATCATATTCCAGGTCCTTCAATCCCTTAATGTAGAAGCTGCTAGATCCTGTGTTATCCTAATTGTGTTTTAACAGTATTCAAATTGTTTCTTCTTGGCAGCTTGTAATATTTTCTCCTTGATCTGAGAACTCCAGAACCTGGCTATAACATTCCTAGGAGTTTTCTTTTTGGGAGCTTTTTCAAGAGGTGATTGGTGAGTTCTTTCAATTTCTATTTCGCCTTCTGGTTCTGAAATATCAAGGCAATTTTCATTGAGAATTTTTTAAAATTTATTTTTAAATTTGTTTTCTTGTTTACATTATTCGTTTTCATTACATTTTTGAATTACAAATTTTCTCCCTGTCTTGCCCCTGCCCCAACCCTAAAGCAGCAATCCCACTGTAAAGCCCCTCCCCTACTCTGCTCTCTTACTTTCTGGTAGGACAGGGAGGGTCTCCTTATCCCAGCCCCTATATATCTTAATTCCTAGTTGCAGGTATTGCAGAACTTTAAATTCTAGATTCGTTCGATTCCTCCTTTGTCACCCACCCCCACTGGAAGGACACTCAATTCAAT
>CM053601.1:114474404-114490936 GCA_028646575.1 Pseudocheirus occidentalis | reverse complement strand
GAGCTGAAAGTTGTCAGGTTCTCGTCCAGTCCTCAAAGATCAACAGTTCCCAGGTCCTTGTCCAGTCCTCAGGGCAATCCCCGGCACACACTGAAGTTCACAAGGTTCAGCCCACCTCAAACCCTTCAGGACTTCTCTTGCCTGGAACTCAAGGATCAGCCAGGCCACCAACAAAGTCCCATCTTGTTCATGTCTTCAGTCAGCCACTGAGGAGCCAAATCCAAAATCTGTCTGTCTCTATAAAATTATTCCTTATAAGCACTGGCCTTCTCCCAAGTCAACAGGGGAGTGTCTCAGCCAATAGCATTCTTCCACATCAACAGGGGAATTCAAACCTTTTCACCAATGGACAGAGTTCTATACTTAGTCCTAAGTTACTAGGGTCTGCTTAACCCTAAGTATATGATCTACTTAGCCCTAAGTATCTGATCTACTTAGCCCTAAATATCAAAGAAATTGATTACCATTACATTTACTAATAATTTAAAAGTAAAATGGAGATCTTGGTCATGGTAAAAGTTACTCTTCTATTTAGACACATTTTCTATCTAATGAGAACAATAGCCTTATATGAAAGATAGAGAGATAAAGCCTTTGCCACTTGATACCTTATTTTTTGCACTTTACCAAAAAGTACAAAGAAAGTTAAGTGGGCATTTAATAACCCTGGTAGGGATTATTTTAAGTAATAATTATGCTACATTATACTTTAGTGTTATGGAATTATAATTGATTTTTTAAAAGCATTATAAAATATACATTCTCAAATCTGTGACATTCTTGCTACGAACACAATTACAATCCAACTGGCTTCACTCTAGTATTTTCCCTTTCCTTTTATGCTACATAATTCTCTGAGTGAAATTCAATAGATCATTGCTTATGATACATGAAACAAATCAATAGTAATATCATTTAGAAATTTCTCAAAATATTCACATTAGCACCATGCACAGGCATGAACATAATTAAAAGGAAGGAGAGTCAGGTTCCTACATATGACAACCACTTGGTTTTCTGAGGTGCAAATTTGCTGCAAGGTGCCAGCCAGCACAGCCAGGCTTAGTTTCAAAGAAAGATGAAAGGAGTCAGTTGTGAACAAAGTAGTGATAAAATGAGCCTTTTTAAATAGGGATACATAAACAGTTATCTCTATAATTCCAAGCCTGATTAAACTGCTTAGCTCAAGGGGGCATGGTCAAGATGGTAGAGAGAAGCCAGAAAGTCCCCTGAGTTTTCCTGTTTCTCTAAGAAACAATGGTAAATCAAGCCTCTAAATTGGTTCTAGAGTGACAGAACCCACAAAAAGACAAGAGTGAAGCAATTTCCCATTTTAGGACAACTTAGAAGAACTTCAGGAAAGGTATCTCTCACTTGGGTAAAAGGAAAGTGCAATGAAGCACAGACAGTATCTAGAAGAGCCAGCAGAAGACATTTAGGCCATAACACAGATAAGGAACCAAGGTCTCTCAGTCCTGGTTCAAGAGGCCAGTGGCACAGCAGGCCAGCTGCAAGGCTTCCAGCCCCAGTACAGAAGGTAAACTGTCAGCCCCAGAACCCCAGCACAACAGTTTAGACCAGACTGGACCACCCTAGCACAGTGGGCAAGCAGCCAGCACCTGAGGCCCTGGCATAGAAACCCAGTAATCAGGTCCCTGGACCCAGTGCAAGAAGCTTGGGACAGTGCCCCTTGTGCCCCAGGAGCAGAGCCCAAGTTTAAAAGTCACAAAATAGGCTAAAAATTAATTAAAAAAACAGAAAATAGGCCTTACCATAGAAAGCAAATAAGGTGACAGGGAAAATAAAAAAAACCTCAGAAGAGGACAGTGATATCAAAATGACTACATGCAAACTTCAGTGGGGAAAATGCTTATTGGAAGAGTTCAAAAATTAAATAAGACTGGTAGAAGAAAATTGAGAAAAGAAAAGACAATTATGCAAGACAGAGTCAAAAGTCTGGAAAAGGAAGAATGAAAATTGACTGAAGAAAACAATTCCTTAAGAAATGCAATTGGATAAATGAAAAAAAAAATCCAGAAAAGAGCCATGGATAGATAAAAAAATTAATGCTAAATTAAATAATTTAGGGCAATTCTGAACATTATGAAATGCAAAATGGGTGGTTTGTATTACATTAAATTAGAGATTTTTTTGCACCAAGATTAGAAGGAAAGTAGAAAGCTGGGATACAATTTTTACAGTGTTTCTGATAAAGGATTCATTTCTAAAATATATAGAGAACTGAATCAAATTAATAAGAATATAAGTCATTCCCCAGCTGATAAATGGTGAAAGAATATGAACAGGCAGTTTTCAGATAAAGAAGTCATATGGGAAAAAATGTTCTAAATCATTGATTTAGCAATGAAAATTAAAACAACTCTTAGGTATCACTTCACAAACATTAGATTGATTAATATGACAGAAAAGGAAAATGATATATGTTGGAGACAATATGGGCAAATTGGAACACTAATGCATTGCTGATGGCATTGTGAACCAATCCAACAATTCTGGAGAGCAATTTGGAAGTATACCCAAAGGGCAATAAAACTGTGCAAACCTTTTGACTCAGCAGTATCACTACTAGATCTGTATTCCAAAGAGATCATAAAAAAGGGAGAAGGACCTCCATGTACACATATGTACACAAGCCATCCCTCTGCCAGTGATGAGCAAGGGAACCCACAGTCTAATCACAGATTTTTTTTTTTGCCTTTGGATGTAATTTAATTTGGGACAGAAGAATGAAATGTACGTCAAGGAAGTAAAACTTTCAATTTTTCCTTTTCTTTTTGATATGTGTGCTAATTCAGCATCAGGAAGGCATTTATTAAGTGTTTTCCATGTGCCAGACATTGTTTTGGGCACTGAGGCTACAAAAATAAACAATTATATTATCCCTATTTTCAGGGATCATAATTTCAAATGGAAGCGGGAGGGGATAGATTAAAAGAATGCTTCTTGGAAAAAATGACAACTGAACTGGGTCTAAAAGGATGGATCAGTATCCACAGGAAATTGGAGAACCTCTGCACACCTCAGAACCTGTGTTGTGACCTGGCACAGTGGGTCATTACTGCCCTATCATTTCATTGGGGGATCTAGAGCCAGAAGTCACCTTAGAGGTTATTTAGTCCAAGTCCCACATTTCATCACATGGGACACTGAACACCCAGAGAAAGGAACAAAGTTGCCCAAAGTCACCCAGCTGGAAAGTGGAAAGCTGTTGACTGTGTCCAAGCATGAAGCTGAGTTTCCGTGAGTTAATAGATGAAGTACTAGAGCAGCATGTTCTGCAAAAATCTGGTGCAAGAATGAATAGCTTCCATTCTGGGTCTCTAGGTGAGACCCTGTGTTGCATGTGAATGATGCTTTATAGCTGTGTTTCTGTGGCAGAGGTAACAGAACGCAGAGGATTAGAACCTCTGCCCTAAAAGACAAGGGAAGGAAACACGAACTTCTTCAAGTGCTGCTCTGTTTGTCCTGGCGGCAAGGTGGCACAGTGAATAAAGCACTAGCCCTGGAGTCAGGAGTTCAAATCTGGCCTCAGACACTTGACACAAAAACTAGCTGTGTGACTTTGGGCAAGTCACTTAACCACAATTGCCCTCCAAAAAGAAAAAAGAAAAAAGAAAAAGAATTATGGCTATGTATATTTGAATGAATGAAGCATTTGTTAAATGCTTACTATGTGCAAAGCACTATTAACATATACTTTGATAATGAGGCCAAAGTATGTAGCTCATAAGTAAAAAAAATAAGAATTAGGGAAGATAGTTTTTAATCTTCTCATTCTGTGTCTTCTTTGACTTCCTTTGGACAAAAAACAATATATGAAGCCAATCACAATTGTAGTATGGTGTGAGTGAAAGAGGAGTCAAGCTGGAAAGTGTTAAGTTTAGAATTAGACAGCCTGATTTTAAGTCCCTTGTAACCTGTATGTTCTTCTGGGTAGTGCACTGGTTAGAGGACTGGACCTGAAGACAGGAAGACCTGAGTTTGAATCTGGCCTCAGACTCTTACTAGTTGTGTGAGTGGGAAGTTACTTAACCTCTGCCAGTTTTCTCATCTATGAAATGAGGATAATAATAGCACCTACTTCTCAGGGTTATTATGAGGATCCAATGAGGTAATAATTTCACAATGATAATAACATAGTGCTTGACAAAGAGTAAGCACTATATAAATGTAAACAATCATCATTTGGCAAGTTACTTAATGTCTCTGTGCCTCTATTTTTCCATCTGTGAAGTAAGGATGATTGGACCAGATAACATTCTAAGGTTCCTTTACACTCTACAACTCTGCTTTTACATCTAGCTGCATTACAAACTCCATGCTGAAGACTTAGGCAAATCATTTCAACTCTTTGGGCCTCAATCTACCCATTTGTAAAATGAGAGGGGTTGGACTAGATGCCTTCTAAGGTCCCATCTAGCTTGAACATTCTATGTTCCAAGGTTCTCTACTGTTGGAGTGAATTGAAATATGTAGAGATATTTGCCCTTGCACTATTTGAAACCAATTATTTTACCTTTAGAGTTGTGCCGATGTTGTATAGTTCCTCTCTCTCTTCTCCTCTTTACCCCTCCTCTCTCTCTCTCTCTCTCTCTCTCTCTCTCTCTCTCTCTCTCTTTCTCTCAACTCTCCCCTCTCTCTCTGTCTCACACACAGACACACAGACACAGACACAGACACAGACACATTCAGTTCTTTCTTTCTAATTGCTGTCGGTTTTTTATGTGTTTCTGCAATCCCTCCTATTCCTTATAATCTTTGGGGAGTGCGGGGGAAGGTGGAGTGGATGACTGGATCAAAAAGCTGTCATTTGGGGATGCTTTCCAAAGTACTTTCCCCACAATAGACTCATAAGATAGATGGTGTGAATACCACTGTGCCCATTTTACAGATGAAACAGATACTTGTCCAAGGTCATAGTAAGTAAAAGCACCATGATCTACACCTAAGGTTAGTGCTCTTTCCACTTAACTGTTTTGCCTAAACTTAGTAGAACTGTTCCTCAAATCAAAATAATAGAAATTGTGTAATGTATTAGAGAGATTCTCTGAATAAAGTGCCAGGAGATGGACTTTGTTGTAGTTATTTTTGCAGCTCAGAGGTCTCCTTTTCTGATTATTTGCTTCATAGCTAGATTCTATTTAGTTGAGATTGTTAGACTATTAGCATATAGAAAGTAAGATGTTGCTATCTTGCATTAAGGGAGGCTTCCTCAAGTGAGGGGGAAGGACAGGCTTTGATCATGAAATGTAAGGAAGCAAGAAGTGGGCAGAAGATGAGGTGAATATTATGAAATTATCCCTCTGTATAATCTTATGTATATTTCCAACTGCTTCCATAGCCTCTATACCATTGAAACATGAAGGAAAAAAGAAAATCCTGCTATATAAAGGTCTAGGAAAGGTGGAAACTAGGAAATCAAAAGCAATGTCCCCTGAGGCAAAGAGGACTGACTTGAGAATGAAATAAAGAGGTAACAATTTTAAAAATTATTATTTTTAAATTAACAAGCATCTACCCCACTTCTTATACTCCTTCCATAGTAAATTAAAACAACAAAACCATTGTAATATGCGTAGTCAAGCCAATTAAATTTCTACATTTGCCTTGTTCAGCAATGTGTCTAGAGGTAGAGATTTTGTAACCTTTAGTCTAAGGGCTGAAGTGATTTTTGATACAAACTTATGGCTTGCTTACTCCTTATTTTGTTGTTGTTTTACAAGTTTTATTGATGTGCTTTGTTTTTACATCATAAATGTTTATGAATTACAACTCATATGACATCAGGAAATATAGTTCTTTTTTTGAAATCTGCTTTTTTTTAACGTAAGCTTTTTTGGGGTGGACGCTGCCTGCCTACCCCCACAAGTCCATTGCCACTTCTTTATCAGATGCGGATCTTTGCTCCTAATTATGTTGTAGCAAAGTCCTGATACTTCGTCTTCCAGCTGAAAAAGATGAAGAAATCTTCTGGAGAAATCATATGCTGCAGACAGGTATTTGAAAAGTCTCTTCTTAGAGGGAAAACTTTGGCATCTGGCTGTGCTATGATTCCAGGAGTGCGACCCACAACATGTACAGGGACTACAGGGACCTGATCGCTGCTGGTACCGTCACTAAGGGATACCGAGATCTGGGAGCCTGTCGCCATGCTAGGCCCACTCCATTAGGACCATGAAAGTGGAAGAAATGCCTGCCAGCAAATGCCACTGGCCCGAAGTCAAGCCGTCTCATGACTCCAAAATCAAGTTCCTTTGGCCAAATGGAGTTCTGCTTTGCCAGCACAAGAGACGCTTTACTACCAAGAGGCCCAACACCTTCTTCTAAGTATAGAGACAAGGAGGCACTTGTTCTATTTGATTTAAATAAATTTCTCAATTGGAAATTCTCCATCCCCCCCAAAAAAACAAATTGATTATTAAATTCTGAGTTCCAAATTCTTTCCGTCCATCCAGCTCTTTCCCCACCCATTAAGAAGGCAAGCATGACAGAAGAATAACTATTATACATGTGAAGTCAAGATGGCTTACTCCTAGGGTTTGGAATAGAGTTATTGTGTGGGCACCATAAATTTTATGAAAGCAAGGAATCAAATTCAAAGCCTTGAGGAAAAGTGACTTGCTTAAGGTCACACAGATAGATTAGTAGCAAATACCCTCTTCAAAATATCCCTAGAGGGCCTTTATTGGCTCTCTCCTTTGCTCTTTTTACGTAATAAACTTATTTGTACATATGTCTTATGTAGAAATCTCCTCTGTAGTCAGTCTCTAAGTTCCTTAAAGGCAGGGGTCATGATCCTAAAAAAAAAAAAAGGAAAGAAAGCAAGCAAACACAAAACACCTTTGCACAGTGACTTGCACATAGTAGGCACTTAAATATTAGTTGAATGAATGAGCCTCAGTTGGTAGTCTGTGGTCCAGTCTCCTCAGTCAGGATCTTGCCCAGAGTGTGTCATACTGGTTCTGGTTAAATAGTTTCTTCCATCAGTGTGGTGCTTGCAAGTCATGGCATCACCTTCCTGATCAATGTTCTTCTTTAAGAATAAAGGACAAACAACAACCTGTGAATAGTACCAGCTGCCCACTGGGAATCCAACTGTCCAGTTCCAATTGAGCAACACAGCTCCTTCTCCCTCCTCTCCCCTCCCCTTTTATCTCCTCCCCTTACCTTCAATTCACCTTCTACTCTCTACATAGGGTATAAATATCCGTACTTGTGGGTACTCTGCCAAAAGGAATGTCAATTTTGGTCCATGAAACCTCACAAGATATCTTGGAGTTTAGAGGCTAGATTTTTTTCTTAAGGACCATGCCTTAAACCCAAATCACTCTGGCTCTCATTGATTGACCAAAAATGGGTCCTAGCCCAAGCCCCACATGGTCATAGTTTGGACCCCAGTGGTTGAGAGTGAATGTAAGTAACAACTGTTTATGTTTTGACCAGAAATCCAGAGGGTCTTCCTCTCCCAGATTGATTTTTTTTTTAAACAAGGGCAAAGAAAATTCTTTGCCTCATTTCTTACCTAGCCTTAATCACCAAACAGATGCTGCCTCAGACAAACTGAAGCCTTGGAAAGACCTTAGCGTAAAAAGGCCAAGCTTTTCCACTACATTCAGAGCTATCTCTAGTGTTCCTGATCTATATCTTGCCCCTGGATCTAGATGGCTCCAGAGGAGAAAGTGAGGCTGGTCACTTTGCACAGCTCTCCTTCACTTAAATCCAATCCACTAGTAAGTCATAGTATCACCTTTCTGATATCATGGTCCTGTTTGAGAATAAAGTATGAATTGGGGTGGCTAGGTGGCACAGTAAATAGAGAGCACCAGCCCTGCCAGGAGGACCTGAGTTCAAATCCAGCCTCAGACACTTAACACGTATTAGCCATGTGACCTTGGGCAAGTCACTTTACCTCAATTGACCTGCCTTCCCCCCTCCAAAAAAAAAAGAGAATAAAGGACAAACAACAACAATGTGGAAATATGTTTAACATGATTGTACATATATAACCTATATTAGATTATTTCTGTCTTAGGGAGGGGAGATAGAAGGAAGGAAAAGAGAAAATTTTGGAACTCAAAATCTTATAAAAACAAATGTTGAAACTATTTTTACATGTAATTGGAGAAATAAAAATGTTTTCAAGTCAGAAAAATAAAATAAATTACATACATCATCAAGCTTCTCTTTTGTATGCAACTTAAATAGTATTGTCAAAGTTATAGCCAGTATACTGCAGTAACTTCCATTGGGGATGATAGTGATTTACTTCCCTTGATTCTCTTCTCATTCTCTCCCCTCTACCCCCCTCCCCCCCAAAAGAAAACCTGTTTTAAACATACATGCCTTCACATGGAAGCAAAACATGTAAGGCTGAGTTTAAGACTTTTTATTGCCCTGATACTACATGACAGGGTTCCATGATGATATTGTGACTTGCTAAAAATAGAGAAAGTATTCCCTAGCTCTAGTCTGTTTCTCTAGGGGCCAGCTGAAAATTGTGTCTGTCACTTAATTAGAAAGAAAGAAAGAAAAAAAAGAAAGAGAGAGGGAGGGAGGGAGGGAAGAAGGAAGGAAGGAAGAAAGGAAGCAAGGAAGGAAGGAAGGATGAATGTTTAAAAAGTCATGTAGTCTCAGAAAGTTTGTCCCTTTAATCCTTTTTAGACTAATTGTTTTAAGTGAAAATGAAATTAAAATATTATGTAAGAAGGGAAGAATACCGCACCCCTCAAAATAGAAAAGAAAAATGTGGGAAAGAAGAGAATATCGCTTAAAGATAAAGACACTATGTTTACAAAGCAGTGAACCAGAACTGATGAACTGTCCCCTGGATGGAGAAATATGTTGACATGAAACCACTCCCCGCTTCTCACTTTGAGTTAAGCCCTTGAAATGAGTGCACTTGAGCATCCACAAAAGTAAATTACTCACTATAGTGTCTTTACATCTGTGAAGCAAAATTGATGTTATAAAAAGGAACGAAAAAATCATATGGTTTTGCAAAAATCAAAATGGAGTATTCCATACTTAAGCTCTTAATTGATATACTAGTGTCTAGAAATAGACTTGCTCAGTTTCCATTAGGGGGTCAAAGTCTCTGATCTAGAACTCCTTTCTAGTGATTTAGAAGAAATTGAGAAGTGCCTTCAAGAATCATAAATACAGTTGGACAAGGGCATGGCAAAAGAGCCTTTAACGAGGCCATCAGCCTTATTGTGAGCAACAGTAGGCATACCATAAACAAATAGTCCCAAAATATATCATATATGATATAGATATTAATCCTGTGTGGAGCTTTGTGGAAAAATATTTTAATTTTTCTTTTTGTTATTGATGTTATTAATTATTTTATTCATATAAAGAAACTACTTATTACTTGTAGATAATGTAAAAAGAGCCATTGGTCATTTAAAATGACGAAATGATGGGATGGATGATTGATGAATGAATGTTTTTCATTTAAAAAAGAGAGTTAGCATAACTCAGAGATACCTGCAACTTTAAGTGGAAAATATGACCATTCATATGTGCACATATATATGTGTGTATGTATGTATATACACACATATATAATGTGTGTATGTGTGTGTGTATATATATATATATATATGCATTAAGGTAGCAATTGAGAAAATTTGAAAAGCAAATACAGATGCATAGCTATTGTTTCATGTTTTATTATTATTCCCAAGTAACAGAAATGAGAAAAATATTGTTCCCAATTCAGTTAATTTTTTTTTCTGTATTCCCACACAGATTAAACCAAAAAGGGAGGATGGTAATACTAATAATGATAACTAGCATTTATATAGTGCCTACTATGTGCCAGGGACTGTTCTAAGTACTTTATAAATATCTCATTTGATCTTCACAAAAAACCTTGGAAGTAGATTGTATTGTAATCCCCATTTTATTCTTAAAAGACTTGCTCAGGTGAGACCAAATTTAAACTCAGGTCTTCCTGAATCCAGTCCCAGTGCATTATCCACTGAACCACCTAGGAGCTTCTAGGTGATAGCAGGGTAAGCACAGTCCAGGGCTGATAATGTTTGCCATATGGAAGAATAGGATATTATCTAGTACCTTTTCGGGATGGCAGGGAAATTTGTCAGCAGTGAAATGAACATCAACAAAAAAATTAAGTACCTCTGATGTTTCAAACACTGGATTATGCTAGATATACAAGAAAAGTACAAAATGTCAAAGAAATAGAGAAGTTAGAAGAAAACAAGATAGAAAAAATCATAGGTTATATCACACTAATAGAAAACCATGGGAAGTTACTTTAAAAATAAATTTAAGGCAAAACTGATTCCACTAAAATCTTTTTCCAAAGACTCTTCAATATTATTGCAGTGACCCTGAATTCTTGAAGGTTAAGATAGTATTTTATAAACTCAGGCAGGTCTTCCCACTTTTGAAATGCTGTTAAGTACAGTGCTAGCAATGGGCTCTGTGTCTATTTTAAGAAAGGCTCATTAGCAGAAGTTTTCCCACCATGTGACAAACTTGTATTTCCACAAATTCATTAACATTATCTACTGGTGCATAATGGGTATGTGATAAAAAAACAGTTCCTTCCAAGAAAACACAAAGGTAATATTAATAACGAGCACACACACACGCACACACACACACACACAAACAATAGCAGACTCTTTTATCCATGATATAAGCTCTTTGTAAAAAGCAGTATGGCTTAAAACAATAATAATTTAGAGGGGGATGGGGGCAGAGCCAAGACTGTGGCATAGAAGCAGGAAAACTCTGTGAGCTCCCCCCATAATCACCTGAAATACCTATAAAATGTAACTCTAAACAAATTTTAGAACTACAGAATGCACAAAGTAACAGAGAGAAACAAATCTCCTGAAGGCAGCCTAGCAGACAGACAGGAAAGGTCGATTGCAGCATGTTGGGAGCTGAGCCAAGCCCCGCATGAGCCCATGGTTTTAGCCCCAGGGCAGCCCCAACCAGCAGCGGCTGGAGCAGAACTCAGGAGAGTGGATCACCAGCATCTGTGGAGGTTTCCAGAAATATTAATCCATAAATGCCAAAGACAAAGTAAAAAGTCATTATGGATCTCTGTTGGAACTGAGGGGGTCTAGGAGCATGGTCTGGTCTTTACCCCCAGAGTGGTGGGGGCTCAGCAGCTGTGCAGCCACCTCCACATGGCTTCTTTAGAGCTCCTGGCCTGCAGATCAAAGGAGGACCAAGCAACAGTTCAGAGGGTAATTGCTCTTGCTTTAACCTGCCTGAATCTGGATTGCAGTTCTGGGTGATAGTCCTGAGGTGTGTGACCAGTGAGCCAGAGCTTGTGGGGGCAGCAGAGAGGGCACCCAATAGCTCTGGCAGTTGCAAAAACCCCAGCAATTTTGGACAAAGCTCTCCTCTCTGGAAGCAGAGTTCAACTGTGGCAAAGAGCTCAAAGGTCAAGTAACTCAGTAGCAAAGTGAGCAAGCAAAGGAAGCAAAGCAAGCGCAGCAATCCAACTTTAGATTCCCTTTTTGGGGATAAAAAGTATCAAAGCATGGAACTGGAGGAAGACAATGAAGTCAGAATTCCTGCACCAAAAGCTTCCAAAAAACATGAATCCATTATAGGCCATGTAGGAGCTCAAGATGCATTTTGAAAATCACATAAGAGTAGTGGAGGAAAAATTGGGAAGAGAGATGAGAATGATGCAAGACAATCATGAAAAGAGAGTCTACAACTGGACTGAAGAAATTAACACCTTAAAAATAGATGAACTCAACTGGCAAAAGAGGCTCAAAAAGTAAATGAGGAGAATAAAGCCTTAAAAAGCTGAATTTGTCAGTTGGAAAAACAAATTTCAAAAGCTCACTGAAGAGAATAATTCCTTTAGAATTAGAGTGGTGCAAATGGAAGTTAATGACTTCAGGATAAAGCAAGATACTATTAAACAGATCCAAACAAATGAAAAAAATAGAAGGCCATGTGAAATATTTCATTGAAAAAACCACTGATCTGGAAAACAGATCCAGGAGAGATAATTTAAAAATTATTTGACTACCTGAAAGCCATGGCCAAAAAAAAAATTAGAAAGCATCCTTCAAGAAATTCTCAAGGAAAATTGCCCTGATATTTTAGAATCAGAGGGCAAAATTGAACTGGAAAGACTTAACCAATCACCTCTCGAAAAAGATCCCCAAAAGAAAACTCCTAGGAATGTTATAGCCAGGTTCCAGAGTCCTCAGATCAAGGAGAAAAAATTACAAGCTGCCAAGAAGAAACAATTTGAATACTGTGGAAACACAATCAGGATAACCCAAGATCTGGCCGCTTCTACATTAAGGGATTGAAGGGCCTGGAATGATATTCTGGAGGGGTTAGGGAGCTAGGATTAAAACCAAGGGAACTAGGATTAAAACCAAGAATCACCTGCCCAGCAAAATTGAGTATAATGTTCCAGAGGAAAATATGGTCATTCAGTGAGGTGGAGGACGTTTAAACATTCTTGATGAAAAAAACAGAGTTGAATAGAAAATTCGACATTTAAATACAAGAAGCAAGAGAGGCATGAGAAGGTAAACAGGGAAAAGAAATCATAAGGAACTTATCAAAGTTGAACTATTTACGTGCCCACATGGAAAAACAATAATTGTAACTTATGAAACTTTTCTTGGTATGAGGATAGTTGAAGGGAATATAAACGTGTGTGTATACACACACACACACACATATTTATACATACATATATATGTCTATATAGGAAGGCATATGTGCTTATGAATACACATGTGTATGTATATATGATGTATATATGTGTACAGGCATATATAGACAGATGGCACAGGATCAATTGAATAGGAATGAACGATATTTTAAAACTAAAATTAAGAAGAGAAAGAGGAATATAATGAGAGGAGATAGGGAGAGACGAAATAGGGCGAATTATCTCATATTAAATAGGAAAGGGAAAGCTATTACAATGGAGGGGAAGAAAAGGAAGGCAAAAAGGCATGGGTCAACTTTACTCTCATTGAATTTGACTTAAGGAGGGAATAACATACACACTAAATTGGGTATCTTAATCTACAGGAAAGTAGGGGTGAAAAGGATGAGGGGGGATGATAGAAGGGAGGGCAGATTGGGCAGCAGGGTAGTTAGAAGCACACACTTTTGAAAAGGGACAGGGTCAAAGTAGAAAATAGAACAAGTGGGGGGGATAGGATGGAGGGAAATAAAGTCAGTCTTTCACAATTATACACTATGGATATGTTTTGCAAAACTATACATGTGCAACCTGTATTGAATTGCTTATCTTCCCAGTATGGGTGGGTGACAAGGGAAGAAGGGAAAGAATCTGAAATTCAAAGTTTTAAAATCAAACGTTTAAAAAATTATTATTATTATTATTATTACTACATGCAGCTGGGAAATAAGATATACAGACACTGGGGTATGGAGATCCATCACTCCCTACTGAAAAATCAGATGGGGGTAATGGGGAAGGATGTAGGAGAGAGCATATTGAGGGAGGGGATATTCAGTGGGATTGCTGTTTTGAGGTGGTGGGTAGGGGAAAGAGTGGGAGAAAACATGAAACTCAGAATTTTGTGGCAGTGAATGTTGTAAACTAAAAATAAACATAAAATAAAAAAAACACAAAAAAACCCTAATAATTTATTTACATGTGAAAAAGTCAAACTAAAAAATGTAAACTATTAAAATTACCTGGAAAATTATTTAGTATTTATCATTCATGATGAACCTTATTCATAGTGTATATTGTGTCTTGAAGCTATAATAATTAGGAAAACATTTAGAAAACCAATTTTGTGTTGCTGAAAGCAAAAAAAAAAAACTACCTGCACCCTTCTTAAACTAGGTTGAATAATTTTCTGAACTATTTGCAAATATTATAAATCAAGACATACAGTAAGCTAGAGTCCATTTGTTAAGTCAAGATAATGAGTCAAAAGTAATTATTTTATAAGAACAAACCACTGACATCATGGATGACAAAAATTTACTAGACAAATTTCAACGTGAACCTTTGCAGAACTGGAATACAATACTAAGAAATAAACTTCATTATTTAGTAAATGTAGCCAATGAGCATTTCTTCCTTTGGATCTAAGTATCTTTTGAAGTACCTTTTATAGCTATGGAAGCTGTAAAAATCCTCAAAATAAACTTTAATTTGATCCCTGAAATATTGTATCGCCACATTTAATCAAGATTTTCTAAAATAATGGAGCATGTTGAACCATATTTCTCCCATTAAAATGATCAGTATGGCTTTTTGGAAAAGTTTAATTTTTCTTTTTTTTTAGCACTTAAAAATTTTAAATATTTATTTTATCATCATCTTATCCATTTATAAATATATACATAGTGATATCATGTTCGTTTTCTTTACTCAGGATTCATGATCAAAAATGTTTGGAGAAAATATATCTTTGAAGCAATTTCTTTGTAAATTTAACTACATTTTCATGCTAAATATTATATAGTTTTAGCCCTATAATCTAGATCAGTGTCCTATATTCATGTGCCTTTCAAGGCCCCTCTGTGTTATGATTCATTCTCCCTGACACAAACAGTAATTTGGTGCAATATTTTTGGTTATGTGATTATTGGGGAAGCACTTAATATGACAGGAGGTACCTTAGGCCTGGAATAAAAGTATCCAGAGCTAGATGAGGAAGCCAGTCTCATTCCTGCTGGCTGTTTCATCATTCCAAATCTGTCCAGATTGTATGAAAAAAAATAATTTGGGTAAAATGAAGACCAGATAATATATTTATTGATAGATCCTGAATCTTCTCTTGATAACCTATGCATATATATAAATATGTATATGTATATGTATATGTATATGTATATATATATTACATCTTATTGAATTCAGTATCCAAGGATAAAAATATGGAGGAAAAAGGAAAGGGATTGTGTTGTCTGGACTCTCCTGAGTTCTGCTACTGGTACTTCAGAACTTAGCACAATACCTCATATATAGTAGATGCTTATTAAATGTTTAATGACTGACTGACTGACTGACTGACTGACATGACTTCTGACTTGACCTGCCTTGACAACTCCACACTCCCTGGAAAGGTATGTAAAAAGTTACACAGTAGCTATTTTTGTGGCTCCAAGAAGCTGGTAGCATGAACGTAGGGCTACATCCCACAAACTGTTTTGGTATACAGGCTAAAACAGGTCAAGGATAACTGAAGGGCCTCAAACAATTGATGAGTTGGGGGAGGCAGGGTGTCAACTCCAAGCATGTGAATACTTCCCCTGGCAGACTTAGAACAATTTGCTCCAATAGCCATAAAGGCAGCTGAAGCTGGATTTGTGAAATGTTTAGAACTTGGTAAGACATGGAAGAAGTCAAGGTTATCCACTGCATTCCAAGGCACTGCCAATCATCTCTACTTTTGACTTGCTGCTGGACTTTGATGATTGGGAAGAGAGAGTGAGATCAATAACTGTGAAACTCTGCCTCACTTAAATCCAGTTTATGCATAAGTCGAGACATCATCCATACCATCTAACCTTTTTTACCTATCTCAAAGTCTTGTGTCAACTGGCAAGTGAAAGAGCAAGTTTCTGTATACAGGCAGCTTAGCCACAACACTGCCAGGGTGGCCCAGGGTCTTCTCATTGGACTAAAGAAGCAGGGAATTCAGTAGCCCCCTGGGTATCTGAGCAGCTTTTTATAAGGACCATACAGCTTGCTTTCTGGCATGAGGAAGGGGATAGAAAAGGTGCCCTAAGTATTGTCTACTTCACCTAATCAAACCCTGGCCTTTCTTACTGTAGCAAGTGGGGATCATTCCCATGTTGTTGAAGCACAAAAAAAAAAATGTACAAAAACTTTTGGGAAGGTGATTCCACTAAGTATTGGTATATGGAATGTATGCATGCTTTATCTCCTTTTAGAATGACTCAAAGATACAATTATTTATAAGAAACATTCTTAGTAATCCAACTTGGTACTCAATACCCAGATCACTCAGACAATCTTTCATAATCCAGAATAGAGGGGCAGCTAGGTGGTGCAGTGATTAGAGTACCAGCCTTGGAGTCAGGAGGACCTGAGTTCAAATCTGGACTCAGACATTTGACACACTAGCTGTGCGACCTTGGGCAAGTCACTTAACACCAATTGGCCTACTTTCTCCCCTCGAACAAACCATAATAGGGAATAGAGACTGGGGCTTTGATTTTATTGATAAAACGAGGTGGCAGATGAGGAAACTCCAGCTAATAATGCAGGCTGACCCCTGCTTTGTAATTTAGAGTCTTAATTGCCTAGAGAAATGTTATCCAGTTTAAATAGGAATGGGAACCATACATAAGGATCTCTGCCTGCTGCATATTGACTTAAACAACCACATATTCACATTATCTATTATATTTTATTCATTTTATTAAAAATATCCCAATTTCATTTGAATCTAGTTCATCTGCCTGCTGCGGCTAGCAAGTCCAGGCCTAGCTACCAGCTGAGTGAAATAAAGGGACAGAGAGAGAGAGAG
>CM053601.1:114443092-114473904 GCA_028646575.1 Pseudocheirus occidentalis | reverse complement strand
CTCCAACCATGCTCACCTTGATATGGAAAGAGAAAGCCAGGGCATGGCAATTCATCCTCCAAGTATTAAGGACCTCAGTTCCATGTGAGCTTTTTAATTCCCTCAAGGATGCCATGTCAGTTAGCTAAAGACCATTAGAAAGCTGCTTTTCAAAGGAGGCACATCTTAAGCCAATGGAGATTGAGGCCAGTCAATCCCAAGGACAGCTTTGTCACCTCTCAAGGAAAAACAAAACAAAATAAAAACTTGCTCTAACTCCCGTTGTGCATTGGTGGAAATTAGGAAGAAACCCTTGTAGACAGTTATGCTATCACATGAAGTGTCTTGAAGAATTTTGTGGGGGTGATAAGAGGCTAAAAACTAGCCCAGAATTATACCTAGTGTGCATCAGCAACCAAGACTTGAACCTATGGCTTCCTGCCAGAGTGGCCAGCTTACCCACTGTACTATTCTTCTTTCCTCTCTGAAACGTATCTTGGAGAAAAAAAAATTTTTTAATATGTATTTTAATGTCACTTTCTCTACTATGTTCTTAGATTCATGCCATATCTTCTTGTGTGTGTGTCTGTTTTCTGTGCTTAATCTAACATTCTTACCAGTCAACTGCTCTGCCACTGAAGAAATTATCAAGGGTATGGGGAAGCATGTGTGGCTTATAAACTAAGCAATAAACTATCTATACAAGCCCATGAGTTTTCATTCTGTCTCTACCCTTAGCTTACTTTGCAACCTAGGGCAAATACTTGTCTCCCTATGCTTCAGTGAGCTCATCTGTAAAATGTGGATGGTGGAATGTCATGCTTACTGAAGCACTTAGGTCAGATGATGATAGAGGGGTGATGCTTCCTAGTATAGAGGTTTGTTTTAGAAATAAGGTGCTGGGAAATTTAAAATTAGTTGATGTCAATATAAAAGAAGGCGGTGCTGTGAAAGATTCTTCTAACCATTTTTCCCCTCCAGAGCACATTAGCATATACACTCTCTGTATGCCTTAACACCAGTGAATTAAAAACATAATGCAAATATCAGAACTATTTTCTTCCTTTTAAATTTAGATTGCTAGCACTACATGCACTGAATACTAGAGAAAGAGGGGAAGAAGACCTGTTGATCTTTTTTCTTCTTCTTTTGCATCAAGTAGGGTCAGTAAGGATAAAAGGCACAATTTCAAAGAAGGGTAAAAGTCATCTCGATTTTTGCTATATTTGGCCTGTGTTATCTCTTGACTATTTAGCTAAGCTTCTGATGCAGCACAATATGGACAGCAGGGCACAGGGGAATGGAATTTGCTTATTCTCATTATTCTCTGGGGCAAGGAAAAGGAGCCAGAGTAAAATCACATAAGGCAGTCTAAGACGAACTGGACTCATATGTGTGCCTGTAACTCCATAATGCAGCAAAGATTTTAGAAATAATGTCATCTTATTTTACAAGTAAGGAAACTGATACCCAGAGAGGTAGAATGTCTTGCCCATGGATACATAGCTAAGTTTGTGGCCAGCATATAAGAATGACTCTCAATCCCTGCTTGAATCCCTAATTGGTACCCTGCTCACCACCAACACTGTCTCATGAATTGTTAGGTGATTAAGTACCTCTATCATTGGCATATTGAAATATCACATAATGTAGGTCTGTAGCATTACTGTCATACTGGTCACCTGGGACCAACATTGCAATAGAGAATGGTTTGTTAGAGTTGAAACATAGACAAAATCTTCTTTTCAGAAATTAACGTTCAAAGAAGTTGTAAGCTAAGCAAGAAGATATCATAAATTATTCCATTTGATCCAGTAGTCATATTTGCCACAACAGAACAGAGCTAAGAAACTCATTATGGCAACAAGTTAGTGCCTTAGGTTTGGAGCACAGAGCCCAGGTGTCTAAATCGTGATATATGGCTTTATAGATGTAATTGAGAGTTTCCTGTATGTGAGTTTTGTTACTAAACCTCCACAACACGTAGTTGATTCCTTTCTCATGACACTTATCCCAAACTACCTGATATCATTGTTTATGTACTTCACCTTTCTCTTACTAGATGGAACATCAGTTCCTAGAGGACAGGAACAATGCTTGTTCATCAGTAGTCTTTTATGTATGTGAATCAGGGCATGATGAAAATCATCATTACATAAATATATTTATTCTGAGTTCCTTTTTTGTGTTGTCTCCTGGATTTTAGCAATTATATAACACAGAGATGTCTAGTATGGAATCCTGCAATAATAAGTAGATAGTCATATGAAGGCTTACTTGTCTTTTTCTGGTCACCAATACCTGATAAAGTGATAACCCTTAGTTCATAGCACAGTCCCTGGCATTCAATAAGAATTGAGTAAATGTTTGTTAAATGAATAAATAAATGAATGAAGAGATAAGTTCATGGGTCTAGCTTATTTATTTTGTGCCTCTTAGAATTTCCTTTAGCACCTGGGACTTCCTTACCCAGGAACAGTCCATCATGACCCACTTACTATGGAACATCCTTCTGTAAGTTTTAATCAACTCCCCCTCCCCTTAGAAATTTCTCATGGAGTTTCCATTTTACAAAGAAGCTGTAGTAGCTTTCTTTCATTTCTCTCTCAGCTCTGTTTCTGACTTCTTACTTCAAAACCATGCATCCATGAAGGATACCTTCATTTTCTGCTTCCAAGCTGACTCCCTGCTTTGCATATCCTATTTTTGTGTTGTCTGCCATTAGAATATAAGCTCTTTTAAAACAGAGGCTGTCTTTCATTTTTCTTATATTATTATCCCCACTACTTATAACAGTACCTAGTATATAGTAAGTGCTTGATAGGTTCTTCCTTCCTTCCTTCCTTTCTTCTTTCCTTCCTTCCTTCCTTCCCTCCTTCCTTCCTTCCTTCCTTCCATCTTTCCTGAAGCACTTGATGCTTTGTATGGTAGGGGTTCAGTAATTCCTGCCTAACAAATACACTAAATTGACCTAAAAACTGTTAGGAAATTGCCATTGCTAATATGAAATCTGTCTTTTGACAATTTTATACTATGGTTTATTCCAGTTTTAGTAACAGAATAAGTTGTCCTTTGTGTAATGGGTGAGGTATTATTGATGGATAATGCTGATAATCGATGTGTGCAATGGTGAAAAATATTACTAATGACCAGCACTGTTTTCTGAACTCTCTTTACATATCACTACTCATTGGTTCAAGGATTAAGTCATTATTTTGTGGCATTATAGTATTGGAAGTAATCAGTAGTTCAACCCATTTTTAGCATCATTTCATTTGCAACTTCATCCCTTCACCTCATAGTGTACCTAATTTACTTATGATAAACTTTTTAAAAGCTAAAAAAATCAAAATGATAGGAATATGAACAAAACTTTAAAAAGAGGAGCAGCTAAGTGGCACAGTGAATAGAGCACCGGCCCTGGAATCAGGAGGACCTGAGTTCAAATCCAGCCTCAGGCACTTCACACTTACTGGCCATGTGACCTTGGGCAAGTCACTTAACTCCAATTACCCTCAAAAAAAGAAAAAAATTTGAAAAGAGGGAAAAGTATATCCCTAAATATGTTATGTTGCTATAGTAACCGGAGGTCCAACTTTACAAAAAAAAACATAGGGCCTCGAAGAGGTTTATCTCTAAATACAGTGTGCTGCTTCCTTGTCTTGTGTCAGATTCAATACTAACAAATTTTGGCCTGTGGACATGGCTAAAACATGGTTAAGACATAGACAATGTTCAATCCAATTCAATAAACATTTATCAAACACTTATTAGTGCCGGGTACTATACTAAGCACTGGAGGATACCAATAAGAAAAAGAAAGATAATTTCTTCCTTCAAGGGGTGTCTCACAATTGCATTGATGCTTTACTACTGATATTATAGTCATAGCAGAGTCCAGATGGAAGAAGGACTGATTCCTTATAAAGGATAGATTACTGCTCAGATGTGCTTTTTGTCAGGTCACTTTATGCTAATTATATCAAGTCCAATATTGCAGAGCTCCTTGAGACATAAGGTCTTTAATCTTTCCAAAAAGTTAGTCCTATCTACCAATACTAGGGGGAAAGTGTGACTGAAAATGGTCTATTATAGAGGATATACAACCCATATAAAGGACTGCTCAACATATGCCCTTTTCTGACCTACTCATAATTTCCATATTCAAAGATACTTTAAATCTGCTTGCCCTATATCTGTGCATTTGTAAAAGGCTCCAATTCCCATTGTCTTATTTCATTATAAAAGAGCATTACATTTGATAGCCTCAAACCATTAGGAATGTCTGGCTAGAGCCAGTTGCCTAGGTTAACTCTGTAGTTCCATTTCTCACAAGCAAACCAAGACTCAGACCTAGGTGGGGAGGGGAGTGGAAGAGGTGAAAACACATTCTCTTGTATTTGTTTTGAATGATATGAATGTTTTGTATGCTACCAACAAACCCTTTAGTTAGTTGAAGGTGATTGTATGTGTGACTGTCTCCATTCCTTCACATAACAAACTTGACTGGCAGACTTGATTGGATACACTGGAATTCATAAGGAAGAGATGTTACAAATCAGCCTATTATAATAGTATGAGATGGGCACCTATTATTTACAAATGTGTGATGTTACTACTGAGCACAGGATTATATCTGATTTGGACAATGGAGTCTTTCAGAAGCAGTGTCCTTTTAATCATACATTTGTATCAGCACTGAGAAATCCATGTCCAAATCTTTATTCCCTCATTTGGTTCACACTTTAAAAAAAAATCCATTCTTCTTATCTGATTTTGAAAGAATAGTGTTAAGAAGCCAGAGCTCACTGACTTTTGAAAGCACAGGAAGCAAATTGATTGAGTAATCTTCCTAGCAACAGGTCAGTATTGTATATCATTTTGGTCTGAAATTATCTATTTGATTCAGCTGCTGGAAAATCATATGGGCCAATTTAGGTAACAGCAATCAAAATTAATGAATATGTTTTCATTTAATTGAAAAACATGGGATATATTGTCACTGAAAAGTTTTCTATACCCGAATGGATACATGTAGATGCCTTTACTTCCATTTTATCTTCCTGATAATTTTCAAATATAATAGCATAGCATTATTCAAGTTAGCTCAGGTATCTGTAGAACTACGTCTTTTCTTGTCCAATACTGAGACTGATTTTCAGCTTTTTTTCAGGAACATGTTATAAATGCTATTCTCTAGATAGATGGGATCTTATATTGCCTCAGGACATTTTCTCCTCTACTCACTTTTTTGGTCATTTCTAATTTTAAAAATCTTGATTCTGATAATAATACTATCACTACCACCACCAACAATGATCTATCTAATATAATAATGATGATTATCATTCCATCTTTACAGATAAAGAAACTGAAGTTCATTGAGTTTAAGTGACCTGCCTATGGAAGTTGTGATAGGAATACAGCCCCAGACCCCTAATAAAATATTTTAGTTCAAGTGTCCTTGACATATAAGTCTACCCTGGTCTTAGTCCCTGTAGATCCAGTAGGGTTGTATTTGGACATAGTATCATTCTGGGAAGTGGTAGCGCAATTTCCCTGCATAGTCCAAGGTGACGGAACATTTCTCTTTTCCCTTACAAATTCTTTGAAAGTAATTTTCTGAGTGTTTGTCGCAACTCAGCCTATGATTTCTACAGGAATTGGATCTTTAATGATTGTGACCTACATAAATAAGGGAAGCTATTTATAATAGTCCAATGAAAGCCATGACTTGGAAAAGGAGTTGGATTATTTATGCTGTCATTGAATCTTAAGAATTGGCAGGAACTTTAGACTCTTAACTACTTTAAGTTAGACATGTAACAAAATTTATTAAGCACTGTGTTCAGAGCAAACATAAGGCCCCATCCAATGCAGGTCTATCAAGTTTTTCTTTTAGAGGTATTAAAATTGTTCTGGAGATTAAACGACCTGGATGCAAATCCATCCCTCTGGCATACACTAGCTAGGAGACTGTGTGCAATTCATTTCATCTCTCAGTATTCTAAGCAATTCTCCAAGACTAAGCTGCAGAGAAAGTGAGAACATGTAATAATAGAAGGAGTTTACCCACCCAGGACTTTCCCAAACCATGGAAAACACAGGTCCAACCCCTGTCCTTCTTTACCTTCGTATAAAACAACCAAGGATACAAAGGTCTGGAATGTCTTCCTCAGACTTTTGCCTGGAGACTAGCAGAATGACCAGCTCATGAACAAAAGAACTACACTCTGCTGAATCAAAGCTTATATACAATGAAATATCCATTCCCTGCTTTGCATGTTTTCCCCATGATGCGTCTAAGTAAATCTCCATTTGTTGACTGCTGAACCTCCCATGAACATGTAGTGATACACTGATGTCACCAGGACTTGAGTCCAAATACAAGCCTCAGATACTTAGTAGCTACAACTCACATACCCTATGTCTCTTTCAGTTTCCTCATCTGTAAAATGAAAATAATCATTAATAGCACCTGCCATCAGAGCTATGTGAGGAGGAAATACAATATGTGTAAAGTGCTTTGTGAGTTTTAAAGCACAACATAAATGATAACAATTATTGAGTGTTTAATTTCTCTCCAATGTCCAATCTAAATCACCAATGAACTGACTTGAGTAACACCTGACTGTCAACTAGAACTTTTTCGGATTGTAGCATTGTGTTATATGGCAGTGGGAACAGTACTTCAGATATGTTTCCTGCTTTTATGGATCTTCCAGCTCAGTAGAGACATATAACAGAACCTCCAGAGTAATGCAGGAATCCTCTCTAAAACACCCAAGAGAAATGGTTATCAAATGTTTACTCAACTACTTCCAGCGCCTAGGGATATCATGAGGCAGGCTGATCCATTGTTCCAGAGTTCCAGTTGTTAGGAATGATTTTATACTATAATGAAAAGCAATTTTAGAATAAAAACTTACCTTTCTGCAATTTATACCCATTGTTCCTAGTTTGCCCTGTGGGGTCAAATAAAACACCTTTCCAGCCTCTTCCAAGTGACAACCCTTCAAATATTGAATAGTGTAATCATTCATATTTTTTTTCTTTAGGCTTCTCTTCTTTAGATAATTCTTAAGATCCTGGGACTTTGAGTGGAAAGGGGATTAAGAGACCATCTCATCCAATTCTCTCATTTTTCTGATAAGGAACAAGAAGCCTCAAAAGACAAAATGATTTATCTAAGGGTCAGACAATTAGTCCCAGGCAAACTGGAACTCTTCCCCATAGCTAGGATTCTAAATCTAAAATCTAAATCCAGTGACCTTTCCATTATACCTGTCACTGGCCAGTTATCAAGGGAAGATGATCATTTTTTTTCAGGGAGTATTTAAATTATTTTTATCTTGCCTTTAAAAATTTCGCCTGTGTGTGTGTATGTGTGTGTACACACATATGTGTGTGTGTGAGTGTGTGTGTATATATATCATAAAATGATATAAAAGAGATTTTAAAATAATGGGGAAATCCAAATACCATTGCTTGGTTTTATTCAGGAAGTATTCATATGTGAACCCTTTCCCTTTAGGTGACTATGTGTGTATGTGGTCATAGTTCATCTGCTTACTTTACACTGAAATATTTTTTTCTTTATTCTCAGAGGCATAATAATGGGCCAGTATTGATATCTGGCATCACAAATTCCAAGCGCTTATCTGTCTATAAACAAACTGGGGGAAATGAGTTGAAAAATGTACTTGTTTCTAGATTATCTTATTAAGGCCTTAATTATCTTCTCTAAGTACACCTCTGTGTAATTTTCTACACCAGTCAGTTTGAGCAATGATCTCATCGCCTTAGCATTTGGGGTTTTTATTTCTTTTTCTTTAGCATTCTCATGAAAGAAAGACACAGGACTTACTTGTCACGTATTTTTCTGAGCTTTTAAAGTTCTGGTTAAGGTACTATTGAAACTATTGTCATAGCAATTTGGTTTCAACCTTTAAGAAAAATATTCTAAGGAACCTGAGCATGTTGTATAGCTTTCTGCAGGCCTAAATCGGAACCATTTTAAGGACAATTTAGCATTAAGCTACAAAATGCTTTAAATAGCAGTCACATGTCTACTGAAGTTAATGACTGTACAACTTCAATCACCAATACCCACTCAGATTCTCTCTCAAACTGTAACCTTAAAGAGAAATAAGCATTCCAACTCACTGCAATCTAGAAGAAACTTTTATAGCAGATATTGTTACATTTGCTTGATTGAGTCAAATTGAATATTATTGTGAATGTCAGGGTGAATTTGGCATTGATACAGAGAGTATTTTGTTTGGGAAAAAAAGTGTATTTAATTAGCTGAGCCAAGGAAGCAGCATCTGGGCAGCATATTACCAGCCTGAGACCCAGAACAGGTCAGACTTGAGCCTCCTAGGCCTCATGCCAACAAAGCCGTATGTGCTCAGGATGAGACAGGGTCAGTGTCTTGGGAGGGGTGAAAGTACTAGCCTTGCAGATTCAATGGATACTATCTCCTGCTATGAGATTCACAGGGGACAAATGAAGTAGGAGGTAGCTCCAGATGGTGAGTTTTGGATAGAACTGCATGAAGCCAACTTTGTTGCTGTGGTTTTTTTCCCCCTTCATTTCAGATAAAGTATAATGAAAAGTATCCTGAAAAAAAGAGATTTTGACCAATATTTCCAACATGGCCAACATATAGAAAGACTAGATCAAGTCCTTCATCAGAAGGGGGAAGAAGGGGATATACAGATAGAGATAACTAGAATAGTTAGTAAATATTCATGAGCATAGCCCCTGACCCCAGGGGAATTCTTTGACTCCCCATCTTTAACCTCTTACTGACTCAAGATTGGACAATTCAGAGTAGTCTGCGAGGAGGTTTAGTCTAGGTCAGAACATCCAGCTCCTTTTTGTCTCCAGTATAAACCCATATGGATCCTGAGTTCTGTGAGGCATCTAATGATGGCAGTGGGAGTGTGGGGGGAAAGCAGTTATTATTCTCTGGTTAGAATCAGCTTTCTTGAAGTTAATGTCTCTCAGTCAGTGAAAGATACGGTATATATGAATGGATGTTTCCATCATGTGTATGTGTGTGTGTGTTTTATCCTATAGTTAAATTCAAATGAGTGTGTGCCTATTTCTTCAATAACTAAAACTTCAAAAACTATCAATTTGGAAAGAATATTACATATCACCTCATTTAGAGTTCACAAAAGTGCTACCAGGCCCTCATAGGGTCGATGGTTTTACCCCAAGAAGACTTTGGTAACCTCTAAGAAGTGTGTGATCAACTAATCAGAGAACAGAAAGATGTATCCCACTCCTCCCCATGGTAGCCAATCATGAGGCTTGTCACTAATAAAACTGCATTTGCTCTTCTCCCCAGATACCATCCATTCTAGCCCTCACCTCCTTTGTACAAGTCACATCCTTCCTCCTCCTGAGTGGGAATACATACCCTTAGCTATGCACAGTAGCAGCAATGTAAGTGCCATTGGAAAAAATCTGTGCCCTATACTCCCACACCTCTATTCCACCCTCTGTATCAAATGTCTCTTTGGTGAGGAGTTCTGTATTCTGAAACACACAGCCTTTTCTTTGGGGCAGAATAGAGTAAGTAAACCGCATTGTATTATTAGGCATGGCTGAATTGGAAAAGACTTGCCTCTCAAATACTTTTCTCCTAAACCCACCCCTCTTTCAAAATCCTAATTATTTTAAGGGTATCAACAGCCTTCTAGTCATCCAGGTTGACAACCCTGTCAGTTTCATATTTGGCCCCATCCCCTCCGTCATTCTACATATTCAATCAGTTGCTAATCCTATCTTTTCTGTTCTCATATCTTGCCCATCTCTTTCTTTCTCTTCTCACACAGCTACCAGCCAGTCAAAAAGCATTTATTAGGTATCTACATGCCAGGCACTGTGTGAAAGGGATTAAAAGAAAGGGGGGCGGGCGGGGAATGGCTCTTACTCTCAGAGTGTGATTGACAGTGACAAAGACTGCAAAGAGGTCAAGAAGAATAAGGATTGATAAAATGTCATTGGATTTGGCAATTAAGATTTCATTGTATGAAACTAAAAATTGCATCATTTATTAATCACTAATTTAGAATTGTATCTAATCACAGAAATGAATCCTTATGGACTATAGACAGATATAATTGTATAGGCCTTAGTATTAGAGTTCACAAGAGTTTAACTTCCCCATTTCTCAGCTATAGCCTGGACTCAACCTATTTTAATCCAGAAGAGAAGAATGGGGATGAGTTGGCTTGATCATAAAATGTTTTGCCTGATCATAAGCTTAGCACCAGACCACTCAGGTATAGGAGGTTGCCTAACATGAGACTTTCCAAAGAATGTTGGCCAATTTCGTGTTTTCCCCATTGTCATGGATCCTGGGGATCACTTTGTATGAGTCAGGCCAGATGTAAGCCCACATTACCTCTGATACAGGCCAATTGTATCTTAGTTTACTTTTTATCACAGAACTATTTTTTAGCATCTCATATATTTTCAAATATATCTATGGAAAAGGCTGCTCTGGTTATAAAAGATTTCATTCATCACCGAGGGGCTTGAAATCTCATTCTCTTGGCAATTGCTAGCTTTGCTAATGACTTATCATGCTCAGAACTTTGTGCTACAGTTTCTCTTCACAGATTTTATCACAACAATTAATAACTTTGAAGAGAGAAGTTTGCGTTGAATCAAGATGTCAGAAACCATATTGCAGAGTTTAGAAGAAAGTGAGAGGAAAGTGAAGTCAGCTAGTACAGACAACCATTTCCACTAGCCAGTAAATGGAAGACAGATAAAGGATGCTAGCCAGTCGTGATAGATGAATCAAGAGTGGCTTTTAAGAACGGGGCATTTTAGGGGCAGCTAGGTGACTCAGTAAATGGAGCACTGGCCCTGGACTCAGGAGGACCCAAGTTCAAATCTGCCTTCAAACACTTAACACTTACTAGCCATGTGACCTTGGGCAATTCACTTAACCTCAATTGTGCCCTGCCTTCTTCCTCCAAAAAGCAAGCAACCCCCCCCCAAAAAAAAACCAAGAATGGGGCATTTTAAAGGTAATTTCCTTATCTTCTTCATGAAGATTTCCCCTCCCCACCTTGTCCTGATCACTTTTGTTGTTTTGTAGTGCATCAAACCTTCAGGCATTGTTAGAATAAGCATTTAATTGAAATAATAATACATAGTAAAACAGAAATTTTGATGTAGATCAGCATCTGCTCACCTGTTCACACAACTACAAAGTCAAATCTTCCCCAAGTCCCCTACTTCTCCCCTCCCCTCCACTGCCATGACTGGACAAGAACAGTGTGGACTATGAGCAACTGGACTTGAGAAAAATTCATGCCCCATCCTTGCAGAATATAGAACATCTTAACCATTTGGGGGTCTGATGAAGTCTATGCACTCTTTCTCAGACCACTGGTCCAATTTTCTCATTGGTGGGGGTGAGAAATCGAGGGAATTGGAGTGAGATACACTGACCAAAGTTACAATGCTGCCCAGAGATGAACTGGAACCAGAACAATCCAGGTCCTTTGAACCCTAAGCCCAGAGCTCTGGACTTTCTGTTCACCTTTCTCTACCTTTCTACTCATGCTAGAATTCTCATCATGGCATTTCTGACCAGCGGTATTAAGAGGCTAAGCTTGAACTGTTGTTATCCTTCCTCAAAGGAAACAATGTACGAGAAAGTACATAACAAGGGCTAGAAAGTACATAACAAGGGCTATATACATGAGAAGGAAGACTTATCATTGGACTTTTTTCTACTGTTTTGTGAAAAGGAGAAAATTGATATAAAATGAGGACACATATCCAAAATGTTTTGGAGTGGAAGGGGTACAATTTGGGAAACATAGAATGGGGGATTTTTCCAGGCAATAGGAAAGCAATTAGTCCAAAAAGACTGAAGAGTAATGAAAGATTAGGGACCATAAAGGTAACAATTTAATGGGAAAGATGGGAAACAATGGCATCATATGCAGTTAGAATACAAAAGACAAGGGCCATATCTTCATGTGAAACAAAGGTGAAGAAGGAAGTGGTGGCAGAAAGCATCTGAATCATGTGAGATATGGAGGGGTGATAAGAGGGAAGCCTCAGTGAATGCCCCCATTTTTTTCAATGATAAGTCAAGATTCTTAACAGAGGGTTGGGCGATTTTGCTTTTGTTTTTGAGGAGGGATGAAAAGGTATTGAAAAGGTGTTGTATCAAGTAGGACAATGAATTGATTATGGAGGTTGTCTATACTAGTTGACTTCACTTTTCTCTCACTTTCTTCTAAGACTGCTTGGAAGACTTCCAGACTGCTTGGAAGAAATTAAATATATCTATAAGCACAGGAAAAAATGCTCTAAATCGTTAAAATGCAAATCAAAACAACTTTGATGTACCACATCTCACTAGTCAGATTGACTAAGATGACAAAACAGGAAAATGACAAATGCTGGAGAGGATGTGGAAAAATTGTAGCAGTAATGTATTGTTGGTGGACTTGTGAACTGATACAACCATTCTGGAGAACAATTTGGGACTATGTCCAAAGAGCAATAAAAATGTACAAACCCTTTGACCCAGAAAGGGACTGTATCTCAAAGAGATCACACAAATGAGAGGAGGACCCATATGTACAAAAATATTTATAGCAGCTCTTTTTGTGGTGACAAAGAATTGGAAATCAAGGGGATATCCATCAATTGGGGAATGATTAAAGTTGTGGTATATGAATGTAATGGAATGCTATTGTACTATAATAAATGAGGAAATGAATCTCATACTAACCAGGAGAGACTTATATAAACTGATGCTGAGTGAGGAGAGCAGACCAGGAGAACATTGTACACAGTTACAAGCACATCATTATCTGTAATGACTAACTTTGATAGACTGGGCTCCTCTCAGCAATGTAAGGTTATAAGACAATCCAAAAGACTCATGACGGAAAGAGATACCCACATCCAGAGAAAAGAACTACAGAATCCGAATGGAGATTGAAGCAAACTACTTGCTCTCTCACTTTAGTGTTTTGTTTTGTTTTGTTCCTTCTTTCTCATTGTTTACTACATTGGTTATAACTCTTCTTTACAACTTAACTAATGTTTAATACTAAGGTATTTGTAGAAGCTATATCAGATTGAATGCTGCCATGGGGTGGAGAAGGGAGGATAGGGAGGGTGAGAAAATTTGGAACTCAAGGGATGGTGGAATTGAATATTGTAGGCTAAAAGTAAATAATTTTTTTAATTTTAAAAAAAGGATTGCCTGGCTACAGTGAGGGGCCAGTTGTAGTGGAGCTACTCAGCATTGTCCCATGGCTTTCTCTGGCTTTATTGAGTAGCCTCTGAATGAGAGTGAAAACAGAGCATATTGGAAATAATCTAAGGCTGATGTTTAGCAGGACAAAAATCACTTATAGGATAAGGACGCAAGGAACTCAAATGACAATGTAGTATTGAATATTCTGGACAACGTGTTAGGAGCGGGAAAGGAAAAGAATTGTGGGGTCAAGAGATTGAACTTATGGTGAGGATAAAGGTTTTCAAGATTATAGAAGTGAAGGAGAGGTGAAATGACAATAGTTTTAACCAGATAAAAGAATTTCAGAATTTATGAATATGGAATTGGTGTATTTGTGACTGATTGCAAAACCAAAGGTATGACTATTTCTATGTGTACTTCAGGTGAGGTAGATGAGTAGATCATGGGAAATGGGCAAATAGAGGAATATGGACATTAAGTTGTATGAAATTTCCTAGTATAGGTAGAAGTTGGATAGGAAACAATGTTATTTTGGTAAGAAAAAATAAATAAAAGAGTATCTATAATAACAGCTATCAGAATCTTGTTTGGATGTTAAATATGAATTGAATGAACTTCAAAGGAGAGTCTATTATCTGATATAGATAAAGAGAGATCCTGGAAGTGGTTTTGGAGAGCAAGGAATATTCTAACTTCCTTACCAAGACCAATAGTTATCAAAGTATAAGTAAGAGTTAAACCAATGCTGAAAAATTGGTCAGGATATCTGTCTTCAGTAGTAACCTAGGGAAATGTGAGTGCAAGAAGAAAAAGGAAGCAGAAAAGTTAAAATTTTAAGATGAGAGTAAATTTTTACTTATGGAGAAGACATTCCAAAGAGCATAGTGGAAGGAAAGGGGAGATTTACAATAAAATGTTGAGTGAGGGGTGAAGAGATTGGGTTAAGAGTCATGGAAATAAAAGAGTGGGGATTCAGGCAGAGAAAGTAGTTTGGATAATGACAGCTTGGGATTCAGAACCCCTAAGATGGAGCATTTATGACAGTGAGACTCTGTCCAAATCCATTTAGGAATCGGTTTAGGCAAGGTATTAACAGCCCTAGGGTTTTAGCCTTCCAGTAGAGAGTTCTCAGAGTATTCCACAGCAGGGTATAGCTAGAAATATAGAAAAGTGATAGGGGCTGATAAAGGAGACTAACTCCTGCAAGTGACTGATAAAGAGAGTGTGATGGAATGGCATGTTCCTCCTTCTCCTACACTCCCACTTTAGTTCAAAATTTGTCACTTTCTAATGGATTATTGCCATAATTTTCTGATTTATCTCCCTGCCTCAAGTCTCTTCCCATTCCTATTCATCCTCCACAGTGTTGCAGCTGGCATTTTCCTAAATCTTAGATTTGACTACATCACTTTCCTAGTAAAGAAAATCTAGTGACTCCATATTGATTTTAGGAATGGATACAATTTAGTACATATATCTTCCTTTTAAACTTTTTTATGATTATTCACATATTTATCCTATATATAATTATTAGAATAGTAGAATTTGTATATAATTTATAAATAAATATGCACAAATTGGAAGGTAAAGGGTTTTTTTTACTGACAAGTTTGAAAGATCAAAAACATTTAGAGACCAATGCTGTTAGATACCTTGATCTTTATAAAAGTTTACTTTTTCCTGTAACAGGAAAGACTTTAATTTTCTTTCTCTCCAATCTCACCCCGTAATCTCCACTGACTAACTGAGGTTTGGAGAGTTATTAAACCTTGCTCAGCAACATATTGCCACTTAGGCCTAAAGATCCTATCTTTAAAGTCCTCATCTAGTACTCTTTCAAAAGTACCTTGATGAGCTGATAATATAATATATGACAAAATTATTAAATGCTTCACAGATATATTATATTCAAGAATTTAGAAATGGAATTTAGAGGTAATATAATTTAGTCCCTTTGTGTTAAATATGGAAGTATAAACTATGTTAAATACAAGGAGGTAAAAATAAATTTGCTTTGAAAGATTAAGTGACTTATTGAAGATTACAAAGGTACTTAGTGGTAAAGCTAGTTTAGACTAGATAATTTCTATAGTTCTTTTCAGCTCTCAAATACTGATTCTTTGGGGTGGGAAAAGGGGGGACATCTATTAATATCCTATGATGTTCAGAGAATGGTTCCAGTTTCTTGGGATTATATAAAGTTTGGAAATTTTGGATAATATGGTGGCAGAAAGTACCTCTGGTAAAGATCTTGTTTCTAAGATCTACAAGTAACTCCTCAAATTTATAGAATAGGAAACTTTCTTCAATTGAAAAGTGGTTGAAAAATACATACAAGCAATTTCTTTAAGAATTTGAATGCTCTCACATAGAGTTAAAATAAGGCATTAGAACAGAATCAATTATGCTTCAGTTAAAATAAAAAAGACAAGGATAGCATTTACAATCTTAGACAAAGCAAAACTAAAAATAGACTTAATTAAAAGAGATGATCCATAAAAGTACATCTTGCTAAAAGGTACCATAGACAATAAAGTAGTATCAATACTAAACATATATATATCAAATAGCAGAGTATTTAAATTCTTAAAGGAAAAGTTAAATTAATTACAGGAGGAAATAGTAAAACTATACAAGTGGGAGACCTCAACTTTGCCATCTCAGATCTAGATAAATCTAATCACAAAATAAATAAGAAAGAAGTTAAGGAGATAAATACAATCTTTGAAAAGTTAGATATGATAGACTAATGAATAAAATGGAATGCGAATAGAAGGGATTACACCTTTTTATTTAGCTATACATTGCAACTTTACAAAAACTGACCATTAGAGCATGAAAATCTCACAACCAAATGCAGAAAAGCAGAAGGATGAAATGCATACCTTTCATACCATAGTGAAATAAAACCTGCTTTCAATAAAGTGCTGTGGAAGCATAAATCAAAAATTAACCAGGAACTAAAATATTTAATTCTAAAGAATGAGTGAGTCAAAGAACAAATTACAGAAACCACCAATAATTTCATTAAAGATAGTGACAACAATGAGACAGCATACCAAAATTTGTGGGATGCAGTCAAAAGAGTACATAGGGAGAAATTATAAGAGAAAGAACAGATAGACAAATTGGACATGCAACAACAACAACAAAAACTTTAAAAAATTAAAATTCCCCAATTAGACACCAAAATAGAAATCTTGAAAACAAAGGAGAAATTAGTAAAATTGAAAGTAAACTAAGAGCTGGTTTTATGAAGAAAAAAAACCATGGGTGGATCTGATTTTCTTTTAAAGACCATATAGGAGGGTATATATGTATATGAATACACCTTTGGGTGTGTGTGTATATGTGTATGGGTATACATAGAGGGCATAGAATAGGAAGGGATGACACTTTAAAATGTGAAATTGAGAGGTGGTAGAGGAATAGTAGAGGAATATAATGGTAGAGGAATATAATGAGAGGAGACAAGGAGAGACAGAATTGGGTAAATTATCTCATATAGAAGACGCAAGGGATAACTGTCACAATGGAGGGAAGAACAGCAAGGCAAAGGGGAATGGGTGAACCTTACTCTCATTGAATTTGGCTTAGGGAGGGAATGCCATACACTCTAAATTGAGTATCTTTCCCTACAGGAGAGTAGGGGGGAAGGGGATGAGAGGGGGAATGATGGAGGGGAGGGCAGGTTGGGGGGAGAATTGTTAGAAGCACACTTATGTAAAGGGACAGGAACAAAGTAGAGAATAGAACAAGTGGGGGCAGGATAAGATAAAGGGAAATATAGTCAATCTTTCACAAAATGTCCACTGTGGAGATGTTTTGCATAACTACACATATATGGCCTGTATTGAATTGCTTGTCTTTCCAGTGGAGGTAGGTGATGAGGGAGGAAGGGAAAGAATCTAGAATTTAAAGTTTTAAAATCAAATGTTTTATATATATATATAATGTATATAATGTATATAATATATATTATATATGAATATGTATATAATATATATATAATTATTGTTATCATTGCTATTATTATTATTTACATGTACATGTGAAATAAGATATACAGGCACTGGGGTAGGAAGATCAATTTTGCCCTACCAGAAAGTCAGAGGGGTGATGGGAGAGGATATAGGAGAGAGCATATTGAGGTAGAGGGTATACAGTTGGATTGCTCTTTTGGGGTGGTGGGTAGGGGAAAGATAGGGAGAAAATTTGTAACTCAAAATCTTGTGGAAATGAATGATGTAAACTAAAAATAAACAAAAATTAATTTAAAAAAGAAAGTCATAATGAAGTCCTAAAAAAAAGACCAAATTCCCAGTATCAAAAATTAATTGGTGGTGCAATTGATTGCACCACCAATTAAGTTGAAATTAAAACAAATATTAGACATTGTTTTGCCCAATTCTGTGCCAGCAAAACTCATGATATAATTGCAATGAATATTTACAAAAATTAATAATACGAATTTCAAGAGAGGAACCAAGAGGCAACTTAGCTGAATTCTCAACATTTCCATCCAAACAACTTAAAAATAAATGCCTCAAATTGAATTTTGGTGTGACAGAACCAACAAAAAGTCAGTTTGAGATATATTTTTGGCCTAAGAAAACTTAGGAATTTGGCAAGTAAATTCTGTGACACCAGGGTGGAGGGTAGTCTGAAGCTCATAGAAGTGATTGCAAAAGCAGCAGTTTGGGGAGCTCTTGGCCCTATAACAGTATGGGAGATGGACAAGTAATCAGAAAGAGATTGAAGGGAACTTTTTGCTGGAACTATATACAGCTGGCACTGATTGACAGCTCTATTGCCCATACCTATTCTGAGTCACAGTTCCAGGGCAAATAGGGGTATTTGGTGTCAGACACAAGGGAGCAGGGGCTCTGGTTGCTTTTCCAAGGCAAAGAGAGCCCTAGCACTTGTGACAACAAGGGACTTGTGGCTTTTTCTGAGTAAAGACCAGAGTACAAACAAAGAGAGCAGTTACCATGCCTTTCCCAGAATAACACCACCTTAGAAACACTGAAAAATTGAAGACTCCCAGTAGTAGTTCTGAAAATAGCATGGAAAAGTCTGAAGCTTGTCATACTGCCCCCCATTCTCAGGAGAGCAGAACCTAACTTTTGCATAAAGTTCAAAGTCAAGAAATAGACTGGAAAACTGAGAAAGCAATTAAAATAATTGACAAGAAAAAGCTGCTAAACTGTCAAGGAAGATGAAGATATAAACTTGAAAGAAAACAATGTGAAAGCAGCTACAAGCAAAGCCTCAGAGAAAAAATGTTAATTCGACCCAAGCCCAGCAAGAATTCCTGGAAGTATTATAGAAAGATATGAAAATGACAGAGGTAAAACTAGGAAAAGAAATGAGAGGGATATACTAAAATTATGAAATGAGTATCAATAGCTTGGTGAAAAAAGAAAAGGAATGAAAAATGAAGAAAATAACACTTTAAAAAACAGAATTGACTTACTAATAAAAGAGGTTTAAAAAATCTTTAAAGAAAATAGCTCTTTAAGAAGAATAGGCCAAATAGAAGAGGAGGTACCAAAATTCACAGAAGAAAAGAACTCCTTCAAAAACAGAATTGGCCAAATGGAAAAGGATATACAATATCTCACTAAAAAAGATAAGTCCTTAACAATCAGAATTGGAGGGGGTAGAAGATAATGACTCCTTGAGACATCATGAAACAATAAAACAAAGTAAAATGAGTGAAAAATAGAAGAGAATGTGAAATAGTTCATTGGAAATATAACTGACCTAGAAAATGGATTAAGGAGAGATACTTTAATATCTGTTGGAAAGAAAGAAAGAAAGAAAGAAAGAAAGAAAGAAAGAAAGACAGAAAGAAAGAAAGAAAGAAAGAGAGAGAGAGAAAGAGAGGAAGGAAGGAAGGAAGGAAGGAAGGAAGGAAGGAAGGAAGGGAGGGGGGAGGGAGGGAGGGAGGGAGGAAGGAAGGAAGAAGAAAGAGCTAAAACCATACTTTAAAAAACTATCTGGAAACCTGCCCCTCTATCTTAGGTCAAGAGGGCAAAACAGAAAGCAAAATAATTTGCCAATTACCTAAAAAAAAGATCCCAAAATAAAAACTCCCAGCCAAATTACAGAGTCCCCAGGTCAAAATAAAATGCCTCAAGGAGTCAGAAACAAAGGATTCAATATGCAGCCACAGTTGTAAGATTTAGTGGCATCCACAGTTGAAAGAAAGAAAGAAAGAAAGAAAGAAAGAAAGAAAGAAAGAAAGAAAGAAAGAAAGAAAGAAAGAAAGAAAGAAAGAAAGAAAGAGAGAGAGAGAGAAAGAAAGAAAGAAAGAAAGAAAGAAAGAAAGAAAGAAAGAAAGAAAGAAAGAAAGAAAGAAAGAAAGAGAAAGAAAGAAACAAAGAAAGAAAGAAAGAAAGAGAGAGAGAAAAGAAAAGAAAAGAGAAGAAAAGAAAAGAAACTCAGAAGGCTTGGAATATAATATCCAGAAGGCAAAGGGGCTGGGTTTAGAAGTAAGAATACTTATCCAGAAAAATTCTGTATAATCCTTCAGGGGGGAAATGGATGTTCAATGATAGGACTTTTAAGCATTCCTGATGAAAACACCAGAGCTGAATAGAAAATTTGCCTTTCAAATAGAAAACTCAAGAGAAGCTGTTTATAACAAGGTAAAAATGAAAAAAGAAATCTTAAGGGACTCAGTAAGGTTAAACTGTTAATTTTACTATATGGGAAGATGGCACATTTTCTTTTGCAACATAACTAACACAGAAATTTTTTTGTATAACTTCACTTATATAATTTATATCATATTGCTTGTCTTCTTAAGGGGTAGTGAAAGGCTGAGACTGAGGGACAGAATTTGGAACTCAATTTAAAATAAACAATTGCTAAAAAATTCAAACATAATTGGGAAATATTTAATTAGATAAACATGAATTTTTAAAAATTAGAATGCTTTTCTATTTAGAGCATATATGTTTAGTATTAATATTACTTCATTATTAATGGTACTTTTCAACAAAATGTAGTTTCCCTAATTACCTCTTTTAAACAGGCCTATTTTTGCTTTTGTTTTGTCTGAGATAAAGATTGCTATCCCTGCTTGTATTTTTTTAACAATAGATGAAGCATAGTAGATTCTGCTCTAGCCTATTATTTTAGCTACATTTGCCCTTTTGTTCCAAGTGTATTTCTTGTAAACAACTTATTGTTGGATTCTGGTTTCCCTTTTATTGTGAGCTCATCCCATTACTAAACTGTGTGTTTCTCTCTGTTCTATTTTTTCCTGTTTATCCTTTTCATTCTCTCTTTTTACTCTGTCTCTCCTCAAAAGTCTCTTTGGCTTCTAACCCCAGACTACCTTAAATCCATCTTTCCTGTTTTCAACACCCACTACTCTTACCCCTTCCATTTCTACTTTTCTGTTCAGTACGATAGATTTCTCTATCTGGCTGAATATGTATTATTCCCTCTTGAGCCACTTCTGATGAGAGAGGTTCAAGCATTGCCTGAGCACCCAACATTTTCCCTCCACTGTAAAAACTCTCTTTTATGCCTTTTATGTAAGAAAAATTTCCCCATTCTTCTCTCTTCTCCCAATGTATCCCCCTCTCTCACTGCTTCATTTTTTTGTCATTCCCATATGAACAACTCACGCAATGCTCTCTATGTATACTTCTTGTAATTGCCCTAATAATTATAAAGTTCTTAGGCATTGCAATTATAATTTTCCCATATGGAAATGTAGGTTTTAACCTTATTAAGTCCCTTGTGAATTCCCATTTATGTTTACCTTTTATGCTTCTCTTCAGCATTGTGTTTAAAGTCAAATTTTCTATTCATTTCTGGTCTTTTCATCAGGAATACTGGAAAGTCTGCTATTTCAGTAAATAAACTTTCTGCCCTTGAAGGATTATACTCAATTTTGATAGGTAGATTATTTGTGGTTATAATCCTAACTCCTTTGATTTCTGGAATTTCATGTTCCAAATTTCCATTTAAAAAATGTTAACTGATAAATCTTGTCTGGTCTTGATTGTAGATCTTGACATGGTATTTGAATGATTTCTTTCTGCCTACTTGAAGTATTTTCTCTTTGAATTCAGAGCTCTGAAATTGGGCTATAATATTCCTATTTTGGCATCTCTTTCAGGTGATCAATGCTTTCATTCAATTTCTATTTTATGCTCTGGTTGTAAGATATAGGGCCAGTTTTCTTTTATGAATTTTTGAATTATGATGTCTAAGTTCTTCTCCTTTGTTTGATCATGGCTTTCATGTAGTTTAATAATTCTTTTGTTCCCCTTTTAATTTTTTCTCAATTGCACATAAAATAATTTTGACATTCATTTCTTTTAGAATTTTGAGTTTCAAATATTCTCCTTCTTTCCATGCCCTCCCTTCTATTGGATCATTATATTGCTCAGAATAGCTAAGACATTCACAGTTGATCATCATGCAATATTGCTCTTACTCTAGATACAATATCTTTAGTTCTGCTCACTGAACTTTGCATCAATTCCTGTAAGTCTTCCCAGCTTTTTCTCACCATTTTTTTTATAATACAATAGTATCCCATCACAATCATATATCACAATTTGTTCAGCCATTCCAAATTGATGGGCATCCCCTCAATTTCCAATTCTTTGCCACCACAAAAAAAAGAGCTTCTATAAATAATGTTTTACATTTAAGTTCCTCTTCATTTTATTTGATCCATTGGGATACAAACTTAGCAGTGGTATTTCTGGGTCAAAGCATTAATGTCCCAGTTTTTGCATATTCCCTACAACATTTTTCATTTTCTTTTTCTATTATATTAGCCAATCTTATATGTGTAAGGTGGTACCTCAGAGTTGTTTTAATTTGTATTTCTCTATTCAATAATGAATTAGAACATTTTATATGACTATACATAGCATTGACTTCTTCTGAAAATGCCCGTTGATCCATATAAACACAATTACAAAATGCTTTTCACACACACATAAAGTCAGATCTAAACAACTGGGAAAATATTAAGGTTGATCCACTGAAATAAAAATGACAATTCTACCTAAATTAATCTATTCAGTGTCATATCAATCAAACTACAAAAAATATTTTATACAGTTAGAAAAAAGCAATAATAAAATTCATCTGGAAGAACAACATCAAGGATATTGAGGAAATTGATGAAAATATGTGAAGGAAGACAATTTATATTTCTACAAGTGCTCATCCATTTCTCTTGGACTGTTAGATTTATTGGCATATAATTGGCCCAAATAGCTCCTAATTATTTTTTTAATTTCCCCTCCATTGGTGGTGAATTCGTTCTTCATATTATTAATATTGGAATTTGGCTTTCTTCTTTCTTTTTTTTTTAATCAAATGAATCAACAATTTCTTTATTTTATTGGCTTTTTAATAAAATCAGTTCCTAGTTTTTTTTTGTTCATTGGTTTTCTTACTTTCAGATTTCTTTATCTCTCTTTTGACTTTCAAGATTTCCAATTTGATTTTTTTAATTTGTTCTTTTTCTAGATTTCTTTTTGGTTGTATGAACTATTCATTTATTCTCTCTTTCTCTATTTTCTTGATGTAAGCATTTAGCAATACTAACTTTCTTCTAAGTCCTGCTTTGGCTATATGCCATGAATTTTGATATGTTGTCTCATTGTTGTCATTTTCTTTAATGAAATTTTGTTTGTTTGTTTCTGTGATTTGTTCTTTGACCTACTCTTTCTTTAGGACGAAATTATTTAGTTTCTAATTAATTTTTAATCTATGCTGCTATGGTCCTTTACTGAAAGTAAATTTTGTTTCATTATGGTCTGAAAAGGGTAAATTTAATCTTTCTTATTTTCTGCATTCAGTTGTGAGGTTTTAATGCCCTAATACATGGTCGCTTTGTGTGAAGATACCATGTACAGCTGAGAAAAAAGTTATACTCTTTACCATTCAGTTTTCTCCAGAGGTGTTTCATATCTTTCCTAAATTTCTATTCATCTCTTTAATTTCTTTTTGTGGTTACATTTATCTTGTTCTGAGAGGGGAAAGTTGAAATACTAACTAGTGTAGTTTTACTGTCAATTTCTTCCTGTAACTAACTGATTTAACTTTTTCCTTTAGAATTTGGATGGTATGCCATTTGGTGCATTATGTTCAGTATTGATATTACTTCATTGTCTATGGTATCTTTTAGTAAAATGGAATTTCCTTGCTTATCTTTTTTTTAAAATTAGAGGGGTTTTTTTGGTTTTGCTTTGCCTGACATCATGATTACTACACCTGTTTCTTCTTTTTTCAACCTCAGCTGAAGCATAACAGATGCTGCTTCAGTCCCTTATTTTTTACTCTCTGTGTGTCTTTCTGGCTCAAGTGTATTTCTTCTAAAGAATATATTGTTGGATCCTGCTTTTGAATCCATTCTACTATCTACTTCCATTTTATAAGTGAGTTGATCTCATTCACATTCATAGGATTACTATGTATTTCCCTCTGTCTATTTTTTAACCTTTTTATCCTTCTCTCTCTCTCTCTCTCTCTCTCTCTCTCTCTCTCTCTCTCTCTCTCTCTCTCACTTTATCCTTTTCCTCACTAAAAGTCTGCTCATATTCTGATCAGTGCTTCTCTTAGTCTTGCCTCCTTTCTTTCAGCACCACCCCTTTTCTCTCCTACTTTCTTGTTGGATAATATAGATTTCTATACCAACAGAGTGTGTCCATTATTACCTCTTTGAGTCAATTTCGATGAGAATAAGCTTCAAGCATCTCCTGCCACCCTCACCTCCAAAAAATACAGAATGCTTCGTGAATTTTCATGTCATCATTGAGCAGTGGCCATGCTAATTTTCTAGATATCATTCCAATTTTAGTATATTTGCTGCCAATGGGAACTCTAGTTCAATAATACTTGGATTATGTCTTCTCAAGCTATTTTCTAAGTCAGTTATTTTCCAATAAGATTTTTTACATTTTCTTCTATTTATTTCATTTATGACTTTGTTTTAGTATATCTTGATATTTCAATAAGTTATTACCTTCTACTTGCCCAATTCTTATTTTTAAGGAATTATCTTTGTCTTTGAGATTTTGTACCTATCTTTTTTATTTGGCTGGTTCTACTCTTTAAGGAATTATTTTCTTTTCTGAATTTTTTGTACTTCTTTTACTCTTTCACAGTTCTATTTTTTAGGGTTATATTTTCTTCAGTATTTTTTGTGGCTCTTTGACCAAGCTGTTATTTCTTACATAACTCTCATTTTTAATATCATTTTTCCTTGACAACATTTATCTCTTTCTTTAGCTCTTCCAGGACTTCATGCTGGACTTGTGTCCAATTTGCTTTTTTTTCCTTTGAGACTTTGTAGCTGTTTTCCTGTTGTTGACCTCTTCTGAGTTTCCATCTTTACCTCTCCTGTCACCATAATACCTTTTTATGGTCAGGTTCTTTTTTGTTGTTTAATTATTTTTTTCCCCAGCCTTGTTCTTGTCTTTGAAATTTATGTTAAAGTTGAGCTAAGAGGGGAGCACTGTCCTAAGCTTCAGATTTTTTTTGCTCTTCTGTTTTCAGAGTTAGTTCTGGGTGCCTGTAAGTTGTCAGGGCTTCCAAGGTGGTATGTTCTGGGGAGAGGTGTTGTCATTGTTCTCCTGGTCTGTCCTCTGGTCTTCATGTAAGAAGAGCACCTACTCCCCATTCAACCACCAGTACTAGTCTTCCTCTCAGCCCTAGAATTGTGACATGCTGTTTTATGACTACCGGCATTCTTCTTATTCTGGCACTGCATATGAGCAATGATGTTGCCAAACATTGCCAGGTCCTTCACCCACTGCTAGTAGAAGGTCACCTATGCTTTTTTCTGACCAGTTTTCTTACCCCCTTACTGTCTCTGAGCTGAGAGCTCTGGATACTACCACTTCTTCTCTCACCACCTCCAAAGCCCACAGCTAGTGCTACTGCCCATATACACTCTAGGCCAGCCCCTACTCCAGTGCCACAGACCTGTCCTACTAACCTCCTAAGTTGTTTTTGGATGGAAAAATGCCTTATCCTGACACTTATTGCCTATCATACTCCAGAATTTGATTTGACATGTTATTTTAAAGTTGTATGGAGGGGAATGCTGGAGAGTTTGGCTGGGTTAATGCCTCTACTTCATCATTGTTCAGCCTCACAGTTTTCAAAGAAAGAAATCCAAACTATTAAGAGTTATGCAAAATGCTTGAAACTAATAATAAGAAAAATGTTAATTAGTTCCACATCATATGCACCGGACTGGCAAAGTAGACCAAACAAGTAAACTGGTAAATGTTAGAGAAGCTACGGGAAACCTTGTACATTAATGCACTCTTGGTGAAGCTGTGAATTGGTTCATCCATTATGAAAGCCATTTGGAGCTATGCCTCCAAAGTTACTACCACATTCATACACTTTGATCTAGCAATACCATTTTAAGGCCTATATCCCAAAGATACTGAAGAAAAAAGAAATATGCTCATATATTACAAAATTATTTATAACAACTCGTTTTGTAGTGTGAAAGAACTAGAAACTAAGGGGGTACCTGCCTGTCTTAACAAATCATTCTATGTGAATATAATGGGGTACCATTGTTACAGAAAAGACAGAAAAGAGAGTTACAGAGGAACTGTGGAAGAATTGTATGAACTGATATAGAACATCATGAGGATCAGGAGAATAATTTATATGATAAAACTGACAATGTAACCACAAAATATTTTGAAAGACTTTAAAAATTCTGTCCAATACAATGACCAATCATGATTCCAAAGAACTGATGATGAAGAAGTCTGGCTAGCTTCTAACAGAGAAATGATAATCTCAAGATACAAAATAAGATACATTTTTGGACATGATAAATGTGGAAATTTGTTTTGATTATATGTATTTGTAGGGCACATGTGATATCCATGTAGATCATGAGTATGATCTACATAAATGCCACTCTCAAAGAGAACTTAGTAGATATCTCTGGAATCTTTCCCAAATTTTGATTCCTTCCAGGAAGGAAACAAGAAATTGGGAACAAGAGTTTTCTGTTCTCCTCAAAGAGGGGATAATTTACTAGAATTTTGTCTATCTGCCCCTAAATATTGTTAACGTAGAAAAAAATTCTAGGCTCCAGTCACTCCCCTGATCATTAAACCTTAAGAGAGGATTTTCCTAAACTATGACCAAAGATCTGACCCCCTTTCCACCAAAAGTCAGTGAAACAAAAAATATCGCATTACAATGGTGAATGATCAATATTCCCATTTTTTCAAACTGATAGGAAACAGAAATCAGAGATTTTATATTAGAATATACCAAAAATGAATTAGTTACTTGTGGCAAGATATCTCAGAGAGTTCAGCAAGCTAGAAATAAAGATACACTTGAGGCATTCTGCAACATGAAGATAGCATAATACAAATGCCTAAACTTGAGTCACAAGTTACATTATAGTGGTCTTTTTCTTTCCTTACTCCCCTTCACCATGGAGAAGGCTTCAGATACTAGAGGGGGAAAATTCTTGTCAATAAAAGCATTTTAAAAATTAAAAACCCAAAGTTAACATTCTACCCTCATGGAAATTATACTTAAATGGGAGAATAAGACATATTCATGAATAATTGTAATTCATAACAATGCATAATGAATTTATCAGAGAGTTTCAAAATGCTGCTGTATGAAATTTGAAGGGAAAAGATTGTTAATTAAGAAGAGGGATCAGGGAAGTCTTCATAGAAAAAGTGTCAATTGTGTTGAAAATTATTAAATAGGTAGTAATTTGACAGGTAAAGATGGGAAAAGGCATTGAAGTCCCAGGAAACAGTGCCTATACAGTGACATAGAAGGTAGGGGAGAGGCAGAGAGGAAATCCAGTTTTGCTAATGTACCAAGTATGTAGATAGGAGTAACATGAATATGAATGGAAAGGTAGAATGGCGCCTAAATATGGAAGGTCTAGAATGCCAAGAAAAGCTACTCTGATTATAATTCATAAGCAATATCCATGCATAAATAAAACAATCAAATAACTATGATTTTCCCTTTTTCCCCTTTTTCTCATTACTCACTGATAGAGATAAAATTTAGTAGGGAGCTGACCAAAATAAATAAAATGATTAGTTATTTAATCACTTACAGTTAGTTTTCTTGTGATTGTATTGTTGCTACTATTTTAAAAAGAAATGTTGGGATGTTTTTTGTTTTGTGTTTCTTATCTTACATTCTGAAAAGGCTTTTAAACTGAGCTTTTATAACTAAAGGACTTTAGTAAAATAAATAAATAAAAGTACCTAAAGCTATGGTCACTTGATCAAACCATTGAATAGATTATTGTTGGTTGTAATTATCAACAAAAAAAGCAAAACATAGATGAAAGCATCAGACTTTGTTAATATCATATCTAAGATTTATCCAGTCCTTGGGGAACATACTTATTTTGATGTTGGGTTAATTTTTATTGAAAATGTTAAGATGGTGTCTAGTGCTGGATTGGTAATTAATTTAGCAAGTACTTAGCCCTTAGTTACTAAGAGCTGTGGAAAAAACAGAAGGTGTGAAATCTTTCTCCCTTGTGAAAGAAACAGTGAACTCTGTCTCTTGTTGGTGACATGGCAGAAAGGGGTTGGCTGAGACAGAAGGCCAGTGTGTGTATATAAGAAGAGTTCTAGAGACAGACAGAATCAGGAATGTTTCTCCTGGTGATTCCTGGTCGAAGAAGAATCATGGAGACTGAAGCCACCTGAGAGAGAGAGAGAGAGAGAGAGAGAGAGAGAGAGAGAGAGAGAGAGAGAGAGGGAGGGAGAGAGAGAGAGAGAGAGAGAGAGAGAGAGAGGGAGAGAGAGAGAGAGCTTCTTTCCCAGCATCTAGAAGCTGACTGAGAACTGAATTGGAGGGGCAGAGGACCTGAGTTCAAATCTGACCTCAGACACTTAACACAAAAACTAGCCATGTGACCTTGGGCAAGTTACTTAACCCCAATTGCCTTCCAAAAAGCAAAAAAAAAAAAAAAAAAAAGAACTGAGTTGGAGTTTTTCTTGAGACCAGAATCTGGTGAAAGCCAAAGTGGCTGTTGCTGCTGCCTGGAATGCCATTGTTGCTGCTGCTGCCTTGAAGGCTGTCTGAAAGGCTGAGATTACTTCTGGGTCCTAGGACCAGCTGAACTACTGGAGGACTGAAGAAGCATGACCAGAGTTAGCTTTTGTTAGTTTGTTGCTTGGTTTATCCTTGAGTTCCTGACAAAGAAGTGGTGAAGGGTTTGAGATGTGCTGGACCCTGTAAACTTCAGTGTGTAAGAAGGACTACCCAGAGGACTGGATGAGAACCTGGGAGCTGTCTGCCTCTGAATCCAGGTGACTGGTGGATTCAGGAGGGAGCTTGGGACCATGAAAGGGGATCCAGGGAATCTGAGAGATCACCCCAGTCAAGATGAAGAAAAGGCTCTCCTTGGATATAGAATGCCTGATGAAATTGAAGTTTACCAAACACTGAGGGGTGGAGGGTTTGTGTAATTTTCTAATGATTGTATTTAGTGATTAACGATACTTAAAGACTGATTGCTAGATAAGTGACTCATTAAGGTAATTTATGATTGCCCCATAAGTGGGATATTGATTATTGTATTGTGAAATGACTAAATGATTAAGTAAGAAGGGTTTCCCTCCTTATGGAAATCAGATGATTGTTCTTTTGTTCTTTGTTCTCAATACCGTGGCCACTGTGATGAAAACTATGTGGCCATTTTAAATGTTAAACTGTTGTGAGCACTATATTGTGATTTTCTGTGATAAAATGTAATGATGTAAATATTATATTGTGATTTGTTGTGAATGTTTGCCTTGATTTGTAATGGAATAAATGGAGTGTTCACTATACTGTGTAATCCTAACCTTAAAAGCTGTTCACAGTAACATTCTTTTGGGAAGCTGCTTGTGCATGGCATTACAAGTGCCAGGTTTAATATTGTAATTAGGAAGTGAGTCAATCAAGCAACATAAATTGAGCATTTCCCTATGTGTGGGATGTTGTATCAGAACTGCCTTATAAATAGCTGAAGATATCCTTCCTTTTATCTCAAATAGTTTGATGACAAAAAAATGTATCCCTATGAGTCTCTCTTTCTCTGACACAAAACTTAGCAGTAAAGCATAGGGACAGAAAAGGAATAGAAAAAGTTTTCATCAAGAATTATAACTGTATTGGTTATTAGCATAGCACTGACTTAGAAGTATCCCTCCCCTCCTCCCTCCTTCAGGGAACATGAGTTTGTCCAGATAACTTGGGAGCTGATCTACAAAGGAGGAGTAGGGGCAATCAGATTGGCAGCTCCCATCCCAGTGTCAAATAAGATGTTCTCTACCTGAATTAATTATATGAAGGAAACCTAGAGTGCCCTTCCTCTTCCCATAACTTCCATATACAATCAGCCATCCCTGACAGAAGTAAGTAGACATAAGATCTTCCCTGTGTGAACTGCTATGTTTGCCTCCCCTTCTAGCACCTTTTTGACATTGACTTTTCACCCTCTCTACACTAAAAAACTCCAGTTAATTTCCATCCCTGTCACTCTCACTCATTTTCATTTTGTGTTTCCTTTCCCCCTTATTCCCAGACTCTTAGATTTTCTGCATGACCACCTTTTTGTCTGAATGTGTTGGACTAATTCTTGAGGATGTTCTTGCTACATGGTTTTGCCTGGTATTTCCTGTCCCAAATGTGACTTATACATTAGCTAGACGTCAACTGGCAGAAGTACACGTGAAGCTTTCATCTTTTTCAGTTGCCTAGTGATGGTGGCTGCGGTTGAAGGTCCCAAAGCAACACAGGTTTTTTGTTGTCTTCTCACAGAGTAATTTTGGTATTTCTATTCACTTGTATAAACAAAACATGGATTCATTTAGGCACTAAAGGATATGTGAAACCAAATTAGATCAAGTGCATTGTGTTTCATCATTTCTAAGTGCTCCTTAGAATTTATGTCCCAACAAGAATGGTAGATGTAGGAAGAGGGTCTGGGAGCTATGGAGTGGTGGCAAGAGCACACAGTACAGGGAGTGAGGTAATGTAGGATCCTAGTGGTACCTTGAAAAATAACTAGCTCTTGACCTTTGGAAATTTATTGAATCTCTCTGGGACTCCTTTTCTTCACCTGAAAAAAATCAAGAGGTGAAACTAAGATGTTTCCAAATTTGACCATTTATTTTTAGAGACAGAGATGCAGTGTAACAAAGTGAATAAAAATCTAGTTTTGAAGCCTATAACTAGGAATTTAACAGACAAGGGGGGAGAAGTCAATAAACCCTAGTTTCAGAACCAGCCTGATAAATACTGACTACATGACCAAGGCAAACCACTTTACCTCTCAATGTATTAACTAGAACAAAGGTGTCAAACACAAAATTCCTATAAACCTCCTGACGGCAGATGTTGTAGGCCAAAACTTTCAGGGTGCTTGGCCACATTAGCTCCCCAGTTCTACAAAGGTCATTAGGCAGATATGAAAGGAAAGTATAATCTTGTTGGGTGGATGCTCTCATTGGTTTCATGAATATCTAAAGAAAGTACTGAGTTAATTTGCAAGTCTTGATTGTAACAC
>CM053601.1:114423897-114442592 GCA_028646575.1 Pseudocheirus occidentalis | reverse complement strand
GAACACAGCATGATGTGGATATGGCCAAGAAGTGACTTGGAAGACTGGTTGAAGGCAAGATTTGGTAAAACTCAGCTATCAGAACCTTGATAGCCTGATATTTCAGAGCTGTAATCGAACGTTTCATTGGGAAGAAATGGGAAGGTGAGGATGAGAGCTTCAGTGGAGCCAGCATGATGTGGAGGTGTCTAAGTGTAGTGCCAACACAATATTCACAGCGCTTACTATAGCTATGAATAATCTGGTGTAATTCTAAATCTCAAAATATAACAGACTCTCCGCATGGAGGACAGAACCAAAACATTTACTCAGAGAGCAGAAAGCTGAATCTCAACACAAGAAAGCCAAATCCATCATAGTAACAAAGAAATCTATACCCAATAACAATGCAAAAGGCACCACCATCCCCAAGTCTTTCCCCTGCTAAGGCCTTCCCTTAAACAAGCACTCGTAGCTCATTGCCTGCTTCCTCTGTCTCCCTCAGCTCTAACTACTCTGACCAACTTCCTCTGGGCACTACTCCACCCTTCCTGCTCCACTCACTCAGCAAGCTCCTCCTGCCAGAGACTCATGTGACTCAGACTTCTAAGGATCTTCCCATTTACATTACCGTTACACTAGGAAAGATACCCTGTAACATTTTAGGAATTGTTACAGTGAGCCAAATGTTATTCACAGACCAGCAACTTTTTTTTTAGTTTTGTTTTTTTTTAAATAGTGGTACCTCCTATGTATTACAATGATGTACAATCATATCTTATATTCTGGAATCTATACATGATCACACAATTGGGCATGGCTTTTCTTTGTGAGAAGGACAGACTCAGATGTTTCAGGAATTGCTCTGCTGGCAGCGGCTGACAGGGAGGAGGGATCGTGTGTCACCATTGGACCAGTGGAGAACATGATATGGCAAAAACGAGCGGTCAAAAACCCTGTGTCATTTCGTTTCTCCAGGAGGACAACAAGGGAGTCATGGAGGGAGAGGAAAGAGAGGCTAAGCAGGAGAGCTCAGTTTGGGAAGACCTTCCGTGCTCAGCAGGGTCCTGCCTGGGGCTCTGCTGACCACTCTGACCCCCTGATCATCCAACAAAGAAAAGGGAAGATGGAGCCCCCTGTCCCTCAGAGACAAGGGGCAGAGAGCCAGATGCTTGCTGCACCAAACCATGATGAGGACTCTGATGGGCCTGGGCTGGGGGATGATGGGGAGTGATGGAGAATGACTTCAACAGCAGTTCTTTCTCACCTGAGGAGTTAGGAGTCAGGTAATTAAGCTACCTGTTGTCATGACCAGTATTAAAGGCAAGATGCCTCCAAGGGGAAAGAGAACCGCGGAGGACAGTGGGTAACTCGAGAGCCTTTCAGCCTAACACCTGTGTCCAGCAGATCTCAAAGGCCAGACTAGACCAGCAACTTTTCTTTTTTTTGTTTGTTTGTTTGTTTGTTTTTTGTTTTTGTTTTTTGGAGGGCAGTTGGGGTTAAGTGACTTGCCCAGGGTCACACGGCTAGTTTTTTGTGTTAAGTGTCTGAGGCCAGATTTGAACTCAGGTCCTCCTGACTCCAGGGCCGGTGCTCTATTCACTGCGCCACCTAGCCACCCCTCCAGCAACTTTTTAATAACCTTATCATCTCGAGTAATCCTTCTTTTACTTGAACCTTGTGCTAGATTTCTTCCCTAACAATGCTGAACAATTTTAACAAGCATATGGTTCTTATTCACAGACTTCCTTGATAGTAGTGATCAGATATTCATTGAACAAGGTTTACACTTTTGTAAAATCTTTCAAAGAATTTTGTATAATTTTGGACATATGCATGGGGGGCAACTTGTTGGAGAAGAATCTTTAAGGTTATATTGATCTACCAAATCCATTTAAAAATAATCAACAAGTAATTTGCATAATTCACACAGTAGGATTTTATCTTCTCTACCTTTCAGTTATGTGATGATAAAGATGTAGTCTACTTTAAAATACTACTTTCCAGACCTTGTCTCTTCCCTTCTAATATGTTCATCAGAATTGTTTAGTGGTGTGTAGAATATTTCTACAAACATTGTATAGATCAATGAATGGGGGAAAAAAGCATTTATTTGTGCCGTGCACTGAGAGTATAAATAGATAACTGGAAACAGTTCTTCCTTTCAAGGAGCTCACATTCTCCTATTAGGGAGTGACATGATTAGATTTAGGCTTCAGGAAAATCATTTGGGCAGCTTGGTAATGCTGGGTTGGAGAGCTGAGAGGCTATAAGCTGGGACATAGTGAGTAGGAGGCCCTCACAATAGGCCAGGTAAGGCCTTATGTGACTATATGAGGAGTAAGAAAGGGACAGGGTTGAGAGATCTGTAAATTAGTGAATGTTAGTTAGATGTACAGAAGTGAAAATGAAAATTTGTATGAAATAATTTTGATCTTACAGACCCAGAGCTAGAGAATTAACGGTAAGATTTTCTCTGTAAGATTTAAGTTGTATAGATTTTAAAAGATTAAGTGCAATTTAGACTTGATTAGTCATGATCGACATGAAAACCAAGTATGAAAAGAGGAATATTCTTGCCAGTTTTCCTTGTAAATCCTTCTTTTATTTTAGAAAATAATTTCTGGGATTTAAGACAAAGTGTGTTAGAGTTGTTACTATTGATGATGATGACAACTGGAATTTTAGTTAATGCAACTATCAGTTATTCATAATAATAGAGGCAGATGATTTTGTGTGTGTGTGTGTGTGTATGAGAAAGAGAGAGGGAGGGAGAGAAGAGAAGAAATAATGAGAATAATTTGAAACTTGGAGATAACCCAAAATTCCCACTTGAACTGTTTCTTCCAGTTTCCTTCTTTTGCCAGCTCTTCTGCCAGAATTGGAAGCAAGAAGCAAAATTGTGTCTGCTTTTCACCTTTTTTTCCCCTGCTCCTGCCTACCCTTTGTTAGAGGTGCTAATGAGTAGTAAAGTGGCTAAAAGCTAGCATCTGTATTGGAAATGATCTAGCTAATTCATAAACTAGAAATCAGTAGGGACAAGAATAATCAAAGCTAGGATATATTCTAGTTTTTTTGAATTCACATTTTTCCCCAGATACATATATGTCAGTGCCTTCAGATAGAATAATATTGCAATAATATTTTTTGCTTATAGAGCACTTTTGCTTCTAAAAGCTCCAAACAGAAGGTATTCCAGATGGTATCTCTTTAATGTGTACTCTTTGTTTTTAAAAGTATTATTTTGGAAAATAAACCTTTGTTACTTACCCTTAAGGGTTTCTGACTGTTATTTGAAGCCTTAGTAAAAATGCTAGGACCTTACTTTTAGTTTTTTCTGTTAGCTCTTAGGAGTTCTTTGTATGAAAATATACCAATGAATTTACTTCAGTGTTCTGTGTGCTCACCTATAAAAATAAGATGGTGGAATATGATGATATTTCCGGTCCCTTCTATCTCTAAATCTTGTGGCCTATTATAACAGTTCATCTAGAAGCTTTGGCAGACATTATTTTAGACCATTAAGACCAAATGCTATTTATCACTAGAAATCAGTTGTTTCTGCTTTGATTGGCATTTTCAGAGAATTACAAAGCCCTCTTTTAACCGTTCAGAAAAAAAAAAAAACCTGCTGAAATTTGTCTCTGGTTATACAGATCTCCCAGTGGTCCTTCATGTTTGGTAACCGTGGGATTTCTAATTTGATAAACAAATCTACCACTCTGCTTCAGCTGAAAGAGCATTATGTTGTAATAAAGAAACATGAATACCTCAGTATGTGTTTGAAGGAGCACAAAAGATAACTTTTTAAAATCTGTGGTTAACCTGTGATAAAGTCTAATAATATATTTGGCTTTGGAGACCAAATGTGCCTAAATTTTATTTATAAATTTCATGCATAATGAATGAAATAAATGTTTCCTTAATATATATCATGAACATAGAGGTCGGGGAGCATTTATTACTAGTATTTCAACACTTTTGAAAACTTATTTTATATTTCAGAAAGAGAAATAGTAGCAAGTCTCTTGAGGCCAAATTTTCTAAAAGTAATTTCTAAATGGTGCATGTAATTGCAAGTTAAACAGTAGCTAATTCCCCATGATGTGAGCTTGACTGCCGTGGTGACTTTTTCAACATTTAATTTTAGAGACCATTTCATGTAAAAGTTACAAAGATAAATTGGACTTTTTCCAACCAGGCTTTATGAAGTGAGTGATTGTAGTAGAGGTACATTATGAAATGGGCTTTATATAAAAGGAATGACAGATGATAAATGGTTATTTAACATGACTTGGATGTATGAAAGTGTATTTGTTTCAGGCCTCTACTGTAGTTTTGCTTTACAGAACATCTTGGAATGGTGGGTTCTCAAAGGATTTGGTAGTAAAAAACAAACAAACAAACAGAAAAACATAATGAAGAAATGAACAAAACTTTCACTAGGTCCAACCAAGTTGGAAAGACTTAAGGTATGAACCTAATGTTATATCACGTATTTTTGTCCAAAATGTTGTCTAAATGAGAGAGATTCCTCACCAGAAGTTTTGCCATCAAGTCATAAGATCAAAAATTTACAACTGGAAGGAACTTTGGCGACGTTGAAGGCCAAACCCCTCATTTTATAAAAGAGGAAACTGAGTCCCAGGCAGGTTAAGTGCCTTGCCTAAGATAATAAATCACTTTAAGGTTTGCAAAGGACTTTACACATATATTATCTTATTCAATCCTCATAAGATGTTGTTTTACAGATGAGGAAACTGAGGCAGACAGGTTAAGTGACTTACCCAGGGTCACAAAGCTAGTAAATATCTGAGACCAAATATGAACCAAGGTCTTCTGACTCTAAGTCCTGTTTTCACTGCCATCTGGTTTCCTCATTCTTCCTGATTCCTCATCCAGTGCCCTATCCCTTACTCCATGCTATTGTAATGATTGTATTTGGCCATAGTTACTCCTGCAGACCATATATTAAATTTTTAAAAGTTTGTGATTTGTAATCATGGAAGAAGTACCCTCTTTGATAGCTGATAGCTGTCAAATAGCTGATGATTTTGTGTGCTTCTTTAATATCCTGCTACTTTGTTAGTTACTCAGTTTCTTTTTTTTACTTTTTTTTTTGCTGGGGGAAAAGCAAGGCAATTGGGGTTAAGTGATTTGTCCAATGTCACTTGACTAGTAAGTGTTAAGTGTCTGAGGCTGGATTTGAACTCAGGTCCTCCTGTCTCCGTGGCTGGTGCTCTATTCACTGTGGTAACTAACGGCCCCAAGTTACTCAGTTTCACTTAATTTTAGTTGACTCTCTAGAGTTCTCTGTGTAGACCATCATATCATCTGTAGTTCCTCTTTGCCTATTTGCTCAATTTTTTTGACATATAATTATAGCTCGCATTTTTAGACTATGTTAAATAATCATAATGTTAATGGACACCTTTACTTAGCTCTTGATCTTATTAGCCTCTATTTAATTTCCATTCCCCATAATACTGATTCTTGCATGCTATTTATCATTTCAAGAAAAAGTACTTTATCCTAGAATTCCATATGTGTGTGTCTGTGTGTTTGTGTGTGTGTGTGTGTGTGTGTGTGTGTGTAATAGAAATCGATAGGTTATTTTGGCCAATCCCTTTTCTGTGTCTGTTAACTCTTATTTTGATTGTTTTATTATGAATATGATACATGAAGTTAATTGTTTTCCTGATAAGTGAACCAAACTGGCACTCTCATTATAAATCATAGCTGATAATTATGAATATTCCTTGTTATGTGTTGTGTAGTCTCTTTGATAATATTTTATCTGTATTTTTTACCATGATATTCATTGGAGAGTTTTGCCCTGTAGTTTTCTTTCTCTGATTTGTCTGTACCTGGCTTAGCTATCAAGACCATATTTATATTATAAAAGGAATTTGGTATATTATCTTCTTTTCCAGTTTTTGCACACAATTCTTGTAATATTGGGATTAATTTCTTTGAATGTTTGATAAACCTTTTTTTGTAAATCCCTGTGCTCCTAGTAATTATTTTTTGGGGGGCAATGGGAGAAAGTAAAGGAGTTCATTTGTGATTTATCCAATTTTTTATTCTGTGATTGGTTTATTTAAATTTTCTATGTCTTGATATTGCAAACTTGATGCATTTTATAGATATTCATCCATTTGACTTAAATTATCCATTTTGCTGGGAGATAGAATAGTTTCTAATCATTTACTGAATTACGTTTTCATTTATTCTGATTTCTTTTTTATTGAAACTGGCAGTTTTGTTTTCCTATTTCTTTTTTTATATTAGGTCATGATTTATGCTGTAATTTTTTCTTTTAATTTTGTTAATATCTTCTTTGATTTTTCATAATTTTTATTTTGTTCTTAGAGTTTTCGTGTTAGTTTTCAAATTTTTTGTTTTCTTTTTTATTAAAAGATTAAGACCTCAATGTGTTCTTCGTCTTTTTTTTTTTCTGATGAAAAGGTACAGAGATACAAATTTTCCTTTTAGGATTGCTTTTATCTTGCTATTATCCCCTTTTCCCTCCCATGAATTCATGAATTCTTAAGGATTAAGTTATTTATTCTCCAACTCCAACTTTGTAAAATGTAATTTTATAAAGTATGGTTTTTGGTAACAGTTGTATTAAATAGTTATACTTGTTGATGGTTGTTTTTCCTTGATTTTTATTAAAGTGTCATGTTAGCTGAAAAATACACATACTATATACACTTATACATATAAAAATACACAGACATTGCTTTCTGTGCCTGTTTTGTAATTATTAACAGATATAATATGAAACTCTTCCAAAAATTTATTCAGGTTTGTAAATTCTTTCTTATGTATATTTTAGTTAGATTTATCTAAATCAGAGTGACATATTGAACTACTCAACTCTTAGTTTTACTGTTCCTCATAAATTTATTAGGTTTTTCTTTATTTGATGCTTTGTCTTTGGTTATATATACATATATATGTATACATGTGTAACATATTGATAGTCATTATCCATGATGCCTTGAAGCATGTCATTTCCCTGTTTCCACTGTTTCCTAGTCTGCGATAATTATATTGGTACCCCTGCTTTTGGGGGGTTAACTACTGGGTAATAGATTTTGCTTCAGGCCATTATCTTAACTTTGTGTGTTTCTTATCAACATCTTATTGCTAGATTCTTCTTTCTTTCTTCCATCCTTTCATATTTTATCGATGTGTTCTTCCTTTTCATATTCATAATTAGTTTGCTAAATGTATGTATGTATGTCTTTTTCTTCATCTTGTCTCTTTAAACATTTTGTTTTATGTAGTACCCCAAAGAAAAAGAGGATTTTGGAAAAGGACTATGCTTAATACTAGAGATGTTTGTTTGATCCTGTCTCCTTCCATTCTATTCCTCTTCTCCCATCCAATCCCTGACTTTGGGGTAATCTTGCCCCATTCTTTGCTTGTATTCCTTCTTTCTTGTTCCATTCTCTGAAAATGCAATTATTATCTAATCCTTTTGTTAAACTATTTTACATCTTAATTCCTCTTTTCTCTCCCTCTAGCTGCCCCTTAGTTCAATATATTTTTGTTTCAACTTCTCTCTGTGTATGTATTCAACCATTTTTTGTCCAATTCAGATGAAATTGAAATTTATATGTCTCCCTTTCTGTCCTTTCCTCCACATTTTTTAGTTTTCTTCTTGGGTACCTTTATTATTTGAAATCATAAATTCCATATCACATAGCATTTGTTCTTTGGACTCATTCTGTACGTTGTTAGAAGATACCTCTATTGAAGAAGATTCCCCTATTGAAAAGGGAGGGGAAAACCTAATGGACTATGAGATTATTAGAAATACAAGCTTTATTAAACATTTTTGCTTAAAAATAATTATGCTTTGACTTTTCTCACCTTTGCCTGACTTTGACTTCTCATGTGATTGGATTTAACTTTATATCCATTTTGTTCCACGTGTATTCCAACATTCCATAAACCCTTACTTCCAATAGCAATGGGTTAGTGATTCTGTTAGGATCTTTTTCACATACTGCTTTACATTATGGATATTTGTAGAAATTCCTGAGTCTCTGTTCACCGTTTAGATGGCAAACTCTTCTAAGGCTTTATAAACTGTGTCATTTGCATCTTTGTTTCCCCTACAGGGTTTTAACAAAGAAGGTACTTATTATTGTTCCTTTGGTGAAATAAAAACGAAATCAACTTTCTGCTCTAGAGTTAGATTATTGAAATAACTTTTCAGTTTTTCATTATTGGGTATCACAGGTTTCTTTGGGAATGTCACAGGATGATTTGACATATTCACATGGACTCTTCCCTTGAATTTACAATGTAAGACTCTATTTCCATTGACATGTCTTTTGAAAATATTCTAACTAGTATAGTATTTGGATAAGCTTCATAGAAGGCAGTGTCTTACCAGGCATTATTAAACCCAAAGTAACTGCTGCATTGAATAGCATGATATTTTAGGATTTACTCTCTGACATTGTCACTGATTCAGAAGTTAACTTGTCTCTAGTCATTTCTGTCATTCACTAGTATGTAAGCAGACAGTTAAATCTCTCATCACCAGGCATTCCACTTGACTAGAAATAAAATGGAAAGTTGGAAACTGTCATAGGTAATTCAAGAGCTTATACAGTTATTAGAGGATTGGCATTACCTTTCAAATACCTTACTTTACTTTCTACTTTCATATACCAACAGTATCATAAGTACTGCCACCTAGATTTAGATTCAAAAATCTCAAATTTAAAAAAAACCCAGTATGGATGGGAATCAGAGAATGTGTTTTTCTGGGGGAATTCTCATCTCATGTTTTCTTCATCCCCCACCCCCATCCCCATCCTCAACTTCTACACATAACACAAGATCTAATTTTTGGTTTATTTTTCTTTGAAATGGAAAACTTTGATATTTTGCTTTGGATAGGAGGACTACTCCATATTTAACTCAATTTAATGACAGGATTGGTGTTAAAAATAAGAAAGTAAATGATGTAAGAAAACTAGAAAAGAATGAAGAAGTTGGGTAGAATTTAAAAAGAGCTAAATGATGTCAGTTTTCAGTAAGAAAATTTTGGTGGCTTTGGCCAAAACTGATATTGTGACACTGAGAATGAAAAGAAAATACCCAGAAATAAAGGGAAATTTAAATTAAAAACTGTAGTAATAATTCAAGAAGATAGAACTAAGGAAGTGAATGTAGAAAGTATGTACTATAGTGAAAAACTTTCCAAAACCCATTTTTATTCCCTTGTTTTGCTCAAACTCAGGCAGAAGCCATCTGTAATAGACAAAGAATATTCTCTTGAGTCTAAAATAAATTTGATTTCTTTGATTTTAGTCTTATTTTAGATGTTTTCTTTTATTTTCCTTTGGTTTCTATGCTTAGATTTTTAATATTTTTTAGAACTATTTCTTATAATTTTTGTAGAAGAATTGCTCATTAACAAAAATTCTCTTTGAAATGTTCCTGAACTTTACAGAACATTATACCTCCATGGTCATACTAAGTTGGATTTCACAGTCTGGCATACTGCAATTGAAAAAGCTGCAGGTACAGATGGTAATGCATTACAAGACCAGCAGCTCAGCAAAAATGACGTTCCCATTATAGTGAACAGCTGTATAGCATTTGTTACACAGTATGGTAAGTATTTCTGAGATCTTTTTCAACTCATGATATCATTCTTATCATTTGTAAGTCATGCCCCAATTGGAGCAAATTAATGTACTTGTGTTTGAAAAGGCACCCAAGAAAGATGGAGACACTGTTGATTTTCATCCATTGCCTTTTTCTCCCCTAAATTCATTCGAGGTATGAAATGTAATTTGAAATATTTATTTGTTTCTTTTCTCTTTCCTTTTTTCAATTTTTGGTAAATTATTACAAGAAAATGTTTTAAGAACAACAGAGAATAAAACAGGCATTTGAGTTATAGGTTTGAATTGTTTCTCTGGGTGCTAGTATGTTTTAATCTTTCACTATACCAGTCACTTTTTAAAGTGATTTCAGAAGTGTTAATTCTGGTACTTCAGAAGACAAAAGAGTTAATTTTCAGTAGAGATATATGTTAATAATTATGTAATTGTACAACAGGGGGAAAATTGTTTTGTTTTGTTTTGTTTTTGTCTCTTAAAAATCTGATTGTCTTGAGTCAAATGTCTACCTAGTATTCTTGGTGTTATTCAAGAAAAAAATTGATTACATTTGGCCTATTTACAACGATGATTTATTATTATTCCAGAGCTTTGTAATCTATTTCTCTATGCTTTGGCTTGATTATAGCATGTAGCTATGATTAAATTTCAACACATTCTCAGTTGCCTTCTCTTTGTGTAAAAATGATCCTGGATTCTCAAAGTACATGCTAGAAAATTAACAGCTCTTGCAAGTGCTACCATGGTGGAAAAACTTGAAGCATGGTACTTCATATCCAAGGACTAATATGGCTAAGAATAAGAGAGGTTGTTGGCCACTGGGTGTTGAGTTCTGTGACCATGACAACCCACTAACAAAGAAAAATACAAGACTGCTTTTAGACCTTTTTTGCCCTCTTTTCGCTTCTTTGGCAATGATAAAATGTTGTAAAGCAGGTCAGAGAATGTCAAGAGCTGCAGTTTAAAAAAAAATCTATAACATAAACTCAGCTGCTGGAACCCTTAATTTCTGATGATCAGCAATTTGATATGCTCTTGGCAGAAATGAAAGCATAGACCTAAATGAAGTTGCAGGATAATTTCCAAGTTTTTCTCGATCAATAGTTCTTAATTTTTGTATAGTGCATTCTTTTAACAGTCAGGTAAAGCAAGTTAGTCCCTTATAATGTTTACAAATGCATAAAAATAAAATGCTTAAGGTTACAAAAGGAACCAGTTATATTGAAATGCAGCGAATGAAATATTTTTAAAAACAATTTCAATACCCATTCAAAAGAGGTTTTCTCAAAGTTGTTTTTACATTGCATTTAAAAGCAAGAAATATAATTTCATAGGGCATTTATTCATCTTTGAAGAATTCGCTTTAAGCATAGGAAAGGGAACAGTCCTAATGAAGCTGTGCACTTATCTGTTGTTAAAGATGGATTAAAGAAATTCATATAGAACATGACCAGATCCCTCATATAACTAAACTTGATACTTGACACCTTTATGATAAAAGTTATGCTTTGAATAAAAAGCTAAAAATGTTTTGGAAGATACTATTTGGGAGTAAGTAATGAAAAAGACTGAAAGTTTGCTTCTTTCCTCCAGGTCTTGAATATCTTATTAAAAAAGAGAGCCCTGAACTTCTAGATAGCTTGAGCACCAAATAACATAACAAAAGTAAAAACAAATAAATAACTGTTCAGTCCAGAGTTAGTCATTTGTGTGTCATCAGGTAGTCAACTGGGTAGAGCAAAAAGTCAAGACAAACACCAAATTATGACAGGGTAAAGACAAAATAGTAATTACTATACTCTAACTTGATTTAATTGTAGCAGGCTACCATTGATATAATTTTAAAAATGGAATCATATAATTTGAAAGACATTGATAGGCATTATCATAATGCCTTAAAGAAGACATTGTGATGCCTTAGAGTTGAACCAATTTAAAAATCACCCCAAAGTGGAGATCAAAACCCATCCAACTCTAAATTTCTTTGTCAAATGGAGAGACTTACTATCCAGCATACTTTATGTACAAATTTCTTTATAAAATGTTACAAAAGAGGATGGAAGATTGTGAGCAATATTGCCTTGACCAAATAGCAAAAAATTATTAAGGAAGAAAAGAGCTGGCACAAGGCACTGGCAAGAGATGAAGCAGTGCTGGATCAAACTGTAGATGAAACTTGAATATAGATTTCAAGAAGTAGAGGTGAGACCACTTGAGTACTCAATGTGCTACTAAAGAAAGTGGAAAATAGACCTAAGAAATGAACTCGGGAAAAGTAGCTAGACTAAATTACGTAGTTACAGAAGAAATTTGAGCTGGGTGAAACATAATTTCAGAGGCTTACAGGGACTTACAACTTGAATATAAAAAGGAAAATTTAGAAAGAATCCCAGTATATTTATTTTGCCTTTTATAAGCTAAAATGGGTGACTGACAAGATATCATCAAAATTCATGCCATTCTTGCACATGATGTTCAACGTCTAGCCTCTGCCTTTTTACTAGATGTCACCCAGAATGGTCCCCTTTTTAGCTCTGGGCTTCTCTGCTTCCTTCACAACTCATATCAAATTGTGCCTTTTGCAAGAAGCCTTTCCTTGTGTCTCTTCCCTCCATCCCTATTAGTGCTTCCCTCCAAAACGACCTCCCTTTTACACTGTGTGTATCTTGCTGCTATAGTTTTTTGCATGTTAATCTTCCTCATTAGAATGTGAGCTTCTTGAAGGCAGGGATCTTGTTTTTATTTTTCTTTCTATCTAGCACTTAACATAATGCCAGGCTTAGAGGAAGTGCTCAATAGATACTGATTGATTGTTGACTCCATAAGTTCACTTTCTCCCATCAAACAGGTCTTTAGAAGAGTCATCTCTACAGACTCTCACACACACATGTTATGCTTAATGAAAATATGAGGGAACAGGCAGGCTTTTACAGAACGTCTAAAGTAATTCACATCTTGACAGTCATATAGCTGATAGGTGTAGGGAAGACAGTTTCCTGCCTTTTATTGCTTATTGCTTAAAAAATACATTTGACTAATTATATTTGAATTATGCAAAATTCTTTATAAGATGGACCCTCAGGTATCTTTGTTCAGAAATCCCTCTGATTATTAATATCGAAGCAGACATCAGAAAGACCTATGTTCACTAGAATTTCAGAAATCCTCTTTAAAGAAATCTTAAATGGACATAGATAAGAATTAACATGGGATGAAAAGGCCCAAATGGGTTATGATTTGCATTGGTCGAAAGAGTAATCACAGTGATGAGATCATTGTTACAGGGAAGTCTTGAAGTAGGTTACTATAGTATTTTAGCAATAGCTAACAGAGTACCTTAATTTTACATTCTAATTTTCATGTTTTTAGAAATGCCCTGAATTTGTTGTTTTTCAGCATTCCCTCCATTCCTACTACTATCAGCTTCCCATGATTCTCAGAGCCATAACTAAGTTTGGGAACCTGAGCTAAGCAACTGGGACTTGGACCCAGGGCACTAATCTTTAGGGAGTGTGGACAGCACTTGGATCCTAGCAGAATAGGATACAGTGAGTTTGTTCCTCTTCCAAGTTACCCTTTGCCTGATGTCCTGGACTTGGTATAAATGGTTGATTTCAGGGCAGGTTTACTTTAGGCATGACAATGACTATTTAAGACCTTGCTTTCTTCCTATTAATTGACTTAATTTTTAAATTTCTCAGTACTCATAGTGTGTTTTACACTTTCTAAACTAAAATACAACATCTTTGAAATTTTAAAGTCATAAATGGGTCAAGAGTCAGTTACTTTTGCGTGGTTGAGTAGAAAGGATAATGGTTATCCTCTACTAATATGAAGTTGTTCAGTCTTAACATCCCAAAATTGCCATGAAATTGGACAGTGAGAGAAAGAAAGAAACGAGATGAACTGATGGGTTTCAGCAAATTTACCATACGTATTCTCTTTATCCTTGTTTTATTCTTTTCCTGTTTTGTCCCTCACCTCTTAAATTTAGCAGTATTCCAAACAAAGTAACAGTAAGTCACAAATTTATGCAGATGATAACACATATCAAAACTTTTTTAAGGTTTATAAAGTCCATTCTGTTATAATAAATGTGTGAGTTAGTGGTGAAAGTATTGTTACATCCCTGATTAAGAAGAAAATGAGTTTCAAAGAGATAAGGTTCACTGACCTTTGATGAGGGTATTTTAACTATTAAAGGAGTCTTTCTGTATGCTAATACTTGTGTGGCAAGTACCATTGATGATGAGAAATCATCAGCACATTTATTGGTTTTATTCATTGGCATCATGGTTATGTTTCTTTTGTAGTATATGTTATTTACTGTGTTCATATATTATAATTGTATTTTCACATCAGTAAGAATTTATATTCTTGAAATTTGCATATACATATGGATGTGTCTTCTCTCATACTAACAAATCATTATAAAACATAGTGGCCAGTGAAGATGGCTTCTGTAGCAATCATTACTTTGAATTTCTTGCCTTTTGATGTAAAGTGCAAATTCTACTTGACTTTATTCATCTTTGGTCAGCTTTTAAACACAAAGAATACACATTTTTGTCCACATCTGTAAATATAGTGGAAGTTCATAAATGTAGCATGTCTTTCATTAAGGTAGCTGACCATGTGTACCTAATTTCATCTGAATTTGTTCATTAATTTGACCTCGGTATCTTTGAATTTTGATCATGTTGGTATCACTTTAGGATGGTAAGTTGTAAGGGTGGAAGAGAAGTAGCAGATGGATTTATGCTTTAGAGAGTTTTTCTTCCTTGTCACAATATGTACTCATTTAAATTACATTCTTAACATTAGTCATATTTTAATTTTAGGCTAATATTTGTTTTTTAATCTTCTATTGAAGGTTTAGGAAGCAAGCATATCTATCAGAAAAATGGTGATTCTTTCCGCATAAGAGAGCTGCTGGAAAGTTTCAAAAAAGATGCAAGAAGCTTTAAATTGAGGGCTGGGAAGCATCAGCTGGAAGATGTGACTGGCGTGTTGAAAAGTTTCCTGTCTGACATAGATGATGCACTTCTTACTAAAGAGCTGTATCCGTACTGGATCTCTGCATTAGGTAATATATGCAGAAAATCAAGGAAAATTATGTCTAATGGAATCTATGCACTCAGTAGTTATTTTTATATTGTACTATTTAGGGTTTACTTTGATTTTTATCTTAATTTTGTGCTACAAATTGCATTTTTAAAAGTCGGTAAGAACTATGTGAACATTATTCTCTTGGAGTAGAATTTGTACACACTTTTTTAAGAGCTGAAGATACAGACCTCAGGTACAGATTTGATAGTAAAAACTGAGGCGGCATGTAATCATTTATTTATTAGCTTTGCTTAAGTTCCTCCGTGTCAAGATACTTATACTCTCACTTAGATTACAGGATCTCTAGTCAAAGCTGTTGCAAATTGGTATGGTACTTTTGAATGTACATTTCTCTTGGCATAGGCTTTAAGAATTGATGGTGACTTAAATTCTGTGATGAGTAAGTTTGTATTTTCAGTTTTTTCATTTGACTGTTAACTCTTACCCTATGTTTATTCTAGCTTTTCCAATAAAAACTGGTCCATATTTCCTTTTGACTCAGTTTCCCTGGACATCGTTTAATGAAATTTTAGCACCTTGACCAAACCATCAGAAAACCATTGGAGACATTTACAGGTTTAGATTCCCAGAAATCTAGTATTAAAGAACCAAGAAACTGAGTTTTATCCAATAAGTAACTTATATATAATCACTGATGGAGTTGAATTGATTACAGTGACACCTCATTCATTTGATATCAAGGAATGTAAAATAGCCTGTAAATTGAAGCTATAGATAGTCTCTGTTTGATAAGGTAAGGTTTTTATTCTATATGTAAATGATAAGCAACTTTAAAAAAAGTTACTCAGGCAGGTGTCATGAAAGAAGAACAACCATTCATATTTAGAAGTGATCCTCTGAACCATTCATTTTGTCAATATGATAGAGAGAAAGGGAGAGAGAGAGAGGGAAAGGAAGAGAGAGGGGGGAAGAGGGAGAGAAAAAGGGAGGAAGAGAGAGAGAAAGAGAGAGAGAAAGAGAGACCCTTCAGCAGTATTGATAAATATAAGATTAAGGTGTTGGTTAAAATTAATGGGCAATCTTAACCCTTGTAATTCAGGGGATACTTTCCCCCTTTTAAAGTAGTATGACTGTACTAAGGTTTATAGCCAGGTTATTCATTTGAGAATCTGGCTTAGAGGCATTTTTTTTCCTTGAGAATTTAAAAGGAGGTGTTAGATGATCCTTATCTCAGAGTGTTTCTGTTTATTTTGCTCTTAGTGCCACTTTGGATTTTCCTCATATTTTTATGTTTTATACAAAGTTCTTATTTGCCTTCAGTGTTGGAAGCACTATCTTTGATCCAAATCCATGTTATTGAAAAGCCCTTGCCACTGGCAGCATTATTGCTTAGAATTGAAAAAGAATAACAATGCAAGACAAGTTTCCTGTCTCCTGTCATTCTAAAAACTTTTGTGAGACTGGGTTAAGATCCAAAACCAAAACCTCTGGCCACTTTAAGACTGAACTTCTTTAAAATTTCCTATATTGGTGTTCCCAAAGATTCACCAGTTGAATCTCCTGCTAGAACACCCTGGGATCCTTTGGACTTCATAATTACTGAGGTCATATACTTATGGCAATGATCTTAGTGTGGTTTGCCTGACCTCCTTTTCTGAAGACCACCCTGTCAAGTAATTTCTGAAATCTGTGACTGGAGAATATTTTTGAATCTATGCCTTTCGTGTAACTTTCTTTTCATTTTTCTTAGACTCTTCTTACAACTTATTTTTTAGCTTTCATATAAAAAAAAGCCCTTTTTTCAGTTTCAAAATGTCCTATAAAGGAGTTCCTCAGAAAGGTAATGCAATTTAGCTATTAGTTATCAAAGGAAATGCCCTTTGGAGTTTGAAATGAGGGTATTACTGTTTTAATTATGTTGCTAGTAATTCTTCTGGTGATGCTATCAAATTATCTTTCACTTTTGCTTTAGAGAAGAAGCTTATTTTTGGTGTCACGGACCCCTTTGATAGTCTCATGAAGCCTATGGACTACTAAGAATAATGTTTTTAAGTAACTGAAGGAAATGTCAAATTTCAGTTAGAGATTAGTGAAAATTAAGATGTATTTTTTTTCCTACCCAAGTTCACAGATTGCCTGAGTAAAGAGAGCCATGTTTACTTAAATGAGTATGGCAAACCCAAGAGATCAGTACAGAAGAGATAGTTGTAAAGAAAGTTGAAGTTTGGAATTGAAGTGTACTTTAAAAAGATTTTAGAGAGATTCTTTTATTCTCAGGGATCCTAATGCCCTTTATAGGCTACCTAATGGATTTAGAGAATCACTGATGTAGAACTGCTTTTTGTATGAAAGGTTAAATCCAACATGAAGCAGAAAGAATTATATTTTTCAAGAAAAGTGGGGGAAGAGAGAGGAAACGTGTAAGTGTAAATTCTGCCGTTTACAGAAGTGTCATTGATGCCTTGTTCTTCAGGACAGTTAAGTGAAGGATGCTTCTGAATTTGTGTTTTCACTTAGTTATTTGGTTTAGATAAATACAGGAGCTTTTCTTTTTAAAAATGTTCAGCCTATAAGCCATTTTCATTCTCTTCTTTGTCATACCCCCCCTTCCTGAGACACACACACACACACACACACACACAGAGACACGTTTTTAATGTCTTTAGTCTTTCTCCACCATTTTTACTGTTGTACTTCTAGAAATGGTGCATTTAGAGAATTCTTTTTTTATTTTTTTGAGGGATAGGCAGGGCTGTTGGGGTTAAGTGACTTGCCCAAGTTCACACAGCTAGTTAAGTGTGTCAAGTATCTGAGGTCGGATTTGAACTCAAGTCCCTTCTGACTTTAGGGCCAATGCTCTGTTCTCTGCACCACCTAGCCACCCTCCATTTAATGAATTCTTGTGGATCAACTGACTGACTTCATCTCTGCCCACTCACTCCTCAGCCTCCTTACAATGTAGATTCTGCCTTTACCACTTGGCTGAAACTGTTAAAGAATATCAATGTAAAATCCGGGACCATTTTCTAGGCCTCACACTTTTAGTTTCTTGGCAAAATTTGACATTATAACCACTGTTCTCTTCCTCTTCTGATTTTTTTTTGTATAGCCTTCTTATGTACTTATTACATTCTGTTTTATAGCAAGGTAAATAAAAACATTTAATAAATTCTTAGTATGTGCCAGGCTCATACTAATAGCTAGGAGTATATATACAAACAAATAAAACTGCCTCAAGGGGGTTAAATCTTAATGAGGGCTAGAGGGAGGGTACCTGCAGGAGCAAGGCAGCTGTTAGGGGTAGGGGGGAAGAAGTCTGGAGAATAAGTGGAGAGCTAGGAAGGAATTGGGGCTGGCTAAGGCCCTTCAAAAAGAGTGGTTCGTGTTAGGCATTCATCAGTCTACAGAGCCATGCTCAAGGTGGTGATATTCTAAATTTTTGAACATATCTCTTCTTTCTCCACAAGATTAATTCCATCTATCTGCTTCTACTTCTTTTCCTTCTACATTAAGTGTAGACAACCCCAAAGATTTGGAATTTATTCATTTCATTTATTCGTTTCACTCTCATCCACTCCTACTACTTCAACTCTTACTTTTATATATGTTATTTATAACTATTTATCTCCAATTTCAACCTCTTTTATCAGCTCCAGACTGGTTATTGGATAGATATCTTCACTGTAGGCCCTGCTGATATCTTGAATTCTCGTGTTTCCTTGCCCTTAACTGATGATAGTGGTCATTTTCCTGATTCTCAAAGTCTACCCTTCTCTATCACCTGTATGTTAAAATTTGGTTCATCAATTTTTTCCTTTTTTTCCTGTCTCTATATAAATTCTCCCTTTGGGGGGCGGCTAGGTGGCACAGTGAATAGAGCACCAGCCCTGGAGTCAGGAGTACCTGAGTTCAAATCCGGCCTCAAACACTTAACACAAAAAAAACTAGTCGTGTGACCTTGGGCAAGTCACTTAACCCCAACTGCCCTCC
>CM053601.1:114402135-114423397 GCA_028646575.1 Pseudocheirus occidentalis | reverse complement strand
CCCTTCCTGTTAAGGCGTGAACTACTCCCAAGGAGTTAACTGGAAGTAAGGAGCTAAGCCTTTATGAGGTGCTAAGTGCCTTTACTAGGTGCCAATAGAAAGGGGCATGGAAGATCTTCTGATTTCATTAACATTACAAGTTAGTACTGATAAAATACTTACAAAGAGATACTCCAAATATATGACATACATAAAAGAGTTTCCAACATTTCTTAATAATTTATTAGATATAAAACGGAAATATTTGATGTGGGATGAGAAGTAATTTATTCCATTTCCATTCTTTACATACTTAACATAAAAAAAAGAAAAACCTAGGTCAAGTTTGCTAAGGATATGGAAAGAAATCTGATGCTTTTGTTAGACTGCAGGAAATGAAAGTTTATAAAACATCTTTATTTGTATCTCTGCAGATGAAGGATGAGGAGGTGTAAGAATAGTTTCAACAGTATGGTGAAATATATAATAAGTACTGCTGTTTCAATATAAGAGTAATAGAATACCCATTTGGGGGACCTTCACAAAGTTTATTGTGTTCATGTACATGAAAATTTGTTTTCTCATCTAATTACCTTTCAAGAAAGAATTACGGTAACTAGGGGAAATCACAACATCATTAAATTACCTAAGTTGCTCACATACTTTCAAAGCATACTATCCAAACTGGAAATGCCTCTTCCAGCCAAATCCCAACCAAATTCTCACCAGATACTGATAATATGCTTTACTCTAAGTATGCAGAAACTTCAAACTATGACTCTGTCATGTCACATTTCATAATGTTTTGAAAATTACTTACTAAACAAAATTATAGTTGGTTGAAGAGTAAAGATTTCTCAATATCCCATGGTGCTATAGTAGCAACAATAGTAAAATGCTTATCAAACACTTAATATGCATAAAACATTAAGTATTGGATGCATTTTGCTACCATAAAATACAAACAAACAATGGAACAAAACTATCCCCAAGAGCTTTTCTTCTGCTTGGATGGAGCTCACAGTATCAGGTAGGTAAATAGATATTGAATTAGATAGAAAGACATGGAAAGTAAGATAGCAAGATAGATTAGATATACATGGATAGTAAATACTAAAAACTTCATTTAAACCAGTACTAAATCAAGGTGTGTGTGTGGTGGTTGTTAGGAGGGGTCAGGGAAGGAATCAGCCGTATGATACTTGAGGGAAGACATGAAGGAAGAATAGGATTCTGAAAGGCAAAGACAAAGAGAGCATGCACTCCAGGCATGTAACACTGTTAAGCAATGACTAGGAAGCAACATGATATTACGGGTGAATGAGTGATTTAATGAATGAAAAAAATTCTTACTGTGTTTGCCAGGTACTAGAGGAATATAATTTTAAAAGTAAGAGTCCCTGCTCTCAAAGCTCTTTCATTCAAGTAGGAGGAGTAGTGACTATAATATAGAAAGCCTCCTGGGTTGTGAATGGAGCCATAAGGTAGCAGATCGACCTGCTGTTTTAGGTATCAATGATAATGTTGATTTGATTATTGCTCCTAGAAAAAAGGAGGATGGTAAACATAGGATGAAAAGGAGCCCACTCACTACTGTGTCCCATCTAGAATGGTTCAGGATAAAGTAGATAAGAAGTGAAGGAAGAAACAGGAGCATCTTGGTGTAGCAGACACAACATTGTATTCACATTTCAGGAAATTTTGGATTTTAATTTTGTCACAGGCACTTTCTGCTTATGTGACCTTGGTTGAATCACAATATTTTTAAGCATTTTCACCTCAGTGCTATCATATATGAAATGTGAATAATAGCACTAACTTACTCTGATTGTTGTGAGAATCAACTGAAATAATTTAGATAAATTTTTGTCAACCTAAAAGCATTAGATACTGACTAGCTGTCGTCATCATCATCATCATCATCATCATCATCATCATCATCATCATCATCATCATGTGTAGTAGTATTAGTAGTAGTAGTAGGAGTAGGAGTAGTAGGAGTAGTAGGAGTAGGAGTGGGAGCAAGAGTAGTAGTGGTAGTGGTAGTGGTAGTAGCAGTAGTAGCAGTAGCAGCAGTAGCAGCAGTAGCAGCAGTAGCAGCAGTAGCAGTAGCCGCAGTAGTAGCAGTAGTAGTAGTAGCAGTAGCAGTAGTAGTAGTAGTAGTAGCAATAGCAGTAGCCGCAGTAGTAGCAGTAGTAGTAGTAGTAGCAGTAGCAGTAGCAGTAGTAGTAGTAGTAGCAGTAGTAGTAGTAGTAGTAGCAGTAGTAGTAGTACTAGTAGTAGTAACTGATGAGATCAAAGCAAGCCAATGTGACCAATGGATGCTTTCCCTGCATGTACCCTAAATGAGTCAGAAAATCTACTATTTGCACTTTGGGGGAGGTTGGGTCTTCAGTGAATAAGACATGATCATTTTTCTGTTTCTGGTATGCATATGTGTTCTGCCTGTGACCTTAAGAAACTCCATTATTCCTCCTTTTGAATTTAGGTTGTTCTTTTACTACTTCCATTGTTTCCAATTTTAAACCGTATCTACATTGTATCTTCATTATTGTTATTCAAACAGTCAATAAATGAGCTAACATTTCTTACTGAAAAGAATACTAGATAATTTGCTTAATGATTTTATAGCAGAAATCAGCCAGACTCTTCTTACATTTAAAAGATAGAACAATAACAGCAGCAGTTCAGTATGTAAAGATCCTACAATTCTGCATACTCAAAATGTATTTGCTTTGATGATTTATTTAATGCTTCAGAGATATTTCATTAAATACCTCAGTTCTTTCTAACTTCTATTATTCGTGGTTGGCAATTTAGCAGTTTTAAAATGTTTTCTACTCCATAAAATATTCTGCCTAAGGAATAGCTATTTATTAGATTAGCAGTGATCCCTTGATTTTTCAACTCTTTATTTCATTTCTTTCCATAAAAAGCAGGTCAATAAATTTTGTTATACTGTAACATGAAGACAAAAATGATACCCCCTGATTACTTCAGAATAATGAAAATTTACCTAATTTTCATGTTCTATGTACATAATGTTAACACTGTCACCTGTAGCCTTGCAAAGGAAAGAGGAAGCACTATTTTGGGAGGTGGGCCTGGAAACCTAAGTAAAATAGGAAGAGCAGAACAGACTATCATAAAACCCCTGGAATTTGGATTCCATTTTATATGAAGGAAGGAAGGAGTCTTAGACTCTAGCATTGCTATGCTCCACAGACCTATGTCACTTATGTTACATGGTCACATTCCACTACAAGGGGACATAGACAATTTAGGTTATGGGAAAGCCAGACTCTCTATATAATCCTCCTACTATGTTAGGAGGTGCCACTGCATTTTGTACTGTGACTTCTGAGGCATTGCTTCCCCTCCAGTGGTTGTTTTAAACAGCAAAATTAGCCATCTCCCCTCCCAGTAGGGCTTATTTCTCATCTGGATATTGAAATATTCCAAAATTTAGATATTATTGCCTCTATTACTACGTTCTTCACAGTATGGTTTATTCCCTCTCTGTCCTTATTCTAAGAACCTGCGGCTACATTGAGAAAAAAATCAAATATTAAATAGGCCTGGGTAGGTAGAGTATCAAGGGCAAGAAGGAGTATAGTACTGAGATAGAGATGTAAGACAAGGTTGTAGTCAGACCTATGGAGAGCCTTGAATGACAGATACAGAAATTATACTACATTTGCTAAGCAACTGTCCATATAGATGACTAAGTGAGAAAATTGAAGATGTAATTAGTGGCAAATTCAGATTGTTCATATAGTATTAAAAAATAAGGCAAATCAGTAAGGTAGATAGAGGTTTCCACTCTGTAGCCTAATTAATACCAGCCAATCATACCAAACTCTGTGCTCCAAAGTCACACCCACAAGTCTTGCAGCATGCTGATCACTAGCCTCCTGGAACATGGTACACTACTGCTTTTTTGTTCACAAGGGATCAAGGACACAGAAGTACAGTATTGCTTGGACTCCCAAGGGAACATAGGCTTTAAGGCAAAGTATCACCTCCAGTATCAAGGGAGCAGGAGAATTGAAGAGCAGTATTGCTTCCAGTCCCAAGGAACATGAGGAACAGTACTGGCTGCAATAGCAAGAGATAATGGCCCTTTCCTGGGTAAGGACCAGAGTGAGACCAAGAGACCAGTGATGACACTGTTACCCAGATCATAATCCCTTGGCAGCACTGAAAGTTTCCAAGCCCTGAGAACTAACTCAGAAAAAAAAGCACAAAAAAGACTGAAGCTTGAGATATACCCTCTTCACTGCCCTCCCCCACACACAACAGGAAAAGAAGAAATTTTTTACCATAAATTCAAAGTCAAGAAATAAAAAAGGGGGGAAAAGCAAACAAACACCCCCCCAAAAAAGGACATAAAAAGCTACTACAGTGATAGAATAAAACATGACACAAATTGAAAAGGAGACAATGCAGTAAAAAGCAAAACCTCAAAGGGGAAAATGTGGATTGGACACAAGCGCAACGAACTAAAAATTAACTTTCAAGATGAAATTGAATCATAGAGAAAAATAAGCAAAGGAATGTTAGCAAGAGAAGTATGAAAAGATAATTAATATATTGGTAAAAGAGGCAGAAAATACTGAAGAAAATAACACTTTATAAAACAGACTTGATGTAAGGGAAATAAGAGGTAAACATTTCACTAATAAAATTAGCTCCTCAAAACGAAGAATTATCTAAATAGGGGAAAGATTGAAAAGCTTACTGAAGAACATACTTCCTTAAAAATTGAAATTGGGCAAATAGAAGCTAATGGCTCCAAGAGACATCAAGAAACAATGAAACAAAATCAAAAGAATGAAAAATACAAGAAATATGAAATATCATAAAGAAAAAAAGAACTGAGCTGGTGTAATCATACTGAGATTTGAAGATCTTCCATGCCCCTTGAACTTGCTGATGTAGTAGGAAAGGGTGGAGCAAGAGAACACAGGAACCAAGCTACTGTCCTTGTTGGTGACTGGAAGGAGCAGCAGCAGCAGTGGTGGCAGTGGCAGCAGCAGTGGCGGCAGCAGCAGCGCAAACTCCTTTTCCTTTGAGCCAGCCAGAATCTTTGCTAAGGACTCTTGCTGAGGACTTCCAAGGACAAGAACTGCAGAGGGGCCAGAGCTGTTGGGAGCAAGCTGACTGGACTCTGAGCAGTTGCTGTGAGTGAGGAGAGGAGGATCTTTGCCTGAGGTCGCCTATCCTGTTTTTAAGGCTTGAGAATGTGGGTGTTTACTATTTTAACTACATGTGCCAACTTTATAACTACTGTGTTGGCTTTGCCTTTCTGGTTTTGGGACTCAGTCTTCTGGTATTTGCATAAATTTTCTGACTATATTTCTCATGTAGAGAGCCTGTTACATTTTGTGATTAATAACCATGACAGCATACTTATAGTTACTGTAGGCATTGAGAATGCTGCATTACTGATACAGCTGGCAAAAAAAAAGATCAAAAGAGAAAATTTAAGAATTATGGGATTACATAAAAACCATGGTCAAAGAAAGAACTTGGATGTCATATTTCAATAAAATATAAAGGAAAATTGCCCTGATATTCAAAGGACTATGGGATGAAAAAGAAATTGAATGAATCCACTAAGATCCCAAAATAAAAACTCCTAGAAATATTAAAGCCAACTTCTAGAACTCTCAGACAAAAGATAAAATATTTCATGCAGTCAGTGAGAAACCATTCAAATATCATGGAACCACAGTTAGGATCACAAAGGCTTTAGCAGCCAGCCCATTAAAGGAGCAGAAAAAAGTATAACATGATATTTTGAATGTAGGAAGAGCTAGGATTAAGACCAAGAATGATCTAATCAACAAAATTTAGTCTAATGCTTCAAGTAGAAAAAAAAATTCAAGAAATAAAGGCTTATCATACAGTTACTTTGCTTTCTTGTTCTTTTTATTTGTATTTTGTTGCTGTTATTGCTGCCTCCTGTAAAATATGAACTTACTGAACTTACTAGTGAACTTACTAAAAAAAATTTACAGAGCTAAAATAAAGAACAATAAAATTTTTTTGGAAGAACAAAAGTCCAAAATATCAAGGTAGTTAATGAGAAGTAATGACAGAAAAGGTGACCTAGCTATAGAGAATCTTAGATTGTCTTATAAAGCATCAATCAACTACTTAGAACTAAGAACTATTTCTTAGTAGCAGGTCAGTGGAAAAAATTACATAAATAAGTCAATGACTATAGTAATCTACTGTCTGATAAACCCAAAGACTCTAGCTTCTCAAATAAAAACTCACTATTTTACAAAATTTGCTGAGAAAACTGGAAAATAATATGGCAGAAACTGATCATAAACCAATCTCTTACACCACATACCAAAATAAAGCGAAAATGGGTACACAATTTAGATATAAAGGCTGATATTATAAGCAAACTGGGAGAACAAGAAATAGTTTACCTGTCAGATTTGTGGAGAATGGAAGACTTTATGACCAAATAAGATATGAGCAATATTATGAAATGCAAAATGGATAATTGTGATTACATTAAATTGAAAAGTTTTTGAATAAACAAAACCAATACAATCAAGATTAGGAGGGAAACAGAAAATTGGGGAATGGTTTCTACAACCAATGTCTCTGATAAAGGCCTCATTTCTAAAATGTATATAGAATTGTTTCAAATTTATAATGCATCATCCCCCAATTTACAAATTGTCAAGTGGTATAAACAGGCAGTTTTCAGAGGGATAAATTAGAGATATCTATTGTCATATTTTTAAAAATGCTCTAAATCTCTATTTATTAGAGAAATGCAAATCAAGACACCTCTTAGATACCACATCACACCTGTCATATTGGCTAACATGAAAAAAAACAGGAAAATGATAAATGCTGGTGAAGATTTGGGAAAATTGAAACACTAATGCATTGTTGGTGGAGTTGTGAACGAATCCAATCATTTTGGAGAGCAATTTCGAACTATGCCCAAAGGTCTATAAAATTATGCATACCCATTGACTACCCCTTCTTGGGCTGTACCCTAAAATGATCATTAAAATGAGGAAAAGACCTACATGTACAAAAATATTTATAGCAGTTCTTTTTTGTTGTGGCAAAGAATTGGACTTTGAGGGAATACCCAGCAACTGGGGAATGGTTGAACAAGTTATGATATATAAATAATAGAATACTATTGTGCTATAAGAAATGATTAGATTGTAGACTTCAGAAAAACCTGGAAAGACTTATATGAACTGATGCTGAGTGAAGGGAGCAAAACCAGTATAACATTTTGCACAGTTTCAGCCACATTGTGTGATGACTAACTTTGATAGACTTGGCTTTTCTGAGCAATGCAAGGTTCTAAAACATCTGAAAGGCTCATGATGGATAAAGCTATCCACATCCAAAGAAAGAAATAGGGAGTCTGAATGTAGATTGAAGTATATCATTTGCTCTTTCTCTTTTTTGTTTTGTTTTGTTTCTTCTTTCTCATGGTTCATTCCATTGGTTGCAATTCTTTACAACATGAATTATGAGAAAATATGTTCAATGTGAATGTATCTGTAAAGCCTATATCAGATTATATCCTTTCTTGGGGAAAAAGGAGAGGAGGGAAGTGGTGAAAATTTAAAACTTAAAAGTTTGTGGAAATGAATTTTGTAAACTAAAAACAAATAAATTAATTTTAAAAAATACTGTGAACTTCTTTCCATAGCTCTTCAGCCAATGTCTACCAGATCTAATCCATTAAATCTACTTATCACTTCCACTTCAGATACATAAGATAAATTTATTTATACTAAATTTATAATTTTTAATAACATAAATTATTATATAATCCTGCCTATGCAGTCCAATAGGTTTCCGTACTTTCTTCAATTTAAGTGTGAGTCTTCCCTGAGTTGGTTGGGGAAGAAAACATTTGATGTGGAGAGAGAGAGAGAGAGAGAGAGAGAGAGAGAGAGAGAGAGAGAGAGAGAGAGAGAGAGACAGACAGACAGACAGACATACAGACAGACAGACACAGAGACAGAGAGACAGAGAGAGACAGAGACAGAGACAGAGACACAGAGAGAGACAGAGACAGAGACAGAGACACAGAGAAAGAGAGACAGAGAGAAACAGAGACAGAGAGAGAGATTGATTTTTCCCACAGAAGAGAAATTCCTTTTCATAGCCTTGGATCTAAATCTTCTTGCATCTACTTAAAACCCCCAGAGGCATGATTAGCTTAAATGGCTAGCTAATTAGTTTTTCTTCTCAATCAAAAATATTCGGATTTCATATACAGATCACAGGATATATGCCATGTTGTTTACAAATGTAAAGTGTAATTAAAATGGTTTGTTGATTAATTAATTGAGTCAATTGAAGCTCTTTTTTTATGTAATTATAGTTATTAAGATGGGGAGAGGTAGGAAATCACACTGCATTTCTTACCCATAGGATGCTAAGCCATTGGTCTAGAAAAGCAGCTCCCAACCTGTGGGTTATGTTCAATTTGTAACAATGAAAATACATCCTGCATATCATATATTTACATTACACTTCATAACAGTAGCTAAATTACAGTTATAAAGTAGCAACAAAAATAATTTTATGGTTGGGGGTCACCACAACATGAGGAACTGTATTAAAGAGTTGTGGCATTAGGAAGGTTGAGAACCACTGGTCTAGAAGCAGAAAGAACTTCAGAATTGATATCCTATACCATAGTTAACTCATTAGCACATGACATAATTTGTGTTGTTATGGTCTACGTGGAAAGTGACCAATAGCTGAAAGACCAAGAATGTGTTATCTAATTAGTTTAAAATTCAATAAATATAACCATTTAGGATCCATTTTATGAAGTATATTATTTTTTAAGGTGAATGAAGGAGTTTACTAATGAAAGGTAAATGTGTTTTTATATGATTGAAGAGATTCATATGGTTTAATAATGCAATTCTTGTTATAGATACACATTTTGTTTCCTAACAGGAGTAGAAAAATAACTTTAAATACACAGTGTATATACATACATGCATTCACACATACATATAAACTCACAGATTTGGACCATTTTGAAGAGATGATGATCTGCACTACTGATATGAGAACTTTGATCTCTTTGTCTACAATGTGAAGTGATGCCTCATTTTATGTGGAGTAATTTAGTGTTATAAAAAAGTAGAGAAAATATTTTATTTATTCAAGGATAGATAACTTTGAGGATAAAGAAGCACAGTTTCAATGGCACTAAAGAGTTAGAGGACCATGCTGAAGCTTTCATAGCTGTAATTTGCATATACTGTTTTTATTAAGAGGGTGGGCAAACTTTTAAAAACAGAAATTATATTGAAAATGCATACTGAGTTACGGTTTTCCAAAGAGCTATCAATTTCATGGGCAGATTCTTCACAGTTCTGACTTTAAAGTGAGAGTTGAGTTACTGAAAGTCCAGCATCTCTCATTTAAACAATAGAATCTAGAAAATGAATAGGATAGGAACTGGGTGTATGAGGTTCATGTGGAAAAGGAAGCACAGGAAAAAGGCAGAAGAAGCTGTTCTGTAGGAACACAATCAGCATATAGAAGGCTTCAGTGAGTGATTCTTGATTATTCAAATAAGATTAATCTCATTGTGCAATAGGTACATTGATAGCTCTTGCCCTTCATCAATACTCAGAAAGATGAATCTTTTCCAAAGCCTTTGTTGCTTTTTAGGTATGAGTGTTGTTCCTCCTTCCATCTTTGACTTGGGAAAGAAAAACAAAGAGAGAGCTTTCCAATCATTTTAGTATCCTGGTTGGCTGACTTAAAGAGTCTATTTGAACTATGCAGGCTCCATTCATATTGAACAATGCAGTATCCAGGCAGTTGAATAAGTGGCTGATCCAGTCAGTATAACTGAGGAAGCATTAATTTGATGAGCTTTTGCAGTTTTTCAGCTTAAAGACAATTGCTGTTTACAGTAAGAGCTGACTCTTTCTAAAAGGCATTTTTAAGGGTGATGGTTAACTGGAAATTTATTTAAAGCCAATGTTTAAGTAAAGAGAAGAGAATCTCCTTAGTTGAAATGGGAGTGAGAGTCAAGCAAAGAGTCAATTAGTAGTCAGTCAAGTAACATTTATCAAGTGCCTACTGTGTGCCAGACACTACGTGACTCAATAAGCTGAGAAGCAAATTTTTGTGGTACAAAAACTCCTAAATTGACCAATAATAAAGAAACCTACATTATAAAGTTACTAATTACCCTAAGTATATGTGTTTCCCCTCCCTCTTTTGCTGCTTTGTCAAGTTCCTTCAAATGTTTACCTGCTTTTCATTATAGATGTTGAGTGCATTTGGTGGAAGAGTAGGATTTAAATCCATATGTGTGTCATAATGCATTTTATTATTTATGTATTATTTTTACTAAATTCATATCTATAAATTATCATCTCTTTTGCTTTATTGTTAATTAAAAGGTTATGTTAAGTGTCATTGTTTTAAGTGACTGGTTGTATAAAAAGCATATACTCAGAATATTTTAACTTTTGAGTGACTGATAGAAAATAGATTGGCTAAAGAATTGGAATAGTGAGTTAAGAGACCTGTATTTCCTCTCAATATAATTACATTAGAAGCCTGAAGTAGTTTGAATGAAATAAGGTAGGAATGATCTATTTCTTTGAAGATAGAGCTGCCCAGGAAAAAGGCAGGTTTGCGTGTACAATCAAAAATGAAAACAAAAACAAACAAACAAAAAGAAGTATTGAGACACTCAGTAAGAGGAATGCTGTGGATGCATCTTGTGTAACATTTGGGAGTGTTTATGCTTTGCTTTGGTTGTAATCCCAGTGTAGTAAAGTCACACATAAAGTTGTAAAACTCAGAGACAAGTATTACACTGAAGCTCAGAGTTAAGAAATACATTGTAATTGTCGATTGCTGAGACTCAAGATATGACAATTCAGCCTAGACCATAATCACAAGAAAGTGGAGGACTCCATGACAATCAAGCTGACCCCAAGGTGAACAAATATTATATAGAGTTATTTAAATTCTTTCTACTGCTCCAAAAATTCTGGTGTCTCCCAATTGCCTTTTGAATCAAGTACATACTCATGTGATTGACATTTAAATCGATTTTCAACTTGACTCCAATTTAATTTTGTGCCATTTTAAATATGCTTCTCCTTTGCACACTCTTCAGTGTTGACAACATGATCTTTTTGTTATCTACACCTGAAAATCCATTGTCATGTATTTGTACATTGTATTCCATACTTTTAAGTTATTCCTCTTTACCTCTGCCTCCTAGAATTCCTAGTTTATATTAAAGCTCAGCTCAAATATCTGTGACTTCAGGCTTTTCCTGATTTCCCCAGCTCTTAATACCTCTTTGCTCAACCACTGAAAATGTCTGAAATTTATTCTGTACATATTTTTGCATATATTTGTTTTGTAAATACTTTCATATAGTGCCCAATGTCTCTTCTTACTGAAGGTAATCTTCCTGAGAGCAGAGACTTTGATAGTTGTACTCCTATTCATAGCATTCAGTACAGTTTCTAGCAAATGATAGGCATTGAATAGTTATTTGATTGATGGACTCAAATTCACAAACTCTAATTCACTTTGGATAAGATAGTTGTTTTTTTTAAGGGGATCCAATATACAATAATCAAATCCTTGTATGTCTTATTTTTAACCATTCCATTCAATCATTTAAATGCATTGTCAGTTGACATGAAGAGAATACAAATCTACAACACAGTGCATTGCCCATGATAGCCTATAAATAAATCCTTATTGAATAAGTAAAGAAATACCACAACTAATCATAGAGGAGCTCTGCAAGAGACCTTAAGAATCATCTTTTTTAGCACCTTCATGTTTTGGATAAGAAAACTTGTTCCTAAACAATTTAATGATTTGAACTTGTCATTTGTCCCTACTGAACAATTTTACCACAGACTTACTACAGAGAGTTTTCAGCAATGAAAATGACAATTTGGGTTCCCTTAGAATCTGGAAAAATATTCTGAAGCTCCATCTCTGGAGGTCATCTATGTTATCTGACCTTCTCAGGGACATTTTCCAAAACAAACTATTCCATATATATCTGCTACCATGGAACTTTCAAAGCCCCATTTCTTTTTCACATAACAACATGAGAAGATTCTAGATAACTCCATTTTTTACTGAGTACTACATATCTTCAAGATTTGACTTCATATCTCTTCTTCCAAACATTTTTAACATAGGAAAAACATACAAATTGTAGGAACTAGAAATATATATACACCTTTTAAAATTATCAGTATTACTTATGCTCTTGGAAACTTAGCTTTTTATGTCCCTGACTACAAATGCCTCTTGATGAAATATATCAAAAACAGAGTCATTGATATATAAGCCTTGTAGTTATTTTCTTAGCTATTTAAATGACTAGACTAGTTCAAAGATAATTTATGTGAATTAGAAAACGTTGTGAGGCTAAGTGACCCTGCAAAGATCCTTAGATTTTTATCAAAGTCTTTTCTTTTTCCTATTAGCTTTAGCATTTTCCTGTGTACTTACTTGTAGGAGTGAGCTTTATCCTTGTCTACTTGTCAATTTTAGAGTCTATTCATAGAATTGTAAGTGAAGATGAAAGCTAATGCATTTAATAATGTTCATGGTCTTCATGATTTCAAATGGGGAGAAATGTGCTAGAGGGAAAACAAAAAGAGAGAGGGGAAAGGCTGAAAATTCATTAAAGCTAAAGAGAGCATTCAAGCTGAGAGTTTAATTATTCTAAATCATAGTAACCAAATTATTCTTTAAAGTGTTTTCTGTCAAATCACAACATTTTTTTTTCAGTTAAAGCACATATCTGATCTAAATAAATAATTTCTCTTTTTGGTCTTGTGTAATCATCCAGAGAACATTATCATTAAAAGTAATGCCGCTTCACCTGGAAAATGGAATTTTCTGGGGCTTCAAGGAGGAAAATAGGGGTCCAAATGAACCAAAAGAAAAGGATTTCAGTACAAAGAACCTTTCTTAGTGATGTTTGAATGCAGAGGGCAAAGCACAAGTAAAGTTGTGAAAGAGGTAAAGTTACTCCACTCTCCTATTTCCCATAGATCTTCTACCCAATTAAATACCTCATTTCCAAGCATTTTTACTGTGGTATTTTTTTTTTAGGTATGACTTTGTGTTTAGCTGGCTTTGATTGGAAATCAATCTGATAAACTTAATTTGCCCATAAAAGTCACTTTGTATACACATAAACACAAACTTGCCCTAAATGTTTTGTTTTATTTTTAAAGGCAGTTATGTGGTACAGTTCCTAGAGTCCTAGCTCTAGAGTCAGGAAGAACTGAGTTCAAATCTGACCTTCAACACCAATTATGAAGTCCACTGCCAGTGGTTTCAGTTTCCTCAGCTAGAAATTAGGGATTATAATAACACCTTCTTCATAGGGGTATTCTGAAAATGAAATAATATTTGTGTAGGGCCTTGCATATGTGTACATGATTTATGCTTCTTTCCCTTCCCTTAGTAGCCAGGTGTAATGGTAATGGGCATTTGAAGATCTTCCCAGCCCCTTCTATTGATAATCAAATACGTACTTAGCACTTTCTTTTAAGCTCATGATTGTATCACGTGTTAAGATCCAGAACTTGTGACCCCACAACTTGTGAACCCTAGAACTTGTGAACTCCTGAAACAGGAAGAGGAGGAGCTAATGACCACATATATAAGGAGAAGCCCAGGCTGGAGAGAGCAGAACTGATAAAGGAGCTCTTGTGGTGGAGAAGGAGAAAACTTGTGGTATTCCAGGATTCCATGTTTGTCTTTTCTATCTGTATTGATGTCTGTTTGTGATATTTTGTATAGAAGCCCTGGAACCTTACTGGAATTGCTGAAAGAGAATTTTCTGGTTGTCTGTTCACAGAAGTCCTGTAGCAGGGTTTTGGAGGTCCTGGGACTTTACTGATGATTTGTGCTGACCTCTTGGACCTTGTTGGTGATTCTGTGCTGATTTTTATACTGATGATTTGTGTTGAGTTCTCAGACTTTGTTGGTGGGTCTGAGTTGATTTTACAGACAGATAGTGAACTGATGATGGTGTTGGCAATGTGTATTAATATTATTGTGGTTCTATTAAGCTTTGTCTTTGGAAAAACAGGAACTGTAAAGGACTTGAGGTGGACTGGACACTGTGAGCTTAAATATAGGATGAGAACTGGACAAGGAACTGAAGGAAAAACTGGACAAGGAGCTCAACAAGGAACTGGGAGCTGCCTGCCTTTGAATCCAGATGATAGTTGTGTAGGTTTGGGCAAGAGCTGGGAACATGGAAGAAGAATCATGGAATCTGAGGGCAAACCTTGACTCAAGATGAAAAGATCACTTCTTGGGTACTTGATGCTGATTGAGAAGATTATGATTTACTGTGACCTATTGGTTAAGAACTTTGACCTTTGTATTCTGTGTCAATTAAAGGAGACAGGCCTATTTAAGGATGATTGAATTAAGGACTTACTAAATGATTGAGTTATTAAATGATTGTACTTTGTTTAAAATTATGTGGCCACTTTGGTGAAAGCTATATGGCCATTTTAGTGATAAGTTGTTATGTAATAACATTGTGAATGCTATACTTTGATTTATGTGAATGTTTTGCTTTAATATATTAATGAATAAATAAAGAGTTCATTATACTATATAATTAGAACCTTGAAGCTGTTCATAGTAGCAATGCTCTGGAAAGCTGCTCATGCTTGGTTTTAAATCAGGCTATATTTATTTTCAGAGTCAAATAACATTAGATCTAGAAGGTTTCTTAATGATCATCCATCATGGCAATGGAGCCAAGATGGCAGAGAGAAGCCAAGAAGTTGCCTGAGATTTCCCCAATTTCCCTCAGAAATGACATTAAATCGAGCCACTAAGTAGATTCTAAAGTGGTAGAACCCACAAAAAAATCTCCAAAGAAAATATTTTCTAGCTTTAGATAACTTAGAAGGACTTCAGAAAAGGCCTGCCTCACTTGGGTAAAAGGGGAGCACAGCCCAACTCAGACAGTACACAATAAAACAAAATTATTTCTGAGAAGAAAGAGAACAATGACAATTATTTTCCTGAGAGATTCTCTTGGTTCCTTCATGCTCAATAGTGTTTTACTGACAGTATTAGTTAAACAGAATGGCCAAAAAATTGGTTGAATTTCTAGGGCAAAGATAGAGGGAGAGAGAAAGGAAAAGGAAAGAGAGACACATGGAGGGGCTAAGACACAGGAAACGGTGACAGGGTAGATTGAGAGGGAGGGGCTCTCGTGACTTGTTGGATGTTTGAATAAAAATCAAGTTACTTTGTTTGACAAGAGAAGTTTCCACATAGAGATAAAAAGGGGTGTATCCAGAAAATTAAGCACCACAATATCTTTGTTGCATATTCTTCTGTTTTAGGATGAAGGAAGACTCATTTTATTAGGGATTTAATGACTTAAGAGAGTCTTGTTTTATCCCAACATCTGCCCTGAACCAATAGAATGCTGGTACTAAGCCTACCTGGCCTTTACCCGCAAACCATTGGAATAAAACCATAAGTTACTCATAAAGCCTCATCATCATTTTTATCATAACTTCATGAATACAATCTATTTCCACTCCAACGCAACTGATTCAAAAACACAACCTTTAATATTTCATCAGTATTAGGGATTCCCCTTTCCTCAACAATCACTCTATATGAGATTATATCTCATTGACTCTGTATGTACCTTGCATGTACAACATTTTTTGCATATTATCTCCCCCATTAGTATATGAGCTCCATGAGTTTAGGGATCATGTGTTTGCCTTTCTTTTTATGGCCAGATGTTAGCACAGCGTTTTACACCTTTCATGCTTAGTATTTAACAAATGCTTCATGTGCAATCAAAACATTTTTAACTGATGAACTCCAATATTCATTCACAAAAATTATTGTGTCTCCATTTTTATTCTAACCACCACATTGGAATTATTGAAAACTAACTTGGTTGACTTAATGGTCCACTTGTTTTAAGAGTCATTTGGACCTGATCACAACTGGTTTCACCAATGTATGAATATCAAGGGCCAGTTGAGCCAAAATAAATGATTTTTTCTTTTTTGACTGCCTTGACTAGTAAGCCCAGGTAAAGTTGTAAAAGATATTGTATACATGGGTACCTTTCCCTTAGATGAAATTTGCAATGTTTTAGCAGCTTCATATGGGGAGGGTAGGTCAAGTTCCCCTTGATTCCCAATTTATCCATTAAGTTTGTGAAATTTTAATGAAAATTGTAACCCTAATTTTTAATCTTAATGATTTCATTAAGGCAGTACAGAACCTATGTTCATTGTAATACAAACACCTGCTACTTATATTAAGCGATCAAAGATTTATATTTTACAGTCTCTTCACTGATAGAGAGATATAGATCATTTTAATTTTCCTAGCAGGGAGTCATTATTTCATCATTTAACTGTCAAATGTGGACAATTATGTAGCAGGATGACAAAACTAAATGAAAGAGTAACATCTGAAATGAGGCCCTGAAGATATGTCTTAATGAATTCATACAGTCTTTTTTAAACATAAAAATAGATGTCCCACTTCTTTAGTTATTTTCATTTCTTGAATATGTTCATAGACCCAGAACAGGAAAATGCATGTCCATCTTTTCCAATCTTCTCACTTTACAGATGATGAAACTGAGGGCCTAAGAGGCTGTGATTTGCTCAAGGCTGAACAAGAAGTGTCAGAGGTACTATTTGTACCTAGATGTTCTGATTCAAGTGCCAGAGCTCAAATAATTCTCATGGGTTATTGCCAATACGGAATGGTTATGTCGGAATTCCTTTTTTTTCTTTAGGTAGCAGAATAAAACCTTTTTTGCACATGGACAATGAGATAATTTTTTTCTTGACTCTGTGCATGTTTTTTTTAGTTTTTTTGTTTGTTTTTAACAATAATAACATTTATGCAGCACTTTGTACATGCCAGTTATTGTGTTAAGCTCTTTAAGATTATTATCTTATTTGATTTTCACATTCCCTTGGGAAGAAGATATGATTATTATTCTAATTTTACAGATGAGAAAGTTCAGGGGAACAGTGGTTTTAAATGACATGCTGAGGGTCACAAAACAAGTAGGTGATTGAGGCAGGTTTTGAAAGTAGATCCTCTTGACTCCAGTCTCCATACTACATATTGTACTACCAAGCTGCATAATGGGAAGAAGTAGATTTTTAACTGGAAAAAAACCAACATTAAATTCATTTAAAAAATGAAATCAATGGGCAGAACTAAGATGGTAGAAAGGAAAAAGTAGCTTTTCTAAGCTCATCCAAGAATTCTGTTGCTAAATGCTGAAAAGTGAATTTGAATGGATTTAAGAGTGAGAGAACCCATTGGGAGACAGAGCATGGCAGATTCCCAGCTCGGGAAAGTGCCTACTCAGGTCTGGGCAAGGAGAATGTGGAGCACACAAGAGCTGTACCAGTGTGGATCTGAAAGCAGAGTAAGGCAGACTAAGAAGAAGTCCCAGCCAGCCAGAAGACTCATGCAGCAGGAGGGGTTTGCAGCCATATCACCACAGGACAGAGGATCATTGGAACTGGGTAGGAAAAAACTGGGGCCTACAGCAGGGTCAGCAGCTTTTCCTGGGGCTAACAGCCCACAGCCTGGATGTTTAAAAATTACATCCCCAAACTTCCAGAAGTCAAGATGAAGGAATAAAATTTAGTTGTTATGATTCCCCCCTCCCTGACACAGAAAATTCCAGGAGGTAAATGCCCCACCCAGAGTAAAATCTTGAATTAGTGGAAACAGTCTCAGGCTTGGTTGTCACTGAGGAAAGGTGAAGGAAGACAGTACAGAGTCGAAGCCCAGGAGGGTAGAGCCAACAAGCCCTAATAACAAAATCCCAAGTGTCCTTTAGCACCACCTAACCAATCAGCAGACTGCAGCCCTGCACTGCCCTTCTCCTACTGAGCCTGCCTTAGCTGTAGCCTAGAGACACAGAAGTGCAAACCTGAAGGAGCCAGACCCACCCTCCCCATAGTTTACACTGTAAGCCTCAGGGTAACTCAGGGGAAACATTGAGAGTCCTGGCCTTGGCCTTGGTCTAGTCACTCAGAGGCTACAGCTCACAAAGTTAACAACCAAACACGTACCTCCCAGCCTGAGAAGCTCAATACTTCTGCACCCCAGAAGCAGATCACTATAAAAATCCAGGATACAGGCAACCACAATGGGAAAAAAGGAAACTGAAAAGGATAGGACCATCAAATCTTTTTTATAGTGAGCAAGAACAATCAAATTCAGAAGGCAACAGGAACCCTATACTCACATTAGAGACCACAGAAGGAAATGTAAATTGGTGTGAAGCCAATAAAGCATTCTGGGAGTATCTCAGGAGCGATTTAAAAATGAAATTGTATAGGTAGGAGATAAATTTAAATGTACACTGACTAAATTGGAAAAAAAATCTCACTGAAGAAAACAAATCTTTAAAAAGTAAAATTGGACAACTAGGACAGGAAGTCCAAAATCTAACTGGAGAAGATACCTCCCTAAAAATGAAAACTGAACATATGGAAAAGGAGCTTCAAAAGCTAATTGAGGAAAATAATTCACAAAAATCAGAACCAGTCAGATTGAAGACAAGGATTCTGTGATGCAACAAGAGTCAGTGAAACAAAACTTAAAGATTGAAAAATTAGAAGAAAGTGCAAAATATCTCACTGGAAAAACAACTGACCTGGAAAACAGATACAGGAGTGATAACCTAAGAATTATCAGCCTACCAGAAAGCCATGATGAAAAAAGCAGCCTGGACAGCCTCTTCCAAGAGATTGTCAAAGAAAACTGAGCTGAGTTCCTAGAATAAGAAGGGGAAATAAATATTGAAAGAGTTCACCAATCTCCTCCTGAAAGAGATCATAAATTGAAAAGTACAAGAAATGTAGTAGCCAAATTCCAGGGGTACTACGTTAAGTAGAAAATACAGAATGCAGTGAAAAAGAAATGATTCAAATTTCATGGAACTACAGTCAGGATGACACAGGATTTAGCTGCTGCTACATTAAAAGATTGGAGAGAATGGAATGCAATATTCCATAAAGCAAAATACCTAGGACTGCAACCAAGGATCAACTACCTGGCAAGACTGAGCATATTCTATCAGGTAAGGAGATGGCCCTTTAATGAAATAAAATGATTCCAGATTTTTGTTATGAAAAATCCTGAGCTCAATGGAAAACTTGATCTCCACTTACAAGACCTAAGAAAGACATGAAAAGATAAACAAGGAAAACATATGCTCACACATACATATATACACACAGATGCTGACACATGCACATAAATTGGGAATCAATAAGAGCAAACTGCTTACATTCTTTTATAAGAAGCAGATACCTGACCATACTGAAATTTGTATAAGTATTGTGACACTTAATAGGTATGTACATAGAAAGAGGGTGTAGGTAAAAGTGATCTAAGACAAAGATTAAAAAAAAAACCCTATTAAGTTGAAGAAAGGGATGGTAAGGAAAGGTAGAGGCAGAAGATGCCAAAGTACGCCACAAGAAAAGGCTAAAGTGGAGGGGTGGGAAGGAAGGAGATGAGCATCATATGATCGTTACTCCCATTGGTTCTGATTTAAAGAGGAATGGATATAAATGGCTAAGTTTAGATTCTAACACAAAAAGATACAAAAATTCATAACACTAGAGGGAAAAGAGGGAGGGAGAGAAGGACTGTATGAAATTTACTAGCATTGGGTTGGGTTCAAGGAAGGAATAACATACTATTTTAAGAATAAAAATCTGTTGTGCCCTACAGTCTATAGGTGAGATAAGGGGGGAAGGGATGTAAAAAGAGGGAGGGCAGTAAGTAGGGATGGAATGAGTAACAATGGGAAAGGGAAGGTAAAGAGAGGCAGTACAGGGAGGGAATACTGAGGGAAGTGGTAGTCAAAAGAAAAACTCTTAAGCAGAAGAAGGGAAAAAGAAAACTCAAAGATATAAACAGTGTAGGGAATAAGATGGAGGGAAAGTAAAAGATAATAATCATAACCGTGAAAGTTAATTGCATGAACTCTCCCATAAAACAGAGGTAGATAGCAGAATAGAATAAAAACCACAATCCTACAATATGCTGTCTACAAGAAACATATTTGAAACAAGGGGATATGCATAGGGTAAAGGTAAAAAGATGGAGTAGAATATATTATGCCTCAGTGAAAGCAAAAAAAAAAGTAGGTGTAGCAATCCTTATCTCAGATAAAGCAAAGGCTAAAATAAATCTAATTAAAAGAGATGAGGAAGGAAACTACATCCTACTAAAAAGGCCCAACAAAGAATGTAACTGTATCATTGCTTAACATATATGCACCAAGTGGTACAGCATCCAAATTTCTAAAGGAAATGTCAAGTTAATTAGAGGAAGAAATAGATAGCAAAACAATACTAGCGGGGGACTCCAATCTCCCCCTCTTTGAACTGATCAATCTAGACTCAAAATAAACAAGAAAGGGCGGAGCCCAGATGGCGGCATAGAAGCAGCAAAGGACCACAGCTCCCACACAAACACTCTAAAAAACTCATAAAATGGGATGCTAAACAGATTTTTAAGCTCCAAAACTCTCCACAAGACAGAAAGCACATCTACTACTACAGGCAGAGCAGCAGGCGGGGCTCTTCGCAGCAGTCTGGGACCCCTGGCCGAAACCCAGCGGGCTCAGGCCCTGGGGCATCCGGTGGGGAACCGGGGCTATAGGAGAGCAGATCGGCTGCACTGGAGGCTCAGTTACCACATTTATCAGGCCAGAAGACAAAAGGGCTAAAAGAAAGGTCAGTGGATTTTGCTAACTGGGGAGGAGAAGAGCGGGTCCAGCCAAACTGCTCCCAGGCCAAGGAGGCAGCAGGAGGCAGCTGTAGCAGCAGGAACGTCTGAGAGCCCCAGCGGCACCCACTGGGCTGCTTCAGAGCCCTCGGCCTGCATATAACAGGGGGGCTGACGCGACCCTTCGAGGCCAAGGGCTCTTGCATTGAGTGGCCTGGATCTGGATCAGGGTCTTGAGTGGTGGTCGTGAAGTGCATTTTCAGTGAGCCGAAGCTGTGGGGGGAGCTGCAGCACCCTGCTAAGCACTCCGGCAGCTGAGAGGTCCCCAGCAACTTGGGATAGAGTTTTTCCCCTCCAGGAAGCAGAGTTCCACAGAGCTAAAAAACCAAGCAATTAATAGACTGGCCAACATGAGAAAAAGGAAGCAGGCTAGGAACAGCAGTAAAACTCT
>CM053601.1:114365847-114385357 GCA_028646575.1 Pseudocheirus occidentalis | reverse complement strand
TATCTTCAGAAGAGCACCCAGGATAGTGAATGTATATCATTGACATGATGACATACAAAGACTAGAAGAAATTGTGAGGCTTAACTTGTAAAAGAAAAGACAGAGAGTGAAAGCTATCTTTAGAAAATTAAAGAGAGTTTAGATTTGTTTTATCAGAAGGCAGAACTTGGAAAAATGGGTACAAGTTTTAAAGAAACAATATTATGCTTGCAAAGAAAACAATACTTCTTAACTTCAAAAGTGTAATGAAGTGCATTGAAAGGTAGTTAATTCCTCTTCCCCTCAGATCTTCAAGCACAGTTCAGATGATCTTTTCATCTTGGAGCTAAAATAGAAAGGAGATACACCACACATACATACATATATGCGTATATATATATATATATGTATATTATGTGTGTATGTATATATGTGTGTTAGTATGTATATATATACACTTAATATGTGTGTATTCGTGTATAAAATAGATATTTTAAGTTTCTTCCAACTATCTTCCAACTTCAAATACTAATAAGTATTTAGTGACCCTTTGCAGGCATTTTAATGTAGAAACAGAATATTTCTTTAAACAACTAATTCTTTAAAGTGTATATATTGGACTTTTTGGTGTAATGCTTAATACAAACACATAGTGTTATTGAAAAATAAGATTTTAGAAATAGCAAGAGCAAAGAATACTTCATAATACCATTTCATAAGAAAGTTTGTCCTTGCAATGTTTTTGACTATAAATATACCATGCAGTATGCAACAATGATTTATTAAGTGTCTACCACATAATAACATGTGCAGTTGTAGAAAAAGTGGCAGATAAAAAGATAAAAATAATGTAGCCCCTCTCCATAAGGATGTAGGAGTGATAAGGAGATATATACTTTGATAAATATATCATAAATGATAACAAATGCAAAAAGAGGCACACAACTTGTCATAAGAAACAATAAGGGAAAGTTTTTTCAATTTAAAATTCTGGGGGTGAATAAATGCTTATTGAGGACTTTTTCAACTAAATATAGGACATATAGACTAACATTTTCATATCTAATATATTGATAAGCTAAATGCTGTCAAGGTATAGCTCCTGAATTCATGAAAGGGTGCATGCATATATATATATATATATATATATATATCCCAACACATAGTAATTGCGGTCACTCAGAAATTGAAGAGCATTACTAAAATTATCACCTAGGATCATCTATATACACTACCTTTCTTAGAGAAGACATTGCTTGAAAATGTATTCTGTTATTACCTTAGAGATATAACCTCTCTCAGAATAATTTTTCTCTTTTGTTCTAAGAGAATAATAATTTCACTCTCTACCTCACAGGGCTATTGAAAAAAATGATTATTTAAAGTAAATTTAACCGTACAAAAATCCTACTATTATTTTTATAGATTCCATCTTTGTGTAAGGAATTGTAAATTTTGGAATTACTCCTACTTATTATTAGTATTCTACTACTTATACTATAAGAGAATTGCCTGAGACATTGACAGGTTATGTGACTTGTCCAGCATCATATAATCAGTATGAAAAAGGCAGAAGACTTACAGACATTCTTCCTTTCTCCAAAGCCAGTTCTCTCTATATTGGTTATTTAGATACAATCACCAAATATTTTTTCTTTAAAGTGTCTAATTTGGTGAAATTACTATTTAGATATAGAATTATATGCTTTATAAAGAAATTCATGATTAAATATCTTAGAAGTCATCAATGATAAATAAAAAATGTTATGTCATACAAAAGCACAAATTATATAGATTCCTTGTAGGAGATGGTACATTGGTTCTCAAAGGAAATTGTTGGGTTCTAGGAAGCATAAGTCACTGAGTAAGAGCAAGACTACATGAGGAAGTCAGGACTGTATAGATGATTTTTATAAGAGGCTAGATTAGGACCATGGTTTCCTGAACTGATTTTCAGTTGCCATTTCACTGCATCTCATTGACAAACAAATTCTGATTTTTAGATTACTTGGCATTTATTTAATTATGGGCATATACTATTTTAAAAAGTATTACACTTTAGATGTGAACATGGTCATAGATGAAATAGGGCTTTTGAACATATTTTAAGTTTTTCCAAACTTGATTCAGGAAGAGATTCCACTTTTCTCTTAGCATTTTAAAACTACTCTCATTTATCCAATCTTGTAGTATTTTAAAACTTCCACAATTATTTTCCTTTGACTATTTTGGAGTTACTTACCAGAGGCAGAGAGATTTATGAAGGAAAAAGCCTTTATGCATTTATATGAGTCAGTCACTGTGATAATTACTGGGATGTCCATAAAAAAATAAGACAGTGGCTTTTCCCAAGGAATCCTAATAGTGGATAGCAAGAGATAAAACAGAGTGATGACTGGAGTGTTTTGTTCAGGGAAGTAAATTGATATTTCTGTCCAGAAATGATAATGCTGATTAAATTCTTATTCCCAGAAAAAAGAGGAGGAAAATTGTAAAGGATCATGGTAGTAGGGGTGGGGAAGAGGAAGAAAATCATGAAAATTTTTGGAGTATACTGTGGTATAGCTGGGGATGGCTTGGTAGAGTGAATTCTCACCATTAGTGTCTACCAGTGGCCCTAAGAATCATGACTAGAATGCTTGTTGGATACAAAGGTTATAACGTGATCTATGAATTCGAAGATACAAAGGAAAGAATTAATTTCTTATGGTCTTCTTTAGAAATACTGTATTTTATAGGAATGGTATCCATAGTTATTTAACTATGTGTTAAGGACACCACTAGTAAAAAATATGCAGTCTATCCAGCCTTTGAGAAAGATGAAGGATGTATGTAAAAATTGAATTAGGCCATGTTTTGTCATATGTACTTGTGAACTTAGTTTTAAAATTGATAGTCTAAGGCTGTGTACATATAATTTGAAGAAAGAGGGTGATAGAACAATTATCAGATGTGTTTTTATCAGTACAAGCAGTTAGTCCAAATATTACAAACTTAATTCTCTATAGAACTTAAATCAATAGGAATTGTTATAAACACCCCTTTTCCCTTTGTACTTGTTCATTTCAACTTACATTTAATTTCTCTAAGTGAGAGGACAATTAATAAGAAGTTATTTTACAGAATTAAAGAATAACCTGAGAGGGGAAAATATGTATATATACATAAGCATACACATATGTGTAAATAAAAAGGCATATGATATTCACATAAGAAAAAAAGAGCAATTTTGGTCTCACAGATAGGAGACATAAAGATTGTTTTATTATTATGTTTCTCATAAAGACAGGACAATTGAAAAAGTGAACACCACAAGCCAAGAAATAAGACATCTACTGAGTACTCTGAATACAGAAAACAAAGCACAAATGAAAAAAAAAATCGTTCATGACATCCATTTGTGGGAAAGTGGAAAGTATCTGCTATAAATCCCAAGACTTAAAATGGTAAAATTGAACAATTCTGCCTGCTCACACCAGATTCTATAAACAAACATGAGAAAAATTCAAATATAAAGGGAAGAAAAATTTAATAACATAAAACTTTCCTGCATCCATTAGAAACTAAAGAAGGGAACAGAATAATGTATTCTGAAAAATAAATTTCAAGACATAATTCAAAATGTCATGCTCTCAGTGACATAACCATCAGTGAAAAAGGTGGTATGGTCTATTTAAAAAAATGAAGTATTCCATAAAGACTCATTGTACTCCCTTAAAAATCATGATGAAACAACTAAAAATCCTTGAATACCAAATATCAATAAGTCGGAGAAAACAAAATTGTAAAAGAACTTTTGGAAGTAGAGGGCAAAATGAAAATAAATAACAGTTTGTCATCTGAAAGAAACCTCAAGTTGATTATATTCAGGAACGTGTTTGAAAATTCTGAGAGTTACCTTTTCAACGTAAACATTTTATACTGCAGCATAGTAGTCATACTCATATGTGATTATGTGGAAAATATGAAAAAGGAAAGAAAAGATTGATGATGATAAAGAAAAGATTCTTGATATGCCAAGAGATAAAAGACAGGAAGTGACAGAAGCAGGTTTTGAAATTATTTTTTCTGACCCTATTGTCAGTCTATAATGGGAACAGGTTGGTTTGTTTCATTTATCTTTACTTCTTTTTATATAAAATGCTTTCCTTGGGGGCATGGGTATGTATGGGAAGTTAGAGTGATTTAGAAAAATCAATAAAGTATTTTTAAAAAGAAAAACAGTTCAACAGAAGCGACTGACATTGCATTTAATACAGTATGCAAATTACATGACTGTTAACCATCACCACCTTTCCACACTTCTATTGTGAGGACATCAATTCCATGTAATTTCAAGAGAAGAATGTATTTCAAAATTTTTCCCTTCGTAAAATATGAAGTACTTTGAAGTCCTACGTGCATATGGTCTGTAATGCTGCAAAAATGAAGAACTTGGAATGATAATTTATTTACATTATGTGAAAACTGGGAAATGAATCATGATGAATCATGGTTCAGAATTACAGAATATAATCCACGTTTCCTTAAAGAAAATATAGTTTGTAGCATTTTCTTTAATAAAGCAATCAGTTTACATTATAGAACACACAATAAGATTGCACTGATATTTCATTCCCCACTGTCATAAAACAAAAACCAGCAAAAGGAATAAAACAGACACATATACATAAAGAAAGAGAGACAAATTAATGCTATTTATCTAGCTTTAATTGGGATTCAATATATACTCATATTACATTATACAGGGACTGTTTCATTGTCTCTAGAGATTTCTATGATCAAGAGAAAGGATTTTACTGGAATTATTAAAGTGAAACTGTTTTGCGTCCATGACCCATTTTGAGGTGTTAAAAAAGATTCAGTTGTTTAAGGAACAATTAAAGAGGAACCACTTAGTATTTCCAGTTGTGTCAGTAAATATATTTATTATTGAGATTGTAAGGAAACTATTTTTATAAATCACTCATTATTGTATAAACTATATAAACTTGCAAGTCTCAGAGGTAAGACCTCAGAAGAGAAAAGGATAATATCATTTTTCTGTGATCCTTGTGGGCTTTCACCTTTCTATACACTTTAAAATTGAATTCATTTTTATTTTCTGAATACATTTCAAGATCAACAAAACTATCTCATCTACAATTTAGTCCTCACTTTTATTCCTGATTTATTTATTTCACATTTTTTTTAATTTATGATCTCTTTTAAAAGAAAGGTTGTTGGAAAATGACAAATTACCACAATTTTAATATAACTAAAAGAGTTAGCAGCATTTGGTGTACAATTTCCATCCCCTCTCCCAGATTTAATGGGTTTTTGGAAAGTGATGATTATAGATATTATGAAGTGATTATGATAATTATCTTTATATTAATAGTTTGCATTTTATGGTTAAACACTTTACATTTGTTAACTTATTTAAACATCTTTTAAAAATTGTAATTTATTAATTTTAACTATCATTTAATTTATTTTTGATATTTCAATTTCCTCCCTCCAGTCCTTCACTCACCCATTGAGAAGGCAAGCAATATGATATCAATTATACATGTGAAGGCATGCAAAACTTATTTCCATCTTATCCATGTTGACACATACAAAAAAACAAGGAAAATAAAGTGAAAAAGTACTCTTCAATCTGCACCTAGAGTTAATCAGTTCTCTCTCTCTGGTTCATGGGAGAAAAAAAGATAGATAGATAGAGAGGTATGTGTGTGTAGTGTATGTACATATGCATATGTGTATATACTCAGCTCTATTTTAATATTATGCTTAGTTTGTGATCTAAAATTTTTTATTTTAGGCATTTAAAAGTATTATTCTGAAAAAAGGGTCTATGGGCTTTACTGAACTGCCAAAGAATTCTGTGACGTTAAATATATATATATATTTAAAGTATTTCTGCTTAAGTCTTTATTAGAATTCTTTGTCCATTTCTTCTCATTCATTTCCCATCATATAGAGCATTATGGTGTATTCCATTCTTATGATTCTGCTTTTTTTCAATTTACACCTTTTCATAAAGGCTCCACAAATTGAAAGCTAGAACGGAACTGAGAGCTCATTTGGTCAAAATTCTTCATCTTATGGATGAGAATTAAATGACTTACTCAAGGTCTCACAGGCAACAGAACTGGGACTCAGGTACTTTGACCCCAAATCCAGTGCTCTTTTCCACTGTAGCATGCTGGACATAACATACCAGTTTGTTTGTTTGTTTGTTTGCATACCTTATACTTATTTATCTTAATTGTATTATTATATCCTATTGCATTTATGTAGAATAATTTATATAACTATTTCCTTATCAAACATTTGTTTCTATTTTTAAAAATTAGATACACTGCCATGGTAAACTTTGTACTTTCTTTTATTTGAAAAGATTTTCAGAGTAAATCCCTGACAAAGAAAATACTGGAACAGAGGGATATCATGGGGAATGTGTGAAATGGCCACAATAATTTGCTCATCTCCAAAATCTACTTACACTCATGCATCTGCTGTTCCTTCCTCTGCCAACAAGTTACCAAAGTATTAAAGTACTGGGCAGGTCAAGTGGCTAGCTGCGGACTAAAGGCCAAGGGAAGGTTTAACATGAAGGTTAAGGGAGGACACCAAAAACATCTCAGACAGAATATAAGACCCAAGCAGGTCTGAAGACACACCTGCTTCTCCCAGGTGATGAGAAATTCCTCAGTGACCTCCCTTTATTTACCAGATCCAGTCTTGCTTCCACAGATACTGAGGCAGCCCTAGTCAAGTCTATCAGCAATAGCCCCAGAAGTGGACAAAGTTTCTCAAGAAATGAGAAGCAGATTATTCACCTGGCTGGAGTGGAGAAGAAAGCAGTCATGCCCTCATCTGGGGCTCCTAAATCCTAGCTTGATCTAAGCCACAAAGCCAGGAAGAATTTTGTTACCGACTGGAAGGCAGCCAGTCAGTATGACCCCTGGGTCCTACAACATCTGGAGAACTAAAGGAGAAAAACAGAGTTTAAATTGTGTTCCAAGGCTTAAAGAAAAGAATACGGAGCTTCATTGGCCTGTAAAAATTGTGACAAGGTGTAGCCAAGAGTTTTCAGAACAGCTGCATGGGGGAACTGGAATAAAACAATGCAGATCTTAATGAAGAAGAAGAAAGCAGTGAGTAGAGCCATTATCCCCAAACAATAAGAGCATGCAGTGTGGCAGAAGGAGTGAAGAATTTTGGATCCCTCACCTGGGTGCATAAAGTAGAACTGGAAGCAGAAGCTGCCTCCTCACAGGCTCAGTCTCTACAGTCAGGTTGCCTAGCATGTAGAGACATAGTTCCTGAGGACATAAGGCAACAAGAAAGAGTTCTGAGGGTTTTTTCCTTTCCCAGACTAAGAAGAGGAGAATACTTCAAATATTTTTATCAACAGATCTGAGCTCAGGAATTCTTCATTTCATCAATTGTCGTGCCCATACCCCCGAGGGATTGATATCACATTGGACACATGAGCAGAGTTGTTTATCCCAGTATACCACTAATCAGAATATGAGGATCAGTATCCACTTGTACCTTATACCACTGTCGTAGTTAATGTTAATAATATGACTTTCAAAGGATAGGTGACATAATGTGGGTCCAAGAGTTACTCAGTCTGATACTAGATACTGCACTGGGAGACAGGGTTTCAAGTATCTGAGCAGTGGATTGACAGACATGAATCTGGAACCAGGCCTTTGGATCCAAATTCCATCACTAGGTGTCTGACCTCAAAAAGACCAAGAGAAATGCAGAGAGAAAACAAAGTCATTCTAAAGGATAGTGTGTATCTGATTAATGTACCTACTGACAAAGGTAAAGGCTAAAATAATACATTCTCCATTATACCCCTCCATTCCAATATTTTTTTTTGTCTGGGATTTACTCTGAAAATCTTATCAATTTTTTTAAGTGCAAAGGTTGGGGTGACTAGGTGATGCAGTGAATAGAGCATCGGCCCTGGAGTCAGGAAGATCTGAGTTCAAATTGGACCTCAGACACTTAACACAAAAATAGCCTTGTGACCTTTGATAAGTCACTTAACCCCAATTGCCCTACCTTTTACCCTCCAAAAAGCAAAACAAAAGTGCAAAGGTTATCATAGCAGTATAGCTATTTTTTAAAAATAGAAACAATTTAATTAGTTCACTTAATTAGTTTACTATAGAATACATTCCATTACGTTTCCACTATTAAACTTCTCAGCTCAATCCAGAACTTCACCATTCAGTTCCATAAGTCTACATGAGAGTAAAGGTATTATAAACACATCTAAATCATTGGTGTTCAGGTTTATACTTTCACCCCTATGCTAGCCTTCATATCTGAATTTGCATTCCCTTTGGAAATGTGTTTTCATCAATTTCATTGTTGTTGATTCGTAAGTTTCTTGTCAATGAAATCTTCCAGACTTTTTCTAATTTTATTTTTCTTACATGCTGAAGATATGGATAATCAGATACCTAAATGTCTCATGCTAATACTTTGCAATCTGATCAACTGCCCACCCACCCACACTCCAAAAGCTTTTATTGTGTTTGCTTTATATCTGCAGCATGTATTACAGAGCCTTGCATATATTGGGTAATTAATACTTGTTGATTTTTTAAACGAACTATTAAAGATTTTAAGCATGAATATGGTAGTATGTTTTGTTCCTTCATTCCCCCAAATCTTAATTTTGTCAGGATAATTAATCCTAGAATACATGAAATGATCCCCACATGGCATGATTTGAGTCCCCTCTGCAGTTTATTTGTTCTACTCTACACATGTTTTCCATTATCAGTATCCCTCATAGAATGTGGCATCCAGAATTAAACACAATATTCCAGATGTGATCTGATAAATGCAGAAAATAGTAGAACAAAAACCCAAGTTGTTTTGAAACATATGCCTTTATTAATGGAGCCAAATATTGTGTTAGGTTTTTTCTTTGCAATATCAAATTCTTTATTCATATTAAGCTTATAATACCTGGAAATCCTTAGGTTATTTACACACGAACTGTTGTCTAGCAACAACACCTCCTCCCGGTACCAGAGTCCTCTCAGCATGTTTGGTATCTTTGTGGGGTCTTGCAGGTGGAGTGGCTGTAGGCTGCTAGTTTGGATAAGCAGATGGACTGTGTGCCATTTGCAAACTGTTCAATATAAGACATGTGGGTGGTCAGAACAGGAACTGTGCTGGCATCAGAATCATTTGTACCTTGGACAGGCTTTCAGAGGATAAACTCTATGCCTCACATGAGTTTGGTAATTTATAATTACTGAAAGCTGTACATCTGAAGTTGTATATAGTGGCTGGCCATATTTTATAATTAACTGAACCGGTGAATAGTTCACATTTCTGGCCTTCCTCTAACTTCCATAACTTTTTTTTGCCAATAATATGCTTTGCTATTTTTTCATATCCTTGGGCTATCCAAATTACTTAAGGAATGATATTTTTATAGATTGTAATTGTCAGTAAGACCTGTAATCTGTGGACATATTTTTTCCTATTTTTTCTCCCCATTCATATCCTCTGTCTCTGTTTCTCTTTCTCTGCCTCTCTGTCTCTGTTTCTGTCTCTCTCTCTCCTTCTCTCTCTACCTCTCTCTCCCTTCCCACCCCATTGCTCTCTTTTTCTCTCCTCCCTTTTCCCTGTTATTTCTACTTATGCAAGGACATGTTTTCCTATTCTCTACTTTGGGTAGTCTTTAATGCAAATTCTAAGACTCAGTTATGGAAGCATCCTGGGACCTAAGAAAAGGGGAAAATTGACTAGAAGAAGGAAGGAAATACTAAAACAGTAATGTTTCCTGAGGAGTGCCCCCATCGGTTAGATTAAGAATTCATAGTCTAACAAGCCTGTTCTTAATCTTAGCCTCAACCTTGTCTCAATTATAAACTAAATCAAGCTATTCAGTTTTCGTTTTTGTTTCTCTTGTTGTTATTCTCAAGCACATTTGGAGAGCCAAGATGTTATAGAATAGGCATGAATCCTACTCATCTCTTTCAACATTCCTCTCCAAATATCTTTAAAATAAACCTTCCAATTAAATTCTGAAGTGGCAGAGTCAACAAAATACTGGAGCAAAACCTTTTTCTAATTGAATGTAATTAGGAGGTGAGTAGGAGAACTCTGTGACAATAAAGTGAGGTCCAGTCCAGAGTGCACATGGTGTTCAAACCAGCTGTGTACCTTGGAGGTGAAATGGATTGCAGCAACCTGAGGAACTCTCACTCCTGAGATGGAAAGGATGTCATACAACTGTCCAAAAAAAAGAATGCAGGAGACCCTTTGTTGGCACTGAATTCAAATCCTTGTGCTATTTATCCACTATATTTTTCCATCTGTTCTTCTTTGTCACAGTTCTGGGTGACAGTTCCAGGACAGAAGAGAAGAACATGTGGTTCATCACAAAGAAGCTGATGTCATGGTTATAGTTACAAGGCAGAGAGGATTGCAAGAACCTGTGACTACAAAAGAAACAAGGGACCTAGAGGAGAGCTAAGAATATGGGGCAACAAGGGCTCTTCCAAGGTAACAGCCAGAGTACAAACCAGGAGACCAGAAAGTCAGGCTTTCCCCAGATCACGTAAACTTGGAAGCACTGAAAACTTGCAGATACTCTGAATAAAAAAGCAACACAATAATGATTGAAGATTAGGACAGTGCCAACCCAACCCCAGGTGAGCAGAGCCCAACTTTAATATAATGTTCAGTCAAGAAAAATGCTGGAAAATGAACAAATCTGCCAAATAACTCAGCCATATAAAGCTACTATGGTGATATGGAAGATCAAGACACAAAGTCAAAGAAAACAATAACATAAAAACAATTATTTAAAATAAAAAACCTCAAAGAAAAATGCCAATTGGATACAAGCTCAGCAGGAATTTCTGCTAGAGTTAAGTAAAGAGTTAAGAGTAATACAAGGAAAATGTGGAGAGGAGAGGGAATGAGTGATGGAAGAAATGGCCAAGATTAAGAACATGCTAGCTAGCCCATGAATTGATAATCTCACTGATGGAGGCGTTTCTCAAGGAACAGTAGAGAATTAAGAGCTTGATAAAAGAGGCACAAACATACTGAAGAAAATAAGAACTTAAAATTAGAATTGACCCAATGGTAAAAAGAGACAGAAAAAATTGATGAAGTAAAGAATTCCTTAAAAGAGCAGAATTGGACAAATGAAAAAAAGAGATATAAAGGCTCATGAAAAATCTAATTCCTTCAAAATTTCTGTTGGGAGAGTGGAAGTTAATGGCCTCATACTGCATCAAAAAAGAGTAAAACAAAAATCAAAAGAATGAAAAAAAGTAAATAGAAAAATAAGTGTGAAATATCACATTAGGAAAAAATGAACTAGAAAATAGATTGAGGAAAAATATTTTAACTATAATTGAACTACCTGAAATCCATGAAAATAAAAAAGAGACTATACTTGATATTTGAAGCAATTCTAAAGGAAAACTTCCTTGACATTGTAGTTAATGAGGGAAAACTGAGAACCTTCTTTTAAAAAGAGATCCCAGGAGCCAAGATGGCAGTGTAGAAGCAGCAAGGTTCCGCAGCTCCCAAATAACCACCTCAAATACCCATAAAATATGGCTCTAAACAAATTTTAGGACTCCAAAACTCACAAAAATACAGAAAACACATCTCCCACTGAAGGCAGCTTGGAAGTTGGGGCTCATCTCAGCAGGCTGGGAGCGAAAACGAGCCCAGCCTGAAACCACGGCCTGGCCCCAGGGCAGACAGGAGGGGCCACACATGGAGTCTTCAGAAGACAGGATCAGCAGCAGCTGGGGCAGTTTCCACATTTATCAAGGGAGAAGAAATAAGGACTAAGCGAAAGGTCAGTGGATTTCAGCTAAATTTCGGGGAGAAAAGTGGTCCCGCCAAACTGCTCCCAGGGCAAGGAAACAACGGAAGTGGCAGCCGCCTCCACCCAGCTGCTTCAGAGCCCCTGGCCTGCAGACTGCAGGGGGGCGGGGGGTGTCAAGCAATTGTTCACAGACAAAGTGCTCTTGCGTTAAGAGGCCTAGATCCAAATCATGGTCTTGGGTAGTGGTCCTAGGGTGCATTATCAAGATGCTGGGGGTGGCAACAGCCCCCTAATAGCTCTGGCAGCTGTGAAAACCCCAGCAATTTGGGACAAAGTTTCCCCCCCAGAAGGAGCGTTCCACAGAGCCCAAAACACAAATAATTTACTGGCATCCTGAGTAGGAAAAGGAAGCAAAGTAAGAACAGTAACCAAACCCTAGAATCCTTTTTTGGGGACAATAGCGTTTAAAGCATGGACCAGGAGGAAGACAACATAGTCAGAACTCCCACACCAAATGCTTTCAAGAAACATGAAGATTGCCTACAAGCCATAGATCAACTTAAAAAGGACTTTAAAAACCAAATAAGAGAAGTGGCGGAAAAATTGGGAAGAGAAATGAGAATGATGCAAGAGTCAACAACCTGACTGAAGAGAATAACACCTTAAAAAATAGACTAACTCAAATGGAAAAAGAGATTCAAAAAGCCAATGAGGAGAACAATGCTTTAAAAATTTTAATTTTCCAGATAGAAAAAGGATCTCAAAAGCATTCTGAAGAGAATAATTCCTTCATAATTAGAGTGGAACAAATGGAAGCAAATCACTTTATGAGAAATCAAGATACTATTAAACAGATACAAACAAATGAAAAAATAGAAGACAATGTGAAATGTCTCCTTGAAAAAACCACTGACCTGTAAAATAGATCCAGGAGAGTCAATTTAAAAATTATTGAACTACCTGCAAGCCATGATCAAAAAAAGAACTTAGAAAGCATCCATCAAGAAATTCTCAAGGAAAATTGCCCTGATATTTTAGAACCAGAGGGAAAAATAGAACTAGAAAGAATTCACTGATCACCTCTTGAAAAAGATCCCCAAAGAAAACTCCTAGAAATGTTATAGCCAGACTCCAGAGTCTCCAGATAAAGGAGAAAATATTACAGGCTGCCAAGAGGAAGCAATTTGAGTATTGTGGAAACACAATTAGAATAACCTAGGATCTGGCAGCTTCTACATTGAAGGATCAAAGGGCCTGGAATATGATATTCCAGAGATCGAGGAATATGATATTCTGGAGATTAAACCAAGAATCACCTACCTAGCAAAATTGAGTATAAGTTTCCAGGGGAAAATATGGTTATTCAGTGAGGTGGAGGACTTTCAGGCATTCTTGCTGAAAAAAAAAACAGAACTGAACGGAAAATTTAACTTTCAAACACAAGAAGCATGAAAAGGTAAACATGGGAAAGAAATCATTAGGAACTTATCAAAGTTGAACTGTTTACGTGCCAATATGGAAAAACAACAAGAGTAACTTATGAAATTTTTTTCAGGATGAGGATAGTTGAAGGGAATACAAATGTGCGTGTGTGTGTGTATATATATATATATATATATATGTATGTATGTATGTATGCATGCATGTATGTATACCTATACATATGTCTATATAGGAGGTAATATATGCATATGAATACATTTCTGAATATGTGTGTATATGACTACATAGATAACAGAGGATCAATTGAATAGGAAGGGATGATACTTTAAAAGGTGAATTTCTGAGGTGACAGAGGATAAGAATGGGAGGAGACAGGGAGAGACAGAATGGGGTTAATCATCCCACAGAAAAGAGGCAAGGGATAGCTTTGACAATGGAGGGGAAGAACAGGAAGGCAAAAGGGAAAGGGTCAACTTTGCCCTCATTGAATTTGGCTTAGGGAAGGAATGACATAAATTCTAACCTGGGTACCTTGCCACACAGGACAGTAGGGGGGATGGGGATGAAAGGTGGGATGATGGAGGGGAGGGCAGCGTAGGGAGGGAGGGCTGCTGGAAGCACACACTTCTGTAAAGTATCTGCGACAGGGTAGAGAATAGAAAAAGTGGGGGTAACAGGATAGGAAGGAGAAACATATAATCTGTCTCTTACATTATATCCACTGTGGAGACATCCTGCATAATTACACATGTACAGCCTGCATGGAATTTTTTGTCCTTCCAGTGGGGGTGGGTGACAATGGAGGAACCAAAAGAATCTAGAATTTAAAGTTCTACAATCAAATGTTAAATATGTTGTTGTTGTTGTTGTTAATTACATGCAACTGGGAATTAAGATATACAGGCACTGGGGTAGGGAAACCCATTCTGCCCTACCAGAAAGTTAGAAGAGCAATGGAGGAGAAAATAGGAGAGAACAGATTTGGGGAGAGGTTTTACAATGGGATCGCTGTTTTGGGGCAGTGGGTAGGGGAAAGATGGGGAGAAAATTTGTAACTCAAAATCTTGTGGAAATGAATGATGTAAACAAGAAAATAAATAAAATAATCCATAAAAAAAGAAATTCCAAAATTAAAACTCAATATAATAGCCTAGTTCCAGAGTTCCCAGGTCAAATATAGAGCATAGTAAGTAGCCAGAAATCAAAATAGAATCAAATTCTATGAATCCATGGTAAGTATCAAGCAAAATTTTTGAGCTTCTATATTAAAGAAACAGATAGCTTGAAATATGATATTCCACAAAACAAAGAAGCTAGGATTACAGTGAAAAGTAGCCCACCAAGCAAAATTGAGTATAAACTTTCAGGGGGATAATGGATGAATGAAATAATTAATGAAATAGAGGAGTTTCAAGCATTCCTGATGAAATGATAAGAGCTAAATAGAAAATTTGACATTCAAATACCAGACTGAAGAGAAGCCTAAAAACGGTAAATGTGAAAGAGCAATCATAAGGGATTCAATAAGGTTAAACTGTTGACATTCTTGTATGGGAAGATAATATATGTAACTTCTATGAACTTTAACTTTATTAGAGCAGTTAAAAAGAGTTTACATAGGCAAAAGGCATGATTGCAAGTTGACTATGTTGGGATGGTCTCGAAAAATAAAAGGATGAGAAAGAGGAATACAGGTGGAAAGGGGGAAGATAAAAGAAGAATAGGGAAAACTACCTCACAAAAAAAAACACTCAAGAAAATACTTTTGCAGTAAAAAGGAAAATGGGGCATATGGCAGGAGGCAACACTTGAACCACACTTTCATCTACATTAGTTTAAAGAGGGAATTGCACACGCCCACACGTGCATACACACACACACACACACACACACACACACACACACACACACTTAGAGGGATAGAAGGGAGGATGGATTAATTGAGGCAGTGGTCAGAAGAAAAACAGATTTTTAATAGGAAGAGGGTAAAAAGAGAGAAAGATAAAAAGGAAGACTGAGACTGAGGGAAATATACAGAAATGATACCTGTGAGGGCATAAATGAATCCATAAAATGGAGGTGAATAGCTGAGTATATTAGAAAATGAAACACAATATTTTTTTGGTAAGAAGCATACTTGAAAGAAACAAAATAAAATACAGAGAGAGTAAAAATAAGGGGCTGTAGCAGAATCTATTTTTTTAGACTGAAGTTTGAAAGGGCAGGGGTAGAAATCATGGTCTTAGACAAAGAAAAAATAAATTTAATAATAAGTATCAGGGAAATGACATGTTGCTAAAAGGTACCATAGAAAATGAAGTAATATCAAATATGTTTACAAGTTTCTCAGATAATGGACCCATTGTAGGGAACTGAGTAAAATTTACAGAATTAAAATTTATAAAAATGAGAACTATTCCCAAATTGATAAATGGTTAAATGATAAGGACAGGTATTTTTCATAAGAAGAATTCAAAGTTGTCTGTAGTCACATTAAAAAATGGTCCTCATTACTATTGATTAGAGAAAAGTAATTTAAAACAACTCTGAGGTTAACAACTCAAAGCTATCAAAAGTGGCAAATACTGGAGATGTGGAGAAAAAGTTATTCTACAGAACTGTTAGAGTTGTGAAGTCATCAACCCTTTTTGGAGAACAATTTACAACTAGACCAAAAATGAATTTTTAAAAATTGTGCATACTCTTTTTCCATAAAAAATGTCTATTATTGGGTGTGTATTACAAAAATATCCAAGAAAAAAGATAGAAATAAAAGGACTTTCATGAACTAAAAATATATTTGTGGCAGCTCTTTTTGTCGTGGCAAAAAATTGGAAATTGAGGGAATACTCTTCAATTTGGAAATGGCTGAACAAGTTGTGATGTATAATTGTGATAGAACATTATTATGTTGTAAGAAATTATAAGGGGTGGGGAGGTTGCAGAAAAACCTGGGAAGATTTATATGAGATAATGCAAAGTGAAGTGCAGGAAACCAGAAGATCATTTTACACAGTAAGTGCAATATTGTAAAGATGACTTCCTATGAAAGACTTAGCTACTCTGATCAATGCAATGTTCAAAACAATTCAGAAAGACTAAATGAAAATTGCTCTGTCTCAAGAGAAAGAACTGATGAACACTGATGCAAGTTGAAGTATAAATTCCTCACTTTCTTTAATGAACATAGTACATTTAGTTTGGAACCACTGATAATTGACATGTAATTATCAATCTCTGTTAGAAAATTATTCTTATTCTTATATCTAATTGTGTAAGCTCTAGGTCTTCTCTCTGTACTTGACTGACTTGCTCTGAGAGAAAACTTTATGTAGTCAGAAGAATACTGATTTAAAAACGATGGCACTCATGTTCAAGTCACAGATATATTATTGACTAGTTGTACAATTGTGAACTAGTCACATAAAATTCTAATCCTGAATTTCTTCTTTATAAAGTGGGGATAATAATAATAATAATTATTATTATTATTATAATTATATACATATATACATATACATATATATTACTACTTAAGATATGATTATATTGGTTGTGAGGAAACATTTTTAAAATCTTTTTATTCATTTATTTTCTTGTTTACATCATTCACTTCCATGAGATTTTGAGTTATAAATTTTCTCCCCAACTTTCCCCCACACATCACCCCAAAACAGCAATCCTGTTGTATAACTCATTCCCCAATCTGCACTCCCCTATGTCTACCTCCACAGCCCCTCTGACTTTCCAGCAGGGCAAGATGGATCTCCCTACCCAAGTGCCTATATATCTTAATTCCTAGTTACATGTAATTAATATTAATAATAATAATAATAATAATAATAATAATAATTTAAAAATTTAATTATGAAACTTTAAATTCTAGATTCTTTCCCTTCCTTCCTCATCTCCCACCCCCATTGGAAAGACAATTCAATACAGGCTGTACATGTGTAGTTACACAGAACATCTCCACAATGGACATATTGTGAGAAATTGATTATATGTCTCTCCTTCCTATCCTACCCCCCCTTCTTCTATTCTCTAAACTGTCCCTGTCCCTTTACAGAAGGGTGTGCTTCCAGCAAACCTGCCGCCCCACCATGACATCCCCTCCATCATCCCTTCCCTCTTCTATATGAGATGATTAATCCCATTATGTCTCTGCCTGTCTCCTCTCATTCTATTCCTCTCACACCTCAGAATTTCACTTTTTAAAATATTATCTTTTCCTATTCAATTGATCCTGTGCCCTCTATGTACACATATATACACATACTCAAAATTAGTTAAATGAAGATTTATAAAAAATGTACATCACCCAGATTAACAAAAGAGGAAAGAAATACTTGATCACTTTTGAGAAAAAGAAAGTTAAGAAGCCATCAATGATTTCCCTAGGAAAGAATCTCCAGGACCAGATGGATTTATAAGTGAATTGTACCAGGCATTTAAAGAACACTTAATTCCATTACTATGCAAACTATTTGGGAAAATAGGCAAAAAAGGAGAGATACAAAATTATTTTTAGGATACAAATATCGTCCCTAAACTGTGAAGAGCCAAAACAGAGAAAGAAAATTATAGAACAATTTATCTGATTAATATTATTGCAAAAAATTTAAATAAAATATTTGCAAAGAGATTACATCAAGTTATAATGAGGATAATACAATATAACCAGGTGAGTTTTATACAAGGAATGCAGGGCAGATTAAATATTAGAAAACTCTAATTATAATTGCCCATATCAATAACAAAATTAACAGATATCACATTATTGTTTCAACAGATGCAGAAAATGCTTTTGAGAAAATATATCAATCATTCCTATTAAAAACATGAGAAAATATTGCAATAAAAGGAGTTCTCTTTCAAATAAGTAGTATCTATCTAAAACCATTGGCAAGCATCATATGTAATGGGAAGAAGCTAGAAGTATTTCCAGTAAGATTGGAGGTGAAGCAACAATGTCTATTATCACCACTTTTATTCAGTCATACTAGAAATGTGAGCTTTAGCAATGAAAAGGAAAAGAAATTGAAGGAATTAGAATAAGCAAAGAAGAAACAAAGCCATGAATATTTGGAGATGATATGATGGTATACTTAGACAATAACAGAGAGTCAACTAAAAATTACTTGAAATAATAACTTTAGCAAAGTTGATGGCTAGAAAATAAGCTCGCATAAATCCTAGGCATGTCTATATATTACTAATAAAGCAAGCAACAAGAGATAGGAAGAGAAATTACATTAAAAATATATTTAGATCATATAAAATATTTGGGAATCTATCTGCCAGGATAAATGTAGGAACTCTAAGAACACAATTGCAAAACACTTTTCACATAAATAAAATCAGATATAAATAATTAGAAATAAAAGTCAGCTGCTCATGGGTAGGCCAAGCTAACATAATAAAAATGACAATTTTACTTAAATTAATTTACTTATTCAGTGCCATACCAATTTAAAAAAAACAAATAAGTTTTAATAGAGCTAGAAAAAGAAACAAAATTAATCTGGAAGAACAAAAGTTCCAGAATATCAAGAAAATTAATGAAAAAGAAATGCAAAGCAATGTGGCCTAGTGCCACCAGGTCTAAAACTACTTTATAAAATAGCAAGCATCAAAATTACTTGGTACTGGCTAAGTAGTAGTGGGGGTGGATCAGTGCAATAGGTTAGGTATAAAAGACCCAGTAGTTTATGACCATAGTCATCTACTGTTTGACAAATCCAAAGACTCCAATTCCTGGGATAAAAAACTTATTATTTGATAAAAAAGCTACTGGGAAAACTAGAAAATAGTATGTCAGAAACTAGACAGAGACCAATATCCTACACTGTATACCAAGATAAGGTCAAAATGGGTACATGATTTAGACATAAAGGGTTATGCTACAAACAAATTAGGACAGCAAGCAATAGTTTACATGTCAGATCTATAGAGAAGGGAAGAATTTATGATCAAACAATAGAGAACATTATGAATTGCAAAATGGATAATTTTGATTATGTTAAATGTAATAATTTTAAATGAAAACAGCCAATGAAACTAAGATTTGAAGAAAAGCAGAAATCTGGGAAGCAATTTTTATGGCCAGTGTGTCTGACAAAGGCCTTATTTCTGTAATATATAGAGAAATTGATCAAATGCATAAGAATACAAGTCATTTACCAATTGATACATGGACAAAGGATATGAAGAGACAATGTTCAGAGGGAGAAATTAAAGCTATATATAAGCATATAAAAA
>CM053601.1:114349454-114365347 GCA_028646575.1 Pseudocheirus occidentalis | reverse complement strand
AAGCTAAATAGGAATGGTATAGTCTCCATTAATGGGATTTATCTGGCCGTATTGGAAGTAAAATGCTCTAGTGCAGGGGATCTTAAACTTTGGTTGGAGAGGGGGGGAATAGACCTTTTGGTTATATACAGAAATCTATGGATCCCTTCTCAAAATAAGATGCGTACTTTACAATCATAATTGGAGGAAATACTATATTTCACTTAGCAGTAGCATTGTTTTCCCACATAAAACTGAGGATACGAATAATATCAACCTCAAAAAGTTGGTGTTAAGTATCAAATAAGAAAACGTATGTAAAGCCCTTTATAAACCTTAAGGCATTATGTAAATTCCAGCTGTTATTATTATATGTGTATCTTTTTCTATTCTCTTTACTCCAGGAGAATATTATGTCACCCTGTCATTAACTCAATAGTCCTGATACCTCTTAGTGACTTGTTATCAGTTCTTCTCCTCAAGATTCTCATACACAATAACTTATAGTACCAAACCTTGGTTATTGACAGGTGAGGCTTATTATTCCTGTTCCTGCCTCTGCTGAATTATGTTGTACATGTGACTTGTTTTCATTAAAGCTTCCTACTTAGAGGTTGGGCCAAGATGGTGGTGTAGTAGCAGCAAAGTTTCACAGCTCCCACACAGCCACCCTAAATACCCATAAAATATGACTCTAAACAAATTTTAGGTTTCCTAAACTCACAAAAATACAGAAAACACATCTCTCGCTGAAGGCTGCTTGGCAGGAGGGTCTCATTGTGGCAGGCTGAGAGCCGAGGGCAGCCCAGCCTGAAACCGAAACAGCAGTCAGGCCCCAGGGCAGTTGGGAGGAGCCACGCTGCAGTGTGAGTCTACCCAAGAGAGCAGATCTACAGCACCTGAAGCAATTTCCACAACTATTAAGCCAGGAAAAATAAGGATGAGAGAAACGTCAGTGAAAGTGAAGCTTTCAAGCTAAATTTGGGGGAGGAAAAGCAGTTTGGCTGATCTGCCCCCAGGGCAAGGAAGCAGTGGTAGAAGGGCAGGATCTGCTACAACCAGCAACTGCTCCACTGGGCTGCTTCAGAGCTCCTGGGCTGTGGACCGTACAGGAGGGCTGAGACGATTGATCAGGGCCAAGAGCTCTTGTGTTGAGTGGCCTGGATCTGGATTGTGGCCTGGGGAGCACTGTCAGCAAGCCAAAGCTGGTGGGGGCTACATCACCCTCCTAATAGCTCTGGCAGCTGTGAAAACCCCAGCAATTTGGAACAGAGCTTTCCCCTCTGGAAGCAGAGTTCCACAGACCTAAAAAAATCAATCAATTAATTGACTGGCCAACATGAGGGAAAGGAATCAAAATAACAACTGCAATAAAACTCTCAAGTCCTTGTGGACAAAAGGGATCAAAGCATGGAACAGGAGAAAGACAACAGAGTCAGAACTCCCACACCAAATGCTTCCAAGACACTCGAAGATTGGCTACAAGCTATAAACTAACTGAAAAAGCACTTTGAAAAACAAATAAGAGAAGTGGAGGAAAAATTGGGAAGATAAATGAGAATAATGCAAGAAAATCATGAAAAGAGAGTCAACAACCTGACTGAAGAAAAAAATAGTTTAAAAAATAGATTAACTCAGAAGGCAAAAGAGGCCCAGAAAGCCAATAAGGAGAAGAATGCCTTAAAAAGTTGAATGTGCCAAATGGCAAAAGAGTCTCAAAAGCATTGTGAAGAGAATAATTCCTTCAGAATTAGAGTGGAGCAAGTAGAAGCCAATGACTTTATGAGAAACCAAGATACTATAACACAGTTACAAACAAATGAAAAAATAGAAACCAATGTGAAATATTTCCTTGAAAAAACCACTGACTTGGAAAATGGATCCAGGAGAGACAATTTGAAAATTGTTGGTTTACCTGAAAGCCATGACCGAAAAAAGAACTTGGAAAGCATCCTTCAAGAAATCCGCAAAGAAAATTGCCCTGATGTTTTAGAATCAGAGGGAAAAATAGAACTTGAAAGAATTCACCGATCACCTCTTCAAAAAGATCCCCAAAATAAAACTCCTATAAATATTATTGCCAGGCTCCAAAACCCCAAGTTAAAGGAGAAAATATTACAGGCTGCCAAGAGAAAACAATTGGAATACTGGGGAAACACTATTAGGATAACTAAGGATCTGATAGCTTTTATACTTAGGGATTGCAGGGCCTGGAATATGATATTTCAAAGATCAAGGGAGCTGGGATTAAAACCAAGCATCAGCTACCCAGCAAAATTGAGTATAATGTTCCAGGGGAAAATACGGTCATTCAATGAGGTTGAGGACTTTCAAGCATTCTTGCTGAAAAAAATATGCATATGAATACATATCTGAGCATGAGTGTATAGGATCAATTGAATAGGAAAGGACGATACTTTAAAAGGTGAAATTCTGAGGTGGGAAAGGACTAGAATGAGAAGAGACAGGGAGAGACAAAATGGGGTTAATCATCCCATATAGAAGAGGCAAGGGATAACTGTTACAATTTTACTCTCATTTACTCTCATTGAATCTGGCTTGGGGAAGGAATGACATAAATTCTAAACTGGATATCATTCCACATAGGAGAGTGGGGGGCATGGGGATGAGAGGTGGGACAATAGAGGAGAGGGCAGGGGCTGGGGAAGGGATGCTGGAAGCACACACTTCAGTAAAGGGACAGGAACAGGGTAGAGAGTGGAACAAGGAGGGGAGGGATAGGAAGGAGGGACATATGATCAGACTCTTACAATATGTCCACTGTGAAGATGTCCTGTGTAATTACACACGCACAGCCTGTATTGAATTGCTTATCCTTCCAGTGGGGGTGGGTGACAGTAGAGGAACCGAGAGAATCTAGAATCTAAAGCTATGCAATACATGCAACTGCGAATTAAGATGTTCAGGGGCTGGTGTAGGGAGACCCTCCCTGCCCTACCAGAAAGTTAGAGAGCAGATCAGGGGAGGGGCTTTACAGTGGGATCACTGTTTTGGGGTTGGGGTAGGGGAAAAAAGGGGAGAAAATTTGTAACTCAAAAATCTCATGGAAATGAATGATGTAAACAAGAAAACATATAAAACATTTATATTAAAAAAAGATACCTACTGATGTGATATCAAGCAAGAAAAGAGTAGCTTCTGGATACAACCTTTGTCTGTTTTCAGGCCAAGGACCCACTAAAAACAAACCATTCTTGGCAGGTGTCGCTAGCTCTCAAAATGAAACACATATGCAGTCTTGTTATTTTGCAAAAAGTAATTGGAATCTAATGGTCTGTTGCTATCCACTCATTTACCACTGATGCACTTTGTTTCCTTAACTCTTTGTTACTCTTCTCCTCCTATCCACCAGATGGTCAAACTAACTCTCCAATGAGTAGAAGTTGCTTATGATGTGTTACTTTTTATGGTCTTTGTTCATTACCCAGGGTTATTTTGTAGAGTGGAGGGTTACTTAATCTCTGAAATACTTTCTATATAGCAATCACTCCTTGATGGACAATGATCGTGGAGTTTCTGTGAATATTAAGATTTTGTAATAGGGTTTATCCATTGGCTAGAGTCTGACATTGATTCTTTTTCTTTAAGAGTCCTTTGGACTGAAGCCTTAACAAGACATCATGTTCCCCTCTTCTAAACTTTCAGCACAACAGCACAACAGTATGCTTGTTGTGAGTCCTCATGTCTTAGAAGCTAAATATGGAGTCTTGCAAAAAAATAAATAGCTACAGTGTAAAGCCTGTCTCTATCATTGGTATCATTCTTAGATATATTCTGATAGATGTACATACATATAGCATCATTTTTTATATACAGGCACTAGAATTGCACAATTTGGCCCTATGGAACCTGCTATCTAGGTGTCGAGATCTTCAGCATATCAAGCAGGGTGTAATTAAAACACTTGGATTGTCTTTTGAGGCAGTAAAGTGTTGTTCTAGACTTATTAACTCCTGCCCAGGCTAATATTTCCTTTGATAACTTAGTATCCAAATTTCAACACTGGTCAGAATGAAATATAACAAGGGAATTATAACGCAAAACTTATTTCTAATATGGCACCTTGGCTCCTGGAGTGGCTTTCTGGTTCTTTGCTGGGTTGACCAATGAAAACCAGGTAAAATGATCTGCTGCTATTGTAAAATTACTTTAACTCTGAGTATCTCCTTCCTGAGATAAAATATTTATGCACACTATCTCCAAAACATCACTAGTCCTTATACTCTCAAAGTAAGAAATCTAAATCAAGAATACTTTCCTTTAAACACACTCTATATATGACAATAATTTTAAAAAAATATTTCTGGTTATGTCTTAGGTCAATAGAATATGTTTTTTACAAATTAAAATTTTTGTCTTGGCCCAGGTGTCTTAAATCATCATAACAAAGTTTCATGGTCATGGATTTCTAGACTTTTGTTAAAACCAACTGCCTTATTATTAACATCATTTGATACTGGCTAAGAAATAGAGTGGTAGATCAGTGGAAGATGTTAGATATATATAAGACACATTAGTCAATTACTATAGTAATCCCCCCATTTGATAAGCCGAAAGACTACATTTTCTGGGATAAGAACTCACTATTCAACAAAAATTTCTGGGGAAATTGGAAAATAATATAGCAGAAACTAGGCATAGATCAACATCTTACACTACATACCAACATAAGGTCAAAATGGATACATGACTTAGACATGAAGGTGATACCATATGCAAATTAGGAGAGCGAGGAATAGTTTACCTGTCAGATCTATGGAGAAGGGAAGAATTTATGATCCAGTAAGAGATAGGGAACATTATAAAATGCTAAAATGGACCATTTTAATTATATTATATTAAAAAGTTTGTTGTTTTGTTTCTTTTTTTAGCATAAGCAAAGTCAAAGGTTAGAAAGAAAGAAGAAAGTTGGTAAACAATTTTTTACTGCCAGAATCTCAGTTGAAGTCCTCATTTTTTAAGTTAATTTATTTATTTTTAAGTGTCAGCATTCACTTCCATAAGTTTTAAATTTTCTCTACCTCCCTTTCCCTTCCCTCCCCAAGATGCCATGCAGTCAAATCCTTTTACCATTTATCACTTGGGGAATGACTTGTATTCTTGTAAATTTGACTCAGTTATATATTTTAGAAATGAGTGGACATATTGCAAACTTAGTTTTTGAACCTGTAGGAGGAGGGTACAGTACACTGGCTTATCTTCTGACAGGCTTGTTTGGTTGGATTTGTTTGATCTGGAACAACTCCTTTTTCTTTTTCCCCTGTCTCTATGGAATAAATTTGAGTAGATGTGAGCTGTACAGGTTGCAACTTCGTTGTTTCACTTCAACTGTTTTCTATCACTGTCATCTCTCAGCAACATCAACTTCAATAATTTGAGGTATTTGGTTTTTGCAGAGACCATGATAATTACACCTATAATGTTATACAATTTCTGGTACACTTATATTAATCTAATATTGCCAATGCTCTATCCTGACACTATTCCTTTCATCATCTCTCTCTGAAGCATATACTCCAAAAGTAGCAGGCAATTAAAAGCCTTTCTGTTTACTCCTGGAGTATATAAAAAAAATTTCACATAATAGTCCTATATTTTTAGTGACACTAAACAATTCCAAGCATCTATAAACTTTTTGATGCGTTGAAACCTTACATCTTCAAAGATTTCAAAGATATTAATGAGAGGTTTGTTGAAATTGCTGATGTCTTATATGTTTCTGCTTCACTCTTTATATTCTTTCATTTTCCCATTGTGAAACTTTAGCCAGAACCCAAATGTTTCTTTTCTGGGTGGGTGGGGATATCTACTCCCAGTCAAATTATACAGCTTTCTATATTGTATCCTTCATAACTGTATGGATAGGCTGCCCACTAGCATGTAATCATACAATTTTTTTCCACTGCAATATAAAATTATTTTTGTTTATTTGTTTGTGTTATTGAATTCTAATGGATATGTTGACACTTGGTCACTGGCTTTTCACTATGAGTAGATGGCCACTGAAGAAGGTATCACTACCTTCTCCAGGACTTTTGCAGAATCTATGGTGTACCTTTTCTCACCATAAAAGAATTCAGTGTTGCTCACCAACTCTTGATTAGCAGTGAGTGACTTTATAAATAATTTTCTAAATCTCTTAGCTTTTATTTATCTCTTTAAGTATCTTCAAATGCCCCATAATTGAAGGCAGGCAACAGAGTAGATTTAGCACACTAAAGTTTTCCTGTATATTTCACTCATTGCTTGACACTGTCTCATAATGTCTGTAGTATGCTAGAGTGAAGGGGTTCTTCATTAAACATTGCATGATGAATCCCTTTTTGCCATCTGGTGAAACCTAGGTAGTCTTTCTTAGGATAATGATTTTTAAATTTAAATCCTAAGTGTCTGAGAGTTGATAGTGAGTTCTGCTTTTCTAATAATTTAATAGATACAGTACCAATTCACTCCAGTACCTGAGTATGCAAAGATACATAGCACAATGCCCTCTGCACATTGCCACTTATCTGCATTCAATCATGTTGTGCATTCAAATTTTGTTGTACTTTTGTACAACAAAGTAACTCCTTCAAAGACATTTAATGAAGGCATATATTTTCACTTCAACAAATAATGTTTCAAGAACGTAGATGGGGATGCTTCAATTCAATAGTGGGTGCCATGGTACCTCAGTAAGGAAAATTTTCACATATTTCAACAAGTTATCCGATGTCATTTTAAAACAATAATACTTCTTGAATTAAAGTGCTTCAACTTCTAATAATTTTCATCCTGGAAAATGAAAGCTAAGGTCCCATCACAGCCTACATATTGAAAGTAAAATCAAATCAAAACAAAAACTTCATTATAGCCCACCAATGTGGACACTGCCATCTCTCTCTCTCTTCACTGTGACATGCATCAAATATTTATTAGATTGCTTCTATGTATAAACAATGTGAATTTGTAGACCTACTTAAAATTCAATAAGATCCTAGTTTTTTTAGTACCCCTAATTTTCATTCTAAGACTGTGATCTAAAGGGGTCTCCTTGCCATCATAAATAACTCTGGCTAGCCAAACTCAAATTCATAACTATGAATGTATTGGTCTCAAGAGATCATAAAAATAGAGTTGTAATTCTAATTTTTCTATTCTCAGCATTCAAAATGACTTAGATTACTAACTGATAGGAACAGAATTCACATAATCAATTGAGTAAAAGTCATGAACCAAAGTTCTGATGAATCTTTTTGTGAGAAAGTTACTAAATCACACTACAAATGATATTCAAGTAATTTAACAATAACTATAGTCATTTTATCTTTCAGAGTGGAAGATTTGAGATAAAATAGCTCCAAAGAGCTGTATTGAAAAGAATAATATGAAGTTTATCAATATTTGATTTGTTTTCTTTCTCTTAAAATAAGTTGCTATAGACTTGGAGTCAAGGAGTATTCACAGAAAAAAAATTGGTGTTAAAAATATGAACTCTTGTTTCAGGTAATGGGAAGATGTATATTAGATGTGAAGATTTTTCAACATGTGATCAAGTCCAATAAAAGCTTTTTTAAGGACACTCAGGAGTATATATAAGAGGAAGAGAACTTTGGCCAGACATATGGCAAGTGTAAAAGAAAGAAAATGTATGGGCTGTAAATAATGTCAATAGACAAAGTCTTTGGCATTTTGGGTTCGCTTTAGGTGGAAGTTATATAGAAAGAGGTAGGCAGAACTATTGCATGGTGAGCTTTGTTTGGATATCAATCTGAACCATTAGGAAGTTATCCCCATTGCTGCAATAACAACTTCACCGAAATAGCAAGGTGGGCCCTAAAAGGACATACAATCTCACGGAATATGACATATCAAAAGGGATTCTAAATGGTTTGCATGGAGCAGAGTTGACCTCAGATCCCTGAGGATATATAACTGTAGTCCCTCCCTAGTCAGTTTACTAATTGTCATGAATACCCTTACTTCTATATCAGATTTTCCATGAAAAGGACTAGGGAAACCTGATCCCATTCTCTCACCAGTATACCCTGATCCACCTCTTACTTTTACATTTTTAATCTCACAAAAACCAAAAGATACAAAAGTATAAATAAGCAAACACAAAATTCTAATGTAGAAATTTCACTCTGAATTAATCTGAGTGGAAGACAATTTTGGAACTAGCATTCTTTAAATTTTACCACACAGGTAAACATTTCCCGTTGTACATTATATTATAAAGGCAATAAATATTTTTTGTCTAGAGTAACGGGGGAACTAAAAATAGATGATGATACTGAAAATTAACTATGAACTTGTGGGAGCCAATTCCAGCTGGTTCCAGCATACTCCTGACTGCAAGACACATGGTGAGTTTTTGTCATACTCTAATCAGAACCCAGCTATCCTAATTGCTGATGATTAATATAGGTAATATTTACAGTAATGAATTTGTAGCCAGGAATTCCTAGATTTACATTTTGCTTCTGACACTAACTGTGACCATGGACAAGTCATAACTTGGCTGAACCTTGGATAATTTCTAAGACTATAAGTTATAAATGGATTGCATTCAGTAGGAAGAAGCACATATCCTTGACATATTGAAACATTTTGATTCCCCAGTCTAGGATGATGCTGTTTTTCAACTTTATAAAATGCCAGAAAACATTCATCATTCCCTTGCTGAATTTTCTAGCTAAGATATCATCTTCGTCAAATTTTCTATCAAATTATTATTTGATATTATTATTTCTATACATTTCTCTATTAATAACCTCATTTTTGGTGACCAGCAGATTTGCAGACATTGAACATTTTTTGGCCTTTGCTTGAATTACAAAATATTATATGGCAAATCCAAATCCCTGGAGCATGCTGTTGATTATTTCAGCAGAATGAAAAAATCTTGTTATCTTAAGAAATCTCACATGTCAGTAAAAACAGAAATTAAATCTCACAATAATAGAAGACAACACTGCTTATTTTTCAAAAGGAAGACTTTAGGGGCTCAACAACTTATTCCGCCAAAATATCTTACAGGTGATAACTGTGATATTTGTTGAAATTACATTCTAATGTTACCCAATGCATTACCAAAAATATACAACAATCAAATATATCCACTTCAACATAAAGTTGAAATTGTATATGTCATAATTTAAGAAATTTCAGGTTCTTCCCTTGGGAAACTACAGTATAATTTCATATCATAAATTAACTTACTTGCCTGCCAATAAATATTGTCTCCTTTTTGTAATATTGGCTACAAGCTCCTAGTAAAGTTTCTTTCATTGTACCATGCTTAACCTTTACTTTCCCCATTACCATTATAGTTAGTGGTTTAGAGATCAAAAGACAATTATAATGTGCCCATGCTAAACATATTTAGCACTTTCTCTTATTTATCCTCATAAATCATTTATTCTTTCATTCTCCTAATTACTTCTGTTCCTCTTAGAATCTCTACTGGTTGCCTGTAGCGCTCTTCTAGATGGCTTATGAAGTTCAATCCAATGTCCTTTTACTAGAATTGTGAATAGAGAAAGAATTATCACTTCCTTGTTCCTGAACCTGATGTCTACTTCCAGGGAGCCCAAAATAGCACTGGTCGTTTTTGCTGGCACATCATATTGCAAACTTATATATAATTTGCTTTCTATTATCACCCTTGGGTCTCTTTTGGCACTGCATGCAGGTTTTACCTTCCCCTTGAATGTATCTGATTATTTTTCCCTCGACGCTTTATGCAGTTTGCATTTTTACAAGCTGACTCTGAGTTTGCACTTCCCTGTCCATATTTCTAACCTGCTTTGTTGCCATTGTATTATTTCTGTCCTTTTCAGGTTGTTAACATGTCCCAATTTAGAATAACCTGAAAAATTCTGTTTATTCCCTGACCCAGCTATTCTCCTGGGGTTCCAACAATATGTTCAATATTCTGGGCCGCAAATGATGCCAGCTAGAACTTTAAGTGAATGCCTGGGGTTATGCTACCTACCACAGGGAGGGATAACCCTCTGACTTCTGAAATGGGAGCTTACCTTCAGTGCCTTGGCTCAGATATCACTGTGGAACTGTCTCCGAGCATTTTTTATAATATAGTAATGAGGAAATAGACAGGAAACTGTTTTTTAACCCTTTAAAAACAATGTTAAGGAAGACAGCAGCTGCATTTTCAAAAATGAGTAGTGTGCCTTCTACCACAGCTGTATTTTGCAAAGCTGTATTGGTCAGAGCCAATTTGGACATTGGTGTGAAATCTATCTGATGATGCCAGTACTCAATAGCTGCTTGTGGGGTACAAATTTCATGTTCCTTTGGATATGCAGTCTTTATCAGCTGCCTTGGGAGACACTGAATTTAGATGAGTTGTTTGCTAACCTGCTGTATATGGAAGGACTGAAGCAGTATTCAATAGTGGAAAGATTATAGATTTGGAATTTTTGGAATTAGAGGATGTGAGTTTGAATCCCACTTCTTGCACATATTCCCTGTGTGATTTTCTGCAAGTAACTTAATCTGTCTGGGCCTCAATTCACACATATGTAAAATAAGAGAATTTTACTCAATTTCATCCAATATCCTTTTCATTTCTAAACCTATTCTCAAGTCATCCTGTGATTCTATGATTCCTCCATGGTAGGAGTAAGATGAACAAAGATGGACATTTATTTGATAAACACCAGAAATATAAGCCAAAGGTTGATGACAAATAACATTTCATGTCATCTGCTCTTCCATTCCAGTTTATAAACATCATCTGCAGGTTCCAGACATCAAAACCCTTGCCATCTGTCCTCCCAGTCTTGTCCTTGCCCATTAGACAGATTACTAAGTGACTTGAATAAGCAACTCTGCCCCCTTCTCCCACACATATCGTTCACCTTTGGTACATTGTGTTTGAGGTTGGGGGGCAAGGGCCCTTTGTGTTTGGGATGGTATGATAATCTTTTTAATCTATGGTTGCCATCATTTGATTTAAGATTGATGATCAAGCACAAATTTCCTTCCTGTCCTATCATTCCTTGCTCCTTCATCCCCACCAAAGTCAGTTCTATACTTCCTCTGCCCTCTCCTTTTATTGTACCAATTGAAGACCTTTGCTTTATTCTTGACAAACTGCCATTTGCATTAGCTTTCATCCTCTTATATTATTTCCATCATCCTATATCATGTAAACATATCTCTCTCCAGAAAATACTGAATTCTCAGTGACATAATCATGTGCCTTGCTAAGAGTAAGAAGGGCTTTTCCATAGTATCCACTTAGTAACTTTTCTTCCTCTGATGTGTATTCCATGCAGAAATATTACTCTGATAGGCATTTCATTCAAATATATCCAATCATTCTCTCTCCTTGAGCGAGGAGTTCAGTACTTCAGAAAGTTAAAGGTTTCTTTTTCACCCTAGCCCTTGCCTTTATATTGAAGGAATTCAATTTATGTGTTGATTTTTCCTCAAATAAGCTTCCTTCCAAACTCTCCTGTGTCTACATTTCCCATAATCTGTAGTTCAGTTTTAGGGTTTATTGGCAAATGTTTGACAGCCTGATCTCGGGGAGGGATGGGTGGGATGGGAGGGGCATGGAAATAATATGATACATACTTTTATGTTTAATATGCATTAATATTTTCCTATATTTTTTCTAAACTTAGACAATCAAAATAACACAAAGAAATAAAGGCACCATTTGCAGATTTCTGAGGTATAGATACATTGAAACTTTTACAATCAGCTTTTGTTCAAGTTGGTTTGAGCACAGCACTGTCACGCTCTTTCTCTGTATGTTTTTTCCCCTCTTCTTCAGTTGATTGTTGTCATTTACCTTAAACACACCATTTGTGACCCAAATCCGTATTTTTCACTACTCTGTGATATGTTCACTTCCTTACACAACTGTCCCTGGTTTTCTCTCTCTCTCTGCATCTCTGTCTCTCTGTTTCTGTCTCTGTCTGTCTGTTTCTCTATCTCTCTCTCTCTCACACACACACACTTTCCCACGCAATTTCTCTCCAGTAACATCCAATTACTTCTAAACTACTGCAGGTGAATTAGACTTGATTAAAACTTGGTGTATTCACTTCACTCTTGTTTCTCTATGCTGGTTTGCTGATCTCATAGCAGGAACCAAGAACTACTACTCAGTCCCACCATTGATTATGGAGCAAATATTTTATATAAGTCTGAACTTGTTATCATTTCTAGGCATAATCATGGTATTCAATATACAATTTTTAGCCACGATGTACCAGTAAGCATATAATTGTACGTACAGCATATGGTTATCTAAAGTCATTAAGTGGATACAAGGTATTATCTTCCACCTAGCTAAGTATTCTCTTGTACTGTCAGGGCACTTAATGTGTTAGTCATTGGAGAAAATTAAAGAGACACAAGAGGATTTAGCACTAAAATTTATATAAGACAGGCCATGTACTGCCAGTCTTGTCTTCCAGGTATTAATAATAATGTTATTTATTTTCTTAAATATGCCATCATTATACATACATATATATATGTATATATATGTATATATATATATATATACATACATATGTGTGTATGCAAAACTTAAAGCCACAGAATAGATTAGTAAGTAGCAATCTTTAGGGGATCCCACACTATAAAGACCTAAAATGCCAAATTAGCTTTACAAATAAAGAAGGCAAACACAAACTAAATATAAAGTTCTACATATTTTAGTTTGGACTTCCATGAAGATAAAATAATCAGTAAACACATTTAATCAGATGTTAATTTCTGTGAATAATATACATCGTAAAGTGACAATATACTTAATAGTACTGTACCTCATTTAAGGCATGTGAAATGCAGCCTGGTCTAATGGATAGAGTCATGACCTTGGAATTAAGAAGGTCTAAGGTTCAAAGCCTGCCTGTAACTCTTTTTAGCTTGTGGGGCTGGTTTATTCCTTTGATATCTATGTGCTTGAGGAAATGCCCTAACACTTATCTGCAAAGTCACCAATGGGTTACAGCAAGTTTGCCATACTCAGGAAATCATAGATCCTTCGCTTAATCACATATTAATATACATAAATGTGATTTCTTTTAAGAGCTCAAAGTATGAAACAAAGCTATACATATGAAGGAAGAGAACATGATATGATAAACTATTTTTATTATGTTGGGACTGTGTTACTTGTTTTCTTCTCTCCAGATCTTTCACTGATTCAAGCATTTTAGAAATAAAACCTTCTTTCTGGAAGAACTCCATATAACTTCTTTAACCTTGAGATTCTTATGAACTGATTGATAAAATTTTGTTTATGTTCTTTAGTCTTCCCTTCTCTAACAAATTAAAATATGCCTATTTTCTTTATAAGTGGTTAATATTATTTCTGCTAACCTGGGACCATTTCAATTAAACTCAACTTTCTCTCCCCAAATGTTCCTTATTGCTCAATTAATTATAAGCATTCCCTGTTTTGTTTTTTTTTTACCATATATGGATTTCAGTGAACTTTTTTCCCCATTGCTTAAGTCACAACTGCTATGAGTAGACTTTTACTCTCTATTCATCTTTCTCTGGAATTCTTTCCTGTCCCTTAGCTCCAGCACATTTTTATTTATGAATAAAAGACTTGGCAGGTCAGATTTATGACAGTTTATTTTTTTATACTTTTTATTCTAATCTGTTATTGCCAATACTGGTTTTTATCTCTTGGTAAGTAAGATGGATGTTTTCTGACTAAGATACTTTCCAAACTCTTTTGGTCTCCTTGTTGTGACAATTTACTTTGCTTAAATTGCTTTAAATGATTTTAAACTGATGTGACCTCATTTTTATTGCCTGGGAAGAGGTACAAGAGACAGAAATTAAGAGAGTAGGAGAGAGAAGATTCTGCTTGACATGGACTAAGGGACGTCATGGACATGAAAAGGCAGCTGTGTGTCAGTTCAGCCACCCCCTGCTGAGGTAAAAAAACTTTCTCCTGCTACATTCCTTAGTTCTCATCCCTACCCATCTCAATCTGACCCAGCTTTTCCATTGTGCTTTCTGGAAACCTTCTTTATCATTAAACTCCTCTATATCATAGATCTCTTCTTCTCAAACATTCATATTCTTTTTTTTACATGATTATTTATCTTTAATTAAATTGCAATGTTTTCTCTCCCCAGTTGTTCTGCATGCTTTTTATATTATCTTTGTTATACTTTGCTGTCACTTCTTGCTGTTATCAATGTTCCTCCCAAAAAGGAGCCCCTTCATAAAACCAGAGTTGTTAAAAGTGTGTCCCCAGATAAGCCAATGGGTTTTGAATGAGAGTATGAGGAGTATTACAATGAGTAAAAGGCATGAGCCTTATGGACCTTATGACACCTGTTTTGACTGTTCAAAGGTCTCTGTTCTTTTTTTTTTTTCCACTTACTGCCAGGTTCTTGGTGGTGTTCTGGATAGCTGAGGTTGCCGCATAGGCAGCCTCCAAATAAGCGAGTTATTACTATCAGCAAAGCAATGCTAGTTTGTACTGTTGGCCAGGATGTGGAAATATCTTCATTACATAGAAGTGAAATATCATAATAGTATTCATTAAAATGAGATTCTTTGTGCCCATAAAGTCTGTCGGAAGATGTTGGACTAATACCAACAGGAGCTTCTGCTGGCTTCTCATCTGGTTTCTCTTCCTTAGGAGCACTAGTAGCTGCTGCAGATGTAGGTGTAGGGGTGGGAGCCAAGGCAGGGAAAGGATCTGAGGCTTGAGCCACAGATGCTGCTGTAGATGAATTAACTGTAGTAGTGGCAGCAAGATTTGATTGTTGAGTTGCAGCTGGTGACGGTGCTGCAGTGGCTGCTGCTTTGGGTTTTGTCACCATAACCACAACAAAGTTCTCATCAATTGTGTATTATTTGAGAGAAGTATTGTCATTAAGGATTTTACCTACACAATGATGAAGCTCAACAAGATTCTGTAACATTGTAGAATTTTAGAGATGGAAGAGGACCTGCATAAATTAATTTGGGGCCTGCTACTGGAAAGGCACACTTTCCCTTTTTAGATTCAGTCTTCTCTTTCAGTGCCTTAATCATCTCCTCAGCGTTGATGTTGATCTTGAAGGTATGTTGCTGGAGGGTCTTCAGAGTGATCTGCATGGTGTTGCCCCTGTGGCCCTCCTCCCACCAAAGCCATGCTTGCTATGGGCTCAGTTGGCCTCTTGGGCTGCTGGGAAGGAGGTCGAGGTGATTGGTGGGTTGGTCACAGTCAACCTGTGGGATGGCCTCTCCCCTGGGCCGGGGTGACTGTTGCTCCTGCTGTTGCTTTCCGTGGGTGAGATAGGCTATGATTGCCTTCTCTGCATGGCACAGGGCCAGCAGGGAGTCTGTCCTCAGAAGGTGTGGGCTGGTCTGAGAGGCAGTGAGTGAATTCTCTAGTTCATCAGGACCTGGTCACCACCATTGTGGATTTATGATAGTTTAAAAAGAAAGGACAACTGAATCGTCTGTATGGATAAATTGGACCAACTGGATACTTTGGTCACCTAAACTTCTATTTTAATGAATCAAGTTCATTTCTTTCTTTATGTCTTCCCCAGAAGTATGATTTCTTAAGGTAGAGAACATATTCTTCTGATGATTTCAGTGATAACAAGATGTTCTTAATGCAAAAACGTAAAGATGAAGAAAAATGAAAAGAAAAAAACAAGTATGACTTTGAGTATAAATATAACATATTGTGTATCTATTGTGTGAAGGAGTAATAGCCCTAGACTGTTATTTCTTCCATCAGTTAAGGGAGGTAATGTTCTATCTGCTACTTCATTCACATCTGTCTTCTTCAGCAGTTTCATCATTGTCACATGCAAACCGTACTTAACATTAAAAAGAAAGAAGATAATATCATCAATACCAAGAATTTGGAAAAGACCCAGTGTCTGCCAACACAGGGGTAC
>CM053601.1:114311006-114333071 GCA_028646575.1 Pseudocheirus occidentalis | reverse complement strand
AGAAGATGATGTTTAAGTTCTGCTCTCTCATATGAGCTTTTGTCTTTCACCTCGCAGGCAGCAAGTGGCATGTCAGAGAAGTGTAACCTTTCCTTTATTTGTTTAAATAAAACTTTCTCATTCAGACAGGATTATGTTTTCTCTGTGATAGATCTCCTTCCAACTTATATTGAACATCATGTGGATTGTACATTCATATAATCATCTCTTTGCATAACGACCATTTGCCCAAAATGAATAACTTTGGGATTCACAGATTACCAGTTTTTCAACCCTAAATTTTGATTGTTGGTGTTAATTCAAATGAAACACTAAGAAACAAGGTATTAGGAAGTCTATTTCCTAGGACAAGTCCTTTATTACTTCTGCTTTCTTGGTATTTCAAATCACTTACTAGAAGCCTGACATTTTTTTCTGTCCTTGTCTCTTATTGACCTATAAATTTGCCAAAATGTGAAAGGGAGACATTCATATATTCAATATTTGAATCATGTAGAGCATCATCTGAGAAGTCTTTCTAAATCTCTCTGGTTCAGTGGTTCTCAACCTTCCTAATGCCATGACCCTTATGGGCATATCTGCATGCCAGCAGACGTGCCTGGAGACAGATAAAGGAGTGGTGTCTTGGTTCCTAAGACCATCAGAAATATGTGTTTTCCAATGGCCTTTGGCGACCCCTGTGAAATGGTAGTTCGACCCTCAAAGGTGTCATGCCCCACAGGTTGAGAACCACTGCCCTAGTTATTACTCTTCTCTTCTTCAACTTCTTATTATCATGTGATAAATATTTTCCATTTCTTTTTTATAATATTCCCAGTAGAGTAAAGCTCTTTGAAGGTTGGCATTTTTATTATTATTGGTAGTTTGTCTTTTTATCCCTAAGGTCTAGAACAATACCTTACATATAGGCACTTAATAAATGCCTGTTGGATTAGATAAGATAGTGTAGAGACCAGTACATTTTTGTTTTCCTAGTAATTATGAAATTCAATCATTATAAGAAACCTACCCTAAACTGATGGACAAACTAAAAATAAAGGAAATCATAGTATGAGCTCCTTGGTTCACTAGATTCCTGAGGACTTAGAAATGGAGTATATTTAAAGTTGATTTGTTTCCATGGACTTTATTTAAAGATACTTGAAGAGTTAAAGGCTAGATGATCATTAGCCAGATGATAAGCAGGAATCTTAAATCCCTTATAAGTACTGTTTGTTCATGTAGTTAAGGACTTGAGATCCCTTTCCCTTCAGTGGTTTTCAGACTGAATAGAACCTTTAGTTAAAGGATTACATATATTGGATATTTGGCTAGAACCCAACTTGCCTTGAAGACTGTTTTTTTTCCCCCCTCTCTGGATTCATGTACTAGACATGTCTCCAGACTCAAGAAATATGTTCAGCCTTGGAGAAATGGTAATTTCTTAATTTCACCTCTTTCTCCTATCCTCTTCTTGACCCCTGGATGAGCTGCATCATCCCTTAGATTAATAAGCATTTACTTAGTATAAGTATAAGACATTTACTACTTGTCAGGCACTGTGTTAAACTTCAAGATAATTTGCACAGATTTGAAATATTTTTACAAGTAATTTTCTGCACAATACTAGTTCATACAACTTTTTGCCTAAAAATCCATCACCATCACGTTTTTCACTGATCCCAGGCCTAGTTGCTGTTACCATCAGGGAATGAAGAAGATAAAATAGGATACTTTATGTATCAATAAATATAGCACGTCCAAAATTTGCACTGATACTGAAATTCAGAGTAAAGTAATAAGGTGTAAAGCAATATTTAACACAGTAGTGGTTTGGGGAACAAAGTATTCTCATTCTTATGAATTCTCATGCAGAAAAAACAGAAGTAGTTTTTCTCTTTATTTGGATTCAACAAACATTTCTATAACTAGTTAAATAGCTGCAAAAAGATTCATTATGGAAGAGTTAGTTTTGATTTTCTTTTGTTTTTTTTTTATTAAGCACCTGAGGAAATATTGGGAAAGGGATAAAGTAGGAATCTTGATGTGACTTTGATTCAGCTAGGATAAAATAACTGAACTGGTCTCTCATAAATATGCCACTCATAGTTCTTCCAGTTTAGTTTGATTCTTGCTAAGAGAGAAAATTACAAAATATGGCTTAGTAGGAGGAAACTGTACTTAGTCAAGCTATCTCCCATAACTATGCCAAAGGGATCTAAGAAAGCCACCAGATTGAGTAGTAATGGAGGTACTATGACATTTCATGTTTCTGTTTCAAAATTGTGAGTTCTTCCCTCAGGCAGATACAAAGGACAGGGACTGAGAAATAGGGATGGACCTGAAATTCTGTAGCACTGAACTTGGAGCAGGAGTGTGGATTGAAACCTCAGGAGCAGATCAAGATGAAGTCTTCTTGCTCTGACTCTAGAATAGTATCTTGAGTTCAAACCAGAGGTACAGGTTAGAGTATCCTCTAATTCCTGCATCCAACAATTCTGTCACCTTGATTGCAGAGAAGGATTGTGGTGCATTCATGCCGTAAACTATATTTCTGTTGCTCTGAACCTGCAGAGCACTCCTGCTAATTGATAGCAATCAAGCCCAGCAACTGTTTACTAGAGCTCCACCAAGAGGCCTGCCTGAAGTTGTGTTTTCTGGACACAAATCTGTGTCTAGAATCCACAAACCTTTAGGGTAGGAAACTTGTGTTTTGATTATGTCCCAGGTCTGATCATTTAGGAAAATAGCATCAAACTCAAATAGAAATGTGCTCATTAAATCATACATAAGGATCACAATAGCTGACTAAGGCAGGGGCAGGACCCCAGATATCACAAAATAAGAACATGTAAGATCTTCATATTTCCTTTAAAAGTATAGAGAGCCAAGTCCTGACACAAAATTCCAATTCAAGAAGAAAGTCAGGAAGAATGAATAAATAGCAACAAAAAGAGATACTCATGGAATAGGTCTATTATGAAGACAGAGATGCAAAGATACAAAGCCCGAAGAGGATAAGTCCAGAACATCTACAAACAAAATATAAAATGAAAAACACAACTGAGACACAAGGTCAATTAGAGTTAATAGAAGGAATGAAGCAAGAGGTTAAAAACATTTTTAAAGATATAAAGTAAAAGAGCTTTCAAGGAAAGAATTTTCAAAGGAATGACAGCACTAAATGAAAGACTAGAAAAGAGAATTTAATAGCTTAGCAAAGAAGTAGAAAACCATACTAAAATAACAAACCCCTGAGTATAAAAGAGAATTAAAGAGAAATTAATAATTGTGTGAGTCAAGAAATATAGTCAAAAGATGGAAAAAAGATGCAAAGCATCTAATCATACAAAAAACTGACTCGATAATAGATTAAAGATAAATCATTTGATAATCATCCAGATATCTGATAACCCTGACAAAAAAACAAACAAGAAAGCTTCAACATATGGGGTAACAAACCTGTTAGATTTGGGGGGGGCATACTGCATTTAAAGCAATAAGAAAGGAAATATTCTGAGATCTGTTAGTAATCAAAAGTCAGAGTAAAAATAGGAAGGCTCTCTTTTTAGGTCAATTAAAAAATAATAAAAGCATCATGAAAGAAAGAATTCAAGTGCTGAAGAGCCAAAGACAGGACTGTATAAGATTTTTCACTTAAAATTTAAAAAAAAAGCTTGGAATAAGATTTTTCAAAATGCAGAGTAAGAATAACATAGCTAGTAGAGGTAAGTTTAATCCTACAGGAGGAAAAAAAATGGACCTTTAATGAAATAGAAGAATTATGGATATTCTAATGAAAAGACTAGAGCTGAAAGGAAACTTTGAAATACAAATTTACAAGCAGTAAGATATATATAAAAACATAAATATGATTGAGCAATCAAAAGAGACTACATTAGAATGCATTTTTTGCAATATGATAGAGAGAAATGATATATCTGCCCAATAAACATCTTAATGCCATCAGGGGTCATAGAGTACATTAAATAAGACAGAGGGTCCAGAATTGGTCTTCTTATATCCTAATGTCCTTAAAAAGGAAAGAAAGAGAGGAAAATATACTAGAGAAAAAAAGGGGGAAGGAGAGAGGAAGTTACAGTTTCACTTAATTTGAGTATACACATAGAAGACTATACAAACAAAAGAGGAAAGTAGAGAAGAGGGAGTGTTTCTTGAACCTTGCTTTCATCTAAACCAGTTAAAAGAGAGAAAAAATAAATGATTTTTTCTGTGAATAAAATTGAAAGGGGAAAAATTATCTTTGGTGTTGGTCAGAATTCATAACAGCCAATCTATTCATTGAAGCTTCACTCTGTTAAGAGGCATAGGAAACTAGGCAGAAGTTCTCCCCTTTTAAGGGGGGGGGGACTATGAAAAATAAATCAAGAAAATTCTTTCATCACCTTTGTGGAAAAACTTTATCAATCTTCTTCTTATTATTATTTTCTCTCTCTCTCTCTCTTTTTCTCTCTCTCTCTTTGTCTTTCTCTCTCTCTCTCTCTCTCTCTCTCTCTCTCTCTCTCTCTCTCTCTCTCTCTCTCTCTCTCTCTCTCTCTCTCTCTCTTTCTCTCCCTTTCTCTTTCTCTCTGTCATCCTGGGATTAGTTAATATTCCAACCTGCCATTCAAAGCACTCTAACAAGCAACTGTTAATTTCATTCTCCCCATGCTTAATGCTTTGCAGTTTCTTTAGCATGAATATCACATACAAAATAACCTTCAACATTTGTCCTGTCTTCTATTACAGTGAATCTGCTAAAATAGATGAGCCTAATCCTGTATTAATAGGATCAGCAACAAATAATACACAACTTTAGCCTTAATAGTCTCACTATTTACAGTTGTTGAGAGAGAGAGAGAGAGAGAGAGAGAGAGAGAAAGAGAGAGAGAGAACAGCTTGCTATCTATTTCCATCTTAAACCTGTATTAGCAAGTTCCCAATGAGTTGGTAACCCATCAATAGTACCCATTCAATTATTGTTAAATCTCTCCAAATCTTATTCTTTTCTTCTTAACCTTTCATGTGCATATCTTCTCCAAACAACTGTTCCCATGAGCCAAGATTGTATATATATCAAAAGTATTCAAACTATATTTGGGTTTAGAATCAGAATTCTAATGTGACTTCTAAATTCCCAAGATCTCTTCTCCAACAAGAAGAATTCAGCTCTCTTTTCCACATTCACATCAAGTCCTGTTATCTGTGAAATTAAGCTTGCAAATCATCAGTAGTTTTCTCCATAAGGTTGAAATATTTCCTCAATTAAAGACATAGCCTTTTAAGTAAGGGAAGCACAATACGGCAATGAAAATTTTTATTTACACAGTGCCTCAGATAAAGTAACGCACTTCACATGTACCACATCACTAATATGTCCCTAATAGCCTTAGTAAGATGGCAGTACTATTTTCCAATGAGGAAACTGAGACAGAAGAGGTCAGATGTTCTACTCATATGTGGTCTCACGGGTAGCAGGCTTTAGAAACATGACCTCAACTACTTCTCCTCTTACTCCTACTCTAGTATTCCTTTTTCCTATGCCCACATTTGCTCATTAAAAAAAATATTCTATTGGTATTTATTTTCTTACTAAATTCTAATACCCTTATTATAGGACTCCAAGGTTGTACTATAAAGAATATGGGGAGACATCCCCTGTTGCTAACTATTCAAGGTTGAAACCATTATCTAATCAAAAGGAATTCCCATAGCTTGTTTTTCTCAGCTTTGACTTTGCTACTTAAAATATTCTTTTAGCTAAGGTAAAGAAAAATACAATAGTAGGATAGAGTAGTGTTGTACAAAATTACATTTTTCTACCCCTTGGGTGATTACAGAGATTATATTTTCAAGTTTTATTACTATCCATTTAATTTAAATGTATTTTCACAAAACTGTTGCACAGATCCAAAATTAATTGTATTGAAATGGTATATCAGGAGAGTGTGGTTTCAAGTTTCAATATTTTAATTGATTTAACTCTAAGATCACAGAGAGAAATATAAATTAAGTAACATAGTAAAACTTCAATAAATTAAGTAAAACAGTAAAATTTCAAAAGCAACATAAGTAGTAAGAGTAAAGGGGAGGGGATTCATTCTAGATGTCAGCATACAAATAGATTGATCCCTGAATAAAATTCCAAGTAGAGGCATAGAGAAAACCCACCACAGAGCAGAAAAAAATGAGTCAGTGTAAATAGTAATATATCAAAGTCCATTTTCTATTATTTTTGCAACACATATTGAGTTAATATTTAAAAAGTTCATACCTGATTTCCTAATTCTGAGAAGTTAGGAAGATTCATAATAATTTGCAAGTGTTTTTCTTAATGAAATGCATTTTGTGACCAAGAAGTTATATTGCCCCTCCTTCTTAACCAGCCCTGACAAAAAGAAAAAGAAAAATTATGACACTTCTCAAGTCTACCTTAAAACCTTACAAAAATCTAATTCTTATCAAAAGTCTTCCTTTTTCTCAATTCTAGTTTCACTAGCATTTATTTTCTTTCCTTGATAGGTCTTCCGCCCTCCTCCCCCAGATTTTTCCAGATTCCATTAGGATAATTGTTGAGCATTTAATTAAACATCTTTTATGTACCAGACACTGGGTTTAGCGCTGGAAATATAAAGAATGACAAAAGGTAATCCCTCATAAATCAAATGGGGGTCTAGGAAAACAACATGCAAACAACTTTACAGACAAAACATAAACAGGAAAATTGTAGAGTCAAAAATATAAGAGCATCAGTCTAAAAGGAGAGTGGGTTTCTTACAGAGCATAAAGTTTTAGCAGCTATTTGAGGGAAACTAAGAAAGCCTGGAAGCAGAAATGAGGAGGGGAAGTCAAGGCATGGAAGATAGTGAAAATGTCTGGATTTGGGAGACAAAATATCTTATATCAGGAGCAGCTAAGAAACCAGTTACACTGGATCAAAGAAAAGGTAGGGTAAAATATAAGAAGGATAGAAAGATAGTAGTTGGACAGATTATGAAATGCTTTGAGTGCCCTATAGAGAATTATATATTTGGTCTTCAACGTGATAAGTAGTCACTAGAGTTGTTTGAATGGGAGGATGATGTGGTCAGACTTGAGCTTTATCAATTTTGATAGTTAAATACAGTACCCTTAAAACGGGGAGATCAATGTAATAGCTAGGAAGGAGATGATGAAGACTGCACCAGGATCCTGGAAGTGTCATAGGAGAAATTAGGGTACATATGAGAAATTTTGGAAAGTTAAAATTGATAGGACTTGAGGGATCAGCGGTCGAGCAAGAAGGAGGAACCTTAGGTGCCTAAATTCTCCAGTCCAGAACTAGAATGGACCCAGTGATCTCCGCTTCCTAGGACTCACCGTCCCACTTCCGCCCTGGTCCAATGCCTGCCCCGCCACTGCGACCCCAACCCTAGACTTTGAGACAAGGCTGCACTCCCCCAGGTCCCTCCCCCACAGTAGCCTCCAGCTTCCTGAATGCCCCCACAGCCAGCTGGGTCATGGCTAACAAGACCAAGCCGCGGATTTGGCCCTGGCTGCGGGAGCAGCTGGACTCCGGGCACCTGGGCGCCACCTGGATCGATGCGGAGCACACAGGCTCCTTCATTCCCTGGAAGCACGGGCTCCGCCGGGACCTCCTGCAGGAGGATTTCGGTATCTTCCAGGCGTGGGCAGAGGCCAGCTGCAGTTATCGGCCTGGTATTGATGTGCCTGACCCGGCCACGTGGAAGCGGAATTTTCAGGCAGCCCTGGACCGAAAAAAGCAGAATCTACGCATGAGCAACTACAGCAGGGATGAGGAAAACCCCCACAAGATCTATGACTTCTTGCCAGGAGACTGGGAGGGGTGCTAGGCTGGCCAGACCACCGAGATTGAGGACCAGGAAGAGGCAATCCAGGAAATCTTGGAAGCCCTGAGCATGTCCACTCAGCAGCAGCAGGAGCAATTTGGAGCCTTCAGCCCCAGCTCTATCCTGGAGCAGCTCCCCAAGACACTAGAACCAGCCCTGTCCTGCAACCCTTTAATGCCACTTTTTGCCAGTGGCCTCCAGTCCGAGTTTGAGGTGACAGCTTTCTACCGCGGCGGCCTAGTCCTTCAGAAATGCCTTTTTCGCCTCAAAGGCCTCAGATTGGTAGGGCCTGGGACAGGGGCTGAGGCTTGGATGGAACTGGGAGGAACACCACTGGCCCTGCCTGAGCCCAGCAGTTCTCTCACTGACCAGCGAGCAGTACATTATATCAGCAGGGTGCTGGGCAACCTCAGGGCTGGGCTGGCCCTGTGGACCTCCCAGACTGAATTGAGGGCACAGCGCCTGGACCAGTGCAGGGCCCACTGGGCCCTGGGAGAGCAGGCATCCCCTGGGGCCACAGGGGGAGAAGTGACAAAGGAAAGAGATGGCCAGTAAGTCTGCTACATTCCAGAGTTCCTGAACGACCTGATCTCCTTCCTGGAAGGCAGTCACTGCTCACCCCAGTACACTCTCTGTTTCTGCCTAGGGGAACCTTGGCCTACAGAGTCGCAGGCTATAGACCAAGAAGCTTGTCATGGTCAAGGTGGTACCCATTGTACTGCGGGCACTCTATGAGGTGGCCCAGGCTGGGGGAGTGTCCTCACTGGAAGAGGTAGACCTGCACATCTCTAGCGGCCTGTTCCTGTCCCTGACACCTGCCCACCTCCACGACTACCTTCAGGGACTGGCCCACAGCATGCAGTGGGAGTCTGGGGCTCACTGCTGAGCTCTCCCCTCTTAGCCCAGATGCAATGCCTGGCTCCACCCCCTCACCAGTCTTGGGGATACCGAGGCAGACCACCATGTCCCCCTTCTTTGAGTCTGTAGCCTCCTGCAAAATAAAAATCTTGACATTTGTGTCTCTTCAGCTACCAAAAAAAAAATTGATAGGACTTGGAGACATTGCATATGGAGGGCTGAGAAAGAGAATGATGAGTTGAAAAACATTTAGGTTTCAAACCTGGAGAGTAGAGAAGATGGCCCTGGACTATCTTAATGGGGGAATTAAGAAGACAGAAGAACTTATGGGAAAATATAAGGCATTTGATTTTGAACATGATGAATTTGAAAAAGATGAAATTAAGATGAATTTGAAATCTGAAATAAGCAATTATATATCAGAATGTTTGGGATAAATCAATGTATTTGAACATCTGATTAAATTACTAAAGAAAAAGAGTCTAGAGGAAGAAGAGAATGGGTCCCAAAACAGAGCCCTGAGGGACACCCACAGTTTTGGGTAAGACTTAGATGATGATTCCATAAAGGTGATTAGGAGAGAATATACAGATAGATTGGAGGAGAACTAGGATAGAGAAGTGTTGTGGAAAGCTAGAGAGAAAAGACTATCAAAGAGGGTGATCAAAGAGACATCAAGTAAAATGAGAAATGAGAAAAGACCATTAGATTTGGTTAAATGATGAGACTGAAAGCCATATTGCAGTATGAAGAAGAAAGGGAGATAAAAGGAACTGAAGCCACTGAGTATAGACAGCTTTCTCAAGGAATTTAGCCATACAGAGAGGAGAGATATTAGATAATAGGAAGAAAGAAGGAATAGATCAAGTGAGGATTTTGTGAAGATGGAGGAAATGACATCTTTGTAGGCAGCAAGGTAGGGCATAGGAATGGGAGAATGGGAAAAAGAGAGGGGACAATAAGCTTGGGAAGACAATATGAAATGGTTTCACTTGTGCATATGGAGGGGAAATATGAGGCTGAGAGGACTGTTAAATATTTATAAATATGCCCAAGCTTTATGGATTCCATTATATTTCTAATGTTTTATTGATTTTTAAGCATTATGGTCACTTCTGAATATGTCCAAAGAGAACACTCCCTTGTAATAAAGAAGTTGGTGGGTTCAGCTTATTTGTGCTGAGCTCTCTCATTTGTTTTCCCGTGTTTCCTTGAATTGCTTACATTTGCTTTTTTTCTTACAGAATAATAATACTCAATTGCCTTCACATACTATATTGCACTCATATACTACAATTTGTTCAGCTATTAACCCTAAGGATTTTGATGCCATGAGTTTTCTTTCTGTACTTCAAGTTATGGAAATTCCAATTCTACTTTGTGGGATAATTTAATAAAGATAAAAGTGCACTTTGGTATTAAAGCACGTATAATGGTAATCAAATATTTACAGTCAGACAAAAAGGATTCAGTTACAGATGATCAATTTCAACTTCATTTTATTTTATTTCATGAAACCTGGAAGGAAAATAAGAGAGACAGAAATTGGGGAAATGTAGAGAGCTGCATTTCATGTCGCAAAGGGAAAAGAAACAGCTGAGTTTTCTCTCTATTATACTCTCAAGAGTGCTACACGTGGAATAGCCAAGATTTAAAAAAAAAGGTACCTTAAAATATAGAACTTTTTTTTAAAGATAAAATACTTAGAAGTGCTACCCAAAAGCACTCTTGACCTTAGGAACACCTCTATTTTTTATAATAGCAAATATTTCTCAAGTGACACGAGTGCTTCTTCTTATACCCTTGGCTTCATTAATTTAGATCTACAGTAAATGTTCTTTTTCAGTGTTCTTGTTTGGTCAAGTAAAAAGAGACTTTAATGGCATGAGGGATCACAGAGAAAATGATGAAGGATTGGTGAAACTGAAGTAAATCGGTTTCAGTATTGGTCTGTCAGGGGAGATGAATCAGGATACATTCTCCCTTTCTTCCTTTTTTCCAAAAGAATTTATTTCTTGCAGGTGCCACACTAGCTTTCCCCTCTACCTTACAACTTATGCTATTCCTTGTTAACAGAGACATATCTCAAGTAGCTTTGGTAACAAGATGAACTTTTTTCAACGTATTTTTCATTGAATTTGCTCATTGAACTCTGTAGTGGGAAAAGTTGAAAGCTAATTTAAGGGGATTTGTATTGTTTTTGAATTGCCTAAATTGGTGACTCATTTTTAAATGTGTGCTGTATATAATAAGGTCATCCCATGTACTAAAATAGTGGCCACATAGACTACAAACTTGCTTAGCAGGCATTTCAGTTTCCCTGTTCTTGCTATTCTTGTCAGCTTCACCCACCCACTCCAAAACAAAACAATGGTCTTTGGCTTTACTTGACTTATATGGACAACAGGGAAAGTGTAAATTATTTGCATCAATCAAGTGTTTAATTTCAAAACTTTCCTCTTTTTGTGCTGTTTAGACTTCATTCAGAGAAAGTAATATAAAATAATTGAATTCAAAGATTAGTTATCTCTGAAGAATTTACCAAATTCATTATGATTAATAACTATATCTTAGCATTCTTCAAAACAGGTCAGCTAAAATGCATACTTTGTAGGAAGTTGGTTTTGTTTTGTTTTTTAAGCTCAGTTTTTCATTAAAATTACAAAAAAATTGTTGATTATGTGTTTTGGAACTATTTCTTATATTTTTATTATCCCTTATCACAGGCCCAATTTTATCTTGTATCATGAGCATTATTCTTTCAAGGCCTTGCAATTTATTTTCCCTAAAGTTTATATACAATTATGATACAGTTGGTTGATGTTATATTCATATGACAGCCCTCAGTAATCACTGAAATTGTTTCTATTAATATTTGAAATGAAACAAAAGCTTAATTAAAAGTCCACTTTTTGAGACAGGTAGGTGGTTTAGTAGATAAAGTTGTGGACCTGGCATCAAGAATTGCTGAGTTCAAATTTGCCCTCAGATAAGTATATCTATGTGATCCTGGACAAACCACTTAACATCTGTTTTGCTCAATTTTTTGGAACGCAAAAATGGAGATAGTAATAGCATCTAGTTTCCAGAGATGTTTTAAAGATTGAGTGAATTAATATTTGTAATGAGCATAGCACAATACCTGGCACATAGTAGGTGCTATATAGAGGATTATTTGCTTCACTTCCCCCTCTGCTATTTCCATCATGTCCATTAAATTAAACTATTGATCCATGTAGAACATCTTTATATAAAAAGTATGGCAAAGTATGACAACAGCAGCAAAAGGTCGTGCTAGGGAGCAGTGGTAAGATGGGGGAAAAATGGAAATAACAAAAACCAAAAACAAACACACTTTGTCTCCTGCTGTCACTGTCTTCCTTCAAATCTCAATTTCAAATCCCCCTTTCTGCAAGGTCATTTCCAACCTTCCTAGGATTATTGTCTATTTATCATACGTTTCTCTGTGTGTGTATATTTGTGTGTGTGTGTGTGTGTGTGTGTGTGTGAGAGAGAGAGAGAGAGAGAGAGAGAGAGAGAGAGAGAGAAAGAGAGAGAGGGATAGTGTGCCACTATGTGTATGTGTGTGTAGGATAGATATAGATATTGATATTGATATAGATGATACAGCTATAGATATAGTAAAAGTGTGTGTATATATATATATATATAGATATACATGCATATTTATGTGTGTGTATTTTATATGTGGTCTCCCCCATTAGATCATAAGTTTCTTGAGTCATCAGCACTCAGCACAGTCCTTTCCCCATAGTTGGAGCAAAATAAATATTTTTTGACTAACTGACTATTTAGAATTAAAGGACTTTGGTTCAAATATCATTTTTGTATGTTTCTGGCAAGTGGGAAAGTCACTTAACCTTTCTTGATCTTAGGTTCTTCTAGAAAATGTAAGGGCTAGACTAAATCTTTAATGGTTCTTGGATCTTCACATATTAACTGGCTATCAAAAGTCAATTATGACTGTGATTTTTATTGTCATGACCACCCCTTCCAATCTTGTTGTCATGAAGTATAAACAGCTGGCTTGTTCTGCTTTATTTTACTTTGTTTGGGGTTGAGTTCTATTTTTGAACAAAGAGGCTGCCTAGAGAGTATCATAATTTCACATCTCTTTCATTATCTTCCCAGACTCTCTCACTCTCCCCACAAAAACTGAACCCTATCTCCTCTAAAATTCTGGAGTATTTTGTATCTCTCTCTTTTTAGCATTTGCATATTCTACCTTGAATTATAATCATTTGTGCAGATTTCTGTATTTCTTCTATTAAACACCGAACTCTCTAAAAGCAGAAAACGTTTCATTTTCTTTTTTGTAAACTTCAGAGCAGCTAGCTCAGTATCATACACATAGTAGGGACATTGTAACCATATATTGAATAAATTACTAAGTTGAATGTTATTCACAAATCCCTTCTCAATTATGGAGCATTAATTAATACTAAAATACAAAAACAAGGGAAAAAAAAAACAAAATCCAGGCACACTATATCTGGTAGATGAGTTAAGGATGCATTCACCTGTTCATCTATATGTATTGGATATGAAAACTGATTTATGCCCAGCTTGCTGATTGTCCAATTTAAAGGAAATTATTTCAAGTATATTACTCTATAATTTTAAAGTTGTCTTCTAGAGGTTACTATATCACTGATAACTGAAATTTTTCTCTGAGCTGTTCCATTGCAAATAAACAATTTGAGCTCCACTTTATTATTTATAATTCAATGATGTCAGGAACAATGAAAGAGATATTCATCTACTTGGCAGATCTCATAGAAACACACATTTATGAAATACTGATTTTATATCAGTACTGTATAATAGCAGTATGTACTCTAGAATAACCTGTTTGGAAGACTATTGCATTATAATCTCAGTCCTCTGGAGAGTCATTTAATCACAATAGCTCTGCTTAAGTGCACTACAAGAGGAGACATGAAAAAAATGTCAGAGGATCAAGGAGAGACAAAGGACTAGGGATTGTTATACAGGAAGCAATCTAAGGCCTTGAAGTATGGTAATGGCCTTTTTCTCAAACGTGAGGTGTAAAGCCTAAGGAAGAATCAGTCAAATCTGTTGTACAGTAGATTTTCTGTGAATGTTAAAATACATTCTTATTACCAGTACATAGAAGGTATGTGGGAAAAAAAAGCCAGAAAACCTAAGTCACAGTTCCACTTAAAGGATACTAGAAATGTAAAAGACAGCATCATTAGCCCTGCCTCCATGGTCCTTATTAATAATTACGGTACAAAGATAATTTCTAGATATGTGACTGATTTTATTTTATATTTAACATTTCTCAATACTGCATAATGGTGAATGGATGTCATAGCAACTACTTTGTGACATATACTATTAATTTCTATGATACATGAGAGAATTAAAACCAAATAATTTCTTTGAATATAAAAGCATGAATCAAGGTACTAAATTCTCAAGTCACTTTAAAAACAATGGATGCCAGAGCTAGTAAGGACATGTGAAGTTATCTACTTTCATCTCACACATACTATAGATGAGAAAAAATAAGACATAGAAAAGTTAAATGACTTGTCCAAGACTATGCAGCTATTAATTGGTAGCCCCAAGACATAAACTCAAGTTTTCAGGCCCTTGGGCCAGGGCTCATTTCTGCTATGAAATATTGTTCTTATTCTACTTCCTCTATTTAGAAGAAATACATCCTCCAGTCAGAAAAAATACTAATTCAGTAACATATTTTGTTGTTAGAAATGAAAGTACAAGGGGTAAAAGCATGGGGAGAGAAATAATATATAACAGGGTGGGTTTCATGGTGCTGATTCCCATAGGTAATTCCTTCCTTCTCTATGAAATGTAACAATCCACTTCAAACCTAGTTAAATCTGACAAATATTCATGAGAAGTCTCTTGTGTGGAAAGCACTCTGCCTCTTCTTTGGGTGCTGGGGTGGGGAGACAAAAATTACACAATTCCTTCTGCGAGGATACTTATAATCTAGTGAGCTTTGTGGTGAGGTGGTGTAGGAAATAGCATGGATATACAGAAAGAACAAAAAACTAGAATATAAGGGATTTTGGTGCCATAGCAGATAGATTGTTGGATTAGGAATCAAGAATATTTGAGTTTAATTCCTGCCTCAGACACTCTTTCCCTACCTGTGTCATCCTTGGAAAGTGTTTTAGACTCTCTGTTTAATACTTCCATTTTAACTCTAAACCTATGATCCTGTGATTATATGAGTCAGAATTTCAAAGTGAATATTTGAAAAGAAAAGGAAGATCAATAGCTGGGAGAATAATTAAAGGTTTCATAGTAGAGATGGTGCATGAGATGTGCCTTGTAGGAAAAGAGAAATTTTGACAAGTAGAGATGTGAAGAAATACATCCTAGTCAGGAGGGACAATGTGGGCAATTACAGGGAGCCTAGAGAAATGTTCCCAGTTTTCTTGCAACTGGGCCCCAATAATGGGATTGTCACAAAATGACTAATATGCCAGGGAAACCTCTCCTTTTTCCAGGTGAATAGGACATAAGAGCTATAGAGGTATAGACCTAGGCTATGCCCTACTTAATTCAGGACATCTACCTTTGTTCCTCAACTGCTAATCTCTATATAGTAACTATAACTGAATAAATAGGAGCTTTCCCTACTCCCCTCTGAACTCAGACTACCATTCTTTAAAGAAGCTTTATTCCTACTGGATCTGATAATCATGGTATCATTGCAATGGTCATAGGTCTTTCACAAGAGATATGGTTCTAACAGTTTGAAATGACACAATAAACTTTTCAAACCTTTTGATCTATGATACTTTAATTAATAAAACTAATTAAAAGGCTTTTAGGTGAAATAGGGAATGCTGTGTGTGAGCAAAGGTCAGTTGAAATGAACCATATAGGACAGGAAGGGAAAAGTTATGTATAAGGAATCTGGAAAGACAGGATGGGTCCAGGTTATGAAAAGCTTTAAAAGCCAAAGAGAAGTCTTTATTATTCTAAAGTCAATTGGAAAGCAAGGGCGTTTATTTTGTAGGAAATTAATATGATTAGCTCAGAATTTAAGAAATATTCATTGACAGATGAGTGCAAGATGCATTGAAATGGGGAGGGACTTAAGATCAGTTAGAAAGTGACGCTAGTTAGGAGGCCTTTGCAGTAGGGATCAATAATTAATTCAAAGAGATTGTTGTAACACTGGGGATGGAAATACCCCCCCAAAAAAAGTCAAAGAAAGAAAAGTACCTTATCACCTGGTCTTTGACATGCAGAGAATAATTACATGTATTTGGGATAAGCAGATCAAACAATGAGTTGATTCAAGAATTGAAGAGAAGGATGAGAGTGATCTCGATTGTAGTTTAGGATTGGTATGATGTTTTTAATTATTCAAAGCTGTTCTTTGTCCAAAAATGAAGCAATTTTTTAAAACAGCATTGACATATTTCATCTTTACTTAAAAGGTTATTCTCAACACCCAAACAATTCATTTTAGAAAGTACATTTCTGTCAATTAAATAATAAACTGAGAAAAATAAAATATATATTTTTAACTCTGACACTATAATATGAATCTTGACCTATTTCTTTAGGCAGAGTGCTGTTGCCTTTCCATGAGGACTTGTTCTATAGTGTATATTTTGGCTTTGTGTGTATATAGAATACACATATATACACATATACATATATATACATATACATACATATAGATCTATTTATCTATCTATCTATCTATCTATCTATCTATCTACATATCTATCTAGTGTATATATTGGCTTTTTTTAATCCCCCTCTCCATCCCTTAATAGAGTTCCTAAATACCTATTCAACCTAAATTCCTATTCAAACCTAAGTTCCAATTCAGATTCAAATACTTACTATCTGTATGACCCTGGGCAAGTCACTTGACTTCTTTTTACCTCTATTTCCTCAATTTAAAAATGAGGATAATAACTTTCCTTAAAAGGGCTGAGAGAGGAGCAGAGTCCAGTGCAGGCTAAACTAGCACAGACTGGGCTGCAGCAAACCCAGAGCAGGCCTCAGGGAATTTAATTCAGGTATTAGAATGCCTGAAAGCCATGATCAAAACTTACCAAGGAAAACTGGCCTAAAATTCTATAACCTGATCACCTCCTAAAAAAGATCCCAAAATGAAAACTCCCAGAAATATTATAACCAAATTCCAGAGTTCCAGGGTCAAGGAGAAAATATTGTAAGCAGCCAGAAAGAAACAATTCAATTGTCATGGAGCCACAGTCAGGATAACACAAGATTTAGCAGTTTCTACATTAAAGGATCAGAAGGTTTAGAATATGATATCCTCAAGGTCAATGGAGTTAGGATTACAATCAAGAATCACCTACCCAGCAAAACCAAGTATAATCACAGAGGGGAAAAATTTGACCTTCAATGAGATAGAGGAATTTAATACATTTTTTTTTGCTTTTTTTTTTTGGAGGGCAGTTGGGGTTAAGTGACTTGCCCAAGGTCACACAGCTAGTTTGTGTGTGTGTGTGTGTGTGTGTGTGTGTGTGTGTGTGTGTGTGTTAAGTGTCTGAGTCCGGATTTGAACTCAGGTACTCCTGACTCCAGGGCCGGTGCTCTATTCACTGCGCCACCTAGCCGCCCCAATTTAATACATTTTTGAGAAAAGACCAGAGCTAAATAGAAATTTTAACTTTTAAATACAAGACTCAAGAGAAGCATGAAAAAGTAAACAGAAAAGAGAAATCATAAGGAACATACTAAAGTTGACTGTTTACATTCCTACATAGAAGCATATTTGTAACTCATGAGACCTTTCTCATTATTAGGATAGTTGGGAATATATATAGACATAGGGCTCAGCATGAGTTGAATATGAAGGAATGGTATCTAAAAAATAAAATTAAGGGGTTACAGAGGAATGTACTAGAAGGAGAAAGGGAGAGCTAGACTGGGGAGTAAATTATCTCACATAAAAGAGGCAAGAGAAGCTTTTTCTTTGAGGGGGAGAAGGTGAGAGGTGAGAGGGAATGAATGAACCTTATTCTCATTAGAATTGGCTTAAGGAGGGAATAACATACATATTCAATTGGATATGAAAATCTTACTCTGAAGGAAAGAGAATAATAAAGAGCGAGGTGATAGAAGGGAGGGCAGATTAAGGGAAGGGGTAATAAGAAACATATACCTTTGAAAAGGGACAAGGTGAAAGGAGAGAACAGAATAAATGGGAGGTGGAATACAATGGAGGGATATATAGTTAGTCTTTTACATGACTGTTATGGAAGTGTTTTGCATGACTACATGTATAACCTATATAGAATTGCTTGCCTTCTCAATGAGGGTGGATGGGAGAGGGAAGAAGAGAGAGAATTTGGAACTCAAAGTTTTAAAAATGAATGTTAAAATTTGTTTTTACTTGTAATTGGAAAATAGGATACACAGACAGTGCATCATAGAAACCTTTTACCTTATAGGAAAATAGAAGGGGAAAAGAATTAGAAATGGGGTGGGCAATAGAAGGGAGAGCAGATTGGAGGAAAGAGTAATCACAAGCAAAACACTTTTGAGGAGGGACATGGTGAAGGAGAGAGAAAATAGAATAAATGGGGATGGGGAAAATAGAATTGATGGAAATACAATTAGCAATAGTAACTGTGAAAAGAAATTGAAGCAAGTTTCTCTGATAAAGGCCTTATTTCTCTAACATATAGAGAACTGTGTCAAATACATAAAAATAAGAGCCACTCCCCAACTGATAAATGATCAAAAGGTAGAATAAGTTTTCAGATGAAGTAATTAAAGTTGTCTATAGTCACATTAAAAATATTCTAACTCTCTATTGACTGGAGAAATGCAAGTTGAAACAATTTTGAGGTACTATCTCATACCTATTAGATAATAGGACAGAAAAGGTAAATGACAAACACTGGAGGTTATGTGGGAAAAATAAAACATTAATGTGTTATTGTTAGAGTTGTGGATTTATTAAACCATTTTATAGAGAAATTTGGAATTATGCCCAAAGGGATATAAAACCATGCATACCGTTTGACATAAGGCTAGGTCTATATCCCAAAAGAGATATATTAAAAAAAGGAAAAGGACCTATATGTACCAAAATATTTATAGTAACTCTTTTCTGGCAGTAAAGAATTAGAAATTGATGGGAAGCCTTTCAGTTGGGTAATGGTGGAATGAATTGTGGTATGCAATTATGATGGAATATTATTGTACTATAAAAAAATGAAGAGCAGGGTACTCTCATAAAAAATAAAACCTAGAAAAACTTACATGGGTTGATGCAAAGTGAAATGTACTGTGTACAAAGTAACAATAATATTGTAAGATCATTAGCTGTGAAAGACTTAACTGCTCTCAGCAGTACAATAATCCATCATAATTCTGACGGCTTTAGGATGAAAAACGGTATCCATCTCCAGAGAAAGAGCTGATTGTGTCTGAATACTTACTGGAGCAACTTTTTTTCCACTTTATTTTTCTTGAGTTTTTTTAATCTTTCTTTTCTTTTACTTCATAAATATTATGGATATGTTTTGCATGGCTACACATATATAATCTGTCTAGAATTTCTTGTCTTCTCAATGAGGGATGTGGGGAGGGAGGAAGGGAAAGAATTTCAAACAAATGTTAAATATTGTTTTTACCTGTGACTGTGGAAAAATTAAATACTAAATAAATATTAAAAATCAAACTAGATAAATGTGTAGTTCTTAGCATAATACCTGACCCAAAGTAGGAATTATATAAATTTTATGCCCTTCCCCCAAATTTTCTTAGTCATTATTCTTTATAATGTGATAATATTTAATTATATTGTTTACCTTATTCTTCAGTTGTTGGACACAGTTTCTACTGTGTTCTTAATCATGAATGATAGTTCTACAACCTTTGTACATATATGCTTCACTCCTGCCCCCTCCCATTATATTAAAAAAAATTCTTGGAATATAATCCTAGTGTTATAATCTCCCATCAATGGTTATGAGCAATTTAGTAATTATGTTTGCAAAATTTCATATTTTTACAACAGGTTTGAATAAATTTATCATTCTTTGAGCAATGAATTACAGTGCCTGTATTCCCACAGCCCTGAATAAAAAAGGGGTTTCCACATATTTTTTGCATCTTCATGAACTTACCATATGTAAAATGGAATTGAATGATTATTTTAATTATTTCCTAATTATTAGTGGCTCACACTTTTTTATTTAATATTTTGTTTTTTTCAATTACAAGTAAAAACAATTTTAGCATTTTTTCAAACGTTCAATTTCAAATTCTCTTCCTCCCTTTTCTCCCTTACCCCATTGAAAAGGAAAACAATTTGACAAAGGTTTTACATGGATAGTCATGCAAAACACATTTTAAATGTCATTTTGTGACAGAAAACAGACCATAAAGCAAGAAAAATAAGGAAAACTAGCTTTAATCTATATTCAGACTCTATCGGTTCCTTCTCTGGAGATAGAAAATAATTTTCATCACAAGTCCTAAGAACTGACTTGGATCATTATATTGCTGATAATAGCTAAGTCAGGGTTGGGGAACCTGTGTTCTTGAGAACACATGTTGCCTAGGTCCTTCAGTGAGATCTTTTGACTGAATTCAAGTTTTTCAGAGCAAATTCTTTTATTAAGGGGATTTGTTCTGTGAAGTTTGGATTCAATCAGAATCACATTTGAAGACCTAAAAGGTCACATGGGGCCTTGAGGCCACAGGTTCCCCACCTCTGAGCTAAGTTCTTCACAGTAGATCATCACACAGTATTGCTGTTACTATGTATGATGTTCTCTTGGTTCTGCTCATTATATTCAGCATTATTTCATGTAAGTCTTTCAGGGTTTTTCTGAGACCATCCTGCTCATCATTTCTTAAAGCACAAGAGTATTCCATCACAATCATATAAAGTGACTTGTTCAGTCATTCTCCAGTTGATGATCACGCCCTCAATTTCCATTTTTTTGCCATGACTAAAAAAACCCACCATAAACATTTTTGTATAAATGGATCCTTTTCCTTTTGGTTTTTTTATTTCTTTGGAAACAGATTTATAGTGATATTGCTTGGTTGAAGCCTATACATGGGTTTATAGTACTTTAGGCATAGTTCCAAATTGCTCTCCAGAATGGCTGAATCAGTGTACAACTTCACCAATAGTACATTAGTGTTTTAATTTTTCTAAATTCTCTCCAGCATTTGTCATTTTCCTTTTTGAGTCACATTAGTCAATCTGACAGGTGTGAAGTAGTAGCTCGGTGTCATTTGAATTTGAATTTCTCTTATTAATAGTGAATTAGAGCATTTTTATATGACTATAGATAGCTCTGATTACTTTGTTTGAAACCTTCTTGTTCATTTCATCGACCCTTTAGTAACTGAGGAATAGCTCTTATTTATGTAAATTTAACTCATTTTTCTATACATTTGAAGAATGGAAACTCAGCGTAAAATAAAAACTGTAATGATTACCAACTGTGTATTTCCTTCTATTGTATTTCCCCCTATTTATTCATTTATTTTTCCCTCTCACTTTCCCTCTTTCTCTTTCTCCCTCTCTCTCATTTTGCCCTGTCCATTATCAAAAGTGTTTTGCTTCTTTTAACTCCCCCAAACTGCCCTCCCTTCTATTAGGTCCCCCTCATTCTTTTATCCCCTTACTTTCCTATTTTCCTGTATAGTAAGATAGATTTCCACACCCAATTTAGTATGTGTATTATTCCCTTTTTATACCAATTCCAATTTAAGTAAGGTTCATGTACTCCCCTGTCTGCTTGTCCCATTTTCCCCTTCGTTGTAAAATTTTTCTCATACCTCTTTTATGTCATATAATATATCCCACTTACCTCTCTTTGCCCACTTTTCAGTGCATTCTTTTTTCTCTTTCCTTAATTTTATTATTTTCAGATCATCACATTTAACTTATACCTCTGCTTTCTATCTATGTATAATCCTTCAACCTGCCCTAATAATGAGAAAATGTTTAGGAATTTTGAATATCATTTTGCCATGTAGGAATCTAAACAGTTAAATCATATCAATTCCTTTATTGTTTATCTTTCCTGCTTCCTTTTTTAACCCTTGTTTTGCATCCTATATTTGAAAATCGGATTTTCTATTCAACCCTGGTATTTTTATCAGGCATGTTTGAAAGACCTCTGCTTTGATGAATGCCCATTTTTTTCCCCTGAAAGATTATATTCAGTTTTCCTGGTTAGGTGTTGGTTGTAATCCTGGCTATTTTGTCCTTCAGAATATCATATTCTAAGCCCTTAGATCCTTTCATGCAGAATTGGCTAAATCTTGTGCTATACTGATTGTGGCTCCATTTTTTCTTTTTGTCTGCTCATGGTATTTTCTCCTTAAT